>JAQPPZ010017207.1:1250000-2500000 GCA_028583015.1 Wollemia nobilis
ATAGAAACAAAAGGAAATGAAGGATAATAAAAGAAAAGGAAGGAAGCGTTTCAAAATAATAAAAAAACAAAAGGGTTGCATGCAAGCCAAAACTAAAAACAGGAACCAAGGGTTTGAAGAATGGAAACGAAGAGCCTCAAGGGAAAACGAAGAGTTTCTGGAAACGAAGTGAAGGGAAACAAAAAAATAAAAATTTAAATACCTCAGAAAATGCAGGAAGAAGGGTTGGACCTTTCAAAGGCCACATGTTGCCGGAATGTAACAGGGAATATTTTTAATGCAAAAGCCTTTTTAGAAATTTGGATTTTGTTTGTCAAAATGGGAGGAGAAAATTTTCGCATGTTGGATTTTCATTGTCTTATTTTTTTGTTTTCAGATTTCGAATTTATAGATAATGTTAATGCCATTTTTTTGGGTTGCATTAGGCGAATATTTGGAATCTAAAATTTATGTTTTTACCTTAGGAACTAGCACCTGTTTTATTTCAAAGCACCAAATTATCCATCTTTATGAAAATTTGATTTCATTTAAGAGGGATAAGTTGAAGTGACATTTTAAAGTCCTTATTTTAAGGCCAGAAATTATTGTCTCTTTGTGAAAATCAATTTCACCAAAGAGGGATAGTTTATTGATCACATTGAAAGCTATATTTATCTTCATGATAATAAGCCATATTCAAGGAGCCTATTCATCATTTCGGGTTTACATTCATAGATGGATTTAATCTTCATTTACACATTTTAAAAATCCACTTAATAAGGAAGATAAAATCTACTTTAAAATCTTCAAGATAAAAGGAATTAAGGCACTACATCATGGTCATATGAGGGCCAACTCACATTTGTTTTATTTTGGTTTCATGAATAATCATTAAAGTAGCATGGTAAAATAAACCAACACATGCCCCTTGTTTACAGTTACTTGCAATCACTAAGGTGTTCCAAGCATTAAATTGATACATCTTTATTTGAGATTACTAATATACATATGCAAATGCTAATATAGCGGAGACCTTGGAGAAGTTGTTTGTTTAACTTCTTTGCAAGAGAGGGTTTTGGGATCCAAACCCTAAGGGAGAGTGCAATTTCACAATTGGGTGAAATTAACACTCAACACATCTTAGAATAGGCATGTTGGATGCATTGCATGAAGAGTTGTCTAATCCCTAAGTAAACCTCATAAGTTGTGGGTGGTTTTTTCCATCAAAGAAGCTATAGAGATATATTTGGTCAAATATCCTTGGCAGTTGTTTCTTATTATTGATATGTAAAAGCAAAGGCTTGTATTTGCTTGAAATATTTGTAAAACTTGACTATTGTTTAAAATAAGGATTATGTTGCTTTAATGTACCCTTTTGTTATGAGCAATGAAGAGTTTTTTTAAGCAATCCTTTGATCCTAGTTAGCATGGAATTGTATTAATTATGTAAATGGATTTGTAGATATCTATAGCTATTTCATTTAATGGATAGAATGTTTTCTTGAAGCCATTTGATGAGTAATGTGGTTTAATTCTATCATGGTTTAGGTAGATTTTGTTAAATATTTATATCAATATTTATGTAATGCTTAAATATGGCTCTTGGTTAAGAGGAACTCTTAAGATTATTCTTTCTAGCATTTCATATTTGATGGTTTATGTCATGCTTTCTAATATTGTTTTTTGAGATGTCTATCTATCCTGGGATGGGTAGGAAAGTTCCTCTAGTAAGCCATAAAGCCCAATCCTAGGAGGAGTTGCATGAATGCAATAACCAGGTAGGTATGAGTCTTATAAGGAGTTGCATGAATACAATAGCTAGGAACTCATGAAACTAGAAGGAGTTGTGTGGATACAATAGCCAAGGTACTTGTGAATTATCGCACCTTGAACATGTAGGATTGTGTGTGTCTCATCTAAATATTGGGAAAACCATTCTCAAGATAATAGTTCTGATCCCTCAATCATGTAAGATCAATTGTTCATGTCAACTATCATTGAAGTGGCAATGACCTTAGGTAGCCTATGGAGGTATCGTAACTAAGCACCAAGGCTCTATACTAATCAAATTGCCTAGATGGACTTAGAGTCAACTTAGGGAATAAGTGTCACCTTTAAACATGTAGGTTTAAAGGATAATCCCTATGTCATGGTCACATGGTCCTATGCCATTGAGGGTATGGAAAAGGTTGTGAGACCACTTATTGGCATACTCCTAAATGTGTAGCTTTATTAAGGTAAACTTTAGAAGAAAATATGGAAGTTGGCCACTCCTATCCATGGAGGGTCATCTATAATGACTTGGAACTCAAATGTGGTGAAGCCTTATATGCTGAGATAAATAAGTTAAAGGGGATTTCCTCTTATGAGTCTTTTTTGGTAAGTGCTCTTGTTAAAAAAATGGGTTGGTAGTTTTGGGTTGTTACAGTTGGTATCAAAGCTCTAGGTCATAGGTATAGAAGCTTTTGTGGAGTACACTTAGGTTGAGACTTGACTTGATGTTAGACTTTGGGTCAAATACCTTGCATTAAGGCAAGTGTGACCCTAGAATGATAATAGCGTATGTTATTTCATAAGTAGAATGAATACCAAGCTCCTTTTTATGAATTGAAAATGGCACCTATTCAAAAAGGAAGTTCATTGAAGAAAACCAAAATAGTTACACCATAGGGTAATATTGTACAAAAGATAGGATAAAATTTAGACCCTATTAAGAATACTAGGAAGACAATAACTTATGGTAAGGTGTCTAAGATGATAATGAAATCTAACAAGAATTTTGGAGGATCATATGAATTTTATAGGAGGATATAATATCTTTCCTCCATGTTAAAGCTACTCCAAGAGTGATTGAAACAACAACAAAAGATAATAAATTCTTTGGTCAATAGAGAGGTCGACACTAGAAATGGAGATGGCCAGCAAGAAGATCTTGTTTGAAGAGGCCAAGAGGGCAAAGCCAAGAGACATTAAGAATTTTAAGCTAACCAAATTTAATGGGAAAATAAGAGGAGATATGATTGAGTCATGGATTATGGAATTAGAAATAATTTTCTCCATGAAAAATTACTCATCAAATACTAAGCCTGTGTGGGCCACCATTCATCTCCTAGAGGCAGCCTTGGAATGGTGGAACATGTAAAACTTAAGTAGATAAATCTAAGCCATGGATATAAAATAGGAAGAGGTTGTTGAGGCTTTTAATAAAAATATTTCTTATAGACTAGTTTTATATTGATAAATTTAAAGAGTTCTCTACTCTCCATCAAGGGTCACTATTTATAGAAATATATTTTCAAAAATATGTGAAACTTCTCAAATATATCCTAGAATATGAGAAAAATAAACATCTTAAAGTACATAAGTTTATTATAGGGTTAGACCCTAATATAAGGACGATGATTAATTTGATCAAACCAAAAACTTTGCAAGAGGTTTATAACCTGGATAGGTAGGAAGAAGTCAATATTGAAACCAAAAGGCCTTTCTTCAATCATACAGGGATGATAAAAATTTCATGCAAGAGCTGAAGAAAAGAAAGAGTGTAGGGTTAATGAAATGGGATAAGGATCAAAATAAAATAAATAAAATCAATCCAAAGTTCAACAATAGGAACAATGAAAACTCAAGGTAAAACAAGAAGATATTTCATAAGAAAGATAGTTCCAATCCCAATCCCCCAAAGTAGCTTGAGTTGAAAAAAATAAGATATAGGGGAGAGGATATAGAAGATATCCTAGGCACCTAAGGAAGAATGCCACATCTGTGGTGGTCCTCACTATGCCAAGAAGTTCCCTCAGAGGGTAGAGTCAAGCAATAGAGTAGAGGAGTCATCACATTGAATTTATGTCATTACTAGAAATCAGGACTTGGATGGCCAAGCAATACCAATGTTGTTAAATGGTAAGCTATTTAATAGAGATGAAAAAGTTTTGATAGATAGTGGAGCCACAAATAGTTTTATTTTCACTAGTATTATCAAGGATATGCCAAAAATACTTGGATTTTTTGCACAAGGATGGAAAGTCAAATATGGTTATGGAAAAACCTACTCATTGGATCAATGTTTACCTATAATAGAGATAGATATACTTGAAGTATCTACTATATAACACTTGTATGTGGCGCCCCTTCATACCTTTGATATTATCCTAGGGATAGATTGGTTGAAGGCTCATGGAGCCTTAATCAATTTTCATGATAAGCGGATGGATTACACCAATAACGATAAGAGGAGAGTAAGAATTCAATGTGGGTAAGGTTCTTTTTGACCCCACTTGTGTTTAGCTATGCAGTTAAATAAATCCATCAAAAGAAACAACTTGCTCTACATAGTGAATATCAATGGTAATACTGGATAAAGAGGGATGAAGAAGTTTTTAAGAATACCTAATTATTCATGAGTTTCAGGATGTATTTCTTGAAGACCTTCCAAGTCTATCTCCTCAAAGAGAATTTGATTTTACCATTGAGTTAATTCTAGGAGCCAAAATTTCAAGGAAACATTATAGAATGGCTCCAATTAAGTTGTAGGAACTAAAAGTTCAACTTTAAGAGTTGTTTGAAAAGAGTCTAATAATACCAAGTGTGTCACCTTGGGGTGCTCTAGTGTTATTTGTAAAAAAGAAGAATGGTTTATTGATACTATGCTTAGATTATAGATGCTAAATAATATAAACATTAAGAATAAGTATATTTACCACAAATAGATGATATATTTGATCAAATAAAGGGTGCTTCCATATCTTCAAAAATAGATCTAAGATCAGGTTATCATAAACTAAGAATTAATGAAGAAGAAACCCATAATATGACCTTTAAAACTTGATACGAGCAATATGAATTCATGGTGCTACCATTTAGATTAATAAATACATCAACTGCCTTCATGAATCTGATGAATAGTGTGTTCAAGAAGTATCTATACTGGTTCATCTTGGTATTATTATATGTTATACTATTTTATTCTTGAAATAAGGAAGAGCATGACCAATATCTCATATTAGTGTTGGAAGTTCTAAGGAAGAATCAAATTTGTGGGAAATTATCCAAGTGTGAGTTCTATACTCCATAAGTATAATATTTTGGCACATTATCTTAGTAGAGGAAATTCTTGTGGATCCAAAGAATATTGAGGCTATACTAAATTGAACTCCACCTATAAATATGGTAGAAGTCATGAGTTTCATGGGACTCATGCTATAATAGAAATTTTATGAGAAATTACTCTAAGATTACCTATCCAATCACCAACTTTCAGAGGAAGGAAAAAGAGTTCAAATGGACAGATAAATGTGAGGCCACAATTAAGGCTCTAAAAAATAAGTTGACAATGACACCAATTCTAAAGATCTTGGATCCTCTTAAGAAGTTCACAGTATGTATAGATGCTTCTCTAGAAGGTTTTTTTGGATTTTTGTCTTAGGAAGAAGCTACAGTGACATACAAGTCTAGAAAAATCAAGAAGCATGAGGTAAACTATGCCACTCATGATCTAGAATTGGTAGCATTTTTACATGCCTTAAATGTTTGGAGATACTATTTATCAGGTAGATCTTCTGAGCTAATTACAGACCATGAAATTCTAAGGTATATCTTTATCCTACTTATGTTGAATGCAAGACAAATAAGATGGGTAGATTTCTTAAGGGAATATGATTTTTGTAATGAATATATCAAAGGGAAATAAAATAAGGTTGTAGATGACTTAAGCAAGAGAAGACACATAGATGCCTTATCCCAGAGCCATATAGATTTAATGGATAGGGTCAAGGAAATGCAACTACAGGACCCATATTGCATAGAAATTTAGGATAGAATAAAAGGAACTTCTAAAGAAAGCAAGGGTTTCAACATAAAATATGGGCTTTTATGCTTTAAGTATTAGGTAGTCATACCCAAAATGGGTGACCTGAGGAGATTGATCATGCAAGAGGCACATAATTATCCCTATTTCACTCATCCAAGAGGGTCAAAAATGAGAGAAAATATCAAAATATATTATATTGGTATAATATGAAGCAAGATACTATCGAATCCATTTTGATATGTTTAGAATGCCATAAAGTGAAAGTAAAACATCATCACCCAGCTAGAAAATTGTACTTATAGTAGATACCTATGCAAAAATGGTAGGTAATATCTATGGAATTTATTGTGGGGTTACCTAATAATAGGTTCTAGCATGATGTTATATTGTAGTGGTTGATAAGTTGACCAAGATTGCACACTTCATACCAAGCAACATCAAGGATGATACACCAATGGTGGCACATAAGTTTACAAAAGACATGGGTTTCATGAGGTAATCATATCTGATAGAGATTATAGATTCACCTCAAAATTTTGGTAGGCTCTATAGCATGTAGTAGGTACCAAGTTGAATGTTAGTTCTACTTATCATCTTAAAATAGATGGTCAGATCGAGAGGGTAAACTAGGTTTTAGAAGATATGTTGTGCATGTATTACATGGATCATAAATAAAAGTGGGAAGACTTTTTGTATATCATGGATTTTGCATATAATAATGGACACCATGCATCATTGGGGATGGTCCCATTTGAAGCCTTACATGTTATAAGATGCAAAAACCCTCTATTATGGGATAATTCTAAGAATCAAGTGATGATCAGACCAAACACTACCCAAGAGACGAAGAAGTAGATCAGAGTGATCTGGCTTAGGCTCAAAAAAATGATCGATTATCATAAGATATATGCCAATATAAAAATATCACCAATAGAATTCTCAATAGGATATATATTCTTCTTAAGGGTAAGATCCATGAAGAGTGACAACAAGTCAACAAATTTGAATCCTCACTCTGTTGGGTCCTTTGAGATCATGGGAAGATTAGTCCAATAGCCTATAAGCTCAGTTTGCTACCCAACATGTCAAATATCCATGACACTTTCCATAAATCCCTACTTAGAAAGTATTTTATTGATCCTACTCATGTATGGAATGTTTCTAACTTATAGATTATAGATCCCACAATCATTGAGGTGCATCCAGTTAAGATTATAGGATTTTGTTCAAATATGTTGAGGAAACTGATCCTAGAACAATGTAAGATCCAGTGGGACCAGTACTCTGAGAATTTTTCTACATGGGAAAATGTTGAAGAGATGAGGTAACAATTTCCATATATTTTTTAATGAAAATTTTGGATGGAATATTTTACAGGAAACACAGAGGACTGTGTTTAGTCCGAGGGGGAGTATGTAACACCTTGTATTGGAAAAACTTTTAAAAATAACAATGAGCTATGTATTAGTGTGAATTATTAATAACATAGTTTCTTTTATGATAAAATGATTGCATTATTTTAAAAATAGAATATGGTATTGCTAATGTAGTTATGGATGCAATATCAGGTACAACATCTATTTAAAAGCTTCATCCAAGTACTATCCATAGGGAAATTCATTGGTAAAGTCTACAAATAAGAACCTGCTAAGGATCATTAAAAGGATAGTTGGAGAAAATCAATGGAGCTAGCACCTAATTCTATATTTGGATTTGTGAGAAAACCACATCACAACTAAAAAATCATTAAAGATCTCATCATATTCTCTAGTTTATGGTAAGTTGTCCTACCTTTACATTTGGAATTATCAATAATGAAGCTGATAGATAAAGAATAATTCCTAGAATTAGATTCAATAGAGGTAAGAATTGTAGAGTTTTTATTCCTAAAGGAGTGGATAGAAAAGGCTTACAATAACTTTTGAAAACACCAAGCCACTATAAAATGGTGGTTTGACAAAAATCCTTCTCCTCAAGGTTTTCAAATTGGTGACTTAGTGTTTAAGTGGGATGAAGATAAATTCAAGCCAAGATAACACCAAAAGTTTATTTATTTTTGTTTGACCCTTAATAAATTTATGAAAAACTACAATTCTAATGCATTTGTATTGGTATATATTGATGGCCAAATTTTTCTAATTCTGGTAAATGGCCAATATTCAAAGCATTTTGTATAAAAGGAAGTGCCATAAAATTGTATCATATGCATATAGATATGCATAACTAAATAAGCCATGACAATTTTGAATTGCAAGAAGCCAATTGAATGAAGTAAAATGTGGCAAGTGGTAAATTTTGAAATGGAGAAATTTTATTGGCCAAAAGCAAAGTAGTATTGAATTTTAGAAATACAACAAAGCAAATGCATCCCTCAATATTAATTGTGCCAATGGTCAATTTTACACTATATTAGCAGAGCCCTGTGGGTTCATTTTACATAAATTACTGAGTAATTAAGAGCATTATGAGCTATAGTATTAAGGTAAAAGTATAGAAAGTATCATGCAAAGAATGTATTTTGTAATATTCAATAAATCCAAGTTGTAGAAATTTTCATAATTCAATTTGAGGATTCTAAGACCTCCAAGAAGGATAAGAGTAAAAATAAGAATAAGAATGGAAAGAAGGTTTAAAAAGAATAAAATCTAATCTAAGACTGTATGAATGATGTTCTTAACCTAGTGCTTACCATCCAATCCAAGCATTAAAGTCTAAGGGATGCAAATGAGCAAAAGTGTCTAAAGCTCTCATCCAACAACCTAGGAGGAACTGCATGGCACTTGTTTCTATATTTTTATATACCTAGTATCATGCACCCCTACCTAAATATAGTCCAAGCAATGGAAAACACCATAATACAAAAATTAGAGCATTCTAAGATGCAATAGGATATGTACTTTTCATCCTTAAACCATAATATTTTATCAATGCATTTGTAGTAGGTCCCTACCCTAAGGAAACTTCTAAAATTTCAATGCTAAAACCCAAAGAAAATATTATCATGGTAAGAAAAATATTGGATCTATAATCAATTACATAATCCCCATCTGTATCATCCCTAGCTTGGCACTAACCTTCCAAAGTACCCACTCCTACTTAATGACTTTAAATACCCAAAAATTTTCTCCATGCTAGTTATAGTATTTGGCCCATTAAATTATAAGCATGTCTATGACTATCAAATAGCCATGAAATATACCATCACCAATCCCTAAAATTATGACATGACCAATCCAAATCCTCACATCCCTATTTTCTTTTATTGGGATTAGTTTCTATGTGTGAGAATACATGAACAACTAATAGAATTTTAGAAAGGAGAGTATGGGATATTTATATATCCCTCATGTTTGGCATGATTATTTCTATACTTTATAGTAGGAATAATACCATCATTATAAATAACCAAGCATAGCCTAGAGGGAGTTATCCTATTAGTAGTAAATTGGATGCACATGATCTAGGTAACTAACTCCTACATGGAGTTCATTAGGCAATTCCTGGGTCTAATATTAACATGTATAGGTGGAAAAATTCCTAGAATTTCTCAAGAGGCAAAATAATAGATCCAAACTCTTTAATAGGGGATCAAATATTGGTATTTACTAAAGGAGGGTACCATCATAAGGTTGTACAATTTAATTGGAGACCCATTTTTACTCCCTTACTATGTAATAAACTAAAATTTTGGGATGGATTTTTGTTGATAGATAGATGGTATGAACAAAACATTTGGTACAGGTGTAAATAATGTTAGAACATATGAGACACCATTCATTTTTGGTCCAATTACACTAACTACTTGAGGACAGTATCAAGAAATGGAGGTGAAGCTCAAACACTTCAAACTGTAAGTGATGCTACATAAATAGAAGTATGACCTAAAGAATAAGTTAAAGGCCAAATTGATAGGCTTAAATAAATATAAAACTTTGGTATTCAACCATGTTCTATATCCTGAGGTAGAAACATTTTAAAATAATCTAGAGGAACAAGAGGTTGATTGAGATATAAGCAAGTTATAGGAAAGAACTCCTTGGAGAAATTTCTATGATATAGTGAAGTCATTTGATAGAGAAAATGGAAGACAATCTAGGTTGGTTAGTACTAAAAAATCTAGAATTTTGGGTCTATAGATGTGAACATGGCCAATAAAATTCAAATTTTGGGCTTGTCTTAGACAATAATTGTTTAGACATATATGATTAGAATATCAAAATTTGGATGTCCAAAGAAGAACAAACCATCCCTATAGTAAAAAAGGATGAAGGGGATGATGAAGAATACTATGATTTTAAATAGGATAAATATAATGATGAACAAATTTTAGAAAAATTCAACCCCAAAGAGGAATTAGATGTACCACTAATAAAAATAAAGAAATCTAAAAGTTTAAAAGTACCAAGTCTAGGAGAACAACAACCACTAGAAGGAATCTTAGGCTAGCAATAAGAGAGCCCTCCACTCTCACTAGATTAAATACAATAGGAATTTATATTGGGATCTAAAATTATACAAATAATAGGACACATTGTACAAGGTATTAGTGGAATAGGAATACATTATTGACCTAAATAGGGGTAGCACCAAATGACAACCAAAGTTATTACTAGCCAACCAAAAAAGGAGCAATCAAAGAGTAAGGGATACCTATTAATTCAAAAAGATAAAGAAGCAAAGAGAACCAAGAGTCAACATATAGTATTGATTGCTCAAGACAATAATAATGACTCAAGATCCAGCCTAAATGCAAAGTGAAGGTATGTCATTGTAAATCCCTATTGTCATCTCTTCTAGTCCTTTGTTGTCCCATTCTCCTCTAAACCAAAATACTCAAGAAGTAGAACCAAATACATCTATTTACAAGGGCATAAATTCTACTAATATAATCCAAAAATATCCCTTACCTTTATTTCCCACTACAGCCCTACTTTCTAGCCATCCAATCCTAGACATTGTAACCCAACTCCAACAAACCAATGAAAATACCAAGAAATGGCTAGAGGAATTATCACCTAGGAAGGAAAATAAGAGGGCACCACTAAGAATTATGGCTATGTTAGACCCAATTATAGTAAATAGAATAAAAATGGTCTTTATTCCAACTATAAATAAGCCTGCCAATCAGCTGATAGAAGAAAACTATAAAATGGTGGTGTATGAAGTAGATATTGTTAGGGTTCTACTAGAAGAAATTGCCTAAAATTACCAAACCTATATAGGTGTGATATATTATCATGGAGCTAGGTTTAAAAAAATGAATTTTAAGGTAAGTTATAATGGAAATAACTTGGCCATAACATTGGATCAAGAGCAAAAAGAAAAGAATATATATTAGATAGGTCAAGTAGTTGTAATACACCCTCAAAGCAACTCCAAATCTAGAGCATTTGTAGAAAAAATAAAATAATCCAATCTCTAGAGGAGTAATTGAAGAATTTACAACTAATTCTAGATGAATAAAATAAAAGTCCATCCACTCCTCACTTTCCATAGGAAGTTAGTATAGATCAAAAAGGAGAGTTGGAGCAAAATCATTGAAGTGACTATACAAATATACCCACTCTTGAACTATATAAATTTTAGCATGTTGAGGAATATTACATTATATGGTACATGCTAATGCACACCCATGGTATCTTTATGCTGCAATTGTAAATATGTAATAAATTAGGGTTGAGTCTATATTTTAGAAGTGTGATTTATATTTCTCCTTTATGTAAGTATCAATGTGTAGGAAATGCACAAGTGTCATGTAAATTAGAGTGCAAGTGTAGATTGAGAGAATGTGCACAAGTGTCTTGTATATAAGATTTTAAATATGTAATGTGAGGATGTGCACAAGTGTCCTAGGAGTGCATGTAGAAGTGTAAGACTCATGTAGATATGTGCAAGTGTCTTAGATTCAAGTGTCCATCTAGTATGCAAGTGGTAATATGATAAGCCAAGAGTCATAGGACTTGTCATATGGAGAGCAATAGACAAGTAATTGAAGAGTCACATTACTATGACTATATTATGGATACAGTGCTTCATAAGAAAGCAATAAAGACCTAATATTAATATCATCATCTGATTGTAAGAGGAAGGAAAGGAATAAAGCTTGTATACAAATTTTTGAGCAACTAATATTGTAAGTTTTCTTCATGCATAGTTCATGGATGAATTAGGCTATTTAACATTCATATTTGATATTTATATAAATGAATGTTTATTTTAGTACTATATAACCCTTGATATACATATTAATTTTCTCATTCTACTGATCTTATATTATTATTTTGACTTTCAATATTGTGGTTATTTTATATTGGGACCTATGATATTTTATGGTAGTATGGCTAAAAATCCAATAGTGGTATTAGAGCTACCACCTTACTCTATCTAGTTTGATAAAGTTATTTATTATCCACCATTATTAATTAACTTTATCCACTTTTGATAAATTTAATATAGAGTGTGTCCACTTTGAAGGCAATGCAGACTTTGACTCTAATTTTTAAAAGGTTTTATTGAGTAGAATATTGAGAGGACTAGGATTCAGTAACCCTGATTTATAGGATAGGGTCTTTCCACTTGGTTGGATAAAAACCAGTGAATACTAGGACTCAACTAGATTGAACAAGAGGCAACTTAGGAGAAAAATTGGATATTTGATAAAGGAAGCCAACTCAAAGAAAAGTTGGAGATATAAGTTTGAATTTTAAATATTATAGATTGAATATTGAGGTAGAACCAGCTCATAATAAAATATGGTCATTCAAGGAAAGAGCCACCCTACCATTTATATTGTGTTCTCTAGTAAGGAGGAGAATCATGTTGTGTTCTTAGGTGTGACCTAAGATATTGAATATTTTAGATTGATAGTAGATAAGTATAGCTATAGAGGTTTAGAAGCTTCATATAGGGATAGAGAAGAATTTCAACTTCTAATAATAGAAAGAGAATAGAGATAAAAATAAATTAGAAAAAGAAGAAATATAATAGAAGTAGAAGAACAATAATTAGAAATTGCAGTGGATTGAGAAACATTCAAATATTCTTAATAACAAAGAATAGAAGAAGAAGAGAGAAGTAAAGAGAGACAAGAAAGCATAATAATATAAAAAGAGAAAAATAATCAGGTCAAATTGACCTTGAAATATATGAGGATAGAAGCAAAATAGTACAGAGCAAAAAAGAGGGAAGTATCTTCCCAAAATACATTGAAGAACCAGGATGATTGAATATATCTATATATCATTTTAGTCTTGTCCATCGATCACTTTTTTGAAGTAGGCTCTTCAAGGTAGATATTTTTGTAATAGAATTCCAAGAGGCCAATATATAAGAGAAAGGTCCAAGAGGTCAATATAGAATAAAAAGGCCCAAGAGGCCAATACAGAAGAAATCAGCCCAAGATAGAGGAAAGAGGCCCAATATATTAAAGTAGAATAAATATTCCATTCAACTAATATAAGAGGTTAACATAGAAGGATAGGCCATCCAACCAACATAAAAGATAAAGTAGAAGGATAGGCTATCTAGGCAACATAACAGGTTAACATAGAAGTATAGGCCATTCAACTAACATAAGAAGCCAATATAAAAATATGCTCATTCAATTAACAACGTAGTCAATGCAAAAGACTAGAATTGAATACGTAGCCAAATATAGTATATAATTGGAGGCCTAATAAGCCAATATAGAGAAAAGAAGCTACATAGACAAAAACTAAAATTATTTTCTAAAGAAGCTAAGTAAACTAGTTTTTAGAAAAATAAAATGAACTGGTGAAGCAAATTGGACTAGAATCTAGTGAGAAGAACCATAATCCAATGAAGCATTGGATCACCATTGATGCAAGGTGACGCAAAGGTGATATAGCACTTGTTTGCATGATCCAAATACACTTAAATTTGAATTGGAATTACCTGAGAATAATTTACCATAAGAAGAAGTGAAGCCACCTAAAAATGGTCCATTTGGAGGAACCTGAGACACTTGAAGGTGAAACAAAGTCACCTAAGTACTCTCTAGCTAAAGGAACTAGAGGAATAAATGTTCTATAGTGTGAGAATAAAATGCTCTAATAATTGAAGGAGGAACATTAAGTGCTATAGATTAGGACAACTACTTTATCATCGATGAGTCCTCAAGTAATTATTTCTATTTATAGAACAAAGCATAATTATTTCTATTTATAGAACAAAGCAAATTTGAATCTAGCACAAAATAGTGGGAGTTATAAGTTTTAAGCTAAGTTTTTTAAGTACTGCACTTTTAATATTTAAGGAAGATGGAATTTGAAGTTTTTTGAAGTTTGAAATTTTACAAATCAAATTAGGGAGTTAAAAGGTTTTCTACATCAAAGGTTTAGAAAAATTAAAATTTGCAAATTTCATTTTTTTAGCTATTATTTAAACTTGGGAGATATAAAGATTACTACTTCAAAGGAATCAAGTTGTAAACTTTGACTATTATGGAAATAAATATGGAATCCATAATTAGAAAACAATGATTAGAAGTTCTCAAATATGGTATTAAAACTTGATTGAAAAATCCAAAGTTAAACTAGATATGACATTATATTTCATCTATAGAGAAGCTATGGGTAAAAGTTTTGAGATATTTGAATACAATTTACACTCCAAACTTATTGAAGCAATTGATAATTCAAAAGATGATATTATGATACCTCTTGACATATGTAGCATGATGTATATGGAATTGCTTTCACTTGGAATTTATAAATATTAAAAGCTAAAGCAAAAAGAGTTGATTGAAACTCTAAAAAGGAAAGAAGAAATTGATACAATTGAATCAGCTCTAAAAACAACGTTTCATTCTACATGCAATATTGATATTTCAAGTTCATCAAATTTAGGGAATTATTTTGATGCTCTAAGTGAATGTTCAGAAGATACAAGGCAATATCAAATACAACACATGATCTCTAGATCAAGAGCTAAATACAATTTCAAGCTATTCATGCACATGAATTTAATGCCAATAAAGGATCTCATGTAGTTCATGATCTTTAAGATACAAAGTTTAAATATATAGAGAATAAAAGTGAAGAACTCAAATCAAACGTCAAGCAAGAAGATGAACCTGATGAATCTCAAGTAGGAGATCATGAGCAGTGCAAGGTCACTTGAAGATAGAAGACAAACATGAAGACCAAGGATGAAAATTAAAGTCTTAAATAACTAAATAACGTTATATAGGGGGGTTTTGAGGAATATTACATTATTTGATACATTCTAATATACCCCCATGGTACCTTTATGGTATAATTGTAAATATATTATAGATTATGGTTGAGTCTATAGTTTAGAAGTGTGATTTATATTTTTCCTTTTATATAAGTATCAATGTGCAAGAAATGCACAAGTTTCATGTAAAAGTGTAATGTGTAGGAAATACACAAGTGTCATGTAATTTAGAGTGCAAGCGTAGATTGATAAAATATGCACAAGTGTCTTTTATGTAAGAGTGTAAATATATAAATTGAGGATGTGCACAAGTATCCTATTAGTAATGCATGCATAAGTGTAAGAGTCATGTAGATGTATGCAAGTAGAAATATGATAAGCCAAGAGTTATGAACTTGTCATATGGAGAGCAATAGAAAATTACTTGAAGAGTTGCATTACTATGGATATATTATGGAGGTAATGCTCCATGAGAAAGAAATGCAGATATACTATTCATATCATTATCTAATTGTAAGAGGAAGGAAAGGAATAAAACTTATATACAAAATTTTGAGCAATTAATATTGTAAGTTTTATTCATTCATAGTTCATGAATGAATTAGGCTATTTAACATTCATATTTGATATTACATGAATGAATTTTTATTTCAGTATTATATAATCCTTGATATACGTATTAATTTGCTCATTCTACTCATATTATATTTTTATTTTGACCTTTAATATTGTGGTTATTTTACATTAGAACCTATGATATTTTATGGTGGTAAGGTTTAAAAGCCAACATAGCATACTTTTTTCTAGAGTAGCATAGGCTAATTTCCAGACAACACATGTCAAGATGACTAAAAAGGTAGCATAGGTGAATGAGGTCCTCAAAATTTTGAGGAATAAATCTAATAGAACTAGCAACATGGGATAGCAATGCTTTAGAGGAGAAAATTTTCCTTCTTATGGCCTAATATAAGACTATAAATTGCTACAATAAGGTTTGGAGTTAGTTGTTATAGTGAGAAAAAAGGGGAAAGAATAATAGCCCCAATACAATAAATTAAACATTAGATTGAATTTCTAGTTTTTTAGGATCAATAGGGGATCCTATATACTATGGACCGATTCAAAAGCTAGTTTGAAGGGGTTGGTAGTGATGAAAATAAGTTTGATTTATGGATAAAGCCTATTGATTAAGGCACAAATTTTACATTTTTACAATTTTTGATATAATATAGGCCAAGATTCAAGATCTAACCAGAAAATATAAAGATCTCTAGAATAAAATTTATATCAATTAATAGGGATTCATAATAAGGCTATAAGAATCAAGACCCCAAAAACAGATCTCTAGGGTAAAGTCTACTAAAATTTCATCTAAATGGGAACCTTAAAATGAAAAAATATCCAAAAAATAGGAACAAGATAAAGTATCAATTGTGGTATAATAGAGACAAGAAGGACAAGGTGATATTACCAAAACTTTGACTGCTAGGACTTTGAAAGTTGATATCTATCAGATGACAAGTGGCACACAAGTCTATAAAAAGGATAATGTGTGAAGTATGAATTTTTTAGTCTAATTTCTTAGTACCTCTATGATGAAAGCAAATACAAGGCACCCAAGTGGAAAATGTTGTGTTGGAAAAAAGCTATTGGCTACAAGAAAGGGAAGACATATGAACAAACCTCTAGCATGGAATGCAATTTTTTTGGAAAGTGTAACAACTTTGAAAAGACAGCCAAAATCATGGAAAATTATAACTATCATAGTTTCCAATAAAATTTTATAAAAGGATATTTGATCATTTAATGATGCATAAAAATATTTTTGGATTATATGTTTTTATGAGCAGCAAAGCAGTCATGCATATCACAAGAGCATCAAAACACTTTGTAGTTATTTATTTATTTGAGGAGTACCTACACAATTTTGCTAAGAAGAAGATAATAGGAATAAATTACAATAGAGGGTCCTAGTTTTTGAGTGCCTAGAATATTTACCTAAAGCAAATTACCTTTATTTAAAGCAACTCTTAGTTGTGGAAAACAATGCTCAAAAGAAATATAGTTTTACCTAAGGCACTTATAGTCAGGTATATTTGTTCTCTTTCCTTTTCATTCTTCTTGTTATATCTTTATACTCTTTATTTCTATTATTTTCATATCTCTACACTCTTATTCCTCTACTCATCCCCTTATCATTAATTATTTATGAAATAACTACCTTCTCCACCCATCACAATTTTTAATTTCTGTTAAATTTATTTCATAATACCATCTTGTTATTGTCTACCTCCTCTAGTACTTTTCTTACTATATATTTTGTATAAAATATCATGTTTTGTAGGTAAATGGGATGTACTACAAGTAGGGTCATCCTACAAATCATAATTAAAAGACCCTATTACAACTATAGAATACTTATCAAGTTAAGCCCCAAAGTCTTCACCTCCTTCACATCTATGCGCTTTCCCCTTAATTTCTCAATAAGTTCTATAGCTTTCCTCCCTTCTAAAATTTTGAATTCATGCCCAATAGATAAGGCCATATAGGTTATTTTTTTCTACAAGAAAAAATATTTGGGAGGCACTAATAATGTGGGTCAATGTAAATCCCAACATACATAAGTCATTGCAAGCCATTTTAGACTGTAATTTTTACTATAGTTTTGCTAAGGCAAGAGTCTAAACACATGGATAAACTTAAATTTTTTTGCATGTATAACTATTAGAAGCCCAAATACATCAGTATAAGAATAAATTTCAAAGTAGCCAAGTATTTTTAGAATGGATAGGAACAAAAGAAGATTCTATATTGATAAAACTCTTTATTGACAAAGAACTATGTATTGGTGTGAATGTTTAATTGCATAGATTTATTTTATTATGTCTATATAATGGGATGATTTTATTCTTTTGAGCTTGGCATATGGTACTCCTAATATATTTATGGGAGTAGTACCAAGTGCTCTCTCTGGTGGGATCATATGGGTGAACCACCTACAATGAGAGATATTTTGGGAAATGATGGTGATGACTTGCTCATCGATAATTGAGGGTAAAAAATACCCTTCATGTAGATGCATTTTCTTTTTTTGTTTTCATGTTCACACCATTGGACCAAGAAGTTACTTGTGCAATGAGTCTCCTTTATAGGTTGGCGATAACATTAGACTATATTAAAGGAGAACGCCTACTTAAGAATAAAATAATGGTGTGTAATATTGTTGGTATAAATCTATGTTTGTTTGAGGTATGCATAGATTTTGTTGGTAAGATTTATTAAGTATTAATTAATACCTTGGACATTAATTAAATTATGTATTTAATACTTTAGACTAGTAAAGTATTAATTAGACTGGTGACATTAATATATGGAAATATTAATGTCAATATTAAAAGTTAATATTAGCAATTGAAAATTAATAAAGTGAATTATTGAATTAATTCTTGAAGATACTTTCATTATTGCATTATTCCTCTAATGTTTGGAATAAAAATTGAATGGCTTGCAAAATTTAGTTTTAGCCTTCTTTTATAATGGTCATGCTTGGATGGCACCTTTATGAGCAAAGGTGGCATTGTTTAAGTAACGTCTTCTTGAGCTTGAAAGAAAATACCACTTCCTCCATGCAAGAAAGGTACCTCATTCTATTTGAATGTAGTAGAGTGCTTGGGGAGAAAAGAAGGATGAAGGCAATTTTCTTGTAGGAGCTTGAAAGGAAAGGTGAACTCTAGGTAGCGTGATGTTGAGCAGGGAACATTGAAAATTTTGTCTCAAGTGCATTTTTGAAGCTTGGATGAAATGTTTTTTCTATAGCTTAAATATTTTCTTTGGGTGTTGGTTCTTTTGTGTTGGCATTGTTTGTATCACTCCCATACCTTTTGTGTTACTTTAAGCTTAATTTGAGTCTAGCTACATATTGTCCGGTAGAATCCTTATTTGTCATTTAACTCTTGGATGTTAGTATTTCTTATATGTTGAGTTTAGTTGTTGTTGGGGGGTGAGGGTATGCTTTTGTTAGTGCATTGATATTGGTGTTGTATTCACTTGTGGGTATGGCTATTCACCTATAGAAAGAAAAAATTGTGGAATCCTCTTCTTTATGGCTTGTTTTATTATGTTTATGCATGGATGCTTGCATAGTAGAAAAGGCATGATTTAGTTGCATTGCATTTAAATTTATCCTGATCCCTAAGTATTCCTCATGTGCTATGGTGGGATTTCCTATCTTGAAGAAGCTTGCAAATTTTTAGATGGCTTGAAGATTCTTGGTGGATGGTTTCATAGTACTTTGAATGTATATATGATATGGAGAAACAAATGCTAAGAAAAGAATATTTTATTAAATTGAGTTTTGCAACCTGATTATTGTACAAACCGAAAGATTATGTTGCTTTAATATTACCTTGTATTTTGTACATTAAGGTGATTAAGAAATATTTTAATTGGATAGATTGTATTGAACTCTATCAATTGTTAGAATGCATCTTTATGTTAAATACTTGATTCATTTACGTTATTGCATCTAAGTTAAAGGAATGTTCCTTTTGAAGCTTTAAGTCAAGAATTTGAGTTAAGAAGAATGTGGCTTTTATTTAAGATGCATCCTTGTTTATCTATTATAGCATTCCAGATTAAACAAATTATGACTTGTGTTAAAATGCTTTTGATATTATGTGATGCATGTTGCTTTACTTAGAACTATGTTTTAAAGTACATGATTTATTGAGATAATATTATCTTGGGGTGGTTAGAAACTCTTGTGGATCCAAGTTAAAATAAATCCCAATATTAGGAGGAGTTGTGTGAATGCAATAACCAGGTAGATATGAGTCTTAGAAGGAGTTACAAGAATGCAATAGATAAAAACTCATGAACTTGGAAGGAATTATGTGAATACAATAACTGGGTTTCATGTGAATCATTACACCTTGAACAAGTAGTATTAGGTTTATTCCAACTATGAGTTGTGGAACCATTCATAAGATACTATGGTGATACCTTGAACATGTAGAATCAGGTGATCATGTTCATTGCCAAAAAAGTGGTAATGACCTTAGTTAACCCACAGAGGTGTGGTAACTAATAACCAAGGCTCTACTCTTGATTAACCTACCTATATGAACTTAGAGTAAGGTTAGGGAATAGACATTCCCCTTTAAGTGTTAATGGCTTTAAAGGATAATCCCTATGCATTGGTCACATTGTCCTATGTTGGTGAGGGTGTTTTTTGGTGTCCTTATAAACCTATAGGTTTAGTAAGGTGAACCCCAAAAACCATGGGAGTTGGCCACTCTTGTCCACTGAGTGTCATCTGTAGTGACTTAGAACTCAAATGTGGTGAAGCCTTATATGTTGGAAAGATAAAACAAGGGTTTTCCCTTGTGAAAATTTACTTGTAATAATTCTTAAAAAAAAATTGTGTTGGTATTTTCAGGTGTTACGCTTGGTATTAGATCTCTAGGTTGTAGGGCTAAAATATTTTGTGGAGTGTGCCTAGGTAAAAATTTTATGTGATGTGCCACTTTGCGGTTTGGTACCTTGCAAGAAGGAAAGTGTGACCCTAAGCATTATCAATTGAGTGATAATAATATATGTTAGTTCATGAGAAAGATGAAGCTAGCTGAATGTAAGTACAATTGAGAGAAAAATTATAACTTACTCAACTCCTTTTTGTGGATATGATATGGCACCTATTCAAAAGGAATTTTATCAAAGAAAAAAAATGGTTGCACAAGAGGGTAACATAGTGAAAAAGACCAAACAGACTATGGACTCTGATAAGAAAACTAGGAGAACAACCCCTAGTAAAAGGATTGAAAGGATGATGAACCCTGACAAGGATGCTAGAGAAGCAATAGGTTCTGATGGGAGGGTAGAATATCTCTCCTCCATAATGAATTTGCTTCAATAATGGTTGGAGAAACAATAAAAATTGATAGAAACATTGATCAATAAATAAGCCAGTACTAGGAAGATTAGGTAGAAAGACAACCCTATTAGAAGAATCCAAGAGGGCAGAGATAAAATAAATGCCAAGATAGCAAGAGACCTTAATAATGTGAAAGCAATCAAATTTAATATAAAATAATGGGGGATGTAGCCGAGTCAAGGTTAAAAGAGTTAGAAACCTTATTTTTCATGAAAAGTTACTCTTTTGAGACACAGACTATGTGGGCTACCCTTCATCTTATAGATGCAACCCTAGAATGGTGGGACACATTTAGTACAAGAAAAAATATCCAAGCCATGAAACTTAAGTGGGATGATTTCATTGGGGCTTTTAAGAAAAGGTTTCTTTCAAAGCAGTTTCATGTAGAGAAATTTGAGGAATTCTCTACGCTTCAATGAGGATCACTATCAATAGAGGTGTACTTTTAGAGATATGTGAAACTTCTAAAGTATGTAAAAAAGTATGAGAAAAATAAGTTCTTGAAGGTTCATAAGTCCATTCTATGGATAGACCCTAAAACATATATAGTGATTAATATTCTCAAGCCTAAAACTCTACAAGAGGCTTATGACTTGGCTAGACAAGAAACTAATCTCCAAATCAAAAAGTCTTTCTTCAACTATCTAGGGTTGACAAAGTTAGAAATACAAGAATTTAAGAAAAAAAATAGTGCAATATTTATGAAACGTGATAAGGAATAAAACAAGAGAAATAAAAGTAACTCAAAATTTAGCAATAGGAACAATGGAAATCAAGGGAAAAATAAGAAGAAATTTCAGAAGAAGGATAGTTCCAATCCTCATCCTCCAAAAAAAAATGAATCATATCAAAAGGAATAAATGGGGGATAAAAGGTAGGAGAGACCCTAGGCACCCAATATAGGTTTGTATATTTGTAGAGGTTCCCATTATGCCAAAAAGAGTTCCCAAAGAGAAGAATCGAGTCATAGCATAGACGAGCAGTTGCAACAAGTATATATCACTAATGGAAGTTAGAACTTGGATGGATAGGCTACACTAATGTTACTAAATGGTGAGTTTAATAAATTTTTTAATATAAAGTGGATCTATAGATAACTTTATTTTCACTAATATTATCAAGGATATGCTAGAAAGACCTAGATTTTTGACACAAGGGTGGAAGGTCAAGTATGGTTATGGAAAAACCTATTCAGTGGATCAATGTTTTCCTACAACCAAGATAAATATACCCAATTATTTCACTATATGGAATTTATATGTGGCACCCATATATGCTTTTCATATTATCCTAGGGATGGATTGGTTGAAGGCTTGTGGAGCCTTTATCAATTTCCAAGATAGGTGGATGGATTACATTGACAAGGATAAGAGAAGAGTAAGGGTACAAAGTAGGCAAGGTTCTTTTCAACCTCATTTATTTTTGGCTATGTAGTTAAAGAAAGTCATTAAAAGAGGTGGTATGTTGTATGTGGTAAAGATCAATGGAAAGACTAGAGAAAATGGAGATGAAGAAGTATTCAAGAAACATCCAATTTTACATAAATTTTGGGATGTATTCCTTGAAGATATTCTAGGTATGCCACCCTAGTGGGAATTTTATTTATCTATTGAGTTAATTCGAGGAGTTGAACCCATTTCAATGACACCTTACATGAATGACCCCAATCAAGTTACATGAGTTAAAGGTACAACTCCAAGATTTGTTGTAAAATAATCTGATCAAACCAAGTGTGTCACCTTGGGGTGCTTTAGTGCTATTCGTTAAAAATAAGGATGGCTCTTTGAGACTATATATAGATTATATAATGCTAAACAAGATGACCACTAAAAACAAACATCCTTTACCAAGGATAAATGACCTCTTCAACTAGCTAAAGGGTGCCACCATATTTTCAAAAATAGATCTAAGATCATGATATCATCAGTTAAGGATTCAATAAGAGGATACTCACAAGACAACCTTTAAAACCCTATATGGGCATTATGAGTTTACAATATTACCATTTGGGCTGACAAATGCACTAACTACTTTTATGAATTTGATGAATAGTGTGCTAAAAAAATATCTAGTTTTGTTTTTCTTGGTATTTCTAGATGATATTTTGATATATTTTCATACTAAGGAAGAACATAACCATCATCTTAGGTTGGTATTAGAGGTATTGAATAAGAACCAACTATATGGAAAGTTGCCTAGGTTTGAGTTTTATATCCCATAGGTGTAGTCTTTGGGACACATCATCTTAGCAGAGGTAATTTTTGTGGACCCAAAGAAAATTGAGGCTATTTTAAGTTGGCCTTTGCCAACAAATGTGAAAAAAATTAGGAGTTTTATGGGACTCACTAGATATTATAGGCGTTTGTGAGAGATTACTCTAAGGTTACCTATTCTATCACCAATATTAAAAAAAAATGGAAAGAGTTCAAATAGATGGATACATGTGAGGCCACATTTGAGGGTCTAAGAAATAAGTTAACAATAATATTGATTCTCAAAATGCCAAATCCTCTTGGGAATTTTATCATGTTTATAGATTCTTTCCTAGAATTTTTGGGTGGGGTATTGTCTTATGAAGAGGTTATAGTATCCTATAAATCTAGAAAAATTAAGAAGCATGTGGTAAACTATGCTACACATGATGTAGAATTGGCAACAACTGTGCATGCCCTAAAGGTTTGGAGATATTATTTTTTGGGAAAATAATTTGAGCTAAGAACAAACCATCAAAGTCTGAAGGAAATTTTTACCCATCCTATTTTGAATGCAAGACAAAGAATATGGGTAGAGTTCTTAGTAGAATAGACTTTAGTATTGAGTATATAAAATGGAAATATAATAATGTTACATATGCCTTGAGTAGGATAAGATACATATCCGCATTAACCTGGATCCACATGGACTTGATGGATAGGATAAAGGTTTAGATATGGAAAATTGACCCACCCAAGTGAGTCATTTCCCCTAGAACCTTGAAAATACCCTTAAACTTGTCCTAACACAAGTTTGGTCCTTTCTTTCCCCTCTTCCTCCTATTTTCTTTAGCTTTGCCAAAATCACGATCGCTCCTTATGGGTATGATTTCAGAAAGTTAGGGTTTTCTCTTAGAAAGTCCAAAATTTAGACTAACTTCAAGGAGGTAAATATTCCATTAGGTTTTTCCCACCCATTTTCTTTCCAAAATTATTATAAATAGAGGGTTTGGATCCTCTTTTTCACAAGTTATTTTTGATGGTAAGAAATTTTTGTAAAAGTGATTTGTTAAAAGCTTCTTCCAAGTGCTAACAAGTTTTTGTGGTGTTCGCTCCTACTACTTTGCTATTGTTTTGTTACCCTTGGTGGACAAGTGTTGGAGCCTTGAGGGGAAGTCTACTATCTTGGAGGTCTTCATCCTTTTATCTTATTTTTACTACCACGAGGTCGTTTTCTCTCATTTGTATTCATATATTTTTAATCTTGTGTTTGTTATTATTTATTTCACATCGATCTATTGCTTTTGTTCTTCTATTGCAAAACCACACCTCATAATTACAAGGTATTATTTCGACAAAGCCAAGATCACGATTTCCCCGTATAGGGTGTGATTTTGATTGCATCAAGCCTAAGGGTAAGGATTTGTTCCTAAATTCTAGGTTTTTTCATACTACTCTTAGGGATTAATAAGATCATTTACATTCTATATTCCATAATTCTATTTTGCTTGCATATCACATTAGCTTGGGGGCAACCATTTGTCCCCAAACCCTAGTTTAGAAATTGCATTCTTGTTCAAGCTTTGTGTCCATTCTATTTTATATTTTATTTACTATTTCATATATATTTCTATTTTATTCTGGTTCCCGTTAATTTTCACTTGAATATCTTTTCATATAAGCTTGGGGGCAACCATTTGTTCCCAAACCCTAGTTTAGAGATTGCATTATTGTTCAAGCTTTTGTGTTTATTCTATTTTACACATCATTTACTATTTCATGCTATTATATCTCATTGTGTTTTTTCCAAAGGTTGAATATCATTTTGTTTTGAAAGGTCAGCTAAAAGCACCTAGGGGGCTTGATTATTGTGCCTTCAAGCATAGTCATATGATGACCTAAGCATACCCCCAAACGCTAACCATATTTTTTAGTTTTTTGTGAAGTTGTTTTGTAGGTTGAAGTTGTGGGATATTCTAGATGTAAGACAAATCTAGGATCAAATTCCAAAACAGATAAGTGTCCTTGGTAAAGCTTTAGGTTGTTTTTTGTTGTGTCTTTCATTATTTCTATTCCAAACATATATTAAGTAAAAATAAAATAACATTTGATTTGCATTTCTAGGCATTCAAAAGAATAAAGGCATATAGTATGCATCTAGGGTTTTGTCTTGTTTGTGCACTCTCTTGATCCCTTGCTCAAAGAAAAAGGATTTTATTTTTGGTAACCTAGGGCTAGAAATAATTAAATCAAAGAATCACACTAGGGTTAGTTGTTATTTTATTGCATCTTGTATGTATTGCATCACTCTTTCTTTTATATACTTTAGTTTATAGAGGCTAAACATAGATGATTGTTTAAATTAATACATTAAAAATTTCCACCCTAGACTTGGAGTGAGTACTAAAACCATTATGGCTGAATCCTTCAATCCCAATCCCCCAAGTTAAGATAATATAACACACCTCTATGGTCACCTCGGCTCCCAATGGATCCAATCGAGAATCATTCACAATAGGGTAGTTTTACTCTTATTCTTTTTTTTTGAACTTGACATGAACACCCCCTTAGTGACCACTAGAAAGAATTTTCCTCAATTTTTGTCTTTATAATTAAAATAAGACAAATGAAATTTTTTTGTGCATATCAAACCATTAATTAAATATTTAACAATTTAATTTTTTTCTTAAAGTTTTGTTTTTTGTTTTCAATTAGAATTCTCTTTTTTTTTCTACTTTTTTTTTTTATGTTTTCTATTATAATTTTATTTCTTGTACCCAGGTTTTGTAGGTGAGTTGGAGAGGAGAGGGAAATCCTCCAAGAGAGGTCCCAAGTTCAAATCTCCACCCTACCAAAAACCTGAATTGGGTATCCAAAATCCAATTGATAATGTTGGTGCGGGCAAGGTCGGGTGCGACTCCCGGGTGACTTTGACGGTGTAGAACCCCCTGTTCATGGTCTCTCAGACCAAGGCGGCCCCGCAAGGGGTTTTTTGCTTTTGAATAGAGAACCCAGGTGTTGTAGGTGATTTGGAGAGGAGAGGGCAATCCTCCAAGGGAGGTCCCAGGTTTAAATCTCCACCCTACCAAAATGCTGAATTGGGTATCCAAAATCCAATTGATAATGTTGGTGCGGGCAGGGTCGGGTGCGACTCCCGGGTGAATTTGACGGTGTAGAACCCCCTGTTCATGGTCTCTCAGACCAAGGCGGCCCCGCAAGGGGTTTTTTGCTTAAAAATAATAATAATAATTTTATTTCTTGTTGTTTGTTAAAATTCTGGTTTAGTTTTCTATTAAAATTTTATTTTTTATTTTCTATTAAAATTTTGTTTTTCTTTAAATAAAGAGAGATTTAGTTAATTAATTGATTAATCTCTATTTCTCCACCCTTATTCAATGGCCATTTTCTAAACCTCTTGCCATTTTAAAATTTATTCTTTTCCCTTTCCAATTTTTTCTAGTATCTAAAAAATTCTTTAAAATCCATTAAATCATAAAGAAAATAGAAAATATTTAATCCCATCACATAGTCATTTTAATAAAGAGCATGAAGAAATTGTTAATGAATTTCTTGATCTTCCTCAAAATTTTCCATCCTTTTTAAGAATTCCTCCATAATTTTGATAATAACATTTTCAAATCGGCCTTTTCGCATAAAGAAAATATTAAAGAATTGCTTAATCATATTAGTAATGAGCCTAATTACCCTTCACAACAAGACCTCATAAAAGATAATCCTATCATGCATAATCCTAAAAATAAACAACATAATATTCCTTTACCCTCCATCATTAACAACTCACAAGTGATCATTAATTCTAATCCACCTTCTACTTTTAATATTCCTAAAAACATTAAGGAACAAGCCACTTCTCTCATCAATAATAATCAAAACATTCCTCATAGTAAGTTATTTAAGAATAATATAAGATATTCTTTACCTTCTCAAGCCAATCATAATTTGAACATCCCTAATAATAATCATATTTCCCCTTCATTCATTTATCCCTTCACTTCAAATAATTTCTCTAATCATAATTATCATCAAAATACTATTCCTCTTTCACATTCACATCTTGAATCATCCAATAAATAACCTTATTAAATTTAAATTCTCACCACTCAAGTGAAACAATTAGAACAACAAATAAATTCTATCTATAATCCTTCTCTCCATCATAATCCATCTTATAAACACTTTTTTTTTTTGAGAACCATCTTATAAACACTTATTCAATCAACCTTTAGATCTCTTTATGCTCAAATATCCATTTTCTCCTAAGTATAAAACACCTAACCTCCAAACATATGAAGGTGATCAAGACCCTATTCAACACCTCAGAGCTTTTCTTTTGGCTTGTGATGACATTGCACATATTACGATCTTATTGATCAAAACATTCCCTAAAAGCCTTAGGGGTAGTGCACTAGAATGGTACTATCAATTACCAAAGCATTCCCTTAAAAATTTTAGTGACCTTGCTAATCCATTTATACAATATTTTTCCATCTTCATTGAAATAAAACTTAGCCTTATTGATCTATTAAAACTAAAATAATTTGAACATGAATCCTTTAAATATTTTCTTACTAGATGGAACACCATTGTAGGAAAACTCAATCATGTCCCTCCTCAATTTGAACTTCTTAATATCTTCATCAAAATCCTTAATGACCAATTATCCTACCCCTTAGAAAAATCTAGAGTGTGTACCCTTCAAGGTGCAATTGACTTAGCCATACATGTGGAGGTTGCACTTAAGAAGAGAGGGCAATTAGGGGTAGGGAAAGACATAAATTCTTCTCCTCTTCAACAATTCAACCATGACTTACCCTTGGCTAGGAATTTTCATGCAAGATTAGGCCTACCCCCTACTTTCATTTTAACCAAGTTATTAGAAGCCAAAATGATAAATCTCCCATCTCCCAAACCTACTACATCTTAAAAACAATATTCGCATCAATATTGTGCTTTTCATTGAGGTAATGGTCACTCAACTAATATATGCAAAATACTTAGAAAGCATATTCATGACTTTATATAAAAGGACCAACTTGTCCTTAATCATAAATATTTCTAAGATGCACCTATGTCTCATACATTGTAAAATTATATTCTATCTTCAATTTCTTCATCAACACCCATTATTGGTGGTCCAAATCCAATTAACAAAAACATGCAACCCCTTTAAGCTTCCTGCTTAAAGGGGCTATGACCAACTTAAAAAATCATCTTAACAAATTCATCTATACATTCTCCATGTGTGTTCTCATAAAAACATGACCATATAGAGCTCTACATAGTTATCATTTTTTCTCATCAATCTATTTGATACTCTTAAATGAGCCCACATATTTGCTCATCTCTTTATCTGACACTCTTAAATGAGCCCACATATTTGCTCATCTCTTTATTTAGAACTCTTAAATGAGCCCACATATTTTCTCATCTCTTTGTCTGGTGCTCTTAAATGAGCCCACATATTTGCTCATCTCTTTGTTTGGTGCTCTTAAATGAGCCCACCATCTTTCCATCACAAGCTATCAAGGTTTTTTCATGCACTCTCACCAAAGGGGAATTCCACATTAAATATTTTTCACACACTAAACACAAATTATGCTTCTCTTCCATCTTATATATTCCTTGACCTTGAAAGTATCAATCATAATCATAAAAAATTCTCCAAGTCAAGGGATATAGTTCTTCATATCTTATATATATTTTATCCTTTGAAAGTTTTCAATCATTTCTTCTATTCTCTAACACAAATGATATATGTTCCTCCTTCCATTTATTCATCTTATCTTTGCTCACACTTTTCCTTCTTTATTTTTGTGTATTAAGCAATCCTCGTGGGATAGGGTAGATACCACATGGATATCATTTATGGTGATCATACGAACACTAACTATCTTACACACAGAGATTTATTCTCCCTTTTCTCTTCTCTTTATTTTTTTTCCTTCTAACACATGCACATACTCATATCTTGCTTTCCCTTTGTCCATACACCTTGCACGCACCACACCCCTATCGGGTAGTACTCGTTGGTACATCAATCAACTCTTATTCCCATATAGGATAAGCTTCATGGCCACACATAAGGGGTGACCTCCATATTAGTCATTTGCAAGCATACATCCTAGCAAGAATCTTCTTTTCTCTAGACATCTTAGCGAGCACTACACCCATAGCGAGTATCACTCCATATTTGTCCATTTTTTTTGTGAGCACTACATCCATAGTGGGTATCGCTCCATATTTATCCATCTATTTAAAGTATAACACTATTTCAAGATAGATTCATGGCCACACATGAGGGGCAGCCTCCATATCGATCATTTGTGAGCATACATCCTTATAGAATTCCGCTTCTTTTCTCTTCTTTGCTTCCTCTCTCTTTGATTTTTGTGGAGATTTTATCTTCTTCTTCCTCTTCTCTCTTCTTTTTTTTCTTCTCTTTTCTTCTTTACTTATTTTTGTTTGTTCATCCATGCATTTCATTTAGGTTTCCATTTAGAGGTTGCATTCATTCCATTTCATTCATTTAGGTTTATTTTTCTCTCTCCTCTTTTCTCTTTGTTTTTCATGTTTTTCATTGTTTGCAATTCTCTTTTCTTCTAAGTCTACCATTTTGAGTTTTATTAGGAATTTTGCATTCCTTTTGAAACTCGAGGGGGCACCATAGCTTAAGAGGTTTTAATGTTCCTAGTGCCTCATTTTGCATGAAAAAATATGCTAGTATTCAAATGACACTATTTTTGCACCATATCTTTCTTCTAAACCAACCACTCCTTTTTTTTTTTCTCTTTTTTGTCTTCCTCTTTGTGTTTGTTTTTTTTCACTTGTAAGTGTCTACATATTTCTTTGATGCATTTATTAGGCCATAAATGTGTCAAAGAGGGGGTAAATGTAGATAAATAAAATTGATCCACCCAGGTGATTCATTTTCCCTAGAACCTTAAAACCCTTAAACTTGTCCTAACACAAGTTTGGTCTTTTCTTTCCCCTCTTCCTCCCCTTTTCTTTAGCTTGATCAAAATTATGGTTGCTCCTTATGGGGAACGATTTTGGCAAGTTAGGATTTTCTCTTAGAAAACCCAAATTTTAGGTTGACTTCAAGGAGGTCAATCCTCCCTTAGGGTTTTCCCACCCATTTTATTTCCAAACCTCTTATAAATAGAGGGTTTGGATCCTCTTTTTAACAAGTGATTTCACAAGTGATTTTTGATGCTAAGCAATTTTCATGAAAGTGATCTATTAAAAGCTTCTTCCAAGTGCTAATAATTTTTTGTGGTGTTCGCTTCTACTACTTTGTTGTTGTTTTTTTGCCCTTGGTGGATAAGTGTTGTAGCCTTAAGGGGAGGTCTACTATCTTGGAGGTTGTATTCTCTCATTTGCATTCATATATTGTTAATATTGCATTTGTTATTGTTTATTTTACATTAATATATTGTTTTTATTATTTTTTTGTGAAACCATACGTTGTATTTAGAGGGCATAATTATGGTAGAGCCTAGATCATTGTCACCCCATACAAGGTGTGATTTTGACTACATAAAGCCTAGGGGAAAGGATTTATTCCTAGACCCTAGGTCTACTTTTCATACTAATATTATGGAATAATATCATTTACACTTTTTCTTTAGTCATTCTATTTTACTTGCATATCACATTATCTTGGGGGCAATAATTTATCCCCAAACCATAGTTTAGAAATTACATTCTTGTTCAAGATTTGTGTCCATTTTGTTATGTGTTTCATTTATTATTTCATATTTATTTCTATTTTATTTTGGTTCCCATAATTTTTTTTCACTTGCATTTCATATCATATTAGCTTGGGGACAACCATTTATCCCCAAACCTGAGTTTAGAAATTACATTATTGTTCAAGATTTTGTTTTTATTCTATTTTATACATCATTTATTGTTTCATGTTGTTATATCTCATTGTGTTTGTTCCAAATTTCAAAGATTATTTTATTTTGAAAGGTCAGCTAAAAGGACCTAGGTGACTTCACTACTGCACCTCCAAGCATAGCATACAACTACCTAAGCAAGCCCCCAAATATTGACCATATTTTCTAGTGTTTTTGTGAAGTTGTTTTGTAGGTTGAAGTTGTGGGATATTCTGGATGTAAGACAAAGCTAGGATCAAATGCTGAAATAGATAAGTATCCTTGGTAAATATTTTGGTTGTTTTTTGTTGTGTCTTTAATTATTTTTTTCCAAACATAGATTAAGTAAAAATAAAATAACATTTAATTTGCATTTCTAGGCATTCAAAATAATAAAGGCATATAGTGTGCATTTAGGTTTTTGTCTTGTTTGTGCACTCCCTTGATCCCTTGCTCAAAGAAAATGAATTTTATTTCTGGTAACCTAGGGTTAGAAATCATTAAATCAAAGAATCATACTAGGGTTAGCTATTGTTTTCTTGCATCTTGTATGTTTTTCATCACTCTTACCTTTTTATAGTTTACTTTATAGAGGCCAAACATAGGTGATTGTTTAAATTGACACATTAAACATTTCCATCCTGGAATTGGAGCGAGTCCTAAAACCATTCTTGGTGAACCCTTTGATCCCCAAGATCTCGTGTGTAGATAATATAACAAACCCTCATGATCACATTAGCCTCAAGTGAATCCATTCAAGAAGCATACACAGTAGATAAATTTCCCCCCTCTACACAAGAAAATTCAACTAAAGGACCTATATTGTAGAGAAATCCAAGATAAAACTAAGATAAATATTAAATAAAATAATGGTTTCAACATAAAGTATGTACTTTTATACTTTAAGGATAGGATGGTTATACCCAAAACTAGTGATCTAAGGAGAATTATTATGCAAGAGGCACATAATTCTCCCTATTTTGCTCATATAGGATGGTCATAAATGAGGGAAAACATGAAAAACATCTTTTATTTTGTTGGAATGAAGCAATATATTTCTACTTTTATTATGAGATGTTTAGAATTCCAAAAGTTGAAGGTAGAACATAGACACACAGTAGGGAAATTGTACCCACATGAGGTACCTATGCAAAAATTGTAGGTAATCTATATGGATTTTATTATGGGTTTACCTAAGACTAGGTACCAACATGATGTAATATTGGTAGTGGTTGATAATTTGACCAAGGTTGCACACTTCCTACCGAGGAACATCAAGGATGATGTAACAGTGGTGGCAAACAAGTTTTCCAAAGAAAGTTTTAGGCTACATGGGTTTCCTAAGGTGATCATATTCACATAAAAAAATTTGTAGGCTTTACACCTTGCAGTGGGCACTAAGTTAAATATTAGTTTTACATATCATACTAAAATAGATGGTTATATTTAGAGGGTAAACCAAGTTTTAGAAGACATGCTACAAATGTATTGCATGGACCAAAAGTCTAAATGGGAGGATTTTTTGCATCTTGTTGAATTTACATAAAATAATGGATGCCATGGATTATTGGGTATGGTCCCATTTGAAGCCTTATATGTATGAAGATGCATAACAAATATATCATGGGATAATATAGAGGATTGGGTTATGGTCAAACTAGATACTATTTGAGAGATGGAGGAAACATTCAAAGCAATCTAGCTTAGGCTCAAGAAAGTGATCGATTACCAAAATAACTATGTTGATCTGAAAAAATCATCAAGATAATTCTCTATGGTAGATAGAGTCTTCCTGAGAGTTAGACCCTGAAAAATGCCATCAATTCAACTAAGTTGGATCTCTTCTATGTTGGACCCTTTGAGATCATTGATAAGATTAGTCTAGTAGCCTATAGCTTGCCTTGTTTTCCAACCTATCAAAGACCCCTAATACGTTCCCCATATCCCTACTTAGGAAATATGTTGTTGATCCTACCCACGTGTGGAATGCTTCTAAATTATAGATGGCATATCCCTCATCCATTGAGGTAATACTAGTAAATATTCTATGGTTTCATTCCAATATTATGAGTAAATGAACCCTAGACCAATGTAAGGTCCTATGGAACTAGTATTCTAAGAATTATGCCATATGGAAAAATGTTGAAGAAATGAGGTAAAAATTCCCATACTTATTTGAATGAAATAATTATTTACTCTCTTGTATAAAACACAAAGGATTGTTTTTAGTGCAAATGGAGAGTATATAATAGCCCTCCTTGACAAAAATCTTTATTGACAATGAACTATGTATTGTTGTGAATGTTGAATTGCATAGCTTCATTTTATGGTGTCTATATGATGAGATGATTAAATTATTTTTATATTGGAATATGGTATTGCTGATGTATTTATGGGTGTAAGACCAAGTTCTCTCTCTAGTGGGATCATATGGGTGAACCACCTACAATGAGAGATATTTTAGGAAATGATGGTGATGACTTGCTCATCAAAAACTTAGGGTAACAAAATACCCTTCATGTAGATGCATTTGTATTTTTATTTTTTTTATGTTCACACCATTGGGCTAGGAAGTTGCTTGTGCAATGAGTCTCCTTAATAGGTTGATGATAGCATTAGACTATCTTAAAGGAGACCGCCTACTTAAGGATAAAACAATGGTGTGTAATATTGTTGGTGTGAATCTATGTTTGTTTGAGGTATGCATAGATTTTGTTGGTAAGAATTATTAAGTGTTAATTAATACCTTGGAAATTAATTAAATGATGGCTTTAATACTTTAGACTAGTAAAGTATTAATTATATTGGTGACATTAATATATAGAAATATTAATGTCAATATTAAAAGTTAATATTAGTAATTGAATTAATAAAGTGAATTATTGAATTAATTCTTAAAATATAATTTTTATTATTGCATTATTCCTCTAATTTTTGGAATAAAAATTGAATGGCTTGCAAATTTTAGTTTAAGACTTCTTTTTTGATGGTCATACTTTGATGGCACATTTATGAGCAAAGGTGGTGTTGTTTAAGTAATGTCTTCTGGAGCTTGAAAAAAAATGCCACTTCCTCTATGTGAGAAAGGTGCCTCATTCTATTTGAATGTAGTAGAGTGCTTGGGGAGAAAATAAGGAGGATAGCTATTTTTTTGGGGGAGCTTGGAAGGAAATACAAATTTTGGGTAGCATGAAATCGAACAGGGAATGTTGGAAAGCCTATTTTAGGTGCATTTTTATGCTTGGATGAAATGTGTCTTTCTATAGCTTAAATATTTCCTTTGGATGTTGGTTCTCTTGTGTTGGCATTGTTTGTATCACTTCCCTCCTTTTTGTGCTACTTTGAGCTTAATTTGAGTCTAGCTATGTATTGTCTGGTAGATATTGTCTCATAGAGACCTTATTTTCCATTTGGCTCTTGGATGTTAGTATTTCTTCTATATTGAGTTTGGTCATTATTGGGGGCCGAGGGCATGATTTTATTAGTACATTGATGTTGGTATTATCTTCACTTGTGGGTGTGGCTATCCACCTGTAGCAATATTTTTCTTCCTTTTATTCTAGTTAGCACTATATTTAATCTATGCACCACCATATCTTTAACCAATGTAGAAGTCTTGAGTAAGACCATTAAGGTAGCTCAGTTTTCCTTATAGCCATGGGTTATCTTGGTTTGGGTCACAATCATCTTCAATTGTAGTAGTAGATCAACATGAGTTTCTTTTTAAGCTACCTATACCAATATTTTCCTTTCATTCAAAGGTTGGTCTACATGTGGGTCTTGGAGGTTAATATTAGGTGGTTGTGGAATGATCATTGGTTAGCTTAGATATGCTTTATTTTGGAATGAATCTCTTTTAAGTTGCAACATTTAGAATGTGGAAATATCCTTCTAGTTATGTTGCTTTCTTATAATGGTAAACTTCTTAGTTTTGGAGAAGTTATAGCTTTGGAAGTTGGATATTAACTTACAAAGGAATATAGGGTTTTTCTTTTTGTTTAATTTTTTATTTTTAATGCTTTAGTTTTTGGTTATAAACTTGTCTTTGGAAATTAATGAGAAGTAAGATTTTTTACTTTAAAAGTTAGTAAAGAAAATGTTGTTGGTTGCAAAACTATAGTTGGATATTATAGAAAGATAACTCCTTTAGTTTTATGTTGTAGCTTGGTTTTTGGGAATGTATTCTCTATGGTAATGGATTTTTTTATAAATTGCATTATTGAATTTTGGGTTTTGAAAGAGAAACCATTATAATGATTCTTGAGACTTATGTAGGTTAAGGGATAATTATAAAGAGAAGTATGGGATTCTCTTTTATAAATTGGATTAATGAATTTGGGTTTTGAAAGAGAAACCATTATAATAATTCTTGAGACTTATGTAGGTTAAGGGATCATTATAAAGAGAAGTATGGGATTCTCTTTTAGAAGTTGGATTATTGAACTTTGGGTTTGAAAAATAAATTGTTATAATGGTATCTAAGACTTTTGTGGGTAAAGTAACCAGCATAAAAAGAGTAATTATGGAATATTCTTCTTGATGATTTGTTTTATTATGTTTATGCATGGATGCTTGCATAGTAGAAAATGTATGATTTAGTTGCATTTAGAGTTGTCTTGATCCCTAAGTATTCCTCATGAGTTGTGGGATTTCCTATCATGAAGAAGCTTATAGATTTTTAGATAGCTTGAAGATCCTTAGTGGATGATTTTATAGTACTTTGAATGTATAGATGATATGGAAAAACAAAGGCTATGTAAAGAATGTTTTGTTAAATTGAGTTTTGTAACTTTATTATTGTACAAACTAAAATATTATGTTGCTTTAATGTTACCTTGGGTTTTGTACATTAAGGTGATTGAGCAATATTTTATTTGGATAGATATTATTGAGTGCTATTAATTGCTAGAATGCATATTTATGTTAAATACTTGATTCATTTATGTTATTGCATCTAAGTTAAATTAATGTGTATTTTGAAGCTTTAAGTCAAGCATTTGAGTTAAGCAAAATGTGGCTTTTATTTAAGATGCATCCTTGTTTATCTATTATAGCATTTTAGATTAAATAGATTATGACTTGTGTTAAAATGCTTTTGATATTATGTGATGCATGTTGCTTTACTTTAGAACTATGTTTAAAGTGCAATATTTATTAATATAAGATTATGTTGGGGTGGCTAGAAACTCTTGTGGACTCGATTCAAATAAATCCCATTTCTAGGAGTTGCATGAATGCAATAACCAGGTAGATATGAGTATTAGAAGGAGTTGTGATAATACAATATCTAAGAACTCATGAAACTAGAAGGAGTTGTGTGAATACAATAGTCAAATTTCATATGAATCATTGTACCTTGAATGAGTAGTATCGAGTGTATTTCAACTAAGATTTATGGAACCATTCACAAGACAACAATTGTGGTCCCTTGAACATGTAATATTGAGTGATCATGTTCATTACCAACAAAGTGGTAATGGCCTTAGTTAGCCCATGAAGGTGTGGTAACTAAGCACCAAGGATCTATGCCTAATTAACCTACCTAGACATACTTAGAGTAAGTTTAGGGAATAGGCATTCTCCTTCAAGTGTTATGGGTGTTGAAGGATAATACCTATGTCATGGTCACATTGTCATATGTTGATGAGGGTATGGAAAAGGTGGGAGAACCTCTTTTGGAATCCTTCTAAATGGATAGGTTTAGTAAGGTGAACCCCAAAAACCATGGTAGTGTCATATATAGTGACTTGGAACTTAGATGTGGTAAAGCCTTGTATGTTGGAAATATAAAAGAAGAATTTTTCCTTATGAACCTTGTTTGTAATCATTCTTGAAAAATAATTGGGTTGGTAGTTTGGGGTGTTATAGTTTCTACAAGGATAAATATTTGGGAGGCACCAATAATGTGGGTCTATGCAAATTACAACATACATAAGTTATTTCAAGCCAATTTAGACTATAATTTTTACTATATTTTTGCTAAGGTGAGAGCCTAAACACATGGCTAGACTTAACATTTTTGCATGTATAAGCTATCAAAATTCCAAATAGATCATCCTAAGGATAAATTTCAAAGTGGCCAAGTATTTTTAGAATGTACAATAACAAAATAAGAGTCTAGAAAGCCAAATGAACCTAGCTAGGTTTAAAAATTGGCTATGTCAGAAAGGTTTGATCAAGCAAAAGACTAAAATAAAGTGATCCTAAATTTTTCAAGTGATGATGTTAGCCAAATATTTAAAAAATTCTAGCAAAATACAAGCATGGACATGATAAATAATATAATTTTCCAATGATGATGTCAACTAAATATTTCAAAAGTCTTAGCTCGATAATTTATAAGTCCAAAAAATTGAAGAGCCAGAGGCTCTAGCAAAGCACAAGCTTAGCACAAAATTTCAAGATTTTTAAGTGTTGATGCCATCTAGAATTTTCTCAAATGTTAGCACAAGAAAACATGAATCCAATATTTTCAAGAGGTGATGTCATCATAGGTTCCATAAAAATTTGGTAAACCAAAGGTTGGAATATAGAAATCTCAAGATTTTTTTATAATGACATTTGGCAAAATCTTTAGAAATATCAACAACACATCGAAGCCTTGACAATTAGTAGAAAGTTCCCAAATATGTCCATATTTATAGAGAACATGTATGTCAAAAACATAAACCTCTCAACTTCTCAACTACCCAAATATAAATAGTTACACTAAGTTGGCAGCTCTGACAAGTTGGTACATAGATAACACATAGTGGCAAAAGGTAGACCAACCTAAGATCCACAGATCTGTCGAGCATACATGGAGGCCAAGATTGTGGAAAAAATATAAATTGACCATGTAATCACAATATAATCAGAATAGTTTAGCCAAGTTGATTAATATAGAGCATTAAAATGACATCCATAGTCCTCAAGGATGATGGAAAAGATGTACATATCAATCTTGTAACAAATTGAACTTGTAATGATTGGGCTAAGAAATTTATTGTAAAATTATAAATAGACCAACTCACCTCAATATGAGGGTCAAATATTTATTATTTCACATGTTATACGTTGTATATGTTAATTTGAAATCAATATAAGCAATTTTTTTTTGGCTTCTATGGAAGATAGTGTTGCAATTTCTAATTAGAATGTGAGTTATACATTTTAATGAAATTATGTTCATGCTTTATGAATGGTAGATTCTATTAGGTAAATTATATTGTAATTGGATTGCTATTTGGACTACCTTTTATGAAATTCTTGGAATGTTGAGAGACATATAACAAGAGCTAATTATATATTTCTATGATACTCCATTTAATGGCTAGTTTGTTAGGATTTGTCGTAGTTTGATTGTAGGGTATTTGTCTAGCAAATTTTGTTATTGTTAAGCTAAAATCCAAATTATTTCTAATTTACTTATAACCTTATCTCCCTTCTAAAATATTGCATTTATATATTTAGTATTTAACCCCCCTTTTCCATTTTTAGCATTTCAAGGAACCAACCTTCTTTGAAGGTTGACTCAAAAGAAATTCAGTCATCCAACCTTGGTTGTAGTCTAGGGTGCATTTTCCACATTAGGCCGATTGACTTCCAAGACTTCCTATGATGACAAAATCATCTATATACACATTGAGGAATACAATTTTACCCATTGCTCTTTGTGATACAAAATTGGATCTTACAAATTACTTTTAAATATATGCTTTTTAAAATGTTCATCAGTCTTTATATAACATGTCTAAGGAGCTTGTTTGAGAACATATACAGATTTGACCAATTTTCATACCTTTGTTTCTTCTCTAGGTATGATTAATCCTTTTAGTTGAGTCATAAACTTCTTATTTTTAGTCTCCATAGAGAAATGAAAATTTCACATCCATTTAATGAATGTTTCATTTAATTTGTGTAGTTAGAGAAAAAATAATTCTGATGGATATTATTTTTGTTGTATGGGAAAATTTTTCTTCATAATCTATGCCTTCCTTTCTCGTATACCCATTTGCTACAAGTATTTCTTTGTGTTTATCAATACTACCATATAGTTTATGTTTGATTTTGAAAATCCATTTGCATCCAATAAAATTTTTCTTTGGTAGTATTGTTTTTCAATAGAGCTTGATATTTAATGTCCATGGTATTTTTATAAGTAGTAGATTGAAGGGATTCCTATACTATAGTGGTTTAATTATATTCATTAGAGCCATATTTTATGCATTGTGAGTCATACTTCATGTTCTTAGTCTTGTAGAAGAATTTTTCTAGGATTTCATTTATTCTAGATGCTTTCAATGTACTAGTGTACCATTTGGGCATTCTCCTTGTGTGCTATGGTGGAGTATATAGATCTATTTCATCATTCATATTGCTAAAAAAATATTTATTTGTAACTTCATCACTTTCAATCATTACTAGAGTTGAGTTAGATAAAAATTCCTATGATGGTAATGAAGATGAATTTTATTCTTAATCAAAGACAACATCATGACTAATATATAATTTCCTTGAACTGGATCAAGTAATATATAGGCCTTTGATTCATAATTATACCCTAGTAGGATGCATTTATTATATTTTCATCCAATTTATGTATCTTCCTTTGGAATGTGTATATATGATATACAACTAAATACCCAAATATGAGAGATTGATGGCTTGTGTATGCTCCATGATTCATCTAGAGTGATATGTTTAAGTGATGTAGTGGGAGAATTATTGAATAAGTAAATTGTTGTATGTACTAATTTTACCTAAAAAAAGTGTCCAAGTTGAGGATACTCTAACATACTTTGTACATTTTCATGATTGTACTATTTCTATGCTCTTCAATACCCTTTTCTGTGGTGAGTATGATATTGTCAATTATCTTTGAATACCATGTTATTTTAGAAATGCTAATAATTCATAGATGATAAATTCTCCCCTTGATCTAAGTGGGGGACATGTATCCTTATTCCTATGGAAGTGTCTACCTAGGCCTTAAATTATTGAAAGTAGAAGAAATATTCATATTTTTTCTTTAAAAAATATACCCACATTTTTTGGGTATGATCATAAATAAGGTTTTTATAGTATATAGACCCATTGTAACTTGGAACCATGGGTCCACATAGATTAGTATGGATTAAATCAATATATGCATTGGCTCAATATTATATAGTCTTGAAAGGAGGTCAATGTTGCTTCCCAACTAGGAAACAATAACAAATTTATGTGGTATTTTATAAAGAATGAAGATCTTCAATCATAAATTTTGTTTTGTAATGCCATAATTTAGATGACCATATCATTAGTGCCAAAGTGATGCAAATAAATTGTATTTCAAAAATAATTCTAAGTTGTTATGATTAATTATGTGAAACTCAAACATATTTCCTTTTCCTTATCCATATACAATAATCTTAGAATTATTAGTTTTATCACAAATGATATATACTTTGTATCTTTATTTCTTATCAAACTCAACCTTTATGTTGTGGTCAAGTAGTTGATTGACAGAGAGTAAATTTTTTGTGAGTCCTAGAACATATAGAACTTTTGTGATTCTACATTTGTATGATTCAAGTCATAATTTCATATCAACTATACCTTTTATTTCATAGGATGTGTCATCCTCAAGATAAAATTTTACTACATTTCTAGAATACCTTAGATTTTGAAACCAATATTTTCATCCTATCATGTGTCTAGTTACTCCAAAATCAATATACTAGATATCATTAATTATAGCATGTGTAGCTAATTCATGTTCATTTCTATTATTTTGTTGATACTAAAGAACACAAGCTTATACTGAGAGGGGGGTGAATAGTATAAGAGCACTTTTTACTTTTTCTCTCAAACCAATATATGCAATGTAAATATAGCAATATCAACAACAGTAATCAAAGCAATGTACACAACACCACACACAATAGAGACACAATAATTTACGTGGTTCACCCAAATATGGCTACTTCCATGGAGAAAATATTTCACTAAATTTTCTCAATCAATCTCTTGGGAATCCTTCCCAATTACAATGTTTATGGACCTCTGTCCAAAGGAGAAATTGATCCCCTAAATCAAGTTTGTGGATCTCTATCCACAGGAGAACTCCTCCTCTACTCTGGTTGGTGATCCTCTAGAAGACATTGCCTCCACTACATTGACTGGTGGATCTCTCTCCACTTGAAGACTCTTGTCCTCACTCAGAAGACCTATCCTCAATATCCTGGCTGATGGATCTCTATCCACTAGAGACTCTGTCCTCTCTACTCTATCACCTCCAAAGCTCTATCTCAATTATGTACTAAACATAGTCCAGTCGGTCTAGCATAGTTCTTCTCAACTCTTGCACTAAACACAGTCTAGTCGGTCTAGCACAAGTCTTCTTAAAAAAATTTCTCAAGTCTATACTAAACACATTTCATTCGATCTAGCACAAATCTGCTCAACAAATATTCTCAAGTTTGTACTAAACATAGTTCATTCGATCTAGCACAAATTTTCTCAATCTCTATCTCTAGTCTGGCACAAACCTATCCTCAAATCTGCACCAAAATATTGCTCTCAAATATATACTAAATACAATCTAGTCGGTCTAGCAAAAATCTATCTTCAATCTTTGTTCTCAAGCCCTAACTCAATTCTTGACTCAACTCTTCTAGATCTGCCCCAAACCTTAACTCAAGGTTTGAAAAAATCAATCAAATCTGCTCTCAAGCCTTCTCAAAGACTTATCTCAAATCTACCTTGCAAGATTCCTCAAAAGCTCACACCAAATAGTCCACAAGTCCTCTCTAGAACTTGCTCAAATCTTCTCAATAAGTCCACACAGAACTTGCTCAAATATGCTCAATAAGTCCACATAGAACCTGTCCAAATATTCTCAATAGGTCCACTCAGAACTTGCACAAATCTACTCAACAAGCTCACACATAACTTGTCCAATCTCATAGAAACATAAAGAGAATTTTTAGAGACTCAATATGTTCTATTCTCAAAAACTCAATCTCTTTCTCAACTCAATCTCATAGAAGCATAAAGAGAATTGTTAGAGACTCAATATGTTCTATTCTCAAAACTCAATCACTTTCTCAACTCAATCTCATAGAAGCATAAAGAGAATTGTTAGAGACTCAATATGTTCTATTCTCACAAACTCAATCACTTTCTCAACTCAGAATATAGAATAGTTTATTTTATGGAACTTGAACAATCACTCCATACATCCACTTGACTAGGCTCAATCAACTCTACTCAACCAATCACTTCAAGAAACAACACTTGCTCACAAACCCTAGTCCAAGCATGTATCATCCAACTCAAAATATTTCCAACAATGCTCAACAATAAATCTCACATAACAATGATACTCATGATCTTTTCAAACCCTAGTTCAAGTTCTTTGCATAACAACTCACTTCAACAACCATGCTCATCAAACAATGTTTTAATCACAACTCTCAATTTCAAAAAAACCTTGAAGCATTAACTCAAACCACTTTCGAAAAGGAAACCCTAATCAAGTCCTTTTCACTCCAAACTTAATTTTCAATAAAGCCAATCAATCAACTCAACCAAGAAGGAATTTTCCCATACCTTTTTGATGCCAAGGAGTTGTTCTCACAAATCTGCCACTCTCATAAATTTCTCTTTCCAATCACAAAAGGGTTAGAAGACTTGAGTAATACCACAATACAAAAATAATAACTCAATAACACCTTATTACTCCAACTCAATAATAATTTTCACCATAGTCTTCTTATAAAATAAATAACCCCTTTTATGAGAAATTAATTCACAATAACCTTGATTCTCAATAATGTCAATACTATCCTTCACAAACTCCTCATAACCCCTAATGACAAGTTTTAATTAAATTGCCCCACTAAAATAAATCCACTTTAATAAAAAAACTTTATGCAAGCCTTATATAAAATAAAATTAAATCATAACCCCCTTTTAATTTCCCTAAGGCTTAACACATCATATAACACCCTTATAACTCCACGTGGGCAATTAAAAATACTTTACAAAAATTAAACTTGCCTTGGAGGGTTTCGAACCCTCTATCTCCTCCTTCCCTAAGCACCTTAGCCATGGCCAAAGATGTTGTCGAGCCACGCGCTCGCACAACAACCAACAAGCACAACGTGCTTGTTATCCTTTACAAAAACGTGCACCTTCAATAAAAAATCGTGTGTGCCTTGGGTGCCAAACACGTCTTCCCTTTTGCACTGCCTGTGATTCGAACGCGGGACCTCCTGTGTCCAAACAACTCAACGCACCGCTAGGCCAAGCTGGCCTATGTGCCCTCAAATCATGCACCTTCTGCTTTTCTCCTTTCCGCAACGAACGAAAATGTTTTTCACGAGCTCTTTCCTCTTCTTCACATGCAATTCGATATTCGAGCAAGGGTAATTGCCAATGGTTTTTGGAAATGCTTTTATATTAATTTCTTGCCAACCTTAATACGTCGGCGCTAGCTCCTTCATGAACGTTGGCAAAATTATAAGGCTTTAAATGCCTTTGGTCTTTAAACCCAACCTTTGGGTTTATTAAAATATCTTTAGACTTTATAAAACCCACTTTTGCCTTATAAAACATTATAATAAGAATTATAAATGTTTTATTTGGGTTTTCACCATGGCACATTTAATATTATAATAACCACTATTATAATATTATACCTTTGATAAAGTACCTTTAATATTTATTTATAAAATTTAAATTCACACTGAATTTAAATAATTTATAAAATAAATATTATAAATCCTTTTTTACTTTTGTCTTTTGCACTGTTTCACTTGATCTTTGGCCTTCTTCCTGGATATCAAATAACCATTTTTATCCCCTTTGTTTCCTACTAAAATATTTGGTATTAATGATGACTTCATCTGGTGACATCAATGACAACTTTGACTTAGGGACTCAAAATGTCCAACAATCTCCCCCTTTGTCATTGATGGCAACCCATACTCTTCTTACCGAAACCTGACCTTTATTTTTCCTTTTTCCCCCCCATTACTCCCCTTGGCTCAATGCTCTCTCAAATATCAAATCTCTCCTCATATCAAATCTCTCCCCAATACACAAATCTCTCCCCCTTTGACATCAATGGCAAAGGGTCACCTTTGGGGCTCGGGGCTAAGAATGAGCCTCTTAGCTTAGCCCCTCCCCCACCTCCTCATGAGGTGGTTAATTTTGGGGTGGGAGTATTTCTACTCCTCGAAAGCACTGCTCTTTACCTTTATCCTTTTCCCTTATTTTTTGAGTTTTTTGAATCCTTTGACTATTTCTATCCAAGTCATCATCCTTGTTCCTGTCATCATTCCTGTTCCTGTTCCTATTCTCATCCATGTTCATGTTCCTGTTCTTGTTCCTGTTCATGTTCTCATCCATGTTCCTATTCATGTTCCTATTCCTGTTTCTATTCTTGTTCATGTTCATGTTCATGTTCATGTTCTTGTTCCTATTCATACCTATTTCTGGAATGTCTGCTCTACACCACTTTGTTGTGTGACCATCATTATTGCACTTATAACACTTAATGATATTATTCCTTGGAGGTGCAAATATCTTAGGATTTCTCCTAGTGAAGTCATATCCTCTTCTTTCATGAACCCTGCAATTCATTGCCTTGTGACCAAACTGATTACATGAGTAGCAATACCCATGGAAAAACTATCCATTCCCATATTCCTGTCTTTCATGTGTCCTGCATTGTGAAGCCATGTGCCCAAACCTATGACATGAAAAATATCTTCTGTTGAAGCTTCCTTGTTTTGACCTCATCGGTCTCCTGTTCTGATTGATGTTCCATCTGTATCTTCTCTGTGCATTGTTCCTATCTTTGTTGAACTCTCTATTGTCCAAATCTTCCTCTAATGTCTGACTTTCTCTTACACTATCTTCTTTTGAAGTATCTTCATCTGAAGTTTCCTCTTCAGAACTTGAAGTTAACTCTCCTTCCTATTTCTTTTGAGTTTGTTCAAAACCAAGACCTATTTTGTTTGTTGACATTATTTGTACCTTGACTATCTTATCCATAATATTTGAGCTATTCTTGAATCCTTTCATCTTGATCTTGGAGTCCTCTAAATCTTCTTTTAGTAGTGCCACTTCTTGTGCTAACTTCTCACATTCCAAGATCTTTGCTTCTAACTTATCTTTGAACCTTTTTGCCTTAGCCTTTGATTTTTCTAAATCCTCTATGAGCAATCTTCTCTCTTCATCACATTCTTGAAACTGAATTTCAAGTTTAGAGTGTTGCTTTCTTACCTTATTTACCGTGTCAAGGGCATAGATAAGTTCTCCCTTGAGATCATAACCATTCTCTACTGAATAATCCTCTATTTGTTTGCCTTTGTCCACATCATTACTTTCTTTTGGCTTGTCTTCTATAGGATCACTTACTTCTTCTTCTAAATCCATTAGAAGATTTTCATCTGGTCCTTCAAGTGCATTCTCATATTCATCATCACTAAAACTATAACCATCCCTTGTACAATCATCTTCAAGATGTCCAAATTTACCACATCTAAAACACTTGAGAATAACTGGAGTCCTTTTCTTAACTAGTTCTTTTTCCTCAATCATAAATAGGACTTCATCTCTATCATTATCTGAAGAACTAGCATCACTATCATTTGAGTACTTACTTGCATTGTCCACATAGTAGCTCCTCTTTTGTCTTCAGAAGAACTTCCTTCCTTGTCTGCTTTGTCCATATTTGCTTTTCTTTTGGTGCCTGTGTCTTTCTGATTCCTTGTACCTGTGATCCTATTTTTCTTCACCATTGTTGTTCTTTGGCTCTTTACAATATATTGCAAAATGTCCATACTTTCCACAATTGAAACACTTAATAGATCTTAGATCTATGGGTCTTCTGGAACCTTTATCTCTTCTACCATAATTTGCTTCTTCATCACTGGATGACTCACTGCTTGATTCTGACTTCTTACCCTTTATCTTCTTGTTCACTTTGAAAGCAACCTCTTTCGGAGGGATAGGATCTTTTGTTCTTATCTCAAAATTTGTAAGCATGCCAAGTAAAGAATTTATTGTCAGACTGTCACTATCAATTGATGTTTCTATAGTAGAGACCTTTTCACTGTACCTTTTTGGAAGAGTTCTCAAGATCTTATCACAAGCATCGGATTCATCGACCTTCATTCCAAGACCTCTCATCTCATGTACAAGTTCATCAATATTACTGAGATAGTCACGAATGTTTTCATCATCCCGCATTCTTAGATTTTCAAATTCTCCTTTGAGATTTTTGATCTTAGCTTTCCTGACACCTTTATCTCCTTCATATATGTCATGCAGTAGTTCCCACATTTCTTTTGTTGTTTTACAATCCATAACCTTCATAGATTCTGATCTACGCAACCCTTTTATAATTGCATTCATAGCTCTTGAATTTGCATGCATTAGAAGCTTACCTTCCTTATCTATAGGAGGATTGATTGTTGAATCATATCCAAGTTCCACTGCATCCCAAACTTCATTTCCAAGTGCCATCAAGTGAAACCTCATCAACATACACCAATACAAGAAGTCACTTCCATCAAAGACTGGTATTGTATTATTGATGGACCCATCCCTTTGATCCTTTTGATCCATTGTGTTCTTGATCACTTTTCCTTCAAGCTATCAAACTCTTCTGAAGGAACCCGCTCTGATACCAATTGAAGAACACAAGCTTATACTGAGAGGGGGGTGAATAGTATAAGAGCACTTTTTACTTTTTCTCTCAAACCAATATATGCAATGTAAAGATAGCAATATCAACAATAGTAATCAAAGCAATGTACACAACACCACACACAATAGAGACACAACAATTTACATGGTTCACCCAAAGATGGCTACTTCCATGGAGAAAATATTTCACTAAATTTTCTCAATCAATCTCTTGGGAATCCTTCCCAATTACAATGTTTATGGACCTCTGTCCAAAGGAGACACCAATCCCCTAAATCAAGTTTATGGATCTCTATCCATAGGAGAACTCCTTCTCCTCTACTCTAGCTGGTGATCCTCTAGAAGACACTGCCTCCACTGCACTAACTGGTGGATCTCTCTCCACTTGAAGACTCTTGTCCTCACTCAGAAGACCTATCCTCAATGTCCTGGCTGATGGATCTCTATCCACTGGAGACTCTATCCTCTCTGCTCTATCACCTCCAAAGCTCTATCTCAATTCTGTACTAAACATAGTCCAGTCGGTCTAGCATAGTTCTTCTCAACTCTTGCACTAAACACAGTCCAGTCGGTCTAGCACAAGTCTGCTCAAAAAATCTTCTCAAGTCTGTACTAAACATAGTTTATTCGGTCTAGCACAATATGCTCAAAAAATTTTCATTCGGTCTAGCACAAATCTACTCAATATCTATCTCTGTTCTAGCACAAACCTATCCTCAAATCTGCACCAAACTCTGCTCTCAAATCTGCACTAAACATATTCCAGTTGGTCTAGCACAAATATATCTTCAATATCTATTCTCAAGCCCTAACTCAAGGCTTGACTCAACTCTACTAGATCTACCCCAAACCTTAACTCAAGGTTTGAACAAATCAATCAACTCTGCTCTCAAGTCTTCTCAAAGACTTGTCTCAAATCTGCCTTGCAAGCTTCCTCAAAATCTCACACCAAACTATCCACAAGTCCTCTCTAGAACTTGCTCAAATCTGCTCAATAGGTCCACATAGAACCTGCTCAAATATGCTCAATAGGTCCACATAGAACCTGTCCAAATCTTCTCAATAGGTCCACTCAGAACCTGCACAAATCTACTCAACAAGCTCACACATAACTTGTCCAATCTCATAGAAACATAAAGAGAATTGTTAGAGACTCAATATGTTCTATTCTCAAAACTCAATCACTTTCTCAACTCAATCTCATAGAAGCATAAAGAGAATTGTTAGAGACTCAATATGTTCTATTCTCAAAACTCAATCACTTTCTCAACTCAATCTCATAGAAGCATAAAGAGAATTGTTAGAGACTCAATATGTTCTATTCTCACAAACTCAATCACTTTCTCAACTCATAATATAGAATAGTTTATTTTATGGAACTTGAACAATCACTCCATACATCCACTTGACTAGGCTCAATCAACTCTACTCAACCAATCACTTCAAGAAACAACACTTGCTCACAAACCCTAGTCCAAGCATGTATCATCCAACTCAAAATATTTCCAACAATGCTCAACAACAAATCTCACATAACAATGATACTCATGATCTTTTCAAACCCTAGTTCAAGTTCTTTGCATAACAACTCACTTCAACAACCATGCTCATCAAACAATGTTTTAATCACAACTCTCAATTTCAGAAAACCTTGAAGCATTAACTCAAACACTTTCGAAAAGGAAACCCTAATCAAGTCCTTTTCACTCCAAACTTAATTTTCAATAAAGCCAATCAATCAACTCAACCAAGAAGGAATTTGCCCATACCTTTTTGATGCCAAGGAGTTGTTCTCACAAATTTGCCACTCTCATAAATTTCTCTTTCCAATCACAAAATGGTTAGAAGACTTGAGTAATACCACAATACAAAAATAATAACTCAATAACACCTTATTACTCCAACTCAATAATAATTTTCACCATAGTCTTCTTATAAAATAAATAACCCCTTTTATGAGAAATTAATTCACAATAACCTTGATTCTCAATAATGTCAATACTATCCTTCACAAACTCCTCATAACCCCTAATGACAAGTTTTAATTAAATTGCCCCACTAAAATAAATCCACTTTAATAAAAAAACTTTATGCAAGCCTTATATAAAATAAAATTAAATCATAACCCCCTTTTAATTTCCCTAAGGCTTAACACATCATATAACACCCTTATAACTCCACGTGGGCAATTAAAAATACTTTACAAAAATTAAACTTGCCTTGGAGGGTTTTGAACCCTCTATCTCCTCCTTCCCTAAGTGCCTTAGCCATGGCCAAAGCCGTCATCGAGCCATGCACTTGCACAACAACCAACAAGCACAACGTGCTTGTTATCCTTTGTGAAAACATGTGCCTTCAATAAAAAATCGTGTGCACCTTGGGTGCCAAACACGTCTTCCCTTTTGCACTACCTGTGATTCGAACGTGGGACCTCCTGCGTCCAAACAACTCAATGCACCGCTAGGCCAAGCTGGCCTATGTGCCCTCAAATCGTGCACCTTCTGCTTTTCTCCTTTCCGCAGCGAACGAAAATGTTTTTCACGAGCTCTTTCCTCTTCTTCACATGCAATTCGATATTCGAGCAAGGGTAATTGCCAATGGTTTTTGGAAATGCTTTTATATTAATTTCTTGCCAACCTTAATACGTCGATGCTAGCTCCTTCGTGATCTTCAGTGAAATTATAAGGCTTAAAATCCTTTTATTTTTAAAACCCAACCTTTGGGTTTATTAAAATATCTTTAGACTTTATAAAACCCACTTTTGCCTTATAAAACATTATAATAAGAATTATAAATGTTTTATTTGGGTTTTCACCATGGCACATTTAATATTATAATAACCACTATTATAATATTATACCTTTGATAAAGTACCTTTAATATTTATTTATAAAATTTAAATTCACACTGAATTTAAATAATTTATAAAATAAATATTATAACTCCTTTTTTACTTCTGTCTTTTGCATTGTTTCACTTGATCTTTGGCCTTCTTCCTGGATATCAAATAACCATTTTTATCCCCTTTGTTTCCTGCTGAAATATTTGGTATTAATGATGACTTCATCTGGTGACATCAATGACAACTTTGACTTAGGGACTCAAAATGTCCAACAATCTCCCCCTTTGTCATTGATGGCAACCCATACTCTTCTTATCAAAACTTGACCTTTCTTTTTCCTTTTTCTCCCCCTGGGACATTGCTCCCCCTGGCTCAATGCTCTCTCAAATATCAAATATCTCCCCAATATACAAATCTCTCCCCATTTGACATCAATGGCAAAGGGTCACCTTTGGGGCTCGGGGCTAAGAATGAGCCTCTTAGCTTAGCCCCTCCCCCACCTCCTCATGAGGTGGTTAATTTTGGGGTGGGAGTATTTCTACTCCTCGAAAGCACTGCTCTTTACCTTTATCCTTTTCCCTTTTTTTTGAGTTTTTTGAATCCTCTGATTGTTTCTATCCAAGTCATCATCCCTATTCCTGTCATCATTCCTGTTCCTATTCCTATTCTAATCCATGTTCATGTTCCTATTCATGTTCTCATCTATGTTCCTATTCCTATTCTTGTTCCTGTTTCTATTCCTATTCATGTTCATGTTCATGTTCCTATTCCTATTTCTATTCTTTTCATGTTCTTGTTCATGTTCCTATTCCTGTTCATACCTATTTCTGGAATGTCTGCTCTACACCACTTTGTTGTGTGACCATCATTATTGCACTTATAACACTTAATGATATTATTCCTTGGAGGTGCAAATATCTTAGGATTTCTCCTAGTGAAGTCATATCCTCTTCTTTCATGAACCCTGCAATTCATTGCCTTGTGACCAAACTGATTACATGAGTAGCAATACCCATGGAAAAACTGTCCATTCCCATATTCCTGTCTTTCATGTGTCTTGCATTGTGAAGCCATGTGCCCAAACCTATGACATGAAAAACATCTTCCATTGAAGCTTCCTTGTTTTGACCTCATCGGTCTCCTATTATGATTGTTGTTCCATATGTATCTTCTTTGTGCATTGTTCCTATCTTTGTTGAACTCTCTATTGTCCAACTCTTCCTCTGATGTCTGACTTTCTCTTACACTATCTTCTTTTGAAGTATCTTCATCTAAAGTTTCCTCTTCAGAACTTGAAGTTAACTCTCCTTCCTATTTCTTTTGAGTTTGTTCAAAACCAAGACCTATTTTGTTTGTTGACATTCTTTGTACCTTGACTATCTTATCCATAATATTTGAGCTATTCTTGAATCCTTTCATCTTGATCTTGGAGTCCTCTAAATCTTCTTTTAGTAGTGCCACTTCTTGTGCTAACTTCTCACATTCCAAGATCTTTGCTTCTAACTTATCTTTGAACCTTTTTGCCTTAGCCTTTGATTTTTCTAAATCCTCTATGAGCAATCTTCTCTCTTCATCACATTCTTGAAACTGAATTTCAAGTTTAGAGTGTTGCTTTCTTACCTTCTTTACCATGTCAAGGGCATAGATAAGTTCTCCCTTGAGATCATAACCATTCTCTCTGCTGAATAATCCTCTATTTGTTTACCTTTGTCCACATCATTACTTTCTTTTGGCTTGTCTTCTATAGGATCACTTACTTCTTCTTCTAAAGCCATTAGAAGATTTTCATCTGGTCCTTCAAGTGCATTCTCATATTCATCATCACTGAAACTATAACCATCCCTTGTACAATCATCTTCAAGATGTCCAAATTTACCACATCTAAAACACTTGAGAATAACTGGAGTCCTTTTCTTAACTGGTTCTTTTTCCTCAATCATAAATAGGACTTCATCTCTATCATTATCTGAAGAACTAGCATCACTATCATTTGAGTACTTACTTGCATTGTCCGCATAGTAGCTCCTCTTTTGTCTTCGGAAGAACTTCCTTCCTTGTCTACTTTGTCCATATTTGCTTTTCTTTTGGTGCCTGTGTCTTTCTGATTCCCTGTACCTGTGATCCTATTTTTCTTCACCATTGTTGTTCTTTGGCTCTTTACAATATGTTGCAAAATGTCCATACTTTCCACAATTGAAACACTTAATAGATCTTAGATCTATGGGTCTTCTGGAACCTTTATCTCTTCTACCATAATTTGCTTCTTCATCACTAGATGACTCACTGCTTGATTATGACTTCTTACCCTTTATCTTCTTGTTCACTTTGAAAGCAACCTCTTTCGGAGGGATAGGATCTTTTGTTCTTATCTCAAAAGTTGTAAGCATGCCAAGTAAAGAATTTCTTGTTAGACTGTCACTATCAATTGATGTTTCTATAGTAGAGACCTTTTCACTGTACCTTTTTGGAAGAGTTCTCAAGATCTTATCACAAGCATCAGATTCATCGACCTTCATTCCAAGACCTCTCATCTCATGTACAAGTTCATCAATCTTATTGAGATAGTCACAAATGTTTTCATCATCCCGCATTCTTATATTTTTAAATTCTCCTTTGAGATTTTTGATCTTAGCTTTCCTGACACCTTTATCTCCTTCATATATGTCATGCAATAGTTCCCACATTTCTTTTGTTGTTTTACAATCCATAACCTTCATAGATTCTGATCTACGCAACCCTTTTATAATTGCATTCATAGCTCTTGAATTTGCATGCATTAGAAGCTTACCTTCCTTATCTATAGGAGGATTGATTGTTGAATCATATCCAAGTTCCACTGCATCCCAAACTTCATTGCCAAGTGCCATCAAGTGAAACCTCATCAAGCATACACCAATACAAGAAGTCACTTCCATCAAATATTGGTACTGTATTATTGATGGACCCATCCCTTTGATCCTTTTGATCCATTGTGTTCTTGACCACTTTTCCTTCAAGCTGTCAAACTCTTCTGAAGGAACCCGCTCTGATACCAATTGAAGAACACAAGCTTATACTGAGAGGGAGGGTGAACAGTATAAGAGCACTTTTTAATTTTTCTCTCAAACTAATATATGCAATGTAAAGATAGCAATATCAACAATAGTAATCAAAGCAATGTACACAACACCACACACAATAGAGACACAACAATTTACGTGGTTCACCCAAATATGGCTACTTCCACGGAGAAAATATTTCACTAAAATTTTCTCAATCAATCTCTTGGGAATCCTTCCCAATTACAATATTTATGGACCTCTGTCCAAAGGAGATGTTGATCCCCTAAATCAAGTTTGTGGATCTCTATCCATAGGAGAACTCCTTCTCCTCTGCTCTGGTTGGTGATCCTCTAGAAGACACTGCCTCCACTGCACTAACTGGTGGATCTCTCTCCACTTGAAGACTCTTGTCCTCACTCAGAAGACCTATCCTCAATGTCCTGGCTGATGGATCTCTATCCACTGGAGACTCTGTCCTCTCTACTTTGTCACCTCCAAAGCTCTGTCTCAATTTTATACTAAACATAGTCCAGTCGGTCTAGCATAGTTCTTCTCAACTCTTGCACTAAACATAGTCCAGTCGGTCTAGCACAAGTCTGCTCAACAAATCTTCTCAAGTTTGTACTAAACACAGTTCATTCAGTCTAGCACAAATCTACTCAATAAATCTTCTCAAGTATGTACTAAACATAGTTCATTAGATCTAGCACAAATCTACTCAATCTCTATCTCTAGTCTAGCACAAACTTATCCTCAAATCTGCACCAAACTCTGCTCTCAAATATATACTAAACATAGTCCAGTCGATCTAGCACAAATCTATCTTCAATCTCTATTCTCAAGCCTTAACTCAAGGCTTGACTCAACTCTGTTAGATCTACCCCAAACCTTAACTCAAGGTTTGAACAAATCAATCAACTCTGCTCTCAAGTCTTCTCAAAGACTTATCTCAAATATACCTTGCAAGCTTCCTCAAAATCTCACACCAAACTATCCACAAGTCCTCTCTAGAACTTGCTCAAATCTTCTCAATAGGTCCACATAAAACCTGCTCAAATCTGCTCAATAGGTCCACACAAAACCTATCCAAATATGCTCAATAGGTCCACTCAGAACCTGCAAAATCTGTTCAACAAGCTCACACAGAACTTGTCCATATTATTGAAACTCAATCACTTTCTCAACTCAATCTCATAGAAGCATAAAGAGAATTGTTAGAGACTCAATATGTTCTATTCTCAAAACTCAATCACTTTCTCAACTCAATCTCATAGAAGCATAAAGAGAATTGTTAGAGACTCAATATATTCTATTCTCACAAACTCAATCACTTTCTCAAATCATAATATAGAATAGTTTATTTTATGGAACTTGAACAATCACTCCATACATCCACTTGACTAGGCTCAATCAACTCTACTCAACCAATCACTTCAAGAAACAACACTTGCTCACAAACCCTAGTCCAAGCATGTATCATCCAACTCAAAATATTTCCAACAATTCTCAACAACAAATCTCACATAACAATGATACTCATGATCTTTTCAAACCCTAGTTCAAGTTCTTTGCATAACAACTCACTTCAACAACCATGCTCATCAAACAATGTTTTAATCACAACTCTCAATTTCAAGAAAACCTTGAAGCAATAACACCAACCACCAACACAAACAACAGCAATAACTCAACCACTTTCGAAAAGGAAACCCTAATCAAGTCCTTTTCACTCCAAACTTAATTTTCAATAAATCCAATCAATCAACTCAACCAAGAAGGAATTTGCCCATACCTTTTTGATGCCAAGGAGTTGTTCTCACAAATCTGCCACTCTCATAAATTTCTCTTTCCAATCACAAAAGGGTTAGAAGACTTGAGTAATACCACAATACAAAAATAATAACTCAATAACACCTTATTACTCCAACTCAATAATAATTTTCACCATAGTCTTCTTATAAAATAAATAACCCCTTTTATGAGAAATTAATTCACAATAACCTTGATTCTCAATAATGTCAATACTATCCTTCACAAACTCCTCATAACCCCTAATGACAAGTTTTAATTAAATTGCCCCACTAAAATAAATCCACTTTAATAAAAAACTTTATGCAAGCCTTATATAAAATAAAATTAAATCATAACCCCCTTTTAATTTCCCTAAGGCTTAACACATCATATAACACCCTTATAACTCCACGTGGGCAATTAAAAAAAACTTTACAAAAATTAAACTTGCCTTGGAGGGTTTTGAACCCTCTATCTCCTCCTTCCCTAAGCACCTTAGCCATGGCCAAAGCCATCGTCGAGCAAAAAAGCACAACATGCTTGTTATCCTTTGCAAAAACATGCGCCTTCAATAAAAAACCACGTGCACCTTGGGCACCAAACACGTCTTCCCTTTTGCACTGCCTGCGATTCAAACACGGGACCTCCTGCGTCCAAACAACTCAATGCACCGCTAGGCCAAGCTGGCCTATGTACCCTCAAATCGTGCACCTTCTGCTTTTCTCCTTTTCGCAGTGAACAAAAATTTTTTTCACGAGCTCTTTCCTCTTCTTCACATGCAATTCGATATTCGAGCAAAGGGTAATTGCCAATGGTTTTTGGAAATGATTTTATATTAATTTCTTGCCAACCTTAATACGTCGGCACTAGCTCCTTGTTGTCTTCTATGAACGTCGAAGGAAATTATAAGGCTTAAAAGCCTTTTGTCTTAAACCCCACCTTTGGGTTTATCAAAATATCTTTAGACTTTATAAAACCCACTTTTGCCTTATAAAACATTATAATAAGAATTATAAATGTTTTATTTGGGTTTTCACCATGGCACATTTAATATTATAATAACCACTATTATAATATTATACCTTTGATAAAGTACCTTTAATATTTATTTATAAAATTTAAATTCACACTAAATTTAAATAATTTATAAAATAAATATTATAACTCCTTTTTTACTTCTATCTTTTGCACTATTTCACTTGATCTTTGGCCTTCTTCCTGGATATCAAATAACCATTTTTATCCCCTTTGTTTCCTACTAAAATATTTGGTATTAATGATGACTTCATTTAGTGACATCAATGACAACTTTGAATTAGGGACTCAAAATGGTTACTAGATACTTCATTTTCTAATATAAATTCATTGGTGATTTTTCCTATTGGTGATGGTAATTGTTTCTCCATATGCCTTTTCTAAATGACTACTTCCTTTTAAAAAATATGTGTTCTTATTTTTGTCTTGAATGTGACACTTCTTCCTTTTGAAGTAGGTTCACTAACATTTCAAATTTGGTGTTTGTTTAGTGATATTTAATGTTGTCACAAAAACATTATACTTTAAAGAAAGAGATGTCAAAATAATTAGAACTAATGTTTCATAAAATACCTAAGTTTCCAATGCTTGTAATTATGTTCATAACTCTACAATTCTCCTCATGAAAAGCTCTAGTTTCTCTCCATATTTTATCTTCAAACAATGGATTACTAGCTCTAGAAGAATATAATTTTATTTTAATTCTTTGCTTAAAAAACTATTTTTAGCTTCTCCCATGCATCATTCAATATGGTTGAGTCCTGAATGTATGATTGGACTTCATATACTACTTTAAACATGATTATTAGTCTTGCCTTTCTATTTTCCTTGTTGAACATTATTTGGACTCCATTTGTTTCTTTAGGATGGGTATTGGTTTTGCATACTATTTGCTATACTTCCTCAAACTTAGGATACATTCTAAGTTTGGTTTTCTAGGAAACATAGTTATTTCCCCTCAATAGCTATGAATTTGGCAAAAAAAACTTTGGTGCTCCACTAGCCATAGTAAAATTTCATAGAATTTTAATATCTTTTCATTAAATCAACCTCAAAAAATATTTTTTGATGAGTATATACAAGCCTATACTAAAACTTTGATTTACGTCTCCAATCATGATAAAATTATCTTGTTGAATAAAATAAATATGAATATATTTTTCCTTCCCTCTTCTTATTTAAAAATGAATACTCTCTTAAAAGATTAACATTTATTCTTTCTATTTTTCTTTTAATCAAAACAACTCTTTGAATCTATGTGCCTTTGTTCTTCTTAAAATATAAATCTTTTTAAATTCTTAAGACTTCTTGAATATTTTCTTCCCATTCTTGGTGAAGATTATATTAAACAAACTTTTGACCTTTGCACTCATTCTTTCCTTTAGAAAATGTACCAACTGGTTTTGTGCACTCAAAAACTTTAGAAGTACCTTAGGAAAATATTTTTGAATATCTTTGTTTTATGTTTGTGAATGAGCAATTATAGTAGTCACATTATTTCTTAATAAATCCATTCTTAGAAAAATGCATGTAACACCCATGTACTTCATTTTTCTTTCCTTCAACTTAGAGATTATTGGGTTGTGCTTTGTAATAGGGAACTTATTGTAATGTACCTCATCTATAGATAAGTGTTTCTTCTTTCAATCAAGTGTTTGGATCAATATTCTAATATTTGGGTGGGAATATTGATATTCAAGTGATCATTCTAATGTTTGGTTGATTATTTGGATTTTTGGGTGCATATTTTTAATGTCTAGCTTATAATTTTCTCTTCTACTCCAATATTTTCTTAATATCTCACAAAGTGGTTTTGAGTAGTGTCTGATTGAATTTCTTCTGCTTTGTACCATGCAAGGATTTCTTGCCATAGTTGTTTCTATGAGGAGGGTGTTCAATCATATCCTTTAAATAATATTATTTGAATATGATCTTTTGCTTCTTTATTTTGTTCATTTCTATTATGTCCTCTCAATTGATACTCCAAGTATTCATCCCACTTTCTTCTTGCTTTTCAAACTATTGATATCTTTATCCTTGAGGAGGTTAATTCTATTGAAATGTGAGATTTATTCCCACCATTATTCTCCTAAGGTGTCTACTATTCAAATTTTCAAATTGCTTATTTCTTCTTCTTATCACTTGCTAAATTTGGATGCTCAGTTTTAAGCATTATTTTCATGTAAATTTTGTTACTTCACACTCTTTTTGATGCAGGAGCATCTGACGGCAACAGAGCAACCTCGCATCAATCAGAAATTTTCTGAGTATTTTGTCGTGAAATTGCGGCATCTAAAGGAGCTCAAGGCAAATCAAAAGTTTTGTCACGATATCGTGACGTCTCGATATCGCGACCGCAATTGGAAGTAGAGGCAAGGAGGGAGTTTTGTCGCGATATCGCGACCGCTTTTGGAAGCAGAGGCAAGGAGGGAGTTTCGTCATGATATAACGACGTCATGATATCGTGACCACTTTTTGAAACTAAGGCATAGAGCAAGTTTCATCGCGATATCGTGACGTCGCGATATCGCGATGTCATGATATCGCGACGTCCAAGAGACAAAGACAAGGCGACAATTTTTGATGACGTCGGGTGGAAAGCAGGGCTCGAAAGGTGGAAGGCAGAAAACATAGCACAAAGGGACTTGGAGGCAAAATGGTCATGATGTCGTGATGTCATGATATCACGACATTGCGATATCATGACCAAAATCAGGAGCAAAGGGCGCAACGAAATTACATCGCAATATCGTGACATGTCGCGGTATCGCGGCCAGAAGACAGAAACAGAGGGCACAATGAAATTGCATCACGATATCGTGACTCAAATTGAGACAAGGGGTTGTATGCAGAAATGGTCACGATATCGCGATATCGTGACACAAATCAAGACAAGGGGCTCACAGGCAAAAATGGTCACGATATCGCGACATGTCGCGATATTACGACCGGATGAAGGTGAATCAAAATTAGACACGTGGACAGTCCCGTGCACAAGAAAATAGGTAGCAGATACAGATAATTTTTTTGACAAGGCAACAGTTCCCGAGGGACAGTCTGGCAAACGACGGTTGCAGGTCGAGGTTAATGGTGCTTTCATGGTGGATCGAGGGTGGTTGCCCATTGATGGAAGTAATTTTGAAAACATAGCAGAGGAAGCGTGCTTCGAGATTTTTAATTTTATGAATTCGCACTGGTGGGCATTAATTGCATAGAGGGCCGAGACCTCGATAAAAACTTAGAATTTTGTAATAGTTGGGGGGCGGATGAGAGAGGAGGAGACAGAGTGTAGGGGAGAAGACCAAAGCCGAGCTCGATCCGTGTAAAGCCTACGGGCTATTTTATTTTGTTGTATGTATTTATAATAGAAGAAATTAATGAAAAGTCAAATTTTTGAGAAGGTGTAATCTCTTGTCCATCGTTAGTGGTATCAGAGCCGAAAGTTCTTGAGTGTGTAACAGATCGCTGGATGTGAGGCAGTTACACTAGGATCTATGGGAAGGCTCGTGAAAAGTGAGTAGAATGCCTTTGAGAAGAAACCCTATTGGTGTGGGAGGCATGATGGCAATAGCAAATTTCCGAGCTTTGCAGTGGTAAGTTTAGGCCCTGCAAGAAGAACTGCGCAGAGGACATGAACCAAGAAGAGATGCAGATAGTGAAGACGAAGTTGATGAAGAAGAAGACCAATCTGAGGAAGAAGAAGAGGCTGTGGATCCTGAACAAGCCAGGTTGTACAAATCCATCTCTTAGATTGGAAAGCAACCAAAAATGGAGGTTTCTACATATTCGGGAAACCTAAATCTAGAAGAGGTGATTGACTGGATAAATGACTTAGAAGAATATTTCGAATATGAGGAGGTTGAAGACCCTAATCGGGTCAGATTTGCTAAGACCAAGCTGAAAGGTCATGCAAGCATATGGTGGAAGGGAGTACAGCTGGAACGGAACAGAAGAGGAAAAGAACGGATAACAATATGGGAATGGATGGTAGAAAAATTAAAAAGACAGTTTATTTCGATAGATTACAAGTTGGATCTGCTGAGAAAAATGCAGGGTTTGAGACAGATGAATAAAACTATCCAAGAATATATGGAGGAGTTTTATAAAATCTCCATCAAAACTGGCTATTTAGAAGCAAGCAAGGAGAAGGTGGCCCGTTATATTAATGGGTTGAGACCCAGTATCCAGGAAGAGTTGAGCTTAGTTCGGGTGAGCACCATTGAAGATGCTTACCAGTTTGCTCTGAAAGTTGAAGAAAAACTAAATAGAAGGTTTGAGAGCAAGCAAAGAGGAAGAGGGCACAAAGGAAATACTAGTGGAAGAAAAGAGGAAGGAAAAGAGAAGAAAGAAGAGGTTAACAGCAGCCGGGATCCGAAGGAAGATGAAGAACCCAAACCCCAAGTTCAGAACAATGGCTACCCAAGGGGAAGAGGTAGATCTGGATGTGGGTATGGAAAATGAGTGTTTTAGGGCACATTTTTCCATTGTGGATAAGAGGGGCATCAGGCATATGAGTGTCCCTAGCACCCCGAGAGAGTGAACAAGAAACAAGTGGGTCCTGCCAGAGCTATTGTGGCAGCGGAAGATGCTGAATCAAAACATTCTGAAGAGGCTGAGAAATGAGAAGCAATGATCATGAGGAGGACCATGTTGATTGATGAAGACAAACTAGAGCAGAGGAGAAGCCTATTTTGCACATGGTGCAAAAGTGCAGGCAAAGTCTGTAATGTTATTATAGACAATGGGAGTACAAATAACTTAGTCTCCGAGGAGATGGTTGCTAAGTTATAGCTGGAGAGGAGGAGACACCCGCATCCATACCGGATTGCATGGTTGCGGAAGGACCACAGAGCATGGGTCCATGAACAGTGCTTAGTCACGTTCAATATTGGGAAGTACCAGGATGAGGTCTTGTGTGATGTTTTCCCCATGGATGCTTGCCATTTGCTGTTAGGAAGGCCATGGCAGTTTGATTGGAGTGCAGTGCATGATGGTCGTGCAAATACGTACTCCTTGATGAAATATGGAGTGCGCCACAAATTAAATCCATTACAGGCAGTGGACGAGAAGGTGTGCAGCAGTGCCAGAATTTGTCTGGTAGAAGGCAGAAAATATTTTTGCTAGGAGACAAAATTTAAGCAGGTTGCAAAGGTAGATGAGTGTTTGGAGGTGTTACAGAAGACGCAGACCGAACAACACAGAAGTGAAGGTCACTTCTCCATTTACCTCGGGTGTCTGATGCAGGAGCATCCGACGACAATAGAGCAACCTCGCATCAATCAAAAAAAATTTGAGTATTTTGTCACGAAATCGTGACATCTAAAGGAGCTCAAGGCAAATCAAAAGCTTTGTCACGATATCGCGACGTCGTGATATCGTGACCGTAATTGGAAGCAGAGGCAAGGATGGAGTTTCGTCGCGATATCACGACCGCTTTTGGAAGCAGAGGCAAGGAGGGAGTTTCGTCGCGATATCGCGATCGCTTTTTGAAACTAAGGCACAGAGAAAGTTTCATCACAATATCGCGACGTCCAAGAGACAAAGACAAGGCGGCAGTTTTTGATGATGTCGAGTGGAAAGCAGGGCTCAAAAGGTGGAAGGCAGAAAACATAGCGCAAAGGGACTTGGAGGCGAAACGGTCATGATGTCGCGACGTCACGATATCGCGACGTCGCGATATCGTGACCAAAATCAGGAGCAGAGGGCGTAGCAAAATTATGTCACGATATCATGACCAGAAGACAGAAACAGAGGGTGTAGTGAAATTGCATCGCGATATCATGACACAAATTGAGACAAGGGGTTGCAGGCAGAAATGGTCGCGATATCGCGACATGTTGTGATATCACGACACAAATCGAGGCAAGGGGCTCACAGGAAAAAATGGTCGCGATATCATGACATGTCGCAATATCACAACCGGATGAAGGTGAATCAAAATTGGACACGTGGATGGTCCAGCGCATGGGAAAAGAGGTAGCAGATATAGATAATTTTTTTTACAAGGCAACAGTTCCCGAGGGATAGTCTGGCAAACGACGGTTGCAGGTCGAGGTTAATGGTGCTTTCATGGCGGATCGAGGGGTGGTTGCCCATTGATGGAAGTAATTTTAAAAACATAGCAGAGGAAGCGTGCTTCAATATTTTTAATTTCATGAATTCGTGCTGGTGGGCATTAATTGCATAGAGGGTCGAGACCTCGATAAAAAATCAGAATTTTGTAATAGTCGGGGGGGCGAATGAGAGAGGAGGAGACAGAGTGCAGGGGAGAAGACCGAAGCCAAGCTCGGTCCGTGTAAAGCCTGCAGGCTGTTTTATTTTGCTGTATGTATTTATAACAGAAGAAATTAATGAAAAGTCAAATTTTTGAGAAGGTGTAATCTCTTGTCCGCCGTCACTTTTTAACTATTGTTCTTATTTTGGAACATCCTTTGCTTTGATAGGGAAAACGTTGTTGGTCCCTAGCTATTAGATCTAATTGAAGCTAAATCTCATGATTTTGCATGTTTTTTCTTCAAAAGACCTTAAATTATGTGTCATTTAACTTTTACCTTTCTTGTTTTATGTTTTCTTGGGTTCCTTATTGGAACATTTATGCAATATCTTCCTCTGTTTGGATTTTTTTGCATTTTCTCTTTGAGAAATTTATATTTTCTAAGATTTTTTTTTTTGCAATGCTACTTCTCTTTGATATTTTCTAGTTCTCCTTTTTATGATCCTATTTGTGCTATGCTTTAACCCTTTTAAAGGTAGATTTTTCTTCTACAATATATTTGCAATGCTTCTTTATTTTCTATTAAATTTGAGGATATTCTATGGATTTCTTTCTAATTTTGGAGATTATTATAGCTTCTTTTATTTTTATGGAACTTCTTATGGTTTTATTTCTTGCTAAAATTGACTTGGTTGTTACAATATTATAACTATTTGAAGAACACAAGCTTATAATGAGAGGGGGTGAATAGTATAATATCACTTTTTACTTTTCTTTCCCAAACAATATTATCCAATACTATCAATGGCAATATCAACAATAGTAACCAAAGTAATGCACAAATAATCACACACAATAGAGACACCAATTTAACATGGTTCACCCAATGTGGGCTACTCCATGAAGAAAATATTTCATTAAAAATTTTGCAACAAATATCTTGGGAAACCTTTCCCTATTACAAAAGGAGACACCAATCCCCTAATCAAGTTTGTGTATATCTATCCATAGGAGAAATCCTTTCTCCTTTTCTCTAGCTGGTGATATTCTAGAACTACTGCCTTCACTGCACTGGTTAATGGATCTCTATCCACTGAAGACTCATATCCTCACTCAGAAGACCTATCCTCATTGCCCTGGATAATGGATCTCTATCCACTAGAGACTGTCATCCTCTATACTCTATCACCTCCAAAGCTTACACTCAGCTCTATCTCAAATATATATTAAACATAGTCCTTTGGTATAGCACAAATCTTCTCAATATATATCCTCAAATTTGTACTAAATATAGTCCTTTGGTCTAGCACAAATATGCTCAATATCTATCCTCAAATTTGCACTAAATACAATCCTTCGGTCTAGCACAAATCTGATCAATATCTGTCCTCAAATTTGCACTAAATACAGTCCTTCGATCTAGCACAAATCTAATAAATCTTTTTTTCTTGTTTGGCACAAACCTATCCTCAAATATACACCAAAATATGTCCTCAAATATGTCCTCAAGCCTTAAAACAAAGCTTGAATCAATCACAAATCAATTGTGCTAGATCTGCCCCAAACCTTAACCCAAGGTTTGAACAAACCAATCAACCAACTATGCTCACAATTCTTCTCAAATACTTGTCTCAAAATTTCCTTGTAAGCTTCCACAAAATCTCACACTAATCTATCCACAAGTCCTCTCTAAAACTTGTCTCAAATATGCTCAACAAGTCTTCACCTTAAATTTGTATTGTAAGCTTCCAAAAAATATCACACCAATCTATCCACAAGTCTTCTCAAACACTTATCTCAAATATGCTCAACAATTTCTCACTACAACTTGTTCAATATCATAGAAACATATAGAGAATTGTTAGAGACTCAAAATATTTTACACTCACAATAATACTCAATCACTCTCTTTTTCTCTTTCTTTTACCACAGAAACATATGGAGAATTGTTAGAGACTCAATATGTTTCACACTCAATAATTCTCAATATCTTCCTTAAATAAATTTAGAATATAGAATAATTTGTTTCACAAAATTAGAACTATCGCTTCAATGCTTCCAGTTTACTAGGCTTAATCAATTTCACTTAATCAATCACTCAAAAAAATGCTCCTTACTTACAAACCCTAGTCCAAGCATATGAGAACTCACTCAATTGTTTCCAGAATGCTTATTAACCAATATCACATAACAATGATACTCATGTTCTTTCACAAACCCTAGTTCAAGATAGTTAACCACTTCACATAACAATGATACTCATGTTATTTTCACAAACCCTAGTTAAAGCATATGAAAGCTTTATTCAATATTTCTAACAATGCTTATCAAACAAGGTTTTTAGAATCAACTTTCATTTCAAAAAAACCAAACTCAACAATGCTTATCAAACAACCCTTTTCACTCCAAATTAGCATTCACAACATCCAACAATCACTCTATAGGAAGATGTGCCCATACCTTTTTGTTTGATGTAGAAGTGCCCTTAAAACCTGTCTTAAACACAATTTTCTTCTTTGCCAATTTCAATGGTTAGATGACAAAATATCACACTAACTCTCTCTCAAAAATATTTCTCAATCACAAAAATAATCAAACTCAAATACACCTTATTACTCCTTTGAAATTAGCAATCATCAAAGTATACAAAAATTAGTTACTCAATTACTCCTTGTAATCTCCAATTTTTAATTAACAACCTTCAAAAATCAAACCCTCAAAAATAATGCTTCCTATCCTTTTATCTCCCTCAAATACTTAATAATCAAATTTAAAAATAAACTTTATAATCCTCAAAAAATATTTATTTTTATTCAACCTTTAGAAAATCAAAAAATAGCAATTAAACTTGGCAAATCATGAGCACATACCTCTCACTATGCAAAAATGGCCTCAAGGGATTTCGAACATAGAATCTCTCCCAGTCGAGCGCCTTAGCAAGGCGCTAGCCCACCACGCGGACTATGTTCCTTCCCACAAAGAGGAAAGTGAACACCTTCCTTTTATGCTTTCCTCTATGGCGTAGCACACAAAAAACAAACACTTTCGCTTTGCAAAACTAAAGCCAACGAGTTTCAAACCTTGCACCATGATCTTGCCAAACTTAGTGCCTCCCTTGATTGCCAGTTGTGCTACACAGTTTTGTGCAATGAAAAAGGAGCTCCGCTCCTCTTTTTCTTATTCTCTACCATCGAAAGCCTTTGAAATGTGAAATATTCTCTTCCCTTGCACACGATAGTCGAGAGCATAGCACATGTGAATTACATGGATGGGATTTAGACAAAGTCTTACCCCCTTTTTATATGCATAGACCAAGCTTTGAAAACGTCGATGGATAATTCAAATTTTTGAATTCGAATTATAAAATAAAATTTATAATCCTAACTTTAGGATTATTTAAACTAACATAAATTAATTTTATAATTAAATTATAATTAACTTAATAACTTTAGAAGTTAATTAAATTAATTAATAAATTAATTTATAATGAAATTATTTAGATTTATTTATAACTAATTTAAATCTACCCTTCTAATATTATAATATTATTTTGCTTGGGCATCTTCATTGCTCTTTGAACCTCATATGACCATCTAGAACAAGATCTGACCAACTGGACATGGACTTTCCTTTTGTACTGATTTCGAAACCACTTCTTCTTACACTGCTCACTGAAACTGATTCTTGACATCAATGACAACTCAATTACTCAAAATATCCAACAATCTCCCCCTTTGTCATTGATGGCAAGCCAATTATCTTTTACCATTCCCTTAACCTTTTCTGTTCTAGTCCCCCTGGGAAACTGCTCCCCCTAACTCAATGCTCTCCCGTTAAAACAAATCTCTCCCCCTTACTCAAATCTCTCCCCCTTTGACATCAATGGCAAAGGGTCGCCTTTGGGGCTCGAGGCTAAGAATGAGAATCTTAGCTTAGCCCCTCCCCCACCTCCTCTTGAGGTGGTTAATTTTGGGGTGGGAGTATTTCTACTCCCAAAGCATGCACTGATATTTACATTTGTCCACTTTTCTTCTCATCTGATCCTTTAGATTGTTTCTATTCCATCTTGTATCTAGAATTTTTGCTCTACACCACTTTTATATATGTCCATCATTATTGCACTTATAACACTTGATAATTTTATTCCTTGGAGGTGCAAATATCTTGGTATTTCTCCCGGTGAAGCCATATCCATTCCTATCATCAACCCTACAATTTACTGCCTTGTGACCAAATTGATTACAAGAGTAGCAATACCCTTGAAAAATATGTCTATTTTTGAAATTTCCATATTCCTATATTTCATGTGTCCTGCACTGTGTAGCCTTGTGCCCAAACCTATGACATGAGAAGCATCATCCATTGAAGAAACCTTGCCTTGACCCCATTGGTCTCTTAGTCTCTTCTACCCTATCCTATTTTGTGTTCCATTTGTTCCTTATTTGTACATTGTTCCTTTCCTTGTTGAACTTACTATTGTCCAACTTATCCTTAGAAGTCTCACTCTCTCTTTTAATATCTTATTTTGAAGCTTCTTATTATTTGGTGCTTGAGCTTGACTCTCCTTTTTCTGCTTCTTGTTTTCCTTGTTCTTCTTCAAAACTAAGTCCTATTTTGGTGACTGATGATATTTATGCATTGATAATCTTATCCAAGGTCTTTGAATTTTTCTCAAATTTGTGTAGCTTTTCCTTAGAGTCTTTCACTTCCATCCTTAGTGAAACTATCTCATGTTCTAATATTTCATACTCTAGATCTTTTATCTTTAATTTTTCAACCATACCTTCTTCCATTTTTCTTGCCTCTTCAACCTTAATTTTGAAGTTAGTAAGCTCTTGTAGAAACTTTGCTTTTGCTTTCTCATATTTTTGAGATTGAACCCTTAATCCTGATTTCTCCCTTTTTAATTCCTTGAGATCAATAATAAGTTTTTCACATTCTAGATCTTTTACCTTTGACTGTTCAACCATACCTTTTTTAGCTCTCCTTGCTTTTTCAATATTATCTTTCAAGTCAGAGAGATCTTGTAGAAGCTTTGTCTTATATTTCTCATCCTCTTGTATTTGATCCTTTAACTCTAGGTTCTCCCTTTTTAACTCAACAAGTTCCTTAAGAGTGACTTCCTCCTTTTGTCTTTTTGATTTTTTTTTCTTTGGTCTTTAATACGAGCATTTCCTTCTATTGTTGAAAGTAGAGTTTCTTCTTCATACCTGTTTTGGTTGTGCTTGTTTTCTTTGAGTTCCATTTTATCTTCACTACTGTTAAACCCATTGCAATAACTTGCATCATGATCGAGTTGACCACAAAAAAAATATTCTTCACCTTATTGTGGATAATAAATTACATGGTGATATGTATTCCTACATATGGTATAAAAATTTATCAATCTGACCTTTCTCCACTACTTTATTCATATCTTGAATCTATTTATATTTCTCCTCTCAAAATGACAACATCAAATTCATATTCCTTTTATTTCATGACCATGTGTGTTATTTTATTCTTATGTCTCATGGTTCTACTTTTACCTTTCTTTGCCATTTATGTTCTTGTAAGATCTTCCTTCGAGCTATTAAACCTTTTTTGAAGGACCCAACTCTGCTACCAATTAAAGAACACAAACTTATTCTGAGAGGGGGAGTAAATAGTATAAGACCACTTTTTACTTTTCTTTCCCAAATAGTATTATCCAATACTATAAATGGCAATATCAATAATAGTAACCAAAGTAATGCACAAATCATCACACACAATAAAGACACCAATTTAATGTGGTTCACCCAATGTGGGCTACTCCACGAAGAAAATATTTCACTAAAACTTTCTCAACAAATATCTTGGGAAACCTTTCCCTAAAATGCTTATGGACCTCTGTCTAAAGGAGACACCAATCCCCTAATCAAGTTCATGGATATCTATTCAAATTAGAACTTCTTTCTCCTTTTCTCTATATGGTGATCTTCTAGAAGAATTGTTGCCTCCACTACACTAGCTAATGGATCTCTATCCATTGAAGACTTATGTCCTCACTCAGAATACCTATCCTCACTACCCTGGCTAATGAATATCTATCCACTAGAGACTATCATCCTATATACTCTATCACCTCCAAAGCTTGCACTCAACTCTATCTCAAATATGGACTAAATACAGTCCTTCGGTATAGCATAAATCTACTCAATATCTATCCTCAAATCTGCACTAAACACAATCCTTCAATCTAGCATAAATCTGCTCAATATCTATCCTCAAATATACACTAAACACAGTCCTTCAGTCTAGCACAAATCTACTCAATATCTGTCCTCAAATATGTACTAAACACAGTCCTTCGGTCTAGCACAAATCTGCTCAATCTCTATTTTTTGTCTAGCATAAACCTATCCTCAAATCTGCACCAAACTCTATCCTCAAATCTATCCTCAAGCCTTAACACAAAGCTTAACTTAATCACAAATCAAATATGCTAGATCCACCCCAAACCTTAACCCAAGGTTTGAACAAATCAATCAACCAACTCTGCTCACAAGTCTTCTCAAATACTTGTCTCAAATATACCTTGTAGACTTCCATAAAAGCTCACACTAATATGTCCACAAGTCCTCTCTAGAAAGTGTCTCAAATCTGCTCAACAAGTCTTCACCTCAAATATGTATTGTAAGCTTCCACAAAAGCTCACACCAATTAGTCCAAAATTCTTCTCAAAGACTTATCTCAAATTTTCTCAATAAGTCCTCACTACAAGTTGTCCAATCTCATAGAAACATATAGAGAATTGTTAGAGACTCAATATGTTTCACACTCACAATAATAATCAATCACTCTATTTTTCTCTTTATTTTACCATAGGAACATATGAAGAATTTTTAAAGACTCGATATGTTTCACACTCAATCATTCTCAATCTCTTTCTTAAATCAATTTAGAATATAGAACAATTTGTTTCAAAAAATTAGAACTATCACTTCAATACTTCCACTTTAATACGCTTAATCAACTTCACTTAATCAATCACTCAACAAAATGCTCCTTGTTTACAAACCCTAGTCCAAGCATATGAAAACTCACTCAATTATTTCCAAAATGCTTATTAACCAATATCACATAACAATGATACTCATGTTATTTCACAAACCCTAGTTCAAGATAGTTCACCACTTCACATAACAATTATACTCATGTTCTTTGCACAAACCCTAGTTCAATCATATGAAAGCTTTATTAAATATTTCCAACAATGCTTATCAAACAAGGTTTCTAGAATCAACTTTCATTTCAAGAAAACCAAACTTAACAATGCTTATCAAACAACACTTTTCATGCTAACTTAGCATTCACAACATCCAAAAATAACTCTATAGGAATATGTGCCCATACCTTTTTGTTTTATGTAGAAGTTCCCTTAAAAACCTATCTTAAATAAATTTTTCTTCTTTGACAATTTCAATGGTTAGATGACAAAATATCACACTAAATCTCTCTCAGAAATATTTCTCAATCACAAAAATAATCAAACTCAAATATACCTTATTACTACTTCTTTGAAACTAGCAATCATCAAAGTATACAAAAATTAATTAATCAATTACTTCTTATAATCTCCAATATTTAATTAATAACCTCCAAAAATCAAACCATAAAAAATAATGCTTCATATCCTTTTATCTCCCTCAAATACTCAAAAATAAAATTTAAAAATAAACTTTATAACCCTTAAAAATATTTAATTTTATTCAAATCCTAAAATAGCAATTAACCTTGGCATATCATGAGAGCATACCTCTCACTATGCAAAAAGGGCTTCGACGGGTTTTGAAAATGGAACCTCTCCTAGCCAAGCGCCGTAGAAAGGTGCTAGCTGATCACATGGGCTACATGCCTTCCTACAAAGAGGAAATCTAATACCTTCCCTTTATAATTTCCCTGACGATGTAGTGCACAAAAAAATAAAAACTTCCACTTTGCAAAACCGAAGTCGGAGAGTTTCAAACCTTGCACCACGAGCCTGCCAAACTTATTGCCTCCATCAATTTCTAGCTATACTACATAGCGTTGTGCAATGAAGGAGCTCCGCTTCTCTTTGTCTTATTCTCTGCCACCAAAAACTGTTGAAATTCAAAATATTCTCTTCCCTTACGTACGATAGTCGAGAGCATAACACATGTGAATTATATGGATGGAGTTTAGACAAAGTCTTTCCCCCTTTTATATGCATAGACCAAGCTTTGAAAACGTCAGTGGATAATTCAAATTTTTGAATTTGAATTATAAAATAAACTTTATAATCCTAACTTTAGGATTATTTTAATTAACATAAATTAATTTTATAATTAAATTATAATTAACTTAATAAATTTAGAAGTTAATTAAATTAATTTATAATTAATTTAAACTCCTCTTTTAATATTATAATAAAATATTATAATGTTAATTTGCTTGGGCCTCTTCATTGCTCTTTGAACCTCATCTGACCACCTGGAATCAGATCTGACCAAATGGACATGGACTTTTCTTTTGCACTGATTTCAGAACCACTTCTTCTTGCACTACTCACTAAAACTTACTCTTGACATCAATGACAACTCAGTTACTCAAAATGTCCAATAGTATTTTCTCCTTAGAAAGGATTAAAACCCTTTTTATGCTTGAAGATTTTTGCCTTTGGTAGGGGTTTTCACCCTAGAAGTTTTAAATCTATCATGGAAATTTACTTCATGATGATGTTATTCCTCTCTTTTAAGATTTATTTTGAACGATTTTATACAAGGAAATATTACCCTTGAAACTTCTTTTCTCAAACTTGAAAATTTATTTTCTCAAACAAAGTGCTATTTTGGCTTCTTTATGTTGAAGCTAGAGGAGGATCAGAAGGAGAATTCTTTCTTTCTTCTACCTACTCTAATACCACATGTTATAACTCAATGCTTCAATGATTCTATTATGAGTGTGAAAGGGTATTTAGATATAATGGTTTCCCCAATATGACATAACAACCTACAACTATCCTTTGTCTCCTAGTGAACCTCACAAACCATGTGTTGAGTTGAGTGGTTACTCAACTTACATTATACATGATGTTATATCTCCTAACAAATAGATGGTCATATATGCTTTCTTCATGGAATTGTATCTATTTTTTAATAGTATTATTTGAGTAATGTAACATACAATATACTCATTGTTATCATCTTGTTAGGTAAGAAATTGTCTCAAGGAGACTTGTGTAGATGGCGTACATAGATTAAATGAATTATCTAGGTTGGGTAGGCAATAAGTTGGAGGATATAGAATAAATTTATTAAACTCAAGGAAGGATTTATTACAATTTTCATTCCATTTTAATTCTATGTATTTATTAATTAGACGATTCAACATATAAGCTTTGAAATTTAACTTAGAGATAAATTGCCTAATAGCTCTTGGATTACCTAAGAAAGATTTGATATCTTTAATAGTTCAAAGGGGATGCATGGCATTAATGAAATTGATCTTGTTGTGGTAAAAACTATACCCCTATGATACACTATGAAGCCTAAAAGCCTTATGTGTGACCTCGAGAAGCGTGCACCATCGTTAAACTACTTGTAATATTATATCAAATGAAATAAAAGCTACAAAGCAATAGATAACATGGAAATAATAACAAATAAAGAAAGATATTTTATTTATTTATTTGCACAATCCTGGTTACATATCGATCCCTCTAAAGGATACCCATTTCGATATAATAAGATACAAGCAGAATAATGGTGCAGAAGAATGGTGTCTCCCGTGCAAAGGGTGGTGCACTTCTGCAGACCTCCTGATCTCACACACAAACTTGTATGAGGGCTTATAGATGCCTCCTTTTCTCACCTTGGAGGGATCTTATGCATTGGATGCCTTGAATCAGTCCTATAAACCTGTAATTTGCGTGCATAGAAACAATAGAACACTATCAATAGCACAATAATCCTCTCTGGAAGAGGCTCTTATTAGTAGATCTGGTAAACATGATATATTATCATGATAATATTAAAATGCAAGCACAAACTAAGCGATAAAAGCATAGAAAAATCAGAAATATGGTATAAATACATTAATAAAATCATATCTAAGCCAAAACTAATTAATAAATTAAATTAATAATTAGATATAAGCTATAACTAAGAAACTAATATCTAAAAACCCTAGGCTATGCCTGCGAGCCACTGTCAATGACAGCGGCCATGAAATGAAGCTCTTCTCCTCGCAAACCAGGGATTGTAGCACTAGATTCCTTGCTCCAATTGATGTTCAAAGATCACTTATTGTGTTTGGTACATTGATGGGTGATGAAGAATAAATGGATCTAAAAGCAAGTGCATGGATGTGGCTCAGCCAAATAGCACTTCACTACTCCTCAAAGGGGGCGTGGATTCACTCTCCAAACTACCAAGGCTTCACTACACAAAATTTTAATATTTGTCGATCCTTTGCTTTGCTTGGGAGAGTCCACATGTAGACCATCCCTATTTTAGATATAGATATGGATATTGGCTTCCTGGAGAAGCCAAAATCTAAATTCACATGCAACTGATCGTCCCAAGGGGAAGCATCAGTCACAAATTAGCATTGAAAGGATAGTTAGGATGAACTCTAGGAGCTCCTCACCAAAATATACCTGTAATAAATGCAAGATGCAGTCAAACTATATGATCTAGACTTGTATTCATGACCAAACTATGCATGGTGCTATCCACTATTCAGATTAGTGGCTAGTTGTGGCCACTCTCAGCTTTAGTGGCCAGGTGTGGCGGCCATTGTGCTTGACAATGGCTAAGCCTGGATGGGCTAGAACTACCATTTTTGAGTGGATAGGACCACTACTAGCTCTTGGAGAGTTCCAAGATCATTTATATGGTATTTGGGTGTGTCCATATGAGTAGTATCCTAAAAATGACATGTTTTAGGTGTCTACAGATGCCCCTTTTTGGGATGCACTATGGGAAAACATAGCATGAAGAAAAAATAGACCACCTAGGGCCACATTGTAGGGTGTGTGATGATTATTTATCTGATAAACATTGGATGTCCCAGTCATGAGAAAGGGTAGGTATCCTAGAATCATTGCTTCCAATAGGATGGAAGGCTTAATTTGCAAAAGTTTTCACACATCCATCAAGCAATCAGATAGCTTTAGTGCTACTATAGGCTTCAGTGTGACTATATATCCAAAAGGAGGAGAGCTATAGACTTAACTATCATGTTTGCTTTTTGTCCCAACAAAGAGTAAGCTTATGATACTTGTTGGCAATGATTTGTAAGATGAACACAATTTGACATGATTGAGTGATATTTTGTTGATTTTGATTATGATTATTGATATTATATCTACCCACTCAAACGGCGAGTTGATGAGGTATGACAACGAAAAAAGCGATGAGTCGCTTGACCAAGATGAATGATTTGGACCCTTTTTAGAGGTTTGCTTTGTTGTTATAGGGTAGGTGCTATCTCGGGTGTGATTTCAATCATTTTTAGTAATTGTACATCTTTATCCCATAGATAAATATGACTTCTATGGCCTTCTTAGGGAATCAAGGATGATAGTAATTCTATTTAATCCTATATTGAATCACTATATTCGATGATTTCTAAAAAAAATATTATATAAGAAATGAGATGAATCCTCATTCACGTGGGGCAGTCCGACTGCCATGTCCTTCTTCAAGATTTAAGTGAAGTGTCTCAATTCAACCATAACTAATTTATCTCAAGTGGACTTATTGTAATTCACTCATCTTTCTAGATTTCATGGAGTGCCAGTCACTGCAACTTCCAAGTGTACATAGTAAATAACTGAATACGAAGCTCAATTGAGATTTTGTTGTTATTTGATTTTTGTGTCAATTTGAATTTCATGATGTTTTTGGATTTTTATTTATGTGATTTTTTTGTATTTGTGCACTTTTTGATTGTTTTAGACCAATAGGGGTGCTTAATGGCCCATTTTGAGGTGTCCCATGGTGAGATTTTGAGTGAATTTTTCTTTGTTTCCTAGACGTTGTCATGTCCAACGACCCCTAATTGTCATTTCATGGTTGTTGTCAGATCCAACGGCCAAAAAGTATAGACTGCTAACACTAGTAGTGGTTGAGGCATAAATTAAAAATAGAAAAGCAATTTTTAGGGTTTGACTTTCATTATTCCAACTATCAATTGCACCTTTTGAGCTTTGAGGTGAGAGAAATTGATTCTAACCTGGGATGCTACCGAAACTAGACACCATGGCTAAGCAGGGTGAGAATTTGACAAACGGAGGAGTCGATGACTCACGGGTATCTTTCAAACTATAGCTCTTTATTTTTTTTGTTGGGTAAAATGAACTTCACTAATTAACTGGTAAATGAACCACACTAAACCCGTTGGCAACGAACCAAACCGGTCAATAGGTCTAGGTTAGGGTTAATTTTAGTGGGTCTAGCTTAGTTTTATATTTTTGTCATTTTTTTTTATGTTTTTGGCTAAGGGTGAACACCATTGGCATGCCACCTCATGGCCACTGATGCTCAGGATGACCTCTCAATGGCCAAAGAGGGGTCGTTATCACTGTCAACAACTAGATTGAATTCCAACGATCAATTTTTTGACCATTGGTAGTTGGCCACTATCGACTTTAGTGGCCACTGTGAGGCCACTCCTGTCATGAGCAACTACATAAATTTAGGTTAATTTTTGTAATTTTTTAAAATTTTAAGAGTTTTAATTGATTTTTTGCAATTTTAAAGTGTAAAATTTAAATTTTTTGCATGTTTAGGTGCATTTAGCCATTATGCTTGTAGCCTTAGTCTATCTTAGTTTTATTTTTCACTATTCTTGTTTCATTCCTCCTTTTAGTTTGTAAGTGCATTTAATTTAGGAATTTACTTTGCAAACTAATCTCCTCTCTTTTTTGTCTCTTTGGATGTCTACATATGTAGTCTCTATGTGACCCCGGGAAGCGTGCACCACTGTTACACTACTTACGATATTATATCAAATGGAAGAATATGAAGCAATAGATAACATAAAATGAAAATGACACAATAAAGAAAGATATTTTATTATTAATTTCTTTGTAAATCCCGGTTACATATCAGTCCCTCTAAGGCATACCTAGTTTTGATACAATAAGATACGAGCAAAATAATGGTGAAAAATATGTCCCCCTTGCAAAGGGGTGGTGCACTTTCGTAGGCCTCTTGATCTCACACATGAACTTGTATGAGGGCTTATAGATGCCTCCTTCTCCTTTCTCGTCTTGGAGGGATCTTATGCACCGAAAGCCTTGATTTAGTCCTATAAACCTGTAACCTACGTGTATAGAAATAACAAAACACTATCAGTAGCATGGGAAACCTCTTCGAAAGAGGATCTTATTATAAGATCTAATAAACATGATATATGAGCATGATAATATTAAAATGCAAGCACAAACTAAGTGATAGATGCATAGAAAACTTAGAAAAATAAATCTAAAATACGTTAATGAAATCAAATATAAGCTAATTAATTAATAAATCAAAGAAATAATCATATCTAAGCTATAACTAGGAAACTAATTTTTTAAAACCCTAGGCTATGCCTGCAGGCCACTATACATGAAAGTGGCCATGAAATAAAGCTCTTCTCCTTGTGAAGCAGGGCCTGTAGCACTAAATTTCTTGCTCCAATTGATGTTCAAGGTTCGCCTATTGTGTCTGGTATACTTATGGGTAGTGAAGAATAAACAGATCTGAAAGAAGGTGCATAGGTGTAGCTCAGCTGGACAATACTTCACTACTCCTCAAAGGGAGCATGGATTCACTCTCCGAACTACCAGGGCTTCACTACATAAAATTATGATATTCACCCCCTTTGCTTTGCTTGGGAGAGTCCATATGTAGACCATACTTATTTTAGATCTAGATCTAGATCTTGACTTCTTGGAGAAGCCAAAATCTAAATTTACATGCAACTAACCATCCCGAGAGGAAGCATCAGTCACAAATTGGCATTGAAGGGGCAATTAGGAGGAACTATAGGATCTCCTTTCCAAAATATGCCCTTAAGCAATGCAAGGTGAAGTTAGATTATGTGATTTGGGCCTGTATTCATAGCCAAAATGTGCATGGTGCTAGCTACTATTCAGATCAGTGGCTAGGTGTGGCTACTCTCAACTTCAGCAACCAAGTGTGGTGGTCATTGTGCTTCATAGCGACTAATCTTGGATGGGCTAGAACTACCCTTTTTGAGTGGTTAGGACCACTGCTAGCTCTTGGAGAGGTCCAAGATCATTCATATGGTCTTTAGATGTGTCCATATGAGTAGTCTCCTAAACATGATGCATTTTAGGTGTCTATAGATGCCTCTTTTTGGGATGCATTATGGGAAAAAATAGTGCAGAGAAAAAATAAACCACCTAGGGCCACATTGTAGGGTGTGTGATTATCATTTATCTGATCAACATTGGATGCCCCAATCATGAGAAAGGGCATGCATCCTAGAATCATTGCTTCTAATATGATGGAAGGCTTAATTTGCAAAAGCTTGCATATGTCCATCAGGCAATCGAGTAGCTTCAGTGTGACTATAGATCAAAAGGAGGAGAGCTAAAAACTTAACTATCATATTTGTTTTTTGCCCCAACAAAGGGTAAGCTTATGATAGTTATTGACAATGATTCATAAGATGAATGCAATTTGACATGATCGAGTGATCTTTTGTTGATTTCGATTATGATTGTTGATATTATGACTACCCCTCAAACAATGAGTCGATGAGGGATGACAATGAATAAAGTGTTGTGTCACTTGACCAATATGAATGATTTGGACCCTTTTTAGAGGTTTGCTTTGTTGTTATAGGTTAGGTGCCATATCAGGTGTGATTCCAACCATTTTTAGTAATTGTACATCTCTATATCATGGAGCAGTCTGGCCATTATGGCCTTCTTAGGGAATCAAGGATGATAGCAATTCTATTTAAGTCTTTTTTGAATCACTATATTTGATGATTTGCTAAAAAAATAAATTATAGAAGAAATGAGATGAATCCTCGTTCCCGTGGGGCAGTCCAGCCGCCATAGCCTTCTTTAAAATTTAAGTGAAGCATCTCAATTCAACCATAACTAATTTGTACCAAGTGGCCTTATTGTAATTCACTCATATTTTCAGATTGCATGGAGCACCAGTTGCTGCAACTACCAAGTGTACAGAGTAAATAACTGAATACGAGACTCAATTGAGATTTTTTTATTATTTGATTTTTGTGTCAATTTAAATTTTATGATGTTTTTGTATTTTGATTTATGTGAATTTTTTTTGTATTTGTGCACTTTTTGATTGTTTTGGACCAATATGTGTGCTTAATGTCCCATTTTGAGGTGTCTCATGGTGAGATTTTGAGTGAATTTTTCTATATTTCCTAGATGCTATCAAGTATAGCAATCCCTAATTGCCATTTCATGGCTACTTTCAAATCCAATGGCCAGAAAGTGTGGTCAGTTAATGCTAGTAGTGTCTGAGGCATTAATTGAAAATATAAAATTAATTTTTAGGGTTTGAATTTCATTATTCCAACTGTTAATTGCATCTTTTAAGCTCTGAGGTGAGAGAAATTGATTCTAACCTGGGATACTACCAAAAATAGACACCATGGTTGAGTAGGATGAACCTTAAACAAGCGAAGGAGCCAATGACTCATGGATATATTTTAAACTCTAGCTCTTTATTTTTTTTATTGGGTAAAATGAACTTCACTAATTAACCGATAAATGAACCAAACTAAACTTGTTGGCAACGAACTGAACCGATCAATAGGTCTAGGTTAGTAGGTCTAGTTTAGTTCTATGCTTTTATCATTGTTTTTTATGTTTTTTGCTGAGGGCGAACATCGTTGGCATGTTGCCTCATGGTCGCTGACGCTCAGGGCAGCCCCTCAATGGCCAAAGAGGGGCCGCTATCACCATCAATGACTAGATTGAATTCCAACAATTAATTTTTTTATTGTTGGTAGTTGGACACTGTCAACTTCAGTGGTTGCTATGTGGCCACTCCTGGCATGAGTGGCTACGTAATTTTAGGTTAATTTTTGTATTTGTTTTTTAATTTTTAAGGGTTTTAATTTATTTTTTTGCAATTTTGAAGTGTAGAATTTGATTTTTTTGCATGTTTAGGTGCATTTAGCCATTATGCTTATAGCCTTAGGATATCTTAGTTTTATTTTATACCATTTTTTTTATTCCTCTTATTATCTTGTAAGTGCATTTAATTTAGGCATTTACTTTGCACTCTAGATTCTTTCTTCATAGGCTCGAGATCCCAAATAGCTCATGGATCTTCTACCCTATATGGATGACACATACTAGGAATGGATGGATTCCTATGGATTGCAGTATGTTGTGAAGATTCCAAAAATCATGCCATATTAGGCCTACCTTACTACCCTAGTACATAGGTGGGACTCATGGATGAACACTTTTCATCTCCCCACCAGCAAGATGAATATTACCCCAGAGGACATCTATAAGATCTTTTGGATCCCTTTTTATGGAGTTCCTATCGTGTCTTCTCCTACTAATGCTAGGGATGTAGTCTTTGTGAGGGTTTTTGGAGTTCATGCAGCTGCAACATTCTCTAATACCCGATCTGGTGGGATTTCCATGGCTTGGTGGTACTAGGAGAGAGTCTTCACATGGTAGTAGGTCATCTTGATGCATGTTATTTATAACATGCTCTTACCTAATTTATCTAGAGTGAGGTTCCTATGGAACCTCCTAGCTATGGTCTAGGACTTGATAGATAGCACAAAGTCCATCATCATGGCTTGGAGGAGCACATTTATAGCATAGTGCTATGATGAGCTCTACAAGATTCAACAGTGTGGATGAGCTAGCATTGCTTGTAGCCTACTCATCCAGATATGAGGATGTGATCACATTAGGGTGGACCATCTAGGAGGACTACCTATTGAGAAAACTATCGTAGCTAATGTTGCTCAGTGCTACAGATCTAGGTGGCCCCGAGAGCATGAGGAGCGTAAGAGTCGGTGCCATGTAGGGGATATTTCTCATTACACAATATATTTGAATAGCCTACAAGCCAAGTATATCATCTAGAGACATTATTATGAGTGTCCCACCAAGGAAGAGGTAGAAAAATTCATAGCTCAGACTCGACATGATTGATGGGTGATCGATCGCAAGGGTAATATCAAAGAGTTTTTCTATTACTCTCGAGTTCTTTGATAATTTGGCATAAAGTAGGATGTTCCTACTGAACCAGTTGTATACAAATATATTACTGTAGAGAGGAACCTCCCACCACCTTGAGTTATAGCAGTCTTAGAGGAGGAGGACCCTATTATAGTTGATGTGAGTGTAGATGATGTCAGGGTTACTGAGGCTTATACCCAGTGGTGGGTTACTCAGCTATGGCAGCATGGCGGCTTCTTAGGGCAGACTATGGATGAGGCAGATGTGGAGGATCCTAATGGGCACTGAGTATGATCCAAAATAGAGGACTGGGGATAGGTTGGGGATGATTAGGCAGTAGAGCAACCAATAGTAGAGGAGCGGGCAACTCTCAAGGAGGAGTTAGCTCCAAGGGAGCAGGAGTCTCCTCTTTGGATCCATATGCATAGCATAGAGGTTGAGCTTCAGGTAGCTCATATTTAGATCCTATAGTGGGACTCCACTATTGCTACACTTTAGATGTGAGTCAGGGGATTTTATGATGAGAAGGAGACTCTCCAGGGATATCTTGACTCAGTTTTACTCTGGATAGAGCAACTCATTACAGAGAGGGATGCTACACTATAGGTTGTAGTAGCTCCTCTAGTTTTTACAAGGGTTGACATATCTAGATCCAGGGACCAAGATGCAGTACCTCCAAGGCTTATTAGAGGAGCACAAGGCTCAAATAGTAGGAGACATTAGCTATATTGCCACTCTGAGGCTTATGATTAGGTGACTAGGTGGTACTCCTCTAGAGAGGTCTTCAGTTGGGGGCTTGCATTGAAGTGGGTAGAGCATGTTAGAGCAGTCTTCAGTGTGGCCTAGCCATAGGATAATTACCCGATATGAGAGGACAGTAGGTACCAACTCTAGGCCACCTCATAGAGAGGGCAGCGAGGGTGGAGGTGACACTAGTGGTGCATGCCACTCCTAAGCATACCTTTTGCCTATTGTACATTTTGGAGTGTAAGGTTGGATGACCTACACTGATGTAGCCTTATGGCCTTTTTGTACCTTTATCTACTTATTTGACACACACACACACACACACACACACACACACAAATATATATATATATATATATATATATATATATATATATATATGATATCTGTGTTTTGAGACTCATTATGTGTATTTTATGTTTTTGCTTTTATGTTTATGTGATGCAGTATGATGATTTTATGCTATATGATGTGATGTATTGATTTTCATGTTCTAGCTATGTGATGAATGAATGCTTAGATGGTATGATCTAGATGTATAGATGCATTATGGTGATGTATGCATATATGGATGCAATGCTTATTTAAATGCATGTTTAATTTTGAACTAATTGTATGCATCTAACTTATGTTGTTATGATATGGTACATGAAATGTGTTTGCATGCATTAGTTATGTGATGATGATCTAATGTAAATGAACCTGTATGCTTTAATCACTTAAAACATAAGGAATGCATGTTATATGAGTTAGAAAATCTAATGGGTGACACCACAGAATGTAAATCAATCATGAATAAATAATAACTCCTATAATAAAAATTAATCATTTACACCTTCAAATGTAAGATGATTGTTGGATATTTTGAGTTAAGTTGTCATTGATGTCAAGGAATAAAGTCGTCATTGATTTCAAGAAGAATAATACAAAGGTTAATGGCAAAAGAGCTTCATAATATTTTTAATATTATGTGGAAGCAAATAAAGGTGGGTTTTTATTAAAACCATGGATGAACAAATTAAAATGTTTTTCATAAAAACCCAAGGAAGCTTTTTTAAAAGCTAAAGAAGGTTTTTAATTTTATAAAATATTTAAATTCAATTTGAATTTAAATTTTATAAATAAATATTACTTATACAAGGAGGCTTTAATTTATTAAATTCTAAGGTTTATAAATATAATTTATTATATTTAAATTCTTTTGAATTTAAATAATTTATAAATTATAATTTCTAAGTTATAAAGTGCCGACGTCATCAAAATCATAATATACACCGACGTGAAGTGCAAAGGCAATAAAGGGTATTTAAACCTCAATGCAAACCTTAGGAAGGTCACTCATTCGATTTAATGCACATGCACATATTTCAAAGCCTACAAAAATTGTAGAGTGAGAGAGAGAAAATGAAGGGAGCGCTTCATGGTCGTGCAAGTGGCAAGAAAGAGGAGAGCACTTGTATGGTCTAGCCAAAGGCTAGGCAAGGGAGAAGCAAAAGGCTTTAAAGCCTTTGTTGAAAGTACTTAATATCCAAGGTGCTTAAGATAACACGTGGAGCCCTTGGCTCACATAGCTAGCTAGATGTAGCCAAGGTGCCAGCCAAGGAGAGGGTGCAAGGTCAAATCCCCAAAAATCACGAAAGGGGATTTTACAAAGGTTTTTATAAATTAAATTTTATTTTGCATATGTGCTAAGGTTTAGGAGGTATAAGGGGTGTTTTATACAATTTGATTATTATGCTAAGGTTAGGGAGTCATAGGGTAATATTGTAATTATTTACCTAGGTGGTAAATAGGTATTTTACTAGGGTAAATATTATTTTTACCTTAGGAGATAAAAATTGAGTTTGGATATCAATTTTTGTGATATTGAGAAATTGAAGGTGTATTTTTGAAAGGGTTATTTTGTGAAAATATTATTGTTGAATATTGCTATTGAGATGAAGATATAATGTGTATCATGAAATTGAGCTATACTTGTATTTGTGAAGTATAACACTTGTTATCTAACCCTTGGTACTTGGCAAATAAGAAGGTATTGTTTGAAGGCAATTTTGAGAGGACTTTCTCCAATCAAGAAAAAGGTATGGGCAAATTATTCCATGTAAAAAATGATGAATGTGATTGTATTTCAGAAAATAATTTTAGATTGAAAAGGATTTTATTAGGTTTTCCTTATTGAGTGTGTTGATTTAATGCTTAAAGGTTATCTGGAATAAAAAGTTGTTATTAAAACCTTGTTTTATAAGCATTGTTGTTGAAGCCATTGATTGTGTGAAGAACTTGAACTAGGAGTTGAAAATAACATGAGTATCATTATTATGTGAGATTTGTTTCATAAGCATTTTTTTTGAAGCCATTGATTGTATGAAGAACTTGAACTAGGAGTTGAAAAGAACATGAGTATCATTGTTATGTGAAATTTATTTCATAAGCATTGTTGTTGAAGTGAGTTGTGTGAAGAACTTGAGCTAGGGTTTGAAAAGAACATGAGTATCATTGTTATGTGAGATTTGTTGTTGAACATTGTTGGAAAAATTTTGAGTGGAGGATCATATGCTTGGACTAGGGTTTGTGAGCAAGGATTATTTCATTGAGTGATTGGTTGAGTAGAGTTGGTTGAGCCTAGTCAAGTGGGTGCGTGAAGTGATTGTTCAAGTTCCATAAAGAAAACTATTTTATATTCTGAATTGAATTGAAAAAGTGATTGAGTTGAGGCATATTGAGTCTCTAACAGTTATTTGTATGTTTCTATGAGATTGGATAAGTTCTAGTGTGGACTTGTTGAGAAAATTTGAGGTAAGTCTTTGAGAAGACTTGTGGACAAAATTGAGTAAGATTTTATGAAAGCTTACAATACAGACTTGAGAGCAGATTTGGTTAAGTTCTTGAGAGGACTTATTGAGCATATTGGACAAGTTCTATAGAGGACTTGTAAACATATTAGTGTGAGCTTTTGTGGAAGCTTACAAGGTAGATTTGAGACAAGTCTTTGAGAAGGCTTGTGAGCAGAGTTGATTGATTGATTTTTTCAAACCATGAGTTAAGGTTTGGGGTAGATATAGTAGAGTTTATTAGATATTAATTCAAGCTTTGAGTTAAGGCTTGAGGATAGATATTGAGGACCGATTTGTGCTAGACCGAAAGACTAGGTTTAGTACAGATTCAAGGATAGATTTGGTGCAAATTTTAGGATAGATTTGTGCCAGACCAGAGATAGAGATTGAGAAAATTTGTGCTAGACATAAGGATTGTATTTAGTGCATATTTGAGGACAGATATTGAGCAGATTTGTGCTAGACTGAAGGACTATGTTGAGTGCAGATTTGAGGAAAAATATTGAGTAGATTTTCTAGATAGAAGGACTGTGTTTAGTGCATATTTGAGGACAGAGATTGAACAAATTTGTACTAAATCGAAGGACTATATTTAGTATATATTTTAGATAGAGCTTTGGAGGTGGTAGAGTATAGAAGAATATAGTCTCCAGTGGATAGAGATCCAGTAGCCAGGGAAGTGAGGATAGGTCTTCTGAGTGAGGATAGGAGTCTTCAAGTGTATAGAGATTCATAAGGAAGTGTAGTGGAGGAAACAACTCTTCTAGAATATCATCAACCAAATCAAGATGAGAAAGGAGTTATCCTATGGATAGAGTTCCATAAAATTTATCTAGGGATTGGTATTTATATTGGACAGAGGTCCATAAACATTGTAATTGGGAAAGGATTCCCAAGAGATTGATTGAGAAAATTTTAGTGAAATATTTTCTCCGTGGAGTAGCCCACATTGGGTGAACCACGTAAATTGTGGTTTTTCTATTGTGTGTGGTAATTTGTGCATTGCTTTTACTACTGCTATTTATATTGCTATCTTTATATTACATAATGTTGATTGGGAAAGAAAAGTAAAAAGTGGTCTTCTACTGTTCACCCCCCATCTCAGTATAAGCTTGTGTTCTTCAATTGGTATCAGAGCGGGTTCCTTCAAAAGAGTTTAACAACTTGAAGGAAAATATTACAAGAACATAATGGATTCTAAGAATGGATCATCATACAATTCAGCACCAATATTTTATGAAAGTGATTATGTATATTGGAGTTTGAGAATGAAGATCTACTTGAAGGCACTTGGCAATGAGATTTGGAAAGTAGTTGAAAATGGGTATGATCCCTCAATTGATCCACCTATAGATAAAGAAGGTAAGCTTCTACAAAATTACAATTTAAAAGCAATGAATGCACTTTTGGTAGGTTTGCATAGAAAAGAGTCCATGAAAGTTATGCAATGTGAAAGTGCAAAAGTAATGTGGGACAAATTGTAAAATATATATGAAGGAGATAAATGTGTCAAGAAAGCAAATATAAAAAATCTCAAAGGATAATTTTAAGAATTAAGAATGAAGGATGAGGAAAACATTAGTACTTATCTACTTTGAATTTATGAGGTTATTAATACTATGCAAGGACTTGGAATGAAGGTTGATGAATCATATGTTTGTGATAAAGTCTTAATATCTCTTCCAAAAGATTCAGTGAAAATATTTTTTCTATAGAGGAGTCAAAGGATGGTGATACTTTGACAAGAGATAGGTTTCTTGGTATTCTTACAACTTTTGAGTTAAGAAAAAAATATCATTTTCCCCAAAAGGAAGCAACCTTCAAAGAAATCAAGAAGACAAAGTGTAAGAAGTCAAAATCAAGCAATGAGTCATCTAGTGATGAAGAAGTAAATTATGGCAGAAGGAATAAATATTCAAGAAGATTTAAGGATACAAAATATGTTAAATTTTTCAATTGTGGAAATTATGGTCATTATGCAATTGACTGACAATAAGCTAAGAATAACAATGATGAAGAAAAATAGGATCACAGGAACAGGGAATTAGAAAAATATAGGCATCAAAAGAAAAGCAAGGATGGACAAAGCAGACAAGGAAAGAAGTTCTTTCAAAGGCAAAAGAGGATCTACTATGCGGATAAGGCAAGTAAGTACTCAAGTGATAGTGATGCTAGTTTTTTAGATAATGAGAGAGATGAAGTCCTATTTATGGTTGAAGAAAAAGAACTCCAATAATTCTCAAGTGTTTTAGATGTGGTAACTTTGGACATCTTGAAGATAGTTTTACAAGGAATGGTTATAGTTTTAGTGATGATGAATATGAGGATGCACTTGAAGAACCAAAAGAGAATACTGTAATGGATCTAGAGAAAGAAGAAGGTGATCCTCTATAATACAAGCCAATAGAAAATGAATATGTGGAAAAAGGTAAACAATAGAGGAATATTCAGAAAAGGATTGATATGATCTTAAGGATGAACTTATCTATGCCCTTGACACAGTGAAGAAGGTAAGAAAGCAAAACTCTCAACTTGAAATTCAGTTTCAAGAATATGATGAAGAGAGAAGGATGATTATAGAGGATCTATAAAAATCAAAGGCTAAGACAAAGAAATTCAAGGATAAGTTAGAAGCAAAGATCTTGGAATGTGAAAATTTAACACACGAAATGGCCCTACTAAGATAAGATTTAAAAAACTCCAAGAGTAAGCTACACAAGTTTGGAAAGAGCTCAAAGATTGTGGATAATATGGTCAAGATACAAATAAGTTCAACAAATAAAACAGGTCTTGGTTTTAAACAAGCTCAAAAGAAACAAGAAGAAAAGTCAACCTCTAGTTCTGAAGAAAATTCGAAAGAAGAAACTTCAGAAGAAGAAACTATAGAAGAAGACAATGTAAGAGAAAGTGAAACATCTGAGGATGATTTGAATAACATAAATTTCAACAAGGATAGGAACAATGCACAAAGAAGATACAAATGAAACAACAATTAGAATAGGTCAAGAGAGACTAGGAGACGAATGAGGTCAAGACAAGGAAACTTCAATGGAAGATGTTTTTAATGTCACAGGTTTGGGCACATGGCTTCACAGTGTAGGACACATGGAAGACAGGTTTATAGGAATTGACAACTTTTCCATGGGTATTGCTACTCATGTAATCAGTTTGATCACAATGCAATGAATTGCAGGGTTCATGAAAGAAGAAAGGACTTCACTAGAAGAAATCCCAAGACATTTGCACCTCTAAGGAAAAATAACATTAAGTGTTATAAGTGCAATAATTATGGTCATAAAAAAAAATGGTGTAGATTAGACATTCCACAAACAAGTATGAACAGTAATAGGAACATGAACAGGAATAGGAATATAGATATGAACAAGAATAGGAACATGAACAAGAACAAGAATATGGACATTGATAGGAACATGGACATGGAAAGAAATAGTTAGAGGAATCAGAATGATCAGATAAGATGGGAAGAGGATAAAGGTAAAGAACGGTGCTTTATAGGAGTAGAAATACTCCCACCCTATAATTAACCACCTCAAGAGGAGGTGGGGGAGGGGCTAAGCTAAGAGGCTCATTCTTAGCCTCGAGCCCCACAGGTGACCCTTTGCCATTGATGTCAAAGGGGGAGAGATTTGAGTAAGGGGGAGAGATTTGGTATTTGAGAAAATAGGAGAGAGCATTGAGCTAGGGGGAAAAAATCAAAGGAAAGGTCAAGTTTTTGGTAAAAATAATTTCGGTTGCCATAAATGACAAAGGGGGAGATTGTTGGACATTTTGAGTTAAGGTGTCATTGATGTCAAGGAATAAAGTCATCATTGATGTCAAGAAGAATAATGCAAAGGTTAATGGTAAAAGAGCTTCATAATATTTTAAATATTATGTGGAAGAAAATGAAGGGGGGTTTTTATTAAAACAATGGATGAGAAAATTAAAAGGTTTTTCATAAAAATCCAAGGAAGCTTTTTTAAAATCTAAAGGAGGTTTTTAATATTTACTTTATAAAATATTTAAATTCAATTTGAATTTAAATTTTATAAATAAATATTACTTATACAAGGAGGCTTTAATTTTTTAAAGTCTAAGGTTTATAAATATAATTTATAAGATTTAAATTCTTTTGAATTTAAATAATTTATAAATTATAATTTCTAAGTTATAAAGTGTCGATGTCATAAAAATCATAATATCCGTTGACATGAAGTGCAAAGACAATTAAGGGTATTTAAACCCCAATGCAAACCTTAGGAAGGTCACTCATTTGATTTAATGCACATGTGAACATTTCAGATCCTGTGAAAATTGCAGAGTGAGAGATAACAAACAAAGGGAGCGCTTTGTGGTCATGCAAGTGGCAAGACAGAGGAGAGTGCTCGTGTGGTCTAGCCAAATACTAGGCAAGGTAGAAGCCAAATGCTTTAAAGCCTTTGTTGAAAGGACTTAAGAACCAAGGTGCTTAAGATATCACATGGAGCACTTGGCTCACACGGCTAGCTAGCCGTAACTAAGGTGCCAGTCGACGAGAGGGTGCAAGGTCGAATCCCCAAAAATCGTGAAAGGGGATTTTACAAAGGTTTTTATAAATTAAATTTTATTTTGCATATGTGCTAAGGTTTAGGAGGTATAAGGGGTGTTTTATACAATTTGATTATTATGCTAAGGTTAGGGAGTCATAAGGTACTATTGGAATTATTTACCTAAGTTGTAAAGAGGTATTTTACTAGGGTAAATATTATTTTTACCGTAGGAGATAAAAATTGAGTTTGGATATCAATTTTTTGTGATATTGAGAAATTAAAGGTGTATTTTTGAAAGGGTTATTTTGTGAAAATATTATTGTTGAATATTGCTATTGAGATGGAGATATAAGGTGTATCATGAAATTGAGCTATACTTGTATTTGTGAAGTATAACACTTGTTATCTAACCCTTGGTACTTGGCAAATAAGAAGGTATTGTTTGAAGGCAGTTTTGAGAGGACTTTCTCCAATCAAGAAAAATATATGGGCAAATTCTTCCATGTGTAAAATGATGAATGTGAGTGTATTTAAGAAAAAAAGTTTGGAGTTAAAAGGATTTGATTAGGGTTTCCTTATTGAGTGTGTTGAGTTAATACTTCAAGGTTTTTTGGAATAAAGAGTTGTTATTAAAACCTTGTTTTATAAGCATTGTTGTTGAAGCCATTGATTGTGTGAAGAACTTGAACTAGGAGTTGAAAAGAACATGAGTATCATTGTTATGTGAGAGTTGTTTCATAAGCATTTTTGTTGAATCCATTGATTGTGTGAATAAATTGAACTATGAGTTGAAAATAACGAGTATCATTATTATGTGAAAGTTGTTTCATAAGCATTGTTGTTGAAGTGAGTAGTGTAAAGAACTTGAGCTAGGGTTTGAAAAGAACATGAGTATCATTGTTATGTGAGATTTGTTGTTGAATATTGTTGGAAACATTTTGAGTGGAGGATCATATGCTTGGACTAGGGTTTGTGAGAAAAGATTATTTCATTGAGTGATTGGTTGAGTAGAGTTGGTTGAGCCTAGTCAAGTGGGTGTGTGAAGTGATTGTTCAAGTTCCATAAAACAAACTATTCTATATTTTGAATTGAATTGAGAAAGTGATTGAGTTGAAGTATATTGAGCCTCTAAAAATTCTCTTTAAGTTTCTATGATATTGGACAAGTTCTAGTGTGGACTTGTTGAGCAGATTTGAGGTAAGTATTTGAGAAGACTTGTAGACATAATTGAGTAAGCTTTTGTGAAAGCTTACAATACAGACTTGAGAGTAAATTTGGTTAAGTTCTTGAGAGGACTTATTGAGCATATTGGACAAGTTCTAGAGAGGACTTGTAGATAAATTGGTGTGAAATTTTGTGGAAGCTTACAAAGTAGATTTAAGATAAGTCTTTGAGAAGGATTGTGAAAAAATTTGATTGATTTATTTGTTCAAACCTTGAGTTAAGGTTTGGCGCAGATCTAGCAGAGTTGATTAGAGATTAAGTCAAACTTTGAGTTAAGTCTTGAGGACAGATATTGAGGATTGATTTGTGCTAGACTGAAGGGCTGTGTTTAGTACATATTCGAGGATAGAGTTGGTGCATATTTGAGGATAGATTTATGCCAGACCATAGATAGAGATTGATAAAATTTATGCTAGAAAAAAGGACTGTGTTTAGTGCAAATTTGAGGACAAATATTGAGCAGATTTGTGCTAGACCAAAGGACTGTGTTTAGTTCAAATTTGAGGATAGATATTGAGAAAATTTTCTAGTCTTAAGGACTATGTTTAGTACATATTTGATGATAGATATGAACAGATTTGTACTAGACTGAAGGACTGTGTCTAGTACAAATTTTAGATAGATATTTGGAGGTGATAGAGTATAGAAGAATATAGTCTCCAATGGGTAGAGATCCAGTAGCCAAGGCAGTGAGTACATGTCTTCTGAGTGAGGACATGAGTCTTCAAGTGGATAGAGATCCATAAGCTAATGTAGTGGAGGCATCAACTCTTCTAAAAGATCACTAGCCAGAGTAAGAGGACAAAGGAGTTCTCCTATGGATAGAGTTCCGTAAACTTGATCAGGGGATTGGTATATCCATTGGATAGAGGTCCATAAACATTGTAATTAGGAAAGGATTCCCAAGAGATTGATTGAGAAAATTTTAGTGAAATATTTTCTCCGTGGAGTATCCCACATTTGGTGAACCACGTAAATTATCGTGTCTCTATTATGTGTGGTAATTTGTGCATTGCTTTGACTACTGCTATTGATATTGCTATATTTACATTACATAATATTGATTTGGAAAGAAAAGTAAAAAGTGGTATTATACTGTTCATCCCCCCTCTCATTATAAGCTTGTGTTCTTCAATGATATGATGTGATATGTATGTGATTTCTTTATAATATTATGTAAATTAAAGGAAATGTACAAAATAGTCAGTGGTCATCTAAATTCATTGCTAATATTTATCCGATATCTGTCCTATTCATTCACATATTTTAATGAACAAAACCTCCTAAAGAAAGTTGACGATTTGGTTGATGATATGATTTGTTGCTATTAGGAGATTTTTGAGGTTTTCCATGAGACTCAAACATTCTAGTTACTCCATAAAAAGTTGTATACTGACCATACAGGACTCCTAAAAGATTTTTTTTTTTCATGATGACCTAGATACTCATTATCCCTATGTGTGCAAATGAATATATTTACATAAAATATAAGCATACCCTAGTTACAGGCAGGATTAATTTATCCCATTGTTGTATTGGTAATCCTCAAATATTCATCCAGATCCTAAGTTGGACTTAGTTGTATTAGACCACTAGGTGATACATGACACCTAAAGCTAGCCGTTTTTGCAAATTGCTTTGAGCTTACCCTAATGCTATGTAGGATTCATGCAACCCATTTTTGTATTAGGGATCACTCAATTAGTTTGTGGATACTGACCATTCCAAGGATTCAAGTTCTTCATGTTGGAAATTTGAGTGATTTTATGTTGTCATTGATGTCACATGGATCACATTGAGTTTTGGTGGCCAAAGCATTTCATAAATAAGCATTTATGATATTTTGGAGAGCATAGATATATACAGGGTTTTTGTGAAAACCAAGGTAGGTAAAATAAAAGGTTTTATTTAAAACCATGGATGGAAGATTTGAAATGGGTTTTTCTTAAAACCTAGGTTGGATTTTCATTTTGTCAAAAAAGGTGCCCCAGTGATGGAGATATTTAATTTTAAATATTTAATTTTAAATTATAGCACCGATGTCAAAGGAAAGGAGGAGGACAATATATATATATATATATATATATATATATATATATATATATATATATATATATATATATATATATATATATATATATATGCCCAAAGTTTCAATTTATTTCATTAAGCGCTCGATTTGATATTTGGATTCGAATGGTAAAAGAGCATGTACATCGTGTGTCGAATTGTGTGTGAAAAGGATTTTAAAAGGCTTACGATTTTCACGTTTGTTGAAGAGACTATTGTGGAGGAAAGCCAAACATATAGGCCTCCTTGGCCTAGTGGTTCATGCGATGTGTGTGAAGTAGGAGGTCCTGCATTCGATTCTTTTCAGAGGTGTTTTGCTATGTTGAAATACGTGAAGCACATTTTGTTTTCAAAGGGCACAGATATTCATGGCATAAGGTTTTTTTATGTGCTCCTTTTGAGCACGTGAGGGCATGTGGCCCAATGGCAGGTTGGCTATGGTTAAGGCACTGAGGAAGGAGGGTCATGAGATAGAATCCTATCAGGGATAGACGCAAGTTAACAATATTTTAATATATTTTATTTTTCTAAAGTGCCCTAGGAGGAATAAGGGTTATGATGCATGTTTAAAAAATGAGAGATTTATGGTGATTTATTTTTTAGAATGTACTGACCCAAATTTTTTGTGCCCTTACCTTTAGGCCATAGGATCCGTTCTCAGAAGGGGGATGTGAGAAGTATGGGACAATACCTCGTACTGAGAGGCCCTTTGAAGGTTGTGCCTCTCGAGGGAGGGGTATAAGGGTGAATTTTTGACGGATGGTGGGGTTCACCAAGAAAATTTGAGTGGCATTTTCCACACCTAGGTTGATAATGGGTTTGATGTGTTCATTTTATACTCAATCATTCATATTCCTAGGTTTCCCAAAATGAATCTAAGCTATTCTATATGAAAATACCAATTTATATGAATACAGAAAGCATGAATGAATCCTAAATGTAAGGAATATGTTAAATGAGAAAAAATGCACCTGATTTTGGATGTCTGATGAAGATTCTTAAGCTTGTAGGAGTCCAAATCATCTTGAATATGACAATATCATCTACAATTATACAGAATCATCCTAGATCACAGTCGATCGTCTGAAATCAAACAAGATCATCGTCGATCTGACGAATTCGTCAAATGAATTCATCAGAAACTTGCAATCACAAAAATAGAAAGGAATTGGTGAGACGATGGTCTAGTAGTGACTCTTCTTGGAAATGGTTCTTCTGGAACCATATGACTTGTGATAGGGAGAATAGGATCTGATTCATCTTTAGAGCTATTCGATTGATTTGATGTGATTTCCATATCACTCTCAGTCTCATATTCTGTATCACTAAGATCAGATATCTGCATATTATATAGAGGCCTGGTTGTAACCACGGATAAAGTTGTGTCAAATATTTTCGGATCATGAACAGGTAAATGCCCACTAATAGTCCCTACATATCGGGTAGGAGGGGGAACATTATGATGTTCAATTTGATTAGCCACTTCCTTGCCATGTTTTGGTAAAGGATGTTGAAATATGTCCAATGACTGATTGGCATTCTGATTCTGGTTTTGGGGGATGTTCTTTTGAGCATTATTAGGAGGATTTTGCTTAGGTTGAAAGGCTTGTACCTCCATCTCATTGTTATCAATCAAGTCCTGTATTTTATGTTTTAATCTTTTACAAGAGTTGGTAGTGTGTCCAGGTCCTCTATGGAAGTCACAATGTAAATCAGCTCTGTATCCGGGTATAGTTGGATCAGGTTCCCAGATATTTGGTAATTGAATCAAACCTCGTTCTAATAATTGTGGTAGAATGGTTGATAAAGGTTGATTTAACCTAGTAAATTCTCGAGGAGGTTTATCAAGAGGTTTCAGTATAAACTTCTCCATTGTCTTCGCAACATTAACAGTAGCAATATTTCTACTATCAGTGACTCCATCACCCACAACTTGTTTATTTTTATATTGATTTCTGGATGTTTTCTCATCGTCTTTCTTTTTAAGCTGTCCTCTCCTAATGAGAGCATCTTCCACTCGTCTAGCTAAGTCTATAGCCTGATCGAAGGTGGTCAAGGTAGCAGTTGATAATTCGTAAGATAGTTGCTCTTGCAAATTATTAATAAAGATGTCCAACATCTCCCTATAAGGTAACACAAAGTGCAATTTTCCTATCAATTGTCTCCACCTAGCTAGGAAATCAGCAAAACATTCATCTTTGTCTTGTTTTAAGTTGTACAAGTCTTTAATGGTCACATGCCTTTCGATGTAGGCACTAAATTGATGAACAAAAGACTCGGTTGTTTCTTCAAAATTCCTCAAAGAATTAGTGGGTAATTGATAATACCACTCTAATGCCATTCCTCCTAAACTTTTTGGGAACATTTTTAGCAATAATAAGTCATCATGTGATATATCATGACATGCTATCCTAAACATACGAAGATGCTCTATGGGATCTTTGGTTCCTTTATATATGGGCAGGACAAGCATAGGAAAATGTTTAGGATATGGTTGTGCTACAACTATAGGATCTAAAGGCTGACTACACATCTCTCGATAATTGTACGAGGGACGGTAGGGATCTATCTGATCCATGCGGGAAACTAACTGTTTCACCATGGCTTCAAGATTACTAGTTTGTCCACCATATTGGTTTGGTGGGACATAGGTATGGGATTTATGAGTGTATGACGGTGTGACATAAGGATTAGATGCTATATTGCTATTATGTAAAGTGTTGGTAGGAAGAGTATTATGAAGGAGATTTGTAGTAGTATTATGTTGTATCCCAGATTGTTGGTAATTGGTGTTTGGTTTTGTTTTGGGCTTTTGTTGATTTGAGGTATGTTGCTCAATAGCTTGGCGAAATAGAGCAGTAAATGATGGTTTCTTTTGTGCGAGAATAACCCTAGGCTTGCTAATAGGCACTTTAGATGGTTGGGTAACCTGTTGTTGTTGCATGTTCTGGATTATAGCGGCCATATCCAAATTGGATGGTCCAGCTTGATCACTCTCTTGATCAATAAAGGACAAGGGATTAGTGCATGTGTGAAATACGTCTTCTAGAGTTGCTTGAGTGTCACTAATTTGATCCTTGTCCATATGGACTGCTCTATTAAGAACACCAATATTAGTATTAATGAACTTCCAGAATTGTTCCATGTTTTCAAAAGTGACAGCTCCTCCTGGAGACATTTTAGGGGATGAGGATCCTTCCTCTCTAACATTTTCTTCTTGTTCATTTCTTATAGCAAGCTCTTCTTCTTGCTGGTCTAGGGTTTCTTCTTCCTGAACTTGGTCTTCAGGAAGGACATCTAGGTTATTTAATGGTTTTCCTAACCAATCTTCTTCTTCTTCAGTCTGTTTTCCATTCCTAAGTCTAGGCATTGTGCTTAAACTTAGATTTCAGCAAATATATATATTTATATATATGTGATAGGTTTGAGAGGTATATATTTTAATTATATACCTACTATAATACTTAAAAGGAAATGTTTTTTGTTTTTTTTTTTGTTTTGTTTTTTATAATATTATTATAAAGATAACAAATAGCATTCTAGTTGCAAAAAGAATAACAATAGTAAAAATAATGACTTAGTTTTCTATAAATAGTTTATGGATATCATTAATAGGATCAAGTTCATCAGGAGTCATGAAATGCTCCTCTTCAAATTGGAAATGGTTTTTCAAGAATTTGACAAAGTGTGCTATAGTAATATGATCTGTTTTAGACTCTGACCTGTAGAAATAAAGTTCATGGCAATACTCTCGATATAACACAGCTCTAGGAACTCTATTCCATATATTTCTATCCGTAAGAATGACTTCTTGATCCTCTATACGAGATAGAAATTTATGTACTACAACTACATTCTCGAGGTATTCCTCAAAGGTGTACAATTTTGAAGACACAAGTGCTCTTTTATCAGCTAACCACCTATGGCAAGCTCTCTGAAGTTCATGGTACAAAGTCACCTGATCGGGATCCAGGATTCTATCTAGGACAAACCTCTTAATTTGCCTAAGTTCTACAGATCTAGATTCAATAATACCCAATATCCTATCAAGTTCATCCCACAAAGGTTGGACTCTATTTGTTTGAGGTACTCTAAGCACAGAAGTAATCTCTATGGCCGTTAATTGATTTTCAACATTTATGGTGACAACTCGTCTTTTATTATAATCTACCATCTAAATATGATATGCAATTTTAACAATTTTCTAATGATTCTAGATGTTCTTAATAATGCATTTATATTTATATTTATATTTTTTTATTTTTGTTTTCAAAAGGCTTTTAGTTTCACGTCGGGTTCACCAAAATGTACTGACCCAAATTTTTTGTGCCCTTACCTTCAGGCTATAGGATCCATGCCCGAAAGGGGGATGCGAGAAGGATGGGACAATACCTCGGACTGAGAGGCCCTTTGAAGGTCGCGCCTCTCGGGGAGGGGTATAAGGGTGAATTTTTGACGGATGGTGGGGTTCACCAGGAAACTTTGAGTGGCAGTTTCCATGCCTAGGTTGAGAATGGGTTTGATGTGTTCATTTTATACTCAATCATTCATATTCCTAGGTTGGCCAAAATGAATCTAAGCTATTCTATATGAAAATGCCGATTTATATGAATACAGAAAGCATGAATGAATCCTAAATACAAGGAATATGTTAAATGAGAAAGAATGCACCTGATTTCGGATGTCTGATGAAGATTCTGAAGCTTGTAGGAGTCCAGATCATCCCGAATATGATAGGATCATCTGCAATTGTATAGAATCATCCTAGATCATAGTCGATCATCTGAAATCAGACAAGATCATCATCGATCTGACGAATTCGTTAGATGAATTCATTAGAAACCTGCAATCACAGAAATAGACACCAAAAACCAAAAATGCAACTGCAAGAATAATGCAAAATGATAGAAATGAGAGTATAAATGCTTAACTGATAAATCTAGATAGCAGATTAAAGGAAATGCATTGTTTTAATAACTTATTTTAACTTTATCATGCATTTATGCTAAATGAGGTGAACTCCAGGATGCAGAATGAAAAATAATCAAGCTAATGCATAATAAAATAAGGAAGGAAGATGAGAAATGCAAACTCAGGGCTCTGATTGCCCCCAATCTGAACTGTAGTCGAGATCACCTCCAATCGTACGAGATCATCGCCGATCTATGACAGGATCATCCAAAATCGTGTGGAATCGCCTGCGACGATCCGAGCTTCCTCCAGCTGAAGCACAGTGAAAACCTGCAATGAAAACTTAAAACTACGAGTGCAAACAATGGTAGATAGGACGTCTTAACACAACAAAGCTAAATGGCAGGGAAAATCAACCAGGGAGAGAGTCAGGAGAAGAGCCAAGCAGGGGGATAAACTGAGAAAATCCTAGTTTATATAGGATTAGGGGGAGGTTAGGAGGTTGGGGATCATCCCAATCTAGGAGATCTCCAACGGAGGAATCTCCAACTGCGTAGACACGCTTCTGCCCAAGTTGGAGAGGCTGTTGAAACAGAAGCTAATTATGAAAATTTAGTTTTGGGATGAAATCGTCTGGACGTTCTGTTCCAGATGAATTCGTCCGATCTGGGATGATTTCGTCTGATCGGCGACGATATCGTCCAACGGTCAAAACAACTCCTAAAAATGGCATGAAAAATGGGGGGAGCGGTTAACGGGCGGTTTCGAGGTTAAAATTCAAATTTTTATCTTTTTACTAAGGGTTTAACTGTGCCAATTTTAGGGTGCTACATTTTGCCCCCTCTTTAGCGAATTTTTTGAAGAAAATGCGTTAAAGACGAGTTCTTCCCGATTTACGAGAAAGCAAAAATTTATTCCATTTTTTAGACGACGATTCTAGGTCGAATCGTACAACTGCTTGCTATGGTGCCCCCTCCGAGTTTTTACCCAAATCGAACGTTTGAGGTAAAAGCACGAAAAAGCAAAATTAAAAAAATTGTTGTTTTTAAATAAAATAAAAAAAATAGGGTAAAACCCTAATTCATTGTTACTGTTCACTTTTGCTGTTTCAGAGCTCTGTAGGCAAAATGGTGGAAACGACACACAGATCGATAGAGGTCCGACGCGGGTTGCGGGTAAGGATCTAAACTTGACATATTATGTTTTTAATTTGATTTGTGTGATTTTTAATTTGAATTTTGACTATTTTTGGGGTATCGCGACCATTTTTAGGCCGTCGACGACGTCGGGATGAAATCGTCCCAATTTCATCGAAATCGTCCCTATATCGTCGATTTCATCTAGGGGCGAAATCGATGAAATAGGGGCGATCCCATCCAACAAGGGGCGATCCCCAAGTTGAGAAATCGGAGATGATTTCATCCTACCAAGGATGATTTGACTTAATTTAGTATGATATCGTCCAATAATGGATGATATCATTTTTTTATAAGATGAAATTGATTTAACTGATTGTAATGATTATCTATTAATGATTTTTGTTGTTTTATTGTTTATTTTGTAGAGGGGATTACTAAAAAGTCGAGAGTGGAAATACGGGGGGCTCAGAGATGATGTAGCCACACTCGATCAGGTGGAGCGAGACCGACTATCGAAGGTTGGGCTACAACATGTGGCAGAGATGCCACAAATACCTATAGACATGGGGCTACTGATAGCCCTAGCAGAGAGGTGGTATCCGGGGTCATCCTGCTTTTGGCTACCGATAGGGGAGATGGCTCCCACTCTAGAGGATGTATGGAGGATCTTGAGGATCCCCATACATGGGCGATTGATGACTCCTACGGCCAATCAGGGCCATGCCATGATGCGACTATGCAGAGACCCTAGCTTCGCCCTGGAGAAGGGCGGAGTGAACATCGAGACATTGAGGCAGATGCCTGGGGCATCTCGATTGACTCAAGTTTTGGTAGGGGTAGTGGGTGGCCTACTGCTATGCCACCAGAGTGGATGCAGGTTACCATGGCTACTCTCAGATGTGGTCTATGATATGAGAGACCATGACTATAGGTTTGCTTGGGGTAGCTTTGTACTATGCCACTTGTATAGGATCCTATACGGGGTCGTATACAAGGGAGGTCGATGTCTAGTACTGACATCGCTACTACAGGTTTGGTGTTGGGAGCACATTGTGATGCGGAGGCCGGTAGGGCTTCCACTGATAGGGGTTGACCAGGAGAGACCCCAAGTTTTCTATTGGTGGCTCCAGAGAGGGTCACAGTGGTGGATAGATCTATCGATGTCCCGGAGGTTGCTAGATGACCTCATCCCTGACCAGATCACCTAGAGGCCATGGAGAGAGCATCCAGGGTGGGGAGAGGATGGACAGGAGTTGGCTCGCATCAGGCGAGTCTTCTGGCTGAGGATGGAGTGAGGAGAGGTAGAGCTCCACCGCTATGACCGAGTTTTGAGGTAGTTCGGTCTACAGTAAGGGATCCCTTCTCTCAGAGACTACGAGTACTCCCGAACTATCCGAGATAATACTACACTGAGTGGGGCTCCAGATATGCAATGATTCTAGAGTCAAGATGCTGACGATGCCCCCATTCATCCAATGGATGGGGATGACATTAGGGTCACAGATGGGTATGATGCCTGGTATGTAGGCATCCACCCTCCTCGAATGATGAGGGCATAGGGTCCGATGCATGCTATGGTGCGATGGATGGGGAGGCGATGCCAGGCTACCATCAATGCAGTGAGGGGTCATGGAGGGAGGGAGTAGCGACGGTCTCATTAGAAGAGACATCGGAGAGTGCCATAGGCTCTAGAGAGACTATGATAGCCAGAGAGGAGGGAGGAGGGACTCCCTTCTCAACAGAGGGATAGGCCACCATCACTCGATAAGGGCAAGGGTGTCGAGGTGGGGGAGAGCAACGAGATGGTGGCTCTCTGAGTGGAGAATGCCCACCTCCGGGCTTAGGTGCAGACACTGTAGGATGAGGCTACATGACTCAGGGCTCGGAGTGGAGGGGCGAGCACTCAGGATCTAGCATGGGCTATTGCTTAGACTGCATTCTACCAAGGATTGTACTATCATGTGGTTCTAGAGACCCAGAGGATACCGCTGCCAGCCCCCATTGCGGAGCCGATCATGATGGGATCATCGAGGACATCCTCACGATCGACGTCGAGGACCCATGATACAGCATGGACCTCGATGGGACCACCTCCTCCACGCCAGGGTGGGAGAGGAGATGAGGCTGAGAGCTCGAGGGCTTCTCGAGACTAGCTGCTTTTGACTATAGACTGTATATTTGAGAGGATTGAGTATGCCAGGGTATAGATTGTGGCATACCAATCCAGTTTTGATATGATGTACATAATTTTGATATATATATATATATATGATATTTTTGTGATATGACTTGTCCATATGTTTTATGATGCTTTAAATTTTGAATTGTTGATTGATTATTCATGTAATTATGTCGTTGGAAATAGTATAATTTTATGTCATGTTGTAAAATTTAAATGAAATAATCTGATGTAAACAAATTGGTTGTTTGTGGTATGATTTGATGAAAAATAAAGGGACTTCTAACAATAATTTCAAAGGACATTGTCGCTGTTATATGACCATTTCATGGAGTCGCCGCTCGCTAGGTCGTCAAGCTAATCCCAATATAGAAATATTGCTAAAAGTAAAAGAGTGCTTAAGAGACTGTCTTAAGACTTTGTGTTGTGATGATGAAAAATGATGATGGTGATGATTTGTTTTCAGATTTTCATGAAAATATTATGCATGAAATATTAAAAATATGATTTTTGCTAGGCATAAAATTCCTAAGTGTGATAATATTTTGAACAATTCCTTAGGAATTATACCATCGTTGCAAAATTGAATGTTGACATAATGAAATGAAATAGAAAAAGGTGTTCGTTCTTTTTAAAGCACAATTGTGTAACATAATGATGTAAGCCATATGTTTTTATGAATTAAATAAATGGGAAATAAAATTAGAACAATGGTTTGCGCTAGGCATAGAATTATAGGTATAGACTTATACCATCATCGCGAAATCCAAAAATAATTTGCATAATTGATTTTTGATTTTGAGATAAACAGAAAATATATAAGATGAGGACTTGCGCTAGGCATAAAATTCTAGTTTAGGTTTTAGGAACTATACCATCATTGCGGAAGTCGAAAGTATATATAAACGTGACTTTATTGCTAGATTTTTGAACATGTTTTGAAAGAAAATTTTGGATTTTTGAAAAAAATGTATTTAATTGTTTTTATACTAAACAGATGTTCTCAAATAAGAAGATGAAATTATTCCAAAATATTTGCATAAATATTTTAAATTATCTCAAAGACAAAATGTAGATTTATAAGGAACCCTCATGTGCATATGTGAGTTCATTGCCGATCTTGATTTATCATAATGATACAAAATCTCTCAAATACAAATGTGTGTGCAATTGTATTGTTCATTTACCAATTTTGAGCAAGATAATTTGATACAAGTAATTTGAATTAACCAAATAAGTGTTCGTTGACCATGATTTATATGCATGTAACCGTACTAGACTACTATGTAAGTCGGGTCATCAAGAGCTAGCTGATCCATAAGCAGACATAGGTCTATACAAAAGAAGGTCGCTAATGTGATAGGACATATCACCACGCTAGGAGTTACCCAAGGCCAAGCGGGTTGGGCACAAACCACCTGTTATGGGGCTTACCTCACGGTTTTCGAATAATTGAGAATTCCAGGGATTCAAGCTCATTCACCCTTCTTTTCTTTTCAAGGGGTAGGGAAAGGGATTTTATTGCTTTTTGCTTTTTCTTTTCTCTTTTTTTTTTTTTTTGTATTTTTGCTTGGAACTGAGATAATGCTGAAATATTGTTGCGATGGTACAAAATGATATTTTTCTTTTTCTCATTTTCTTTGACTTTTATTTTTCTTCCTATACTAGGGATACTTGCTTGGATTGGTTGTAGAGCAAGGGATTTTTATTCTGGGTAGGGGTGAGCTTGTCCTTTTGTCAATTCTCAAAGATTCTAGACCATGTGCATGATAGGATAGCAGGGGAAACTTTTCGCTCAAGAAACCACTTCTACTATGTAGCATCATATTGAATTTGCAATGAAATCATTTTAATGTGAAAAGATATACTTGGTTCAAGTAAATAACAAGATCAATTCTCTATGCTCAAAACTTTATTTAATTCAACTGTGGACTTTGATATAAGAGAGATTAATAATCATACCAAATAAAATCAAGATATTTATTCATGTGAGTGTGAAAGTGTGGGATTCCAAATAAATGCTAATTTATCCAAAATAATTGAAAATATGACTGCAATACTTCAAGAATTGATAGGTGCAAAAATAGAAAATGTTTTTGAAGATTTTGATGATTTTGATGTTTTTATATTTTGGTTTTAATTTATGAATTGAAAGAATACATAATATTACTGTTTTTTGTTTTTTGAAATTTTTATATGAATTACTAAAATGAAACAATATGCAAAATAACAATATATACAATGATGAAATGACCAGATTTATGCATAATAGCGTTTAAGATGCATAATGTTCATAGGTTCTTTAAGATCTTTACCATCTAAGGTAGCTAATCTGTATGCTCCCGAGCCAAATTTGGCAAGTGATAATATATGGTCCAAGCCAGTTGGGCTCGAATTTACCTTTAAGATCTTTAGTTGCATTAGTATTTTTTTTATTTTCTTTTAAGACAAGGTCACCGATCTCAAAGGATCGATGATGAACTTTCTTGAGGTATGCTCGTTTAAGCTTGTTCTGGTAGGCTCGAAGATGTTCCAAAGCATTGATGCGCTTCTCATCTAGGAGTTCCAACTGACTAAATCTGCCAGCACGATATTCATCTCCTACTTCAGAATCTTGAAGTAGTAGAGCCAAAGAAGGAACTTCTAATTCAAAGGGAAAAACTGCTTCAGCGCCATAAACCAAAACAAAAGGTGAAGTGCCCGTGGGAGTACGAACGCTAGTTCGATAAGCCCACAAAGCAGGATATAATTGAATGTGCCAATCTCAGCCAGATTTATTGACCAATATTTTGAGGATTTTAATTAATGTTTTATTAGATGCTTTTGCTTGGCCATTACCCTGAGGATAATAGGGAGTGGACCAACGATGTTGAATTTTATATTTTTGACATAATTTCTTGACATATTTATTTTTGAAACAAGTTCCATTATCCGAGATGAGATTTGCAGGAATTTTGAACCTACAAATAATTTGATTAAAAATAAATTTGGAAACTTGGGTTCTAGTGCAAGAAGCTAAGGGCATAGCTTCAACCCACTTCGTGAAATACTCGATGGTGGTTATGATGAATTTGTGTCCATCAGATGACACAAGATTGATTTTTCCAATGATGTCTAAGCCCCATTTTGAAAAGGGCCAAGGAGATGAAATAGCCTACAGTTCTTGTGCAGGCGCATGGACAAGGTCAAGCATGTTTCGGCACTTGTCGCAATGGTGCACGTAATCATGTGCATCATTCTCCATGGTAGGCCAAAAATATCCTATCCTAAGGAGCTTCTTAGCAATGGCGCTACCACTAAAGTGTCCCCCACAAGATCCATCGTGGGCTTCACTCAAAGCTGATCTAGATTCTTCTAGATTCAAACATCTCAGTAGGATACCTTCAAAAGATCTCCTATATAACGTATTGCCAATTATTACGAAGCGACTTGCTCGTCTACGTAATAACCGATGCTGGTTTCTATTAAAACCTTCAGGGAAGGTCCCATTTTGAAGAAAATTGAATATATCAATGTACCAAAGTTCAGGAGTAGTTTCATTGATTAGAAACACATCCAAAGGTTCTAAGCATGATTTATTTGAAGTGGGTTCCTGGAGTCGATGAATAATGATGGTAGCATATTCGTCATCTAACTCCAAGGGTAAAAGAGATGCAGCTGCAACCATAGCGTCAACCGCACGATTATTAGTTCTAGGAATAGCTTCCAAGGTAACTTGATCAAATAAAGATATTAATTGTAATACATATGCTTTATATGGATGCAATTTATCATCTCTGGTCTGATAAACATCATTAATTTGATTTATAACAAGTTGAGAATCATCAAAAACTAATAGATTTTTAATTTTTAGTGCCAAGGTAGCTCGTAAGCCAAGGATTAGAGCTTCATATTCAGCAGTATTATTAGTACAAGCAAACGTTAATTTAAAGGACAGAGGTATAAGATGTTTCTATGGAGATATTAGAATAATACCTGCACCAGCCCCACTCATGCATCGAGCTCCATCAAAGTATAAGGACCATTGCTCTGGATGGTCTGCCTCTAGTTTAAGGCATTCGTCAAGAAACTCAATGATGAGGGGATGGGTAGACTCTAAGGGTGCAGCAACTAATTGATCTGCTATGATTTGACCCTTAACAGACTTCTGTCCTATAAACATGAGTTCAAACTCGCTTAGAGCAAGAACCCACTTTGTTGTGCGACCAGATAAATAAGGTCGACTCATAAGATACCGCAAAGGATCGGATTTAGCAATAACATACATTTTTTGACTGAGCATATAGTGGCATAGTTTCTGTGTAGAAAATATGACTGCTAGACATAACTTTTCTAATGTTGTGTAGCGGGTTTCATAACTGATTAATGTTCTGCTAATGTAATAATTGGCACGCTCTCTTTTCTCATCATCCAGTTGAGCTAACATAGCTCCTAAGGCAAAATCTGAAGCAAAAATATACAAGATAAATGGGCGATCAGGTCTAGGTGGCGAAAGCACAGGCGGGTTAAGAAGATATTGTTTGAGGAGTTCAAATGCTTCCTGACATTCGTCGTCCCAATGGAAAGAGACATCCTTCTTAAGAAGCTTAAGAAAGGGTCCGGTTTTATCCGCCAACTTATCGATGAAGCGACGGATAGCTTGAAGCTTACCTTGTAAACTCCGTAATTCAGATATATTTGTGGGCGCGGGCATATCAGTGATAGCCACAATCTTGAGAGGGTCAATTTTGATGCCACGTAAAGAAACTATAACCCCCAATAATTTATCGGACTTAACTCCGAATATACATTTGGCTGGATTCAATCGGATAAGATATTCCCTTAACCGATCAAATACTTTTCTCAAGTCATCTAAATGGTCATCTTCATTAATAGAACGAGCTATAATGTCATCTACATAATCATGTAGTATATCATGCATCATATCATGAAAGATATAAGTCATGGCTCGTTGATAGGTTGCACCCGCATTCTTCAAACCAAATGGCATCACTTTCCAACAAAAGGTCCCCCAAGGGGTAATAAAGGTTGTTTTAGCCTGATCTTCAGGAGCTATCCTGATCTGATTATAACCAAAAAATCCATCCATTAAGGATATCATTCCACTCCAAGCAGTAAAATCAATGATCTGATCCATATTGGGAAGAGGAAAATCATCTTTAGGGCATGCAACATTAATATCTCTAAAGTTCGTGCAAACCCTAACTTTGGTAGCTTCTTTCTTAGTTACTGGAACTACATTCGAGATCCATTCAGCATAATCAATGGCTTGTATAAAAATAACATTCAGGAGTTTTTCTAACTCCCCTTTGACTAGTAAGGCCACTTTAGGATGCATTTTTCTAAGTTTTTGTTTAACGGGTTTAGCATCCGGATGGACTACTAGGTGATGCATAACTACATAAGGGTCTAGACCTGGCATATCTTCATATGTCCAAGCAAAGACATCTTCATATTCTTTAAGAAATGCAATGTATTTATCCTATTTTTCTTGACTCAATTCTGATCCAATGTTGATTATGTGAGGATTATCCTCAGTTCCAATGTTAATTTTTATGACATTTTCTACTTCCATGTGTAGATCTTTCTCAAAATTAGGTGGGGCGGGTGAAACGCCCAATTCTTGTAATTCTGCCAAGGTTAGCTTGGATAATTCATCTTGAGGAGTCGTGGCCTCAAGCTGGGCTATACTAGGTATAGAGCCATCAAAATAAAATTCATTATGTAATAATTCCTCAACGGAGACATCATGGAAGATATCTCCCTCCAACTCATCATCGGATTCAACGATCATCTCAGGGTAAGCTATAGATAGCATATTACATGTAAATGGCTTATTCGTTAAACGCAAAGCATCGCGCTCATCCAAATAATCTTGATAAGATATGAGATGGTCATCATCCTCAAATGGGAAGGGCTGACCCTTACTAGGAAATAGGCCCACACCACATCGGGCGGGCCACGGTTCTACCTCAAAAGGTTCTTTCATACCATTTTGGAAAGGTCCCAAACCTTTCCCTTTATATCCCAATTTAAGCATTATAGATTTGGCTTTAATATACTCATTAGTAAAATAACATCGAGCATATCCATCATAATGAGTCTTGATGTTTCTGGGTATTCTACCCCAGTCATATCCCTTATAAATAAAAGCACAGCTCCCGACTTGGTAAATACTTCCCATAGGCTGTGGGAGGCCCAAGGTATGAGGAGATGGTGGCAAATTATTTAAAATAAGGGAATCTTGCATAGAAGCATTCATTTTCTCTGATATAAGAATTTTAGATAAATCGGGTAAGAGCTCGTCAATAAGAGCATAAGAGGTAGAAGGAACATTTCCTACATCTTCTGATGCGGAAACTATGCCTTTGGTGGATGTAGATGTTGTAGAGATGTCGATGGATGGGTCTATTATAGGTATAGAAGTTATAGGAGTAGAACAAGAGGCATTGGTTGTGGGATTAGGATCTTTCTGAGGTCCTAATGTGGTTTGTTTAGAGGATGGTTGAGCTGTATGTAGAGGTGGAACTGATGGAGAAGAAGTAGATGACATTGTGGGTGTGTGTTTCACATGTTTAGATGGATAATGAGAATTAGGATGTGTGGATGACAGAGCAGGGCAAAATTGAACTCCAACAGGTTCTGCCAAAGCACACATATCAAAGGGTCTAGGATCACCATGAATGGTAACCAACTGATTCTTAAATTCGAATTTAACACATTGATGTAAAGTTGAGGGAACGGCTCGCATCACGTTGATCCAAGGGTGACCCAAGAGTATATTGTATGATGCAAGGCAATGTACAATAAACATGGTCGTATCCAAGGTTCTCGGACCAACCTGCAATGGGATGGTAATAACTCCACATGTTTCTTGTGTTTCGTCATTGAAGGCTTTTATGATCATATCAGTTCTTTTCATTTCATCACTTCTAAACCCAAATATTTGGTAGAAGTCAAAAGTGCAGATGTTTAAAGATGAACCATTATCAATCAAGACTCGTTTAACTGCTACATCTCCAATTAAGGCAATAATATATAAGGGGTTATCCTTATGTAAACTATGTTGCGGTATGTCTCTATCCCGAAAGTCAATACAATCAACTTCACGAGTTATTATAGTATTGGCCATGGCTTCAGGTTGAATGTCTTGTGGTACCATCATCTGGCTTAATGTAAGCATTAATTCATCTCTATGTGTAGGAGAAGATCTTAAAAGGTCCAAAAGAGAAATTCTAGTTGTAATATTTGATAGTTGTTCATTAATATTATAAGGAGGTTTAGGTTGAACATTAGGTGCCTGATTCCCTTTATTAGGAACTTTCAAAACAAATGGAGTTGATCCATCATTCTGCATTTGATCTTGTTGAGAGTTTTGAGCCTGTTGTCTAGTAACAGCTCCGATGGTACCCACAATATTATTCTGAGGATGATGAATGGGTCTCGGTCTAGCATTTATGGCTTGCTCATTAGAAAGGAATTGGTGAGACGATGGTCTAGTAGTGACTCTTCTTGGAAATGGTTCTTCTGGAACCATATAACTTGTGATAGGGAGAATAGGATCCGATTCATCTTCAGAGCTATTCGATTGATTTGATGTGATTTCCATATCACTCTCAGTCTCATATTCTGTATCACTAAGATCAGATATCTGCATATTATATAGAGGCCTGGTTGTAACCATGGATAAAGTTGTGTCAAAGGTTTCCAAATCATGAATAGGTAAATGCCCACTAATAGTCCCTACATATCGGGTAGGAGGGGGAACATTATGATGTTCAATTTGATTAGCCACTTCCTTGCCATGTTTTGGTAAAGGATGTTGAAATATGTCCAATGACTGATTGGCATTCTGATTCTGGTTTTGGGGGATGTTCTTTTGAGCATTATTAGGAGGATTTTGCTTAGGTTGAAAGGCTTGCACCTCCATCTCATTGTTATCAATTAAGTCCTGTATTTTATGTTTTAATATTTTACAAGAGTTGGTAGTGTGTCCAGGTCCTCTATGGAAGTCACAATGTAAATCTGCTCTGTATCCGGGTATAGTTGGATCAGGTTCCCGGATATTTGGTAATTGAATCAAACCTCATTCTAATAATTGTGGTAGAATGGTTGATAAAGGTTGATTTAACCTAGTAAATTCTCGAGGAGGTTTATCGGGAGGTTTCAGTGATAAACTTCTTCGTTGTCTTCGCAGCATTAACAGTAGCAATATTTCTACTATCGGTGACTCCATCACCCACAACTTGTTTATTCTTATATTGATTTCTGGATGTTTTCTCATCGTCTTTCTTTTTAAGCTGACCTCTCCTAATGAGAGCATCTTCCACTCATCTAGCTAAGTCTATAGCCTGATCGAAGGTGGTCAAGGTAGCAGTTGATAATTCGTAAGATAGTTGCTCTTGCAAATTATTAATAAAGATGTCCAACATATCCCTATAAGGTAACACAAAGTGCAATTTTCCTATCAACTGTCTCCACCTAGCTAGGAAATCAGCAAAACATTCATCTTTGTCTTGTTTTAAGTTGTACAAGTCTTTAATGGTCACATGCCTTTCGATGTAGGCACTAAATTGATGAACAAAAGACTCGGTTGTTTCTTCGAAATTCCTCAAAGAATTAGTGGGTAATTGATAATACCACTCTAATGCCATTCCTCCTAAACTTTTTGGGAACATTTTTAGCAATAATAAGTCATCATGTGATATATCATGACATGCTATCCTAAACATACGAAGATGCTCTATAGGATCTTTCGTTCCTTTATATATGGGCAGGACAGGCATAGGAAAATGTTTAGGATATGGTTGTGCTACGACTATAGGATCTAAAGGTTGACTACACATCTCTCGATAATTGTACGAGGGATGGTAGGGATCTATCTGATCCATGCGGGAAACTAACTGTTTCACCATGGCTTCAAGATTACTAGTTTGTCCACCATATTGGTTCGGTGGGACATAGGTATGGGATTTATGAGTGTATGATGGTGTGACATAAGGATTAGATGCTATATTGCTATTATGTAAAGTGTTGGTAGGAAGAGCATTATGAAGGGGATTTGTAGTAGTATTATGTTGTATCCCAGATTGTTGGTAATTGGTGTTTGGTTTTGTTTTGGGCTTTTGTTGATTTGAAGTATGTTGATCAATAGCTTGGCGAAATAGAGCAGTAAATGATGGTTTCTTTTGTGCGGGAATAACCCTAGGCTTGCTAATAGGCACTTTAGATGGTTGGGTAACCTGTTGTTGTTGCATGTTCTAGATTATAGCGGCCATATCCAAATTGGATGGTCCAGCTTGATCACTCTCTTGATCAATAAAGGACAAGGGATTAGTGCGTGTGTGAAATACGTCTTCTAGAGTTGCTTGAGTGTCACTAATTCGATCCTTGTCCATATGGACTGCTCTATTAAGAACACCAATATTAGTATTAATGAACTTCCAGAATTGTTCCATGTTTTCAAAAGTGACAGCTCCTCCCGGAGACATTTTAGGGGATGAGGATCCTTCCTCTCTAACATTTTCTTCATGTTCATTTCTTACAACAAGCTCTTCTTCTTGCTGGTCTAGGATTTCTTCTTCCTAAACTTGATCTTCAGGAAGGACATCTAGGTTATTTAATGGTTTTCCTAACCAATCTTCTTCTTCTTCAATCTGTTTTCCATTCCTAAGTCTAGGCATTGTGCTTAAACTTAGATTTCAGCAAATATATATACTTATATATATATATATATATATATATATATATATATATATATATGCGATAGGTTTGAGAGGTATATATTTTAATTATATACCTACTATAATACTTAAAAGGGAAATGTTTTTTTTTGTGTTTTATAATATTATTATAAAGATAACAAATAGCATTCTAGTTGCAAAAAGAATAACAATAGTAAAAAGAATGACTTAGTTTTCTATAAATAGTTTATGGATATCATTAATAGGATCAAGTTCATCAAGAGTCATGAAATGCTCCTCTTCAAATTGGAAATGGTTTTTCAAGAATTTGACAAAGTGTGCTATAGTAATATGATCTATTTCAGACTCTGACCTGTAGAAATAAAGTTCATGGCAATACTCTCGATATAACATAGCTCTAGGAACTCTATTCCATATCTTTCTATCCGTAAGAACGACTTCTTGATCCTCTATACGAGATAGAAACTTATGTACTACAACTGCGTTCTCAAGGTATTCCTCAAAGGTGTACAATTTTGAAGACACAAGTGCTCTTTTATCTGCTAACCACCTATGGCAAGCTCTCTGAAGTTCATGGTACAAAGTCACCTGATCGGGATCCAAGATTCTATCTAGGACAAACCTCTTAATTTGCCTAAGTTCTGCAGATCTAGATGCAATAATACCCAATCTCCTATCAAGTTCATCCCACAAAGGTTGGACTCTATTTGTTTGAGGTACTCTAAGCACAGAAGTAATCTCTATGGTTGTTAATTGATTTTCAACATTTATGGTGACAGCTCGTCTTTTATTATAATCTACCATCTAAATATGACATGCAACTTTAATTGTTTGTCTAATGATTCTAGATGTTACTTAATAATGCATTTATATTTATATATATATATATATATATATTTTTTGTTTTCAAAAGGCTTTTAGTTTCACGTCGGGTTCACCAAAATGTACTGACCCAAATTTTTTGTGCCCTTACCTTCAGGCTATAGGATCCATGCCCGAAAGGGGGATGCGAGAAGGATGGGACAATACCTCGGACTGAGAGGCCCTTTGAAGGTCGCGCCTCTCGGGGGAGGGGTATAAGGGTGAATTTTCGACGGATGGTGGGGTTCACCAGGAAACTTTGAGTGGCAGTTTCCATGCCTAGGTTGAGAATGGGTTTGATGTGTTCATTTTATACTCAATCATTCATATTCCTAGGTTGGCCAAAATGAATCTAAGCTATTCTATATGAAAATGCCGATTTATATGAATACAGAAAGCATGAATGAATCCTAAATATAAGGAATATGTTAAATGAGAAAGAATGCACCTGATTTCGGATGTTTGATGAAGATTCTGAAGCTTGTAGGAGTCCAGATCATCCCGAATATGATAGGATCATCTGCAATTGTACATAATCATCCCAGATCATAGTCGATCATCTGAAATCAGACAAGATCATCGTCGATCTGACGAATTCATCAAAAACCTGCAATCACAAAAATAGACACCAAAAACCAAAAATGCAACTGCAAGAATAATGCAAAATGATAGAAATGAGAGTATAAATGCTTAACTGATAAATCTAGATAGCAGATTAAAGGAAATGCATTGTTTTAATAACTTATTTTAACTTTATCATGCATTTATGCTAAATGAGGTGAACTCCAGGATGCAGAATGAAAAATAATCAAGCTAATGCATAATAAAATAAGGAAGGAAGATGAGAAATGCAAACTCAGGGCTCTGATTTCCCCCAATCTGAACTGCAGTCGAGATCACCTCCAATCGTACGAGATCATCGCCGATCTACGATAGGATCATCCGAAATCGTGTGGAATCGCCTGCGACGATCCGAGCTTCCTCCAATTAAAGCACAGTGAAAACCTGCAATGAAAACTTAAAACTACGAGTGCAAACAATGGTAGATAGGACGTCTTAACACAACAAAGCTAAATGGCAGGGAAAATCAACCAGGGAGAGAGTCAGGAGAAGAGCCAGGGGGATAAACTGAGAAAATCCCAGTTTATATAGGATTAGGGGGAGGTTAGGAGGTTGGGGATCATCCCAATCTGGGAGATCTCCAACGGAGGAATCTCCAACTACGCATAGACACGCTTCTGCCCAAGTTGGAGAGGCTGTTGAAACAGAAGCTAATTATGAAAATTTGGTTTTGGGACGAAATCGTCTGGACGTTCTGTTCCAGATGAATTCGTCTCGATCTGGGACGATTTCGTCTGATCGGCGACGATATCGTCCAACGGTCAAAACAACTCCTAAAAATGGCACGAAAAATGGGGGGAGCGGTTAACGGGCGGTTTCGGGGTTAAAATTCAAATTTTTATCTTTTTACTAAGGGTTTAACCGTGCCAATTTTAGGGTGCTACATGTAAGTATATCATATTATATATCAATGGAAATCTTATTTCGATGGCTATTTGATTAACTTGCTTAGAGGGAGAAATAAGATGTGTGTAAAGAGATATTTCTAATTTTATAAAGAGGTTCAAAAGTGAAGGTTGCTTTGTTCTTTTTAAAAAGAGATCAATTCATTTATGAAGTGACTTGGTGTATGTTATTGAGTAGGAGTAATAAGGTGTTATTTGGATGTTATTGTTGTGTTATTAATCAAGATCTCTAACCCTTGTTGAAAGTTAAAAAAGAAAGTTCATTGAGTGATACAAATTTTGTGGACAACCAAAAGGCTTCTTCTTCTTCATAAAAGGTATGGGCACATTCTCCTATTGATTTTTTATGGTGGTTGATTTCTGAAATATCATTGGAGAGAAAAGGATTAATTGTGGTTTCCTTTTCAAAAGTAGTTGGTTGAATGCTTCAATGTTTTTTGGTTTGAGAGTTGCTATTAAAACTTGTTTTATAAGCATTGTTGTTGAAGCCATTAGTTGTGTGAAAAAACTAAGATAGGGTTTGAGAAGAACATGAGTATCATTGTTATGTGAAGAATGTTTTATTAGCATTGTTGGTAAAGCCCATTGGTTATGCAAAGAAATTGAACTTGAGAAGAACATGAGTATCATTGTTATGTGATATTTATGGTTGAGCATTGTTGGAAATATTTGAGTTGGTTGATACATGCTTGGACTAGGGTTTGTAAGAAAGAGTTGTTCCTTGTGGTAGTTGGTTGAGAAGAGTTGTTTGAACCTAGTCAAGTGATTGTGTGAAGTGGTTGTTCAAGTTCCATGAAACAAACTATTCTATATTCTAGATTTGAGTTGAGATTGATATTTGAGTATAGAACATATTGAGTCTCTAACAATTCTCTTTATGCTTCTATGAGATTGAATTATTGAGCAAGTTCTTGGTGAGCTTGCTAGTGTAGATCTAGGCAAGTTCTTGGTGAGCTTGCTAGTGTATATTTGGGCAAGTTCTTGGTGAGCTTTCTTGTGCAGATTTAAGCAAGTTCTTGGTGAGCTTGCTAGAGCATATTTGGACAAGTTATGTGTGAGCTCGTTGAGAAGATTTGGACAAGTTTTGTGTGAGCTTGTTGAGCATATTTGGATAAGTTTTGTGTGAGCTTGTTGAGTAGGTCCTAAGTGAGCCTATTGATAGAGATTTAGAGGTGATAGAGTACATAGGACAGAGTCTCAGTGGATAGAGATCCAATAACCATGATAGTTGAAGATAGATCTGAGTGAGGAATATTCAACTGGAGAGAGATCCACCAGTCAATGCAGTAGAGAGATAGAGTCTTCTAGAAGATCACTAGCCAAAGTGGAAGGGAAAAGAGTTCTCCTATGGAAGAGACCCACAAACTTGAGATTAGGGGATCAACATCTCCTTTGGACAAATATCCATAAATATTTTAATTGGGAAGGATTCCCAAAGAAATTTATTGAGAAAGTTTTAGTAAAATATTTTCTCTATGGAGTAGCCCACATTGGGTGAACTACGTAAACTATGGTGTCTCTATTGTGTATGGTGTTTTGTACATTTCTTTATTACTGCTATTGATACTATTGTCTATACACTGCATAATATTGAATTGAAAAGAAAAGTAAAAAGTGGTCTTATACTATTAAACACCCCCTCTAAGTATAATCTTGTGTTCTTCAATTTGTATCGGAGTGGGTTCCTTCATAAAGGCTAACAAATTGAGGTTAGATTATACAAGAACATAGATGGCTTCATAGAATGGATCATCTACAAATAAGGCTCCACTATTTGACGATAACAATTATTCTTTCTAGAGAATGAGAATGAAGAACTACTTGATATCACAAGGATATGAGGTATCATAGATGATTGCAAAAGAGTATAAGGTTGAAGGTGATCTTGAGGTAGATAAGACTATCAGGAAATTGGTTGAGATCAATGCAATGGCAATGAATTGTATTCTGAGTGGGCTACGTGAGACATATTTTGCAAAGATCATGGTATGTAATTCAGCAAATGAAATGTGGACCAAGTTGCATAATACCTATGAAGGAGATTCCAAGGTAAAGTTGGAAAAACTACAAACTCATAGAAAAAGATTTGAGGAATTGAAAATAGAAGATTATGAAGATATTGCACAGTTTTTACTTTGAGTTGATGATATTGCTAACACCATGAGAGGTCTAGGATTTGAGATGAAATAATCAGATGTTACTAAAAAGGTTTTAAGATCACTTCCCATGAAGTATGATGCAAAGGTTTCAGCAATAGAAGAAACAATGGATATCAACAAGCTAACAATAGAATAACTACAAGGAACTCTCACAACTTATGAGATGAGGAGAAGTAAGCATCAGGTTCCAATAAAAGAAATTGCATTCAAGGCTTTAGATAAAAATAAAGGGAAAGTTCTAGAGACAGATAGAGATTCAGATAATGATGAGGAAGCTAACTTCATCAAAATAAAAAAGGACTTAAGAAATTACAGGGATATGAAGAAAGTCAGATGCTACAAGTGTGGTGATTTTGGTCACTATTCATACAAGTGTCCACATGAAGAAAATAGTGATGATGAAAAACAGGGTCATAGAATAAAAGAATATGGAAAGCATAAACATGACAAAGATGATAGATACAAGCAAAATATGTATGAGAAGAAAATTTTTTGTAATACAAAGAAAACTTTCTACATTGAAGAAGCAAGTGATGGTTCAGTTCACAACAATGAATACCAGTCATATGAAGAAGAATGTACATTCTTTGGAATAAATTATGAAAAGGAAGAACATCTATTCCTAGGAATAGAAGGTGAAAGAGAACAGTGCTTTGTGTGTGGTCAAAGAGATCACAGATCAGGATATTGCAATGGCTTCAGTGATAGTGAAGATGAGATGACACATCAAGGAAACATGTATGGTCAAATAAATCTTGAGAGTTTGTTTGCTATAGAATATTATAATGATATTAGTGATAGTGAATATGAAGAAGGGTTTTTATATGGGATAAAATAAATAGAAGAAGAACATTCACTCCAAACAGAAGAAATACCACTTTTGGAAATAGAAAAAGAATAAGTTAAAGAAGATAATATTGTGAGAAATATAGATATCTTAGTTGATCTAAAGGAAGACTTCAATTATATCCATGAGCAACTACAAGAGGTTAAGAAGAATCTAAAAGAATTGAGATGTTCCCTACTTGAGAAGTTTGATCCATCACATGACTCAAAAGGTCAAGATATTTTCACTAAGAAGGAAACATGTATTTTAGAGACAAAAAATATGGATGCCAATTTGTTATTTGACACAAATGAAGAGAAAGAAGAGGAAGGTTCCAAAGCACCAAAGGTCTCGTATTTTAGGTCTTGGTGATCACACTCAAAAGGAAAGGAAGTTCTAAAATATGAAAGCAAGGAAGCACTTAAGATTTATGAAGAAAGTTACAAAGTTCCTATGGCTGAAAAAATCTAGTTTGTATCTTGTTTTGAGATAGGTGAATCAAGTTCAAAAGGAAAAGAAATTATTGAAGAGTAAAGCAAGGAAGAAATTAAGAAAGAGGATTTAGATGCTACAAAGAAAATTCAAGGATACAATGCATAAGTCAAAGATGATTACAAGGATAATGATCAAGAAAGGTATGATGAACCGAGACATGAACAAAGGGTTTTTAAAGGACATTGTTTTTATTGTAATGGATTTGGACACAGGGCTATACACTACAGGATCCATGGATCAAAGAAGTTTGATTTTTCTAGAAGAAACTTCAAAGGAAGAAGGTATGGTTTTTAGGGACATTAATTCTTATGCAACATGATTGGTCATAGAGCTTCTCATTGCAAATAAAATGAGCAACATGGTTTTGGTTTTAGAGCTACACAAATTAGAAGTCATGGTCATAATGGTCATGAAAACAAAACTTCACAATACAGGGTTCAAGAAAGGAATGGATATGGAAATTATTTCAAGAAAGAATTCAGGATATGGGCACCATACAAAGGCTACAATATCAAGTGTTTTAATTGCAATAACTTTGGGCATATTTCAAAATGGTTTAGGACTCAATTCCAAACAAGTTCAAGACAAGAAGGTCAAGCAATTTCAAGGCAAGAAGGTCAAACAGGATCAAGACAAGAAGATCAAGTAATTCATAAGGAGCCCTTTTGCCATTGATGTGAAAGGGGGAGATATTTGAGTAAGGGAGAGAGCATTGAGTTAGAAGAGTAGCCTCCAAAGAGAGCATTCAGTTAGGGGGATCAGCCTCCATAAAGAGTATTGAGTCAGGGAAAGCAGTTTTGATTCTCAGAGATGGTTTTTGTAGTGATTGTGGTGATTTACAATAAAGGTGTTGCCATCAATGACAAAGGGGGAGATTGATGGAAATTTTAGTTATTTTATGTTGTCATTGATGTCACATGGATCACATTGAGTTTTGGTGGCCAAAGCACTTCATAAATAAGCATTTATGATATTTTGGAGAGCATGGATATATACAAGGTTTTTGTGAAAACCAAGGTAGGTAAAATAAAAGGTTTTATTTAAAACTATGGATGACAGATTTGAAATGGATTTTTCTTAAAACTTAGGTTGGCTTTTTGTTTCATTGAAAAATGTGCCCTAGTGATGGAGATATTTAATTTTAAATATTTAAGTTTAAATTTTAAATTATTTAAAATTAAAATTTAATTTATAGAGTCGACGTCAAAGAAAGGAAAAGGCATAAAACTAATATTTAAATTATAGTGCCGACGTCAAAGGAAATGAGGAGGACATATACATATATGCCCAAAGTTTCGATTTATTTCACTAAGAACTCGATTTGATATTTGGATTCGAATGGTAAAAGAGCTTGCGCATCGTGTGTCAAAGTGTGTGTGAAAAGGGTTTTAAAAGGCTTACGATTTTAGCATTCGTTGAAGTGACTATTGTGGAGTAAAGCCAAATGTATAGGCCTTCTTGGCCTAGTGGTTCGTGCGATGTGTGTGAAGCAGGAGGTCCTGTGTTCGACTCTTGTCGAAGGTGTTTTGCTGTGTTGAAACGAGTGAAGAGTGTTTTGTTTTTGAAGGGCGTAGATATTTGCAGTATAAGGTTTTGTTGTGTGCTCCTTTTGAGCATGTAAGGGCATGTGGCCCAACGACATGTTGGCTATGGTTAAGATATTGAGCAAGGAGGGTCACAAGATCGAATCCCTTCAGGGAGAGAGGCAAGTTAATAATATTTTAATATATTTTATTTTTCTAAAGTGCCCTAGGAGGAATAAGGGTTATGATGCATGTTTAAAAAAGGAAAGATTTTTGGTGATTTATTTTTTAGGAAAGCTTATTCCGAGGGCTATTTTATTAACTTTCTTAGAGGGAGAAATAAGGTGTGTGTAAAGAGATATTTCTTATTTTGTAAAGAGGTTCAAAAGTGAAGGTTGCTTTGTTCTTTTTAAAAAGAGATCAACTCATTTATGAAGTGACATGGTGTATGTTATTGAGTAGGAGTAATAAGGTGTTATTTGGATGTTATTGTTGTGTTATTAATCAAGATATCTAACCCTTGTTGAAAGTTGAAAAAGAAAGTGTGTTGAGTGAGACAGATTTTGTGGACAACCAAAAGGCTTCTTCTTCTTCATAAAAGGTATGGGCACATTCTCCTATTGATAGTTTATGGTGTTTGATTTCTGAAATATCATTGGAGAGAAAAGGATTAATTGTGGTTTCCTTTTTAAAAGTAGTTGGTTGAATACTTCAAGGTTTTCTAGGATTGAGAGTTGCTATTAAACCTTATTTTATAAGCATTATTATTGAAGCCATTAGTTGTGTGAAAAACCTGAGATAGGGTTTGAGAAGAACATGAGTATCATTGTTATGTGAAGAATGTTTTATTAGAATTATTGTTAAAGCCCATTGGTTATGCAAAGAACTTGAAATTGAGAAGAACATGAGTATCATTGTTATGTGAGATTTGTGGTTGAGCATTGTTGGAAATATTTGAGTTGGTTGATACATGCTTGGACTAGGGTTTGTAAGAAAGAGTTGTTCCTTGTGGTAGTTTGTTGAGAAGAGTTATTTGAGCCTAGTCAAGTTATTGTGTGAAGTTGTTGTTCAAGTTCCATGAAACAAACTATTCTATATTATGGATTTGAGTTGAGATTGATATTTGATTATAGAACATATTGAGTCTCTAACAATTCTCTTTATGATTATATGAGATTGAATTATTGAACAAGTTTTTGGTGAGCTTGCTAGTGCAGATTTGGGCAAGTTATTGGTGAGCTTTCTAGTGCATATTTGGAAAAGTTCTTGGTGATCTTGCTAGTCCAAATTTTAGCAAGTTCTTGTTGAGCTTGCTAGAGCAGATTTGACAAGTTCTATGTGAGCTTGTTGAGAATATTTGGAAAAGTTGTGTGAGCTTGTTGAGCATATTTAGACAAGTTCTGTGTGAGATTGTTGAGCAAGTTTTGAGTGAGCCTATTGAGTAGGTTCTAAGTGAGCCTATTGATAGAGCTTTGGAGGTGACATAGTATAGAGGATATAGTCTCAATGGATAGAGATCCAACAGCCAGGACAATTGAAGATATATCTGAGTGAGGAGTCTTCAACTGGAGAGATCCACCAATTAGTGCAGTAGAGAGACAAAGTCTTCTAGAAGATCACTAGCCATAGCAGAAGGGGAAAGAGTTCTCCTGTGGAATATATCCACGAACTTGAGATTAGGGGATCAACATCTCCTTTGGACAGAGATCCATAAAAATTGTAATTGGGAAGGATTCCCAAAGAAATTGATTGAGAAAGTTTTAGTAAAATATTTTCTTCGTGGAGTAGCCCACATTGGGTGAACCACGTAAACTATGGTATATCTATTGTGTATGGTGTTTTGTGCATTGCTTGATTAATTCTATTGATACTATTGTCTTTACACTGCATAATATTGAATTGAAAAGAAAAGTAAAAAGTGGTCTTATACTGTTCACCCCCCCTCTCAGTATAAGCTTGTGTTCTTCACTTCACCCCCTTCTTTTATTCAAATTTATTTGGGATACTTGCTCATGTTTTAGTGATGAAAAACACCATTTATTTTTTACTTTTGTTTTTCTTTTGAGCAAGGGATTTTTTAGTGATGATAATCACTGTTTATTTTGAATTCTTGTTTTCTTTTGAATTTTGCTTTGTTTCAGGATTTTTGCTTGTTTTGATGAAAGCAAGGGATTTTTTAGGTAGGGGGAGCTTGTCCTTTTTCCAATGATCAATATCCTAGACCATGTGCATCACAAGGTGAACAAGTAGAAACCTTCCACTTAGGATACCTAGTACCACTTTGTAGCGTTCATCTTTCCCTTGTTCCAACTAGGATATTAATGTTTCTTATTAGTGATAGGATTTTGAAATATGCTAGGCACTAACACAACTAGACCTCACCTTCTGCTAGTGAAGATAGCTTTCTACAAAATATGATATAACCACTAGGTATGGCTAAATGACTAAAAAACCCTAGTATATTCCTTATAGCAACATGGAGGGGTTGTGTTGAAAAATACAGTTACTCACATGAGTTATGGATGATGATGGATTTTGATGATGCATGATTAAGGTACAAACATGGTGTCATTTGTAAGGTTGTAAACATGACCTATCCTAATGCAAGTGCAACATATGGAAATGCCTATATGCAATGCAACTATATGAATGAAAATGTGGAATGCAAATGTTTTTGTATTTTTGATTCTTTAAATTGTTTTTGAGTTTTGCTTTTTCTAAATTTTTTTGAACCTTTTGACTTTAAACTATTTTTGTGCTTTTATGTTTTGCTTTTGACCAAAGGGCTTTAAGATGCCTTTGGGGCTTTTTGTGTGTGACCAAAGGGCTTAATATGCCTTTGGGGCATTTTGTGAGTTGACCAAAGGGTTTTAGTATGCCTTTGGAGCCTTTTGTGATTTTATCAAAGGGCTTTAAATGTCTTTGAAGCCTTTTTATGATTTTACCAAAGGGCTTATGATGCCTTTGGAGCTTTTTGTGATGTGACCAAATGGATTATGATGCCTTTGGAGCCTTTTGTGAGATGACCAAAGGGCTTATGCTGCATTTGGAGCTTTTCATGATTTGACCAAAGGGCTTATGATGCCTTTGGAGCCTTTTATGAGTTTAAAAAAGGGCTTATGATGCCTTTGGAGCCTTTTTTGAGTTTACAAAAGGGCTTTAAGATGCCTTTGGGGCTTTTTGTGATTTGACCAAAGGGCTTATGATGCCTTTGGAGCCTTTTGTGAGTTGACCAAAGGGCTTATGATGCCTTTGGAGCCTTTTGAGAGTTGACCAAAGGGCTTTAAGATGCCTTTGGGGATTTTGTGATTTGACCAAAGGACTTATGATGCCTTTGGGGATTTTTTTTTAAAGTTTTCTATTATTTTTGTGATTTTGAAATTTTTGAATGTTTATGATATTTTGTTGGTTTATTTGAATGTTTTTGTGTTTTATTGTGCTTATAAGTGAAACACCCTTAGATGAATAATGTTGAGAGGCTTTGGATTCTCAACACCTTCTAGCGATGTTAGGCGATATGCCCCAGGTCCAATCTTCTTAGAGATGATATAAGGACCTATCCAATTGGCTATAAATTTATCTCGTAGGTGTAGGGGCAGATTTGAGTTATGTTGGTTTTATTTAATCACAAGATCCCCAATATTAAAGTCTCTCAAATGGAATTTATTAATATAAGCTCATGTTATATGATCCTGGTAAATGTGAAGATGCTCAAGAGCATTTATGTGATGTTCATACAAAAGGTTCAATTGATCTAGGTGAGCTTGTTGTGTAGTGTCGTCATTGATGAACTCTTTCAATATGATGTGTAATGTTAGAATTTCCAACTCTAAGGGCATAAAGGCCTCAGTTCCATATACAAGCCAAAATGGGGTTGCCCTAGTGGGTATTCGTACACTAGTCCTGTAATCCCATAATGTAAGGGGTAATTGCAAATACCAATCCTTATGATTTTATTTCACCATATTATTTAAGATGGCTACTATTGTCTTATTCAAGGATTCTGCTTACCCATTTTCCTATAGATAGTATGGTGTCACAAAATTGTGTTGAATGTTATATTTGGACGTTAAATCCTGCATATTTTTGTTTTTGAATGATGTACCATTATCTAAGATTATCTTGAAGGGGATCCAAAAACAATAGATGATGTTGTGAAGTATGAACTCTATAATTTGTGGTTCAATTGTCGATGTTAAGAGGACCTCTTCCATAAATTTGGTGAAGTATTCAGTAGCCATTAAGATAAATTGTGTGTCAATCTAAATATGGGTAGAAATATTTTCGATCAGATCAAAACCCCACTGAGAAAATGGTGAAGCCACCTAAATGGGTTGTAAGGCTTGTGATGGCAAGTGTATCAAATTTACATGATGTTGACATTTAACACATTTCCTTATATACTCGCAATAATCCTTCTCCATGGTGGACCAGTAATAGCCCATTCAAAGGATTCTCTTGACAATGGCCATGTCATTGAAGTGGCCATCGCACGTACCATTGTGAGCTTGCAAAATTTCCCAAGTTGATTCTTGGGGCTCTAAGAAATGAAGAAGGACTCCATCATAGCTTCAATGATACAATATACCTCCTAGCAAGACATATCTTATCACTTTATTTTTAAATGCTCATATTTCAGTATGTGACAGTCTCTATGGGACAATTCCAAGATTTAAGAAATCTTGTAACTGGGATAACCAATCTTAAAAAGCTATAGCCTCGATAGATAAGATGACTTTTTCATCCTATGATTTGATGTGTATAAATACATACTAAGAAATAACCTTGTGGTGAATGATAGTACCATTCTTCTTAGGACCCTACAAGATCAAGGATCCCCAAGGTGCGTTCTTTAAAAATTCTTTGGATTTACATAACCAATCATGGTCTGGTTCTATATGAATCATGTTGACTGATTCTTTGTTATCAAAAGCCTTACGATACATTACTGAGTGTTAGAGCATTTTCACATGAATGGTAGGGAAATTAGTAGATGGATTTTGAGGGATCAAGGATCCCAACAATGCTATGGTGTCTATGAATTTGTTTGACAAACAAGGGATTGCCTTGATGTCATACCATTCTAGTTGGACTAGATAGGTGTCAAAAAGCTCTTTGTAAGATTTTAGGATTGGATCCCTACATTGAAATTGTCATTTGACTTGGTTGACTTTGAGGAGGGAGTCACCAAATATATTTAGCCTCTTGATCTTCATACCGATGGTTGTTTGGAGACACAATATTAGGGCCTCATATTAGGTGTTGTTGTTTGTGCAAGGGAAGTCTAGATTAAATTACAAGGGCATTGGAGCACCTTGTGGCATGAAAAAGACAATCCCTGCACCACCTCCTTGCTCACACTTTAAACCATCAAAGAACAAAGTCATGTCAGCTTCATTTTTAGGTTCTTCGGGTTTGGATGCTTCTGATAATGTGAAGACTACATCATCAAGAATTTCTATGGTGAGGGGTCTACTATTATAAAGAGGTACCTCAACCAGCTAATTAGCTATGACTTGTCCCTTGATGGACTTTTGACTTATGAATTCCAAGTTGAATCTTGTCAATAGCATGATCCACTTTGTAGTACGTGTATTGTGATATATCTTACTCATCATATACTACAAAGAATTTTTTTTGGATATTACATACGTCATATGGCTTAGCATGTAGTGGCACAATTTCTTGGTTGCAAAGACTACTGCTAGGAACAACTTTTCTATGTATGCGTATCCTACCTTGTAGCTCACCAAGGTGCAGCTGATGTAATATATCGCTTGTTCTTTATCTTGCATGTTCTTTTGAGCCAACATGGTGCCCAAAGAAAAATTGGTAGCGAATATATATAATAGGAATGACACATCCAACATTGGTGGAGCTAGGACTGGCAGTGTTGCCAGGTACTTTTTGATTTTAGTAAATACTTGCTGACATTCTTCATCCCACTGGAATGGGACCCCCTTGTGTAGCAGTCAATTCATGGGTTGACATTTATCTTATATTTGCACAATGAGTCGTTTTATGGACACTACTTTGCCCTGTAAGCTTCTGAGCTCTTTGATGTTAGTGGGCGGGGTCATTTCCAGGATAGCCTTTACCTTTGCTGGGTCTACCTTGATGCCTCATTTAAAAACAATGAATCCTAAGATTTTTCTAGAAGTTATGCCAAAGATGCATTTCTTAGGATTCAACCTGACATTGTGCTCAATCAGGTGATCGAAGACCTTTCTGAGGCTCTCAGCATGCTCTTCACGCAGTAATGACTTAGCCAATAAGTCATCGATATAGTCTTCTAATATCTTATGCATGTAGTCATAGAAAATGTATGTCATAACCCACTGATATGTGGCACCAGTATTTTTAAGACCAAATGACATTATTTTGTAGTAGAATATTCCCCATGGAGTGGTGAATGCAATTTTATGCTGGTCTTCGGGTTTAAACTGAATCTTATTATAACCAAAAAAATTGTCCATTAGGGAGAGCATATCATGACCTATAGTTGCATCTACAAGATCATCTATGTTGGGCAACGAAAATGATTCCTTGTATTTTTCCTTATTGAGATCCCTAAAATCCATGCAAGTATGGATTCTTCCATTGAGTTTTCCTACGGGAACCATTTTTGATACCCATTATGGATAGTCGATGGGAACAATAAAGACTATATCCAACAGTTTCTACAACTTGTTCTTTACCATCAAAGCAACGGTTGGATGCATCTTTCTGAGCTTTTGCTTGACTAATTTCTTCATGGGGTCTAGTGAAAGGTTGTGGACAACCAATTTTAGATCTAGTACTGACATATCTTTGTAGGTCCAAGAAAAGAGATTTGGTCTCTCTTTTAATAGAGGAATAATGATGGTTTGTTATTCTAGAGATAAAATTTCTCTAAAATTGAATTTCTTTGGATTAGAAGGGTCATCACTAATGTCCACTTCAAAATTATCCTCTATTTCCATATGTGATCCCTCCTCAAGCTGGTGAGGAGTGGGGATTAAATGGATGTTGTCTACTGGGTTTAAAGGTTCCATTGAATCATGGTCAAAACCAGCATGATAGACATCATGTGTGCAACTTGGTACAAAATGGAATGTTTGTAGCATATCTTCATTAGGGAAGATATCTTCAGGCTCTAGGGGTGAATCAGCACTATCCCATTCAATATCATCTAAGTTAAGACACAATGGTTTCAAAGGATTTACTAGGTTGTGAAGTGGAGTGGTCAAATCAATGGAAATCATGTTGATGGATAGGATGAAATCTCCAAGACCACGTGGGTGAAAATCTTCATTAATAATTTGCCTTCCATACCCAATATGTGGCTCTAGGGGTATGGGGATCTCAGGATCTAGTCTATGGATAGATGAGATGATGGGATTATTAGGTTACAGCAACTCTCTAAATGTTGGTGGATCCAAGAAAACCATGTAATAGATGACATCTGGATTTGCTGGTCTTTCCAAAAAGTGAAGGTCAGGATCTATGGTGTGAAGTATTGTCTCTCTCAAAAAGTATATTGAATTGATGTAAGTGATGAGGCCTAATATAAGCCATCTTGGTCTCATCCTCAAAGTTATAATTGCTTATGAAGAATCCCTTAGTCTTGCCTACTGGAATTGGGCGGTGACTTACCTGTTGATGCCTAAGATAGGCTATTTGAGTTTCATCTTCATAATAATCATTGCTTATGAAGAACCCATTAGCATTTAATATTGGCCCTATGATTTGGCAAACATGTCTCAGGAATACCATCTCAGTTGAGTCCTCTAACTCACCACTAATGTTTAAAGGATTACCATGCACCCCATACCACTTTACAATACTTGTAGCCATTAGTGAAACTCAAAGGATAACTTCAAAACCAATTTGTTAGTCAAATAAATATTTCTTACAAAGAAGCATAAAATGACTAACAATCTCAAATATGTAACATATGAATAATCATGTTAGCATCAACCAAGAGATATGTATCCATTAAACCATGAAATTGAAGAACATTCTCAAATTTGCAACATGTTAGCATTTATGCATCATCAAAAATAGAGAATGTTAGAATCAATGGAAATAATCATATGGAAACAAAAACTTTGTTAGTCCAGACCAATATTTTTAGATAAATATTTCAAGTAACATGAAAAATTTAGCATCTAAATAGCAATAACAAAAATCAATTCAAATCCTCCTAGCTCCCAAAGTGTGAGTGTTTGAGGAAACCAAAGATGCTAATCAAATGAACTTGAAATATTTAGTAATTCAAAACTTTCAGAATTATATCAAATCATATTATTCCTGTATGAACAATAAAAAAACATTAGATTAATGAATAAGAATTAATGAATTGCTTAGCATAAACAAAATAAAGTAAACCAATTCATGCCCTCCTTCTAGCACCAAAATGTTGAGTGTTAATTTCACCCAATTGTGAAATTGCACTCTCCCTTAGGGTTTGGATCCCAAAACCCTCTCTTGCAAAGAAGTTAAACAAACAACTTCTCCAAGGTCTCCGCTATATTAGCATTTGCATATGTATATTAATAATCTCAAATAAATTTAATGCTTGGAACACCTTAGTGATTGCAAGTAACTGTAAACAAGGGGCATGCGCTGGTTTATTTTACCATGCTACTTTAATGATTGTTCATGAAACCAAAATAAAACAAATGTGAGTTGGCCCTCATATGACCATGATGTAGTGCCTTAATTCATTTTATCTTGAATATTTTAAAGTAGATTTTATCTTCCTTATTAAGTGGATTTTAATCAAGTTTTATTTTGTATTAAATCCTACTTTTAAAACGTGTAAATGAAGATTAAATCTATCTATGAATGTAAATACGAAATGATGAATAGGCTCCTTGAATATGGCTTCTTATCATGAAGATAAATATAGTTTTCAATGTGATCAATAAACTATCCCTCTTTGGTGAAATTGATTTTCACAAAGAGACAATAATTTATGGCCTTAAAATAAGGACTTTAAAATGTCACTTCAACTTATCCCTCTTAAATGAAATCAAATTTTCATAAAGATGGATAATTTAGTCCTTTGAAATAATAACCTTCAATGCCACATGTAAAATTACCCCATTCAATGAAATCAGAATTTTTATGAAGAAAATGTACATTTATGCTCAAAAAATGGTAATTTGTGAAATGCCATAAAACATAACCCCTTCAATGAAATTGAAATTTTCATGAAGGAAATGTCATCATAGGCTCATGCATGAAATCTGAAACTGAAAAAATGAAATTTGGCCCAAAAATGAAAAAAATATGAATTTTCGAAATTATAAAAATCTGCATCAAACAGTCATTTTCAAAAATTAATATAAAATCAAAATGATCTCGGAATGAGTCCGAATCTGTTGCGTATGATATATTTTACATCATTCTTCACAGCCATATAATTATTTTTATCATTTTATTTTTTTACGATTTTTATTTTAATGCCTGAAGTTTTAAAAAAATGTAAAATGAAAATTTCAAAAACAGAAAATAAAATCTAAAAATAAATTTAAATGCTGAAAACAGACATATGCAAAGCATTTCCAGTTTGATGGCACCCCGTCCTGCAAAACCGGAGCTGTGAGAAATTCTTACATGCAATCTATTATATTCCGACCTGCATTCACACAATCGAAATAAAACATGTGCTAGCTCCTAAGGTACAAACATAAATTTCAGATTCCAAATATTCACCTAATGCAACCCAAAAAAAATGGCATTAACATTATTGGCACCCCATCCTGCAAAACCGAAGCTGTGAGAAACTCTTACATGCAACCTATTATATTCCAACCTGCATTCACACAATCGAAATAAAACAGGTGCTAGCTCCTAAGGTACAAACATAAATTTCAGATCCCAAATATTCACCTAATGCAACCCAAAAAAAATGGCATTAACATTATCTATAAATTCGAAATCTAAAAACAGAAAAATAAGACAATGAAAATCCAGCATATAGAAATTTTCTTCTCCTATTTTGACAAACAAAATCCAAATTTCTGAAAAGGCTTTTGCATTAAAAATATTCCCTGTTACATTCCGGCAGCATGTGGCCTTTGAAATGTCCAACTCTTCTTCCACATTTTTTGAGGTATTTAAATTTTTATTTTTTTGTTTCCCTTCACTTCGTTTCCAAAAACTCTTCGTTTTCCTTGAGGCTTTTTGTTTTCATTCTTCAAACCCTTGGTTCCTGTTTTTAGTTTTGGCTTGCATACAACCCTTTTGCTTTTTTATTATTTTGAAATGTTCCTTCCTTTTCTTTTATTATCCTTCATTTCCTTTTGTTTCTATTTTTTTTCTCTTGTTTCATTTTCCAAAGTTTTCCCTCTTCCTTTGGCTACGTAATAGCCAAATGCATGATGGCACTGCTTTATTTTGTGCATGTAATAGGTTGGTGCCATTTAGCACCTTCTTGTCATGGAATCTCTCCTATTATCAAAACTGTTTCACATTCCTTTTCAACACTTTGCAATCACATGGACAAAAGGTAAACTTAATTAGCTTTTAAACTTAATAAACTAAAATCTAAAGAAAGAAAAAAATTAAAATAAAATTTTAAACTAACTACTTTTAAAGCCAAAAACCGTTAGACAAGCATGCAAAGATTAGATTCTATTATATTATATAATATAATATAGTATAATCTTTTCTTTCTTTGTTTATAATATTTTTTTTTCTTTTTCTTTTATTTTGATTTATTAGATTATAATTTATATATATATATATATATATATATATATATATATATATATATATATATACTCATTGAAAAATTTACTCATTGAAAATCACAATAAAGGAAAACTTCAAAACTAATCAAAATAAACAAAACCTATCAACCTAAAACACTAGCAAACTAGCAAAACAAGAAAACATTAGCCAGTGTTAAACCGTGAAATCTACCAAAAATAACATTTAAAACTCCTCAAAAAACCAAAATTTTAAGGTGGGTCCCCAAATTTGGGGCTAGTTGTGGAATGGCCACAACAAGATGTAATCCACATGCACAACTATAGAAGATTGTTGAAATCCACATTCAATAATATCATGATAAAATAAAAATATCATACTTTTCTTTTATAATGATCCCTTAATCCACAAGGATCTTACAAAACCCAAATAATAATATCTTTTCCAACAATCAACATATCAATCTTATGCAAGAGAATATCATCCTTCTCTTTTATAATGAATCCTTAATCTACCCAAGATCCCAAGATTTCATTATAATAGGTTTCTCTTTCAAAACCAAACAATCCCTTATAATAGATTCCATTTAAAATCCAAGAGCATCCCATACTACTCTTATGATGATTCCTTAATCCACATAGATCTTAGGAAATCAATATAGCTTTCCAATTTCAATAAATCTAAAGCATACATAAACCAAAACTCATAATTACTATGAATTTAACTTCATTAATGAGCTTAAACTCTATCAATATTCAAAGGAATTATATTTCCCTAAAATAATAAGTTTAGAAACCAAAACCAATAAAGCAAGGATCTATTATCCTTCATCTTAAGCAACTAACAAATCTAATTACAACATAGATCTATTAAATTTTTCCTTAATAAACAAAATATTTATTAAGCAACCAATAAATCTAATACAACATAGATCTATTAAAAATTTTCTTAATAAACAAATATTTATTAAGCAAATAAATCAACATGATAAAGAATCTAATATTCTTCACATTATTAAGCTTAATCATCTATTAAGCAATTAAATCAATTCAATAAAGAAACTCATATTCTTTTCGTTAATAAGCTTAACATCTATTGCGAAATTAAATAAATGCCATAAAGAGTCTAAAACTCTTTTTATTAATAATATTAATCATCTATTAATCATTTAAATAAAATACATGAAGTGCCATACCAAAAAGAATAGAATTAAAACATAATATAAAAAATTCTAAGGTTCGACCTAGGAAGCCAACACAATGATCCAACGTCACTGCCAAATACGTACTACATAGGTTGATATAGGAAGCAAGGGTAGATTATGTGCTACTTAGGACAACTATCCCCTTTCAAAATAGGCACAAAGGTGCTCCAATATATCTAGCTAAAAATAAATTGTACAACATAAAACACTATGCGAACCACGAGTTGCAACACACACACAATACACAGGGAGGATTACACAAAAAGAAGAAGAAAGACAAGGTCTTAGCCAGTGAATGTCTAAGGTGATGCACATCTAGCCAATAGAGACTTTAAAACAAGAAATAAACCACTAGACAATGGTGCAAGGAGGGTTCCAATCTAACCACATGATCCACTAGTTTGGGTAAAACACAACAACCCAACCAAACCCTATGAACAAACAAACATGCATAAAAACTAAGCATAGCAATGGTAGTAAAATAATAAGGAGGCAACCTAGTTTACTCTTCTTACGTTCCTTCTATCTTGATATCGTGTTGTCTTTGAATTACCACCATTTAGCTAAACACTCCCTCCTCCTCTAGATTCCTCCAAGGCTAAATTACCTCACCCTTGCTTGATTCCTATTGAATTTAAGCAAAGGTATGATATTGCATGGAATAAACATGAGTGAAATGTCCAAGAGGGTATTACTCACTACCCTGCAAGAGCACTCACAATACACCCTAATATTTATTGAAAACTAATAACTGCCTTACTCCTCTAAGAAGGTGGCATCCATTATTACTTTGTTATTAATTAATTTTTCTTTAAAAATTTAAATATCAAATATCCATTTAATACTTTATTTAATTAAATATTTAATCCATCACTTAAGTAATTTCTAATGAAGAACACAAGATTATACTGAGAGGGGGGGTGAATAGTATAATAGCACTTTTTATTTTTCTTTCAAATCAATATTATGCAGTGTATAAATAGCAGTATCAATAGCAGTAATCAAAGCAATGCACAAAATACCATACACAATAGAGACACCAGAATTTATGTGGTTCACCCAATGTGGGCTACTCCACGGAAAAAATATTTCACAAAAACTTTCTCAATCAATCTCTTGGGAATCCTTCCCAATTACAATGTTTATGGACCTCTGTACAAAGGAGATGTTGATCCCCTAAATCTGATTTGTGGATCTCTATTCATAGGAGAACTCCTTCTCCTTTGCTCTGAATGGTGATCCTATAGAAGACGACTACCTCCACTACATTGGCTTATGGATCTATCTCCACTAAAGACTCTTGTCCTCACTCATAATACTTGTCCTTACTACACTAGCTGATGGATATCTATCCACTAGAGACTCTGTCATCTCTGCTCTATCACATCCAAATCTCTATCTCAATTCTGTAATAAACATCGTCTAGTCGGTCTAGCACAACTTTGCTCAATATTGCACTAAACACAATTCATTTGGTCTAGCACAAGTCTTCTTAATAAGCTCACTCAAATCTGCACTAAAAATAGTCCATTCGGTCTAGCATAAATCTTCTCAAATATTGCACTAAACACAGTCTAGTCAGTCTAGCACAATTCCACTCAAATTTACACTAAATACAGTCCAGTCTATCTAGCACAAATCTTCTCAATAGGTCCACTCAAAACCTATTCAAATCTGCTCAACATGTCCATATAGAACCTGTACAAAACTGCTCAATAGGTCCACACATAACCTGTCCAAATATTATCAATAGGTCCACACAAAACCTGCATAACTCTGCTCAATAGGTCCACTCAGAGCTTGCTCAAATCTTCTCAATAGGTCCACATAGAACCTGCACAACTATGCTCAATAATTCATCTCTAGGACTTGCTCAAATTTGTATTGTAAGCTTCCATAAAAGCTCACACAAAATCAGTCCATAAGTCTTTTCAAATACTTACCTAAAATTTGCTTAACGAGTTCACATAGAACTTGTCCAATATCATAGAAACATAAAGAGAATTTTTAGAGACTCAATATGTTCTTTACTCAATGCTCAATCACTTTCTTAACTCAAATCAATCTCATAGAATCATAAAGAGAATTGTTAGAGACTCAATATGTTCTATACTTAAAACTCAATCACTTTCTCAAATCAATATCATAGAAGCATAAAGAGAATTGTTAGAGACTCAATATGTTCTATTCTCAAAACTCAATCACTTTCTCAACTCAATTTCATAGAAGCATAAAGATAATTGCTAGAGACTCGGTATGGTCTATTCTCAAAACTCAATCTCAACTCAAATCATAATATAGAATAGTTTATTTTATGGAAATTGAACAATCACTTCATACATCCACTTGACTAGGCTCAATAAAATATACTTAATCAATCACTTCAAGAAATAAATATTGCTCACAAAACCTAGCCCAAGCATGTATCATCCAACTCAAAATGTTTCCAACAATGCTCAAAAACAAATCACACATAACAATAATACTCATGATCTTTTCAAATCCTAGTTCAATTTCTTTGCATAATAGCTCACTTCAACAACCATGCTCATCAAATAAGGTTTTAATCACAACTCTCAATTTCAGAAAACCTTGAAGCATTAACTCAAACACTTCAATGATCTCAACAACAATTCTAATAAAACAATGTTTTAATCTCAACTCTCAAATTAGAAAACCTTCAAGTAATAACTCAACCACTTTCGAAAAGGAAACCCTAATCATGTCCTTTTCACTCCAAACTTAATTTTTAATAAAGTCAATCAACCAAGTCAACCAAAGAAGAATTTACCTTTTGAATATCAAGTAGTTGACCTCACAAATCTACCACACTCACAATTACTTCTTTTCCAATATCAATAAGGGTTAGAGGATAATTTTCTTCAAAAAAGCATATCACAAAAATAATATCAAAATTACACCTTATCAGTCCAACTTAAATAATAATCAATATCCTCACAATAGTCATAAAAATCCTTAAATCAAAATAACTTATTACCCACAAAGTCTTAACCTTTCAATATTCCACAATAGCAATTTTAAGACTTAAAAATAAAAACAGAATTCTCCTTATAACTCCTAAAGGTAATTCTCAACTACCACAATTTTATCACAAATCAACCTCTCCAAACTCAACCACTAAACAACCTTATACCTCCAACTTAGGCTTTTAATTTAAAATAAAATAAAAAATATTACCTTTACCTTGGGAGGGAATCGAACTCTCAACGTTGCTCCCTATGAGCACCTTAACCATGGCCAAAGTCACCACACGAGTCAAGCACTCGTTTAGACCAACAAAGCACCACGTGCTTCTTAACCTCCACTATATCCTTACACCTTGGCAAAAGAACGTGCATCGTAGGCGCTTCACTCAACACACCTCACGATGCACCCATCGTGATTCGAACACAAATTCCATTGCAAGCCAGAGCTTTTGTGCTTTCCAAAATGCCACTAGACCATGGTGTCTTATGCAACTTCAAAAATTGAAGCTTCCACTCTTCAACACTTTGCTGTCACGTTTTTTGCATACACACACGAGCTCTTTCTTTCACAATCCAATATTTTCACTTTAGAGCAAGGATAATCGATTTAAACTTTAGGCATAGTATTTATATGCTTCTTCCAATACTTTGAAAACGTCGGCATTTTCCTTGTTGTCTTTTATGATGTCGATGGAGATCATAAAGTATTTGAATGCCTTTGGTCTTAAACCCAACCTTTGGGTTTATTAAAATATCTTTAGACTTTATCAAACCCACTCTTGCCTTATAAAACATTATAATAAGAATTATAATTATTTTATTTGGGTTTTCACCATGGCACATTTAATATTATAATAACCACTATTATAATATTATACCTTTGATAAAGTACCTTTAATATTTATTTATAAATTTTAAATTCACATTGAATTTATAAAATTTATAAAATAAATATTATAACCTCTTTTTAACTTCTGTCTTTTGCACTGTTTCACTTGATCTTTGGCTTTCTTCCTGGATATCAAATAACCATTTTTATCCCCTTTGTTTCCTGCTAAAATATTTGATATTAATGATGACTTCATATGGTGACATCAATGACAACTTTGACGTAAGGGACTCAAAATGTCCAACAATCTCCCCCTTTGTCATTGATGGCAACCCATACTCTTCTTATCAAAACTTGACCTTTATTTTTTCTTCTGCTCCCCTGGCTCAATGCTCTCTCAAATATCAAATCTCTCCTCATATCAAATCTCTCCCCAATACACAAATCTCTATCCCTTTGACATCAATGGCAAAGGGTCAACTTTGGAGCTCAGGGCTAAGAATAAGCCTCTTAGCTTAGCCCCTCCCCCACCTCCTTTGAGGTGGTTAATTCTAGGGTGGGAGTATTTCTATTCCCATAAGGTATTGTTCTTTGCCTTTATCCTCTTTCTTTCTTTTCTAAAGTTTATGATTCTTCTGATTGTTTCTATCCATGTTATCATTCTTGTTCCTGTCACCATTCATGTTCATGTTTATGTTTCTACTCTTATCCATATTCCTATTCCTATTCCTGTTCCTATAATAATTCATGTTCATTCTCCTATTCTTATGTATGTTCCTATTCCTATTCATGTTCTTGTTCCTGTTCGTATTAATATTCCTATTCATACCTATTTTTGGAATATTTTCTCTACACCATTTTTTTGTGTGACCATAATTATTGCACTTATAACACTTAATGTTATTATTCCTTGGAGGTGCAAATGTCTTAGGATCTCTTCTAGTTAAGCCATATCCTTTTCTGTCATGAAACCTGCAATTCATTGCCTTATGACCAAACTCATTACATGAGTAGCAATACCCATGAAAAATCTATCCTTTCCCATATTCCTGTCTTTCATGTGTCCTGCACTGTGAAGCCATGTGCCCAAACCTGTGACATGAAAAACATCTTCCATTGAAGCTTCCTTGTCTTGACCTCATTGGTCTCATATTCTGATTTTTGTTCCATCTATATCTTTTCTATGCATTTTTCCTATATTTTTTGAACTCTTTATTTTCCAACTCATCCTTTGATGTCTCACTCCCTCTTACACTATCTTCTTCTGATGTATCTTCATCTAAAGTTTCTTCTTCTTCAAGACTTGAAGTAGATTTTTCTTCCCATTTCTTTTGTACCTACTTAGAACCAAGACCTATCTTGTTTTTTGCTCCTCTTTGTATCTTGATTATTTTATCCACACTCTTTGCATTGTTTACATACTCGTATAACTTATTCTTGGAGTCTTTTATATCTTCCTTTAGTAGAGCCGCTTCTTCTGTTAACTTCTCACATTCCAAGATATTTTCTTCTAACTTATCTTTGAAATTCTTTGCCTTAGCCTTTGATTTTTCTAAATCCTCTATGAGCAATAATATTTCTTCATCACATTCTTGAAACTAAATTTCAAGCTTAGAGTTTTGTTTTCTTACCTTCTTTACCATGTCAATGGCATAGATGAGTTCTCCCTTGAGATCATAATCATTCTCTACTGAATAATCCTCTATTTGTTTACCTTTGTCCACATCATTACTTTTTTGCTTGTCTTCTATAGGATCACTCACTTCTTCTTCTAATACCATTAGAGTATTTTCATCTGGTATTTCAAGTGCATATTCATAGTCATCATCACTTAAACTATAAGCATACCTTGTGCAATCATCTTCAAGATGTCCAAATCTACCACATCTAAAACACTTGAGAATAACTGGAGTCTTTTTCTTAATTGGTTCTTTTTCTTCAATCATAAATAGGACTTCATCTCTATCATTGTCTGAAAAGCTAGCATCACTATCATTTGAGTACTTGCATTATCCACATAGTAGCTTCTCTTTTGTCTTTGGAAGAACTTATTTCCTTATCTGCTTTGTCCATCCTTACTTTTATTTTGGTGCCTGAATATTTCTGATTCCCTATACCTATGATCCTATTTTTCTTCACCATTATTGTTCTTTGGCTCTTTACAATCTATTGCAAAATTTCCATACTTTCCACAATTGAAAAACTTAACGGATCTTAGATCTATGGGTATTTTGGAATATTTATCTCTTCTACCATAATTAGCTTCTTCATCACTGGATGACTCACTTCTTGTTTCTAACTTATTACCCTTTATATTCTTGTTTGCTTTGAATGCAACCTCTTTTAGAGGGATAAAATATTTTGTTCTTATCTTAAAAGTTGTAAGCATGCCAAGTAAAGAATTTCTTGTCAAACAATCACTATCAATTGATGTTTCTATAGCAGAAACCTTTTAATTGTACCTCTTTGGAAGAGTTCTTAATATCTTATCACAAGCATTTGATTCATCGACCTTCATTCCAAGATATCTCATCTCATGTACAAGTTCATCAATCTTACTGAGATAGTCACGAATGTTTTCATCATCCTACGTTCTAAGGTTTTCAAATTCTCCTTTGAGATTTATGATCTTAGCTTTCCTGACACCTTTATCTCCTTCATATATGTCATGAAGTAGTTCCCACATTTCTTTTGCTATTTTACAATCCATAATCTTCATAGATTTTGATCTATGCAATATTTTTATAATTGCATTCATAGCTCTTAAATTTGAATGCATTAGAAGCTTACCTTCCTTATATGTAGGAGTATTTACTATTGAATCATATCCAAGTTCCACTTCATCCTAGACTTCATTTCCAAGTGCCATCAGGTGAAATCTCATTAGCATACACCAATACAAGAAGTCACTTCCATAAAATACTAGTACTGTATTATTGATGGGCCCATCCCTTTGATCCTTTTGATTCATTGTGTTCTTGACTACTTTTCCTTCAAGCTATAAAACTCTTCTGAAGAAACCTGCTCTACTACGAATTGAAGAACACAAGCTTATACTAAGAGGGGGGGTGAACAGTACAAGAGCACTTTTTACTTTTTTTTCAAATAAATATTATGTAGTGTATAGATAGCAGTATCAATAGCAGTAATCAAAGCAATGCATAAAACACCATACACAATAGAGAAACCACAATTTACGTGGTTCACCTAATGTGGGCTACTCTACGGAGAAAATATTTCACTAAAATTTTCTCAATCAATCTCTTGGGAATCCTTCCCAATTACAATGTTTATGGACCTCTGTCCAAAGGAGATGTTGATCCCCTAAATCTAGTTTATGGATATCTATCCACAGGATAACTCCTTCTCCTCTACTCTGGTTGGTGATCCTCTAGAATATGAATGCCTCCACTACACTGGCTTGTGGATCTCTTTCCATTGAATACTCTTGTCCTCACTCAAAATACTTGTCCTCACTGCCCTGGTTGATGGATATCTATCCACTATAGACTATGTCCTCTCTGCTCTATCACCTCCAAAGCTCTATCTCAATTCTATACTAAACACAGTCTAGTCGGTCTAGCATAGCTCTGCTCAATCTTGCACTAAACACAGTTCATTCGGTCTAGCACAAGTTTTCTCAATAAGCTCACTCAAATCTATACTAAACATAGTCCATTCGGTATAGCACAAATCTGCTCAACTCTTGTACTAAACACAATCTAGTCGATCTACCACAAGTCCACTCAAATATGCACTAAACATAGTCAAGTTGGTCTAGCACAAATCTACTCAATAGGTCCACTTAGAACCTACTCAAATCTACTCAATAGTTCCACATAGAACCTATCCAAATCTGCTCAATAGGTCCACTTAGAACCTATCCAAATATTCTCAATAGGTCCACACAGAACCTACACAACTCTACTCAATTAGTCCACTCAGAACCTACTCAAATCTGATCAATAGGTCCACATAGAACCTGCATAACTCTGCTCAATAAGTCCTCTCTAGGACTTGCTCAAATATGTATTTTAAGCTTCCACAAAAGCTCATACAAAATCAGTCCACAAGTCTTTTTTTTTGGCAGATAAGATACTATAGCATTAATACCAAGTTTTACAGGTTGACCCAAAACCTTTTACAAAAATTAGCCCAGGGTTGTTGATGAACATGTCCTTACTAAGGATCCTATATATGTAAAATATACATGCCACCAAAGCCATTATATCCGATAAGGCACATATCTTGTTATAAAAAAGAAACTTCCCATACAAAATTTTTGTTGTACCCTGAGAAAACACACCTACATCATAATTACAAAAAAAGAAATAGACACAGATCCCTTCCTTGAAATAGTGGAGAAATAAAAAGCTGCAGACACACATAGCAGAGTACTTAAAAAAACTCCCATAAGCTTTGTATTTATAGTTACTCTTAATAAATCTTTGGTAATTGATTTCTTTCATATATGACATGCTTTGGGACCACATCCCATCTTGGCCAATCAGCCTTGGAGAAGTGAACCTTCTGGCTAGATTTATGGCGGTGGCTATCTGGTGGTCCATGTGGCTTTGGTTCAAAGTCTTATATTGTTGTTTCTTTCCTACCCTATGATTATCAACCAACCTCAAATTACTAATATGACTAGGAGCCATGTTATCTAACATGTGACTATCCCCATTAGTCTTTGTGGTATTTCCAAGCAGCATCCACCAAGATTGATAGCTCGGATAATTTTTATTGTGAGTCCATTTCAAAAAAGACACAAGAATACTCATAGCCTTCGAACTTACAGTGCCTTCCCTATTGGTAAATTTGACTATCATTCTTGGAATTCTTGTTGAATAAGCTCCTCTACTTCACTCGGGACACCGTGTTCCCATTTGAAAATTTTGTCACCATTGACACCCAAATTGGCTAGCTTATCAACAACTTTGTTAGCTTCCCGAAAGACATGTTGGGATTTTCTGTCCTGTCTTCCCTAGAAAAGGATCCTAGCATCTTCAACAATTGTTTTAATCCTCAAAGTAGGTGTTTTCCAATTATTGAGGAGATTTATAACATGTATAAAGTATCCTTCTATGATCAAATTGCCTTCTAAGTCTTGAGTCATTTGAAGGCCTCTCCACATAGCTCTAGCTTCAGCTTCGTTGTTGGTCCTTGTTCCCAAATATTCAAAAAATGCAAGCATCATATCCCCATTATGATCTCGCACAATATCATCGGTTCCTTCTCTACCAGGATTTTCCTTAGCCACTCCATAAAAATTAAGCTTAAACCAACCCGTAGGAGGTGGGGACCACTTAACATTGGCTTTGGGGTTGACTACCCTAGGAACAAACTCATCTAACAAGGTTAAGCTTAAATATTGAGCAATCGTGGTCTCCTGTAGATGAGGTTTATGACTATCAAAAGGTATAAGGTTCACATTATCATTGGCAAAGGATAGGATCCTGGAAATGATAGTTTGATGATCATGGATAGAATCATTAAAGACTTTATGGTTCCTTTCTAACCACACCTGCCAAAGATAGTTATTGAGACAAATTTTCCACATGTATCTAAGTATTTGGCTTGAAAAGGGGCAAGGCCACTGGATGAACAAATCAAGTACGATGGCTGGTTTAACCCAAGAAATATTGAAGGCCTAAAAAACCCCACTTAGGATAGTCAAGGAAAAAGGGCACTCAAGGAAAATGTGATAAATGGTCTCCCAATTAGCCCTACATAGATAACAATGATTAGTGATACAAATACCTTTACACATAATATTATCAATGGTTAGAATTCTTCCTTGGATAACTAGCCATGAAAAGACTGTAATTTTTGGAATTAAATTTTTTATCCAAACTAAGTCCTTTTGGAGGACAAAATCCCCGTCATCAAGCAGAAGCCTGTAAGTTGATTTAACAGTGAACTGACCATTTTTTGTAGGAGCCCAGGTCACTTGATCTTCCTTGGATCTCATAGGGATAAATTTTTGCTCGAGAATGTTATAAAGATCATTTGATTCCACTTGAAATACCTGAATCCTTATTTGTTTTCACTTCATTCTGCCTCTATCCTCAACCATATAGTCGAAGACTTTTCTGCCAATGAATTCTTTCGTGATATCTCTGATTCAGGATAAATTAGGATATTGCGTCAGTGGTTCGTCCTTAGCCCACTTGTCATTCCAACAATTTATCCTCTCACCATTGTCTAAAACCCGTATTAAACCTTTTTTGATGATTTCCTTACAATTGATAATTTCTTTCCAAAAAGTAGAACCTCTGATTAGAACTGAGTCACTTAGAAATTCCATATTTTGAAGATACTTTCGTTTTATGATAGTTGTCCATTCATTTTCTTCACTAGAAATGAGGCGCCATGCTTGCTTAGCTAGTAAAGCTAAATTTATATGAGAATTCTCCCCAGACCTAAGCCCCCATTTTCCCTAGGTTTGCACACTTTGGTTCATCCTACAAGGTGTATCATTTTTTCTCCTCTGATCCAATCCATAAAAAATATTTTTGGAGTTTCTCAATTTTCTAGAAGACCTTCACAGGGGTTTTGTATATGGAGAGGAAATAGACTGGAATGCTCTGAAGAGAGGCCTTAGTGAGGGTTAACTTTCCTGCTTGAGATAGAAGATGACCTTTCTATCCAACAAGTTTTTTTGAATTCTTTCAATAACCCTGTCCCACATTGACTCTCTCGGAGAACCAATGAAAAGAGGGAGATCAAGATATGAAGTGGGGAGGTTTGCTATATCACACCCTATAATTTTTACAATCCTTCCTTACCTCTAAAAGGGGGTGTTCAAGAAATATAACTTTCTTTTACTGAAATTAACTTTCTGACCAGCAATGTCCTCATAGAGTTGCAAGATGTATTTAATTATTTTGGCCTCAACCACCGACGCCTTAGTCAATAGAAGGGTATCATTGATGAATTATTGGTGAGAAACAACCCTAGTGAGACATTTTGCCTTGATTCCTGATATTAGCCTTGAACTGCAAGCATTTTTTATGGTTCTGCCTAAATATTCTACCACAATGATGAATAACATGGGGCTGATAGGGTCCCCCTACCGAATTCTTCTACAACTTTGAAAGTAACCAACAGTTGTTCCATTAACCAGAATAGAGAACCATGCTTTAGAAAATTATTCTTTGATCAAATTAACCCATTGGTGGTGAAAACCAAACTTAAGGAGGACAACAATCAGAAAGTCCCAATTTAGCCTGTCAAATGCTTTGTTCATATCAAGCTTGAGGGCAAAAATAGACCTGTTAGTCTTATGAGCAGAGTGCAGAGCTTCATGAACTGTGATAACTCCATCCAAGATTGACCTACACTAGATAGAGCTTCCCTAGCATAGATCTATGATGTGGGGTAGAACATCTCTCATTCTATTTGTAATGGATTTAGTTAGGATCTTGTAAGAAACATTGCACAGACTGTGGCCTGAAGTCAGCCATAGATTTAGGGGTTTGCTTCTTAGGAATTAGAGAAATAAAAGTAGATTTGAGACCTTTTGGGATATGATTGCTTGCTTGGAATTCTATGATAGCAAAAATTACATCCTCACTTACAATGTCCCAAAAATCTTGATAGAAATGAGGGGGAAAGCCATCGGGTCCCGGGGCTTTGTCTAGCTCCATGCTAAACAAGGCTTCCTTAATTTCCTCATCAGAAAAGGGAGCTAGAATCTTAAGGTGTATATCCTCATTTATTATGCTAGGAATGGATTACAAGATAATATCTTTGGCCTCCTCATTGCACTACGATTCCTGACCAAGGATAGAATTGAAATAAGTATATGCCTCCTTTCTAATTTCTGTTAAGTCCTGAGTAATAGAACCATCTACTTTTTAAAAAAAAATTATCTTGTTATTGCTTCTGTTTCTAAGCGTGGTGACGTGAAAAAACTTGGAATTTGAATCTCCATATTTCAACCAAAGAGCCCTTGATTTTTGCCTCCAATATATTTCCTCACAGGCCAAAATGTTATGAAACTCTACTAGTTTTGTTCGTTCCTCCTGCCTAGTAGTTTCATCAACATCACCATGTTGAATCCTCTGATCAATTATCTTCAAAATTTCAACAACCTATTTTTTATTTTCAAAGAGGTTCCCAAAGACCTCTTTGTTCCAAGTTCAAATATTTTCCTTAACAAACTTTAATTTGCCAACAAGTTTAAAAGCTGCACTATCCTGACAGGCTGCTGCCACCACTGAATTAAGTTATCTCTGAAACTAGAATGTTTGATCCACATAGATTGAAATCTGAAAGGTTTCTTGAAGGACAGAGAGTTAGGGATCTCCAACAAAATGGGATTATGATCAGAGGTAATTTTAGGAAGGGCTTGCAAGTTAGAATCATCGAGCAAAGTTGTAGCCTCCTTTGATAGAAAAAACCTATCAAGCCTTTCTTTAATGAGATGACACCCTATCCATCAATTGCTCTAAGTATAATTCACTCCTCTAATTTTTACATCCATCAACATGTTGAAGTTCACAAAGTCATTGAACTCATCTATGCTCCTGATAGGTGGTCCATTTCCACCCATTTTGTCTGAAGGGTAAAGAGGAGTATTAAAATCCCCATCCATAATCCAAGGGATATTATGGAATATTTCACTCAGATTGCCTAAGTACTCCCACAATAGAGCTCTCCCTTGAATTGAAGTCGAGGTATAAATATTTGAAAGGATCCACGACCTATTACTATTTATTTCCTTAAATAAAACACTAAGAACCATGTCATATTTATGAATAATGGTACCTTCTACTATCTTAGGATCCCATAAAGTCATAAGGCATCTAGACGCTCCTCTGGATGATTTGCAAACCATCTCCCCTTGATTACAGATTTTTTTTGCTACTTTTTTGACTGAATCTCATCAGTTTTTGTTTCTTACAACATGATAATAGTTGGATTCACTTGATTTGTTATTGCACTGACTTCCCTGTGTTTGGGCAGGCCATTCAGGCCTCTCACATTCCATGAGAGAAACTTCATTTATATTGTTTTGGATTTCTTCCTCTCCCCCTACCTTGAGGGGGTTTTCCTAATTTTTTATCTTCAGAACCTGGAATAACCTGTTGAAACAAGGTTCTCTATTTTCCATTGGTAATGTCATTATCAGTTTTAATTTTTTTATGCTCAGCATTTGATATTCCCCCTCTTCTTTTTTCACTGCCAAAATCTATAGGAGACTTCACATTGCTCCTGGTTTGTTTAGGACTAAACTAGGGGGAGGCAATTTGTTGCAGAACTGAATTGCCATATTCCTCAGTCTGAAGAGTTTCACATATCTCCACCCTTACATCCAAATATTCTCATTTTTTCTTGTATTCCCATGGTTTGCGGGATTTCCCATTAGTAGGATTCACCTAGATCCTAGTGATGATGTTAGGGAGATGAGATTTTTTATTTTTCAATGCCTCAAATTTCTTCCTAAGTTCTTCAACATTAGGGTTTGGATTTGGGATGCCCACTGGGCCTGAAGTATTTTCAGCATTGGGGTTTAAGGATCCCAACTTGGATGGGGATTCTAGAGATCGGGCATTAGGGTTTGGCTTTGTGATGCCCATGGGGCTTATAGTAATTTTAGCATTAGGGTTTGAGGATCCTGACTTGGATGGGGATTCTAGAGAGTCAGGGTTAGCCTAAAGGATGTGGGCTTCCATGTCTTTCGATAATCCTCCTACTCCTATATTAGATAGAATTGAAAATTTATTTGAAACTAGAGGATTGGAACTTACTTGAGTATTTTTGTTGCCAAAAACCTGTTGTTTTTCTTTGTCTTGTTGGGACCCTGCATCCTCTCTTTTACATTTTTGGTATACATAGTTTACCTAATTGAAATCACTTCTGCTAGGGAAACTCCTCAAATTTCTTCTGTATAGCATTCCCTGCTTCTGCTTTTCTCTATTCATTGCCAAGTTAGGGCACTAATTGCATAGATGTCCTTGATTTTTACATTTTGTATAGAATACCGATCTATTCTTGTATTCTACCAGTTGTTTTCGATAGTATTCTCCATACTCTAGCTCTAAAAACCTTGGCAATTCATTATCCAAATTGGCATTTACGTAGATTCATGCATGAGTCATCTTTGTACTAGCCAAGGTCACATGGTCAATGGATATCAGGTCCCATATAGTTATAGCTATGCCCTGCAGCCAATATTCATTGAAGAACTAGGCAGGTAGACTAGAGAGACGAACCCAAATAGGGGTAATTTTAATATTTTTCTTTTTAGGGTCAAAATATTCACCCCATCATCTGAGAAAAAGGCTCCTTTTGCCCAAAAAACCAAGGACCTCCTGTTAAAATGCGGTTAGCATCCTCCATATTTTTAAAATGGATAATGAAGAACCCTCAAGTTAGTTCTACCAACTCCAAGCTGCCTACCGATCACCATTTACCCGTCGTCCAAGCCCTGATAGTCTCCATGTCTGGCCTACCCCCCAAAAACTTTCCTACCAAGGAGAATTCTTCCATTGAAAGAAAAGGGCTCATGGAACTTGCTGGGGCCAAAATTTTATTGTTTACTGTAACTAGGGGTGGAACAGAGAGAACCTCCTTTATTTTCCCTCTAAGATTCTCAGCAAAAGATAGCCACTTCTTGGGCCCCCCATTGTCCTTCGTATATTTTTTATTGGGGTCTTTCTAAGGAGGTTCAGGCCCTCGTGTGATTCCTGCCTCCAAATATATCATAGCCTGACCGCCTTCCTATGGATACTCGCTTGATCCATGCTCAAGGTTCCCACCCACCCCTTCTGTACCTACTCTACCTCTGTCACCTTGGATGAGATTCTTGCCTAGAAAATTCAAACCCTCACTCCTGACGCACTCGCTAAACCTCAGCTCACTCATTCCTAATGATGAAATGCTCAGTCCACAAGTTTTTTCAAAGACTTACCTCAAATATGCTTAACAAGTCCACACAAAACTTGTCCAATAACATAGAAACATAAATATAATTGTTAAAGACTCAATATGTTCTTTACTCAATGCTCAATCACTTTCTCAACTCAAATAAATATCATAGAATCATAAAGATAATTTTTAGAGACTCAATATGTTCTATACTCAAAACTCAATCACTTTCTCAACTCAATATCATAGAAGCATAAAGAGAATTGTTAGAGACTCAATATGTTCTATTCTCAAAACTCAATCACTTTCTCAACTCAATATCATAGAAGAATAAAGAGAATTTTTAGAGACTCAATATGTTCTATTCTCAAAAATCAATCTCAACTCAAATCATAATATAGAATAGTTTGTTTTATGGAACTTGAACAATCACTTCATACATCCACTTGACTAGGCTCAATCAACTCTACTCAACCAATCACTTCAAGAAACAACTCTTGCTCACAAACCCTAGCCCAAACATGTATCATCCAACTCAAAATATTTCCAACAATGCTCAACAACAAATCTCACATAACAATGATACTCATGATCTTTTCAAATCCTAGTTCAAGTTCTTTGCATAATAGCTCACTTCAACAACCATGATCATCAAACAAGGTTTTAATCACAACTCTCAATTTCAGAAAACCTTGAAGCATTAATTCAAACACTTCACTCAACCAATATTCTCAACAACAATGCTAATAAAACAAGGTTTTAATCTCAAATCTCAAATAAAAAAACCTTAAAGCAATAACTCAACCACTTTTGAAAAGGAAACCCTAATCATGTCATTTTCACTCCAAACTTAATTTTCAATAAATCCAATCAACCAAATCAACCAAAGAAGAATTTGTCCATACCTTTTGAATTTCAAGTAGTTGACCTCATAAATATGTCACACTCACAATTACTTCTTTGCCAATCTAAATAAGGGTTAGAGGATAATTTTATTCAAAATAATATATCACAAAAATAATATCAAAATTACACCTTATCACTCCAACTTAAATAATAATCAATATCCTCACAATAGTCACAAAAACCCTTAAATCAAAATAACATATTACCCACAAAGTCTTAACCTTTCAATATTCCATAATAGCAATTTTAAGACTTAAAAATAAAAACTGAAGTCTCCTTATAACTCCTAAAGGTAATTCTCAACTACCACAAATTTATCACAAAGAAACCTTTCCAAACTCAACCACTAAACAACCTTATACCTCCAAATTAGGATTTTAATTAAAAATAAAATAAAAAATATTACCTTTTCCTTGGGAGGGAATTGAACCCTCAACGTTTCCCCCTATGAGCACCTTAACCGTGGCCAAAGTCACCGTATGATCCAAGCACTCATTTAGAACAACGAAGCACCACATGATTCTTAACCTCCGCTCTCTCCTTCTGCCTTGGCAAAAGAACATGCATCGTAGGCGTTTCACTCAACACACCTCATGATGCACCCATCGTAATTCAAACACGAATTCCCTGGCAAGCCAACGCTTTTGCACTTTCCAAAATACCACTAGATCATGTTGTCTTAGGAAACTTTGAAAATTGAAGCTTCCACTCTTCAACACTTTACTATCACATTTTTTGCATACACACACGAGCTATTTCTTTCACAATCCAATATTTTTACTTTATGTAGACACCTAAAATGCGTCATGTCGAGGGTGTCTACTCATATGGACATGCTACAAGATCATATGGAGGATCTTGGACAGACTCCAAGATAGAGCAGTGGTTCTAACCACTCAATTTAGGCATTTTGGCCTAAGCAGTCTGAACTGCAGCCCAGACCTGTGGTCTCCAGTCTAAACCGTGGTTGACACCTGTGGTCTACAGTCTGGACCACAACTATGACCTATGGTCTTAACTGAAGTTCAGTTAGGCCTTCCATCCGAGCCAAATCAGTTAGAACGACCAAAATATCTAGAAGGAGGCAGTTGAAGGATGGAATATTCTAGAGGCTTCCATCCCAACTGTCCTAACCAACCTTCTTGGTCTTGGCTTCTCCATGAAGCCACCCCTAGCCCTAGGGGCATGCTATAAATACCCCCTCCAAATGGGGAGAAAAAGAGAGCAAGCATTGGATATTTGAGCAGTGAAGCCCTAGAGAATTGTACACTCAAACTGAGTATACTAAGAGATAGAGCTATTGCACTTAATCCCTAAACCTTTTGCCACAATTCATGATGAATTGCATTATGGATGCCCTAGGTGCTTAGGAGGATCAAGAAATACAAATTCAGGCAAACGAAGGACCTTCACATCGAATTGACCACAAAATCATTCTTAGGACAATGAAGGCAACCCTTGAACATCAATTTGGACAAGGATATTAAGTCCACTACCCCTGATTTTGAGCATAAACTCATCAGAGGTCAAACTGTGGCTGTCAGTCGTGGTTCATAGTGCAGACTGCTCACCAGAACTATGGTTTGCAACAAGTGACAGATCACCTTGCTATTTTCTTTTATGTCCAACTAGTTAGGTTAGATTAGCCATTTTGTTGATTTAATAGCATTTTAGAAGACTTCTGACCGTAGAACTAGGCTAGATTCACATTTTATGCTTATGTTTCAATTAGGACTAAAATTCTTTCTTTATGCATGTTTATGCTTCATTTTCTATATTTGATCCATGCATAGTGTAGATGCTATTTTACTTTATGCTATTACATGAATCTTGATTCGCTTTGGATATTTTAGCAGCTTTATTTATGCTTTCTTGATTATGCATGTTAATGGTGTCATTATACATTTTACCTAAAAGGGCCTCATCACGAGAGGTTGACTATATTTTTGAAATTCTTGTTGTTTCTTGACCACAGGGAACAGTTCCAAAGGAGAGATAAAGCATCCAATCCCTTCACCATTGTGAATAAGAGGGTCATCGACACCCTAGAGCATTTTGTGTCACCCTGAGGGGCATTTTGATCACACCTACCCTTTATAGGGATTAAACACTATTGTAATTAATGTATCACATGGGTATCCCTAAGAGGGATGAATCTGTAATTTGACTTCATTGAAATTAATAAAGGATTTTGTGTATTCACGTTATTTCTTGTTATCAAATTATGCATGCCTATTTGTGTATTTTCCTTTGATTGCGATAGTTATATCAGGTGTGAGCCTCTTTGGTGGTTACAGATGGCGATCACGGTGGAAATCCGTATTTCTAGCCCCTAAGTGCTAAAATTTTTGTTTGTTTTATCTCAGGTGCTAACCATAGCTAATAGCTAAGGTTATTTTTTGGCCCATGGTTTTCACCTATGGTTTACACTGTAGCCCGTAGACCAGAGCTACGATTTACGATAGAAGCAGCAGACAATAGAGAAACCACTTGGCAGCAGATCAGGAGTTGAGGTAGGTTCTATTTTCATTCTCTGTTTTGCATTTTCTCCTTTGTATTTTTACAGTAAGTGGTAAATCAATGGCAAATTAGGTAAATTAAAGGAAAAGGATCAATGAATAAGTCCTAATTTGCTTTCGTATTCTTTCCATTAGAAAGGCGTTGCTAGGAACAATGAACCTCTAATTGCAGTCCGCCCTAGAATATAGTGACCTTGATAAAAATTGTGTGGTCGTTTGCATGCATGAGGCCCAATTAGAGGCCATGTCATCATAATTGCATTATCATAACGTCATGTAGGGCATAGCATGCATACCTTTGTGAATTTTAAATGTTCCTTCTTATGTATATCATGTAGGAATGATCATATGAATGCTCTTTTATGCATTTGTCTTTATGCAAAGTAAAATGAACCACACACACCATGTTTCATTGTAAACATCAGTGGCGTTGGGCTCTCACATCCAACCCATTTTATTGAGACCAATAGTGGATGTCATTACCGCTTGGTTGGCTCATTTGAAATTGTATTATCGGGACCCGCTCGTTGCCAAGGCCGACCCAAGAACTGTCCTATCCATGCAAAATAGCACACACTCATCTTCGGAAGGGTGTATCACTATGCACGATGTGCTGGGTGAGGGTTGGTAGTACCTATGCTACTTCGTTGATTATGGAATTCATTACCATATTTGGCTTGTGCGAGTATATAGGTGAAAGCCAATTAAACTGAGAATAAAATCCAATAATTTTGCAAAACATGCGAGTTTCTCATACTGATACAACACATATTGTAACAACATCAAATAGTTTAGGGCACATTTTAAAATTTAAAAATAAGATAAGCATCATTGTATACCTTGTTTGATAATAAAAGATACATCTAGACGTTAGGTACACTATGGTGGATACACGAGATGGTCGGCAAAGGTGCAAGCCTGAGGCCGATGACCAAGCCCCAATCTATTCACAATTACACGTGTCTAGTCCTCAACAACATGAGCAAACCGAATGAAGTTCGATGAGCATTAGAGGAGACAACTCAACATGAGGGGATCCCATTGAGTGTACCCCTGATAGACTAGCATCAGTGCATACTGTTAGACATAGATTAGAGCATGGGGCTTCTCAGCCTAAGGGTGCTCCACTCGAAAGCCATTACCGAGATCGTAGTGCATGCGTGTCCATAGGATCGATCGAAGAGTATGTCATGCAAGGGACCAGATTGGTACCCATCCGCACTAAGTCTATAGGGTGTACTATACCCCCACCTTCTAAGTATAGAAGGAATAGAGGTCCTCCCATTCAGGGGCAAGAATATGGGCTCCCTGTTGAGCGCAAGTCTACCCATACTCCCATGCATACTATAGCATGCAAGATCACCATCGATATGTCAAAGGTGGGAGCTAATGGAACACCACCCCATGAGAGGTGGAGGTCTAGATAGCTAGACGGTCTAGGTAGTGTGCTAGAGTAGCTAGGATACAAGCCTTCGGCTTTGCCCACTCATGCTTCAAGTGAGCATAGCGAGAGCACCATTAGAACTACTAGAGAGCATGGAGAGGCTTCTAAGCACCCTCATGTCTCGCATCCACCATCCATGCATGGTGGCATGCAGCATAGGACACAACACGATGTCGATGTCATCTTCATTCCAATGGGTACATAACCCACAAGGTCACTCATACAAAGCAAGCATATCAAAGGCCTCCGATGGCTAACCAGGTCAAAAGATCATATCGACTGGCCTCTGAGCAAAAATGCCAACTCCTCCAAGATCAATTGGAGGATGCTCACCTAGAGAGGCAATGCATCGAAGATGAAGATCTTCAGGTGCAGAGGCTTACTAGACAAAGGTTGTATGAGTAGCGCTTGCACAAGGAGCGCATCCTCATCCAAAAGGAGCATGTAGAGTAGGAAGATAGGTTGGCTAGGGCTGGCCTATACTCTCAAGATGAACATAGAGAGAAGGTGCATAGGAAGGCTTTTTTGCAAGCTAACATGCACCATGAGCATGCAAGCATTCACACTCATATCACTGCCCATCATAGAGAGTGACCGCCCTTGGTCAAAAATCAGAGGCAACAATATTATGAGGAGCAAGAGGGAAACAAATGCAACCAAGAATATCCTGAGAGTTCCCAAGCTGAGGAGGAGGAAGAGCAACGCCCTCCACCTTGATAGAAGAGGAATGTACCTCCCATACCACCTTCGCACCAACTTAGGGAGGAGGACTTTCTATCTTCTAAGGCTTACAAAGCTTTGGCTGAGAAGGTCAAGGCAATTGAGAGACAAGGCGTGGCTGTCCAAAAGCTGACACTGAGGAAAATTCACAATGAACCTTTAGATCCCTCAATACCTATGCCCCCATACCCAAAGAATTTTGAGATGCCTAGGTTGGACAAATTCAAGGGTGATGAAGAGGCACAAGAACATGTCATGAGCTTTCTGGATGCTTGCTTCCAGATAGAGAACAACGATGCACTTTTGTTGCGTACGTTTGTCATGACACTCTCTAGGCCAGCCCGAGAGTGGTTTAATTAGCTAAAGGAGTACAAAATAACAAATTTTGAGCAATTAGCTGATGCCTTTCTTGAATGCTATTCCTTCGACATCAAGAAACATGCCAACCTTTTCTATTTGGCTACGCTAGCTCAGCGTGACAATGAGCCAATAGAACAATATGAGAAGAGGTGGAGGAGATTAATGGCAAAGTTGCCATTCTCGATCCCTACCATATAATTAACCCAAATTTTTACAAAGAGTTGTGCCAAGCACATCTCTCTACTATTGCAGCTATAGTAGTATGCCACATTCGAAGAAGCTTGGGTGCAAGCCAAGGTAATTGAGGATATCAATTTGTAGGAAGGCAACTTGAAGCTAAAAACTAGGAAAGAGGGATATAAGAAGAGTACCTCAAAGCAACAGGGCAAGTAGGCCCATGTGAATCGGGTGGTACTAAATCTCAAAAATGAGGATAAGGGGCAAAAGAAATAAAATTATCAAGCCCATCCCCCTCCTGCACAATACGACCAACACAAAAATAACTACAAGGGCAAGAACAAAGAGCAACGCCCACCTCGCATATTTATGCCATTGATGGAATCAATGACATTGATCTTTCATCAGCTCTGCGAGGCCAAGGCAATAAGATTACCCAAAGTCAAGATGGTTGATCCAAATCAGCCCAAGCCCAAAGACTATAAAGAAGAGTTGTTTTGCATATTTCATAGAGTGAAAGGCCATGACATCGAGGTGTGTTGGTCCTTCAAACACATTGTGAAAAATATGATAGACAAGGGAGATCTTGTAGTACCAAGAAATCCCTAGGTGCCAGACAACCAAAACATGGGAATTTTTAAAAATCCATTACCAAACCATGAGGCACCCCATAACCACGCTAGCCACATCAATCAAGTACGAGTTGAACCACCTACCCAAGGGTTCATCAGCATGGTCAATGTTATTACCAAACATGGGAGGTACGAACGACCAAATCAACCTTGTGCTCCCATTCAAATACAAGCCACACCCTAGTAGTAGTAGGCACAAAATATTCCAGGCCCACCAACGAGACCGGTGGTGACCATTAGGAGCAGGTTAGTTCAAAACCTGCAGATGACTCCTACGAAGTTGTCGATATATGAGCTTATACAATAGTCCCCTAGGCATAGGGAGACTCTTATGGACATTCTGAGGTCCATTGAGGTACAGTCCCAAGATGCACATGCATTCACGAACTTCGTGGGGCACGTACAATAGTGCCAAGAACCAATGATCCAATTCTACGATCATGATGTGAAAATGGTTTCTACAAGAGTGGCTGACCCGCCACTACATATCATTGCATGTTTTAACCATGTGCCATTCAAAAGGGTCTTGATTGACACTGGTTCGTCGATCAATATAATCATGACTAAGGCACTGCACCATTTGAAATTGCCTAAATCACTTGTCATACCAACCACCTTTACATTGTGAGCATTTAATGATGCACTATGCTCTATGGTTGGCACGAGTGTCCTACCTATTTAGGTGGGACTAAATACCATTCCCATAATGTGTCACGTGATAGAGGGTGCCTTGTAGCATAATATCCTACTGGGGAGGCCTTGGATTCATGAAATACGTTGTGTTCCCTTGATATTGCATCAGTGTGTCAAGTATATACATGAGGGACAAGTTCAAGTGGTTTCATCAGATGAAGAACCATTCAAGTTCGTGAACTTAGCATATTTGCTAGGGGGTTTTGTGATCCCATCAATGCACTTGGACATACGACCCATGTCACCGGTGAGGGTTCCAAGAGGCAAACAAGTGGTGCATGTTCAACCATTGGTATCTATATCAAACATATTTGAACATACCACTGCAACTTCTCTGAGACCGAGTGCATCGGCAATGCGTTAGAATGATGAGAAATTAAAGGTAAAATTGGGCAGGAAAGAAGCAAAGAACATGCCTAAACCAGTCACCATTGAGGCTGCCACTCCCATGGAGGTGGAGGAAGCCCAAGATCAAGTCGAGGAGGCACCTCAGCCTACTTCACCTGCATCATCAGTAGGGTCATCTACACCCCAAGTGACTGTTCACCTAGCCAGCACAGGTTTGGGTGAATATCTTGTGCAAAATGTGACCTTCGGTCCTATTTTAGAGACTGCACGAGACATGGGCTGAAACGATAGCCCATAGATACCCAGTTGGATCCATAGTACCATTGGGTGAGCCACCCAACCAAAAAAACTTCATTTATGTCCAGGTTGGATCAAGTTCCAACGCGGGCACCCATGGAGGTGGATGATGACAAATAGTTCATGGTGAACATTCGGTACTTGTCCAACCCAGAGTATGCCATGCATATTTTTGAGCTCTATCATTGGCATGGATACGGCCTTGGTATTTTTGAACAAGGACACAAAACCCCTCTTGAACCAATTTATCGGTTGGCAACTGATAGGTTCAGATTGGGATTGCAGATTCAGGGACATGATGATTTACTCGCTATATCATTGGATCGTTTGTACCTAGGTCTGGGGGATGATGTGGATTTTAATCCATATCATCCTAACATGTCTAGCCTTTGGGGCAACAACCCAATGGTGTTATTCATCACCATTGAGATACCAAAGATTGAACATGAAGAGTTCTCAAAGAAGAACCCCAAAGGCAGCCTGGGTCATCAAAATCGTATCACAACCGATGATATTGGTATGCAGGGGTACAACCCCATCATTCTAGGCGATCTCGATTCAAGAGATCTTTGTAGTGAAGATGTAGAGGAGTCCACCTCTGAAATGAGTAGACTGAGTTATGATGTAGATGGCGAGTCCTCAAATGATGATCAATTCGAAGAGGAAATTGACCGAGCCTTCGTGGTTTCGGTATTCCTATGCTATTTGCTGCCTAGAGAGAAATTAGATGAGATACAAGAGCATTTCATGGTCGATAGTGATTATGAATATGAGACATAGCAGGCCTACTTAAGGCCTCATCCAACTAATCTCCCAATATTCGTGGACACGATAGAGTGCCCTACTCATAGTAGCAATCATAGTGATGAGGTTGAGATGACCTATCCGAGGCTAGTATATCTGCTACATCTATTGCCTATGGAGTCAAAGTATGTTATAAAAGAGGGGTACCATAACACATATCACTCTGAAGAGGAAGTAGAGCTAGTTTTTGCATCGGTGTCGTATATACAATCATTTTATCTGGTCTATCCGGATAGTGATGATAGCAACCGAAGAATCAGATACATGGGGCCACATCTGGCAGATCGCCCCTTGCATATGGGGGGAAGTGAAAGATTATATCTTTGTAGTTATGATGAGGATTCATTGGAGATGGCCTATTTGGGGCCTCATCACCTACATAATCAAAATCCACCTTAGGGTCCACCACCTATTACAGCTATGGGTTTGCATCGAGAGATAAATCTCCAGCATCGCCTTAGGGAAAGAATAAATTTGGAAGAGGAATATCAAAGGACTCTTTCCCTAGCCACCTAGTTATGTCAAGCTACTTGAGCTGAGAGATCCCATTTTATAGTTAGTGCATATAAAGGATCCAGTTGTCCGTGCATCCCACAAGGAGGACCCTTTTGTACTTGTGCCATCTGAGCCAGATCTTGGGCACAAAAGCTACATAGATGATGTAGAGTTCATTTGTGTGGTCTTGGAGACCAATTCCATTCCATCAACATGGTCTCCATTGATTTGACCACTCCACTCTACAATCCAACAGATCCATCCAATCCATTGCATCTAAACATGGATGCTATCGATTGGGATTGCATAGATTCACCAATAGAGCCTGAAGATTTCTTCTCAAGCGAAGAGATGCTGCAACTATTTCATTTTGGACCAAGCTATGCTTATGATGTCTATCATGCTAAAAATGCTTCTAGCAAAGAACATATAAATCTAGTTGATGACATCCATTTGATCCCTATACCTCATCATCTTGAGGAGGGATCCCATATGTCAGTAGAGGAAACCTTTGAAGTGGATATCGGTAATGACCCCACCAATCCAAAGAAGGTTAAATTTGGAATGAGTCTCACTCTAGATGAGTGCACTAGCATCATCCCTCTATTGAAAGAGAGACCTGACCTTTTTTCTTGGACATACAAATATATGCCCGATCTAGACCCAAATTTGGTTACTCATAACCTTTCGCTAGACCCATCCAAGAAGCCTGTCAAGAAGAAGCTCAGAAAGATGCATCCAACAGTAGCCTTAATGGTGAAAGATGAATTGCAAAAATTGTTGGATGTAGAATTTATCATTTCCATCGACTATCTAGAATGGGTATCCAATATGGTGCCTGTAGGAAAACCATATGGAAGGATCCATATTTGTATGGATTTTAGAGATCTCAACAAGGCAACACCCAAAGATTCATTTCCATTGCCCAATATCGATGCTCTAGTAGACTCTACTATCGGTCATGAAATGCTCTCCTTAATGGATGATTTTTTTAGTTACAATCAAATTCGGATTAAGCCCGAAGACCAACACAAAACCATGTTTATAACGCCATGGGGAACATTTTGCTACAAAGTTATGCCATTTGGTCTCAAAAACATTGGTGCTACATACCAGTGGGCCATGACATACATTTTTCATGACTATATACACAAAATTCTAGAATATTATATCGATGATTTGCTAGCCAAGTCATTGCTATGAGAAGAGCATGCGGAGGTCTTGAGAAAAGTCTTCGATTTCCTGATGGAGCACAACATCAGGTTGAATCCTAAGAAGTGCGTATTTGGCGTAACTTCTGGAAAATTGTTAGGGTTCATTGTCTCCAAGAGAGGCATTGAAGTAGACCCAGTGAAGGTCAAGGCCATTTTGGAAATGCGTCCTCCCACCAATATTAAGGAATTAAGGAGCCTCCAAGGTAAGGTAGCTTCGATAAAGCGATTTATCACCCAACTATCGGATAAATGTCAACCCATGAATTGACTGCTATATAAGGGTGTCCCATTCAACTAGGATGAGGACTGCAAGGTAGCCTTCATTGAGATAAAGCAATACCTGACAATGCCGCCAGTGTTAGCTCCACCAAGGCCAGAAGAGCCTTTTTTGCTATATATATTGGCAACAAACTTTGCGTTAGGGACCATGTTGGCCCAAAACAATGTACAAGGCAAAGAACAAGCCATATATTACATTAGTTGAACCTTGGTGAGTTACAAGCTAGGATATGCATATGTGGAAAAGCTATGTTTAGCAGTAGTGTTCGCTACCAAGAAATTATGGCACTACATGTTAAGTCACATGATATATGTGATATCAAAACAAAATCCTTTGTAGTATATGATGAGCAAGACATATCATAATACACGTACTGCAAAGTGGATCATGCTATTGACAAAATTTGATCTAGAATTCATAAGCTAGAAGTCCATTAAGGGATAGGTCATAGCAGATCAGTTAGCTGAGGTGCCACTGTCCAATAGTAGGCCTCTGAAAATCAAGCTTCTGGATGATGCAGTTTTTGTAATATCCGAAGCTCTCGAACTCAAAGAACCAGAGAACAATGCTGATATGACTCTGTTCTTTGATGGTTCGAAGTGTGAGCAAGGATCTAGAGTAGGGATAGTGTTTTTCATGCTGCAAGGAGCTCCAATGCCCTTGTCATTCAAACTAGACTTCCCATGCACCAACAATAATGCTGAATATGAAGCCCTACTTTTGGGCCTTCATACAACCATCACCATGAATATCAAGAGATTAAACATCTTTGGTGATTCCCTACTCATAATTAACCAAGTGAAGGGACTATTTTAGTGTCAATTTCTGGTATTGAAAGCCTATAAATATCTTGCTACCACATATCTAGCTAAATTGGAATGGTACGACATCAAATCAATCCCTCATTCATCAAATAGATTCGTAGACACCATGGCTTCTTTGGGATCCTTAATCCCTAAAAATCCATTTGCCAAATTCACTACCATTCATGTCAATATGCTCTCGCATCCTGCAGTAGAGCGTGAAGCCTTTGATAACAAAGAATTAGTCAACATGATTAGTTTGGAACCAAAAGCTGATTGGTTCTGCAAATCTAAAGACTTTCTCAAGAAAGCACCCTGGGGGTCTTTAACCTCCTAGAGTCTTGCGAGGAGTGGCACCACTATTCACCACAAGGCTTTTTTCTAGCTTGCATTTGTAAAATTAAATACACAAGGGTACAAGTTATCTTAGTGGTCGAAGTTGAGGCTCATCAGAATTGGATGTCACAGATTCAAAACTTCCTAAGACTTGGTTTTGTCCCAGAGGGACTGTCGCATGCTGCAAGACGCACATTTAAATAGAGAGCAACTAAATTTGTTTTTATAGGAGATATTTTGTATTGCCGAAGTTACGATGGAGTTCTCCTTCATTTTCTTGATCCCCAAGAGTCATCTTGGGCAATTTTAGAAGCTCATGATGGTACGTGTAGTGGCCATTTCAATGGCATGGCCATCGTAAAGTGCATCCTTCGAATGGGTTATTATTGGCCCACTATGGAGAAGGATTACAATGTGTATATCAAGAAGTGTGTCAAATATTAGCATCATGCTAATCTCATGCACCTACCATCATAGGCCTTATAGCCCATCCAAGCGGTTTGGCCATTTGCTCAGTGGGGGTTTGATCTAATTGGCAAGATCTCTCCTCCGTCATCAGGCTAACATACATTCATAATTACAGCTACTAAGTATTTTACAAAGTGGGTGGAAGACATTCCATTAACAATGACCATGAGATCTGTTGGCAATTTTGGGTACCTTGGGTACATTGCCTTTGCTCAAGTGTAGATGTTGTCATTGATGTCAAGAAGTTATTGAAGCAATTTGTTTTGATGTCAAAGAATTTGTTTTGATGAAGGTTACAGCATGGACAGTGAGATTCCAAGAAGAGCAGAGTAGCCATGTGCAAAAAATCAAGGAAAAATACAAGAAAAAGTATGCAGGCGACTGGAAAAACTGTCACAATTTCGCGAAATGTTTGAGGAGAGAGAAAGTGTTGGCAAAACTGTCATGATTTCATGACATGTTTGAGGAGAGAGAAAGTGCTGGCAAAACTGTCGTGATTTCGTGACATGTTTGAGGAGAGAGAAAGTTCAAGCAAAACTGTCACGATTTCGTGACATGCTAAAAGAAAGAGAAGAAGCTGGAAAAACTGTCGTGATTTCGCAACATGTTGGCAGAGAAGGAGAGCAAGATGGAAAGTGTCACGATTTTGTGACATGTCGCATTTTCACGACTCGAAAAGTGTAGGAAGGTAGAGAAGGAAAAGTGTTGTGATTTCATGACATTCTACAAAGAAGGTTGTATGGATGAAAAAGTGTCACGATTTCATGACATGTTGCAGAAGAGAGAGTCTGTAGTGTGAACTGTCATGATTTCATGACAAAATCAAAGAGAGAGAAAGTGATTTAGGAACTATCATGATTTTGTGACATGATGCAAAGTTCCAAGTGAGGACTGTCATATTTTTGCGACATGCTACAGAGGTCAAGATGAGGACTGTCATGATTTCGTGACATGCTGAAAAGCTCAAAATGAGAAGCATCACGATTTCATGACATGAAGCAAAGGGAAGATTCTAAAAGGAGAAGCATTGTGATTTCACGATAGGCTGCTAAGAAAGCGTACGAAAGCCAAAAGTGTCACAATTTCATGACAGGTAGTGGAGAAAGCGTATAGAAGCCAGAAGTGTCACGATTTCGCGATAGGCAGTGGAGAAAGCGTGCAGAAGCCATAAGTGTCGTGATTTCACGATAGGATGCAAGGAAATATTTTGGAAGCTGAAAGTGTTGCGATTTCATGACAGGCAAAAAATATAGCGTTTGGGAGCTAAAAGTGTCACAATTTAACGATAGGTAGAATAAAAAGCATACGGATGCTGGAAGTGTCACGATTTCATGACAGACAAAAGTGAAGAAGCTAGCAGGAGGAAGATGTCATGATTTCGTGACATGTCATAGTTCTGCGACCAAAAGGGAAGTGCAGACTCCAGTGGAGGAAAATGTCGTGTTATCACGACATGTCATAGTTTCGTGACTCAAAGGGGAGAGAGAATGTACGAAGTCAAAAATGTCATGATTTCATGACATAAGCAGAAAGGAAGTCAACAAATGCTGTAGTGTCATGATTTTGCGACAACAGGAAAAAGAATATGTACGACAGGCAAAAGTGTCACGATATCATGACAAAGGCCAAAGGAAGGCGTACGATTGCAAAAGGTGTCACAATATCATGACATGTTATAGTTTCACGGAAGAAGCTATAGGAAAGTGACAAAGGTGGCAGAGGCGGTTGAAGCTGACAAAGTTAAATCTGGGACAACAAAGATTAGGGTTTTGCAGTCGACGATCTTTAGGGTAACAACCAACTAAAGATTAAGTTTTTGATCATGAATTTATGCTATAAAAGGAGGACTGTTTTGAGATTGAATGTATCGAATGCAAGTATCAAACTTGTGCAAGTAAAGTCCGTGGTGTGCAGAGACCGAGTCAAATCGATTCGAGTGAAGTGTGCGAGATGCAGCCATAACAGCGTAGATAGTGCAGAAGTGGTGAGTTGATGTGTAGAATGAGGAGTTCGATCATAGAGTGTTGAAGTGCTACTGTATTTGTGAAGACAGTACAAAGGTTGGAATTCGATCAAGGGCGGCTGTGATTGCGGCTATGTTTGTGCAGACAGATTTGTGTTTCATATTCTTAAGAAAAGCATATTACATCTATCTTATTCTTTTGAGATTTAAGATTGATATTGGGAATTAAGTATAGAACATATTGAGTCTCTAAAAATTATCTTTATGCTTCTATGATGTTGATGAATCACATTGGGTCTCTAACAATTCTCTTTGTGAGTTCATGCTAAGCAAGTTTTCTTTGTAAGCTTGCTGAGGTTTTGGACAGGTTCAGGTGGGGATTTGTGAGCAGGTTTTGGACAAGTCATTGAGAGGGCTTGTTGGATAGCATTGAGCAAGCTTTTGCTGAAGCTTGTGGAGCAGTTTGGGTAGGTTCTAAGTGAGAACTTGCAAAGTAAATCTGAAACAAATCTTGAAGACTTGGGTGAAGATCAAGCCAGCATTAGTGCAAGCTGGTGAACCATTTCTGTGAACCATATTTGAGGACCAGTTGAGGACAGAGATTGATGAAGAGTTGAGGACAGATTTGTGCCAGATCGAAGGACTGTGTTTGGTGTAGATCAAAGAAAGAGGAAGAGGACATTTGTGCCAGACCAAAGGACTGTGTTTGGTGCAAATTCGAGGACCAGCTTTGAGGTGATAGAGTTGAGGACAGAGGTCTCCAGCCAGAGCAGGGAAGATAGGTGTCTTCTATGGATAGAGATCCATTTTCTAAGGGTAGTGGAGGTAGAGGTCTTCTAGAGGATCACCAGCCAGAGCAGAGTTAGGGGAAGGTATCTCCTTTGAGTAGTGGCTCATAAACATTGTAATTGGGAAGGTTTCCCAAAGAACTGTGATATAACTTTTAGAGAAAAGTTTATCCGTGGAGTAGCCCACTTTGGGTGAACCACGTAAATTGTTGTGTCACTTTGTGGATGATTTTGTGCATTGCTTTGATATTGCTTTGGGTATATTGCTTTACTATTTTGAAGTATAAAGGAAAAAGTAAAAAGAGGTCTTATACTGTTCACCCCCCCTCTCAGTATAAGCTTGTTTTCTTCAAGATATCGAATAGCAGAGTTCATAATGGAGCATATCATAATTCATTTCGAGGTACCATCCAAAATAGTTTCAAATAATGGAACTTCTTTTAAGAACAAAACTATGTGAACTTTAACCTCTAAGTACCGCATAAAACATAGTTTTGCATCTCCATATTATCCGCAGACAAATGGGCAAGCTGAGGCCTCAAACAAGACTGTGGTAGCCATATCAAAAAATACAGTACAAGAACACCACAAGGATTGGAATACACAGCTGCCCCTTGCATTATGGGCTTATAGAACTAGCATTCGGACTCCCACTGGGTTAACTCCATTTTCACTAGTATACGACACTGAGGCCATTATGCCCTTAGAGTTGGAAATTCCAATGCTGCGTGTCACATTGAAAGAGTTCATTGATGATGAAACCACATAGCAAGCTCACCTAGATCAACTGACGCTGCTCGATGAACATTGTGTGAATGCCCTTGAGAATCTGTCAGGAGCGACTCAAATGAGCTTACAATATCAAAGTCCACCAGAGATATTTTGAAGTTGGGGATCTTATGCTAAAAGAAAACCAACAAAACTTGAATTTGCTTCCTGATATGCGAGACAAATTTGCGGCTAATTGGTTAGGACCCTATATCATATCTGAAAATATTGGTCTAGGTACCTATCACTTGACATCGCTAAGGGGTGTTGAGGAGCTTGAACCTCTCAACATCATCCATCTTAAGGCATTCTATGCTTAGAGAGTGTAGCATAAAAAGCTCCAAAGGCATCTGTAAGCCCTTTGGTCAATCAAAAGGCACCAAGGATTTCTAAAAATCACTTGGTCAACCCAAAGGCTCTGATAGTTCCTATAACTACTCGGTCATCCCAAAAGGCTCCAAGCTCTCATTCGAGTGATTTGGTCATGTCAAAAAAAGCTCCAAAGGCATCTATAAGCCCTTTGGTCAATCAAAAGGCACCAAGGATTTCTAAAAATTGCTTGGTCAACCCAAAGGCTCCGAGAGTTCCTATAACCACTTGGTCATCCCAAAAAGGCACCAAGGATTTCTAAAAATTGCTTGGTCAACCCAAAGGCTCCGAGGGTTGCTTAAAGCCACTCGGTCATCCCAAAAAGGTACCAAGGATTTCTAAAAATCGCTTGGTCAACCCAAAGGCTCCGAGGGTTGCTTAAATCCACTCGGTCATCCCAAAAAGGTACCAAGGATTTCTAAAAATTGCTTGGTCAACCCAAAGGCTTCGAGGGTTGCTTAAATCCACTCGGTCATCCCAAAAAGGCACCAAGGATTTCTAAAATTGCTTGGTCAACCCAAAGGCTCCGAGAGTTCCTATAGCTTCTTGGTCATCCTAAAAGGCTCCATGTCCTCTTGCTGAGAGTTTGATCAACTAAAAGGTTCCAAAGGCATCTGTAAGACCTTTTGTCAATTCAAAAAGATCCAAGGATTTCTAAAAATCACTTGGTCAACCCTAAAATATACAAAGGCATATATACTCATCGTTTGGTCAAATATGAAAGCTCAAAAATGTATAAAAATTTGAAAATATATAAAATTCCAAAAAAAATGGTAAAGCATAAAATACAAAAACATTTGCTTTTACAGTTTGCATTTTCATATATGCATTCACATCATCATATTGCATTTAGGCATTTTTCATCCGTTGCATTCCACAGTAGAGTGTAATGTGTATATCAAAATATTACAAACGATTGCACGTTTGTGTTTCAATCATGCACCCTTGCATTTATCATAATTCATTGCATTCATACATGATACCTATTGCAGAGAAACATGTATGTATATTAAGTTTTTTAGTCACTCAGCCATACCTAGTGGGTTCTTCAGATATTGTAGAAAGCTTGCTTTGTTGTTATAGACAAGGTCATTAGTTGGGATAGTGCTTCAACATATCAAAATATCATCACTAAGAAAAATAATATAAAATCCTACTAAGACAAGAGATGATGAAAGCTATGAAAGCAGTCTTAGGTATCTAGAGAGATGGGTTTCACGACCTTCTTATCTTGCAAATAGTCGGTTTAGAAAGGTGTACTTTGGCAAAAGGACAAGAATTTTCCCTATAAATCCCAAAGTCACAAATTTTAAATTCCAAGTTACAAAGTTCAAAAGTACAAATTTCAAGTTCAAAATGTAAAGTGACATACTGAATCAAAAGCATTATAAAGATCCATTACTCAAAGAAAATGGTAACACATGGACTAACAGTGATTTTTATCACTACATATGAGCAAGTAAGAAGGGTGATAACTTGAATCCCTGGATTGTCCACCTTTTGAAAGCCATAGAGTGATCCCCGATTACAGCAATGGGTTGGAAGAGTCCCACCTACAATCAGAGGGGTAGTTCTATTGGGTGATACCCAAACGTAGCAATGGGTTGAAAGAGTCCCACCTATATTTGAAGGGGTAGCCCTGATCAATTTGTAATATGAGCTAGCTCTACGTACCTAGGATTATCTAGTTGTATAAGTCTAATCAAAGCTGAAATAAGGATGGTACGATCGTATGAGGAACCCTATCTCACATATGGGTTGAAAGAGTCCCGAATGACATACGGGGTATGCTTATGATCTATCTAAAAATACTCACATGCACACACAAGGATAATGAATAGTTGGGTCTATCACGACAAAATCCTTTTCCAATAAAAGCCTTGTACAGTTAGTATGTGATTTTTGGAGAAGTCTACTAGGGTATTTGAGTTTCAAGAAAAACCCCAAAAAATTCTTTAATAGCAACAAGATACCAAATATCAGTAAACATCAAAAATATGAGTCATTCATTCATCAAAATACATTTTACAAAGCACAATCAAACATATAGGATAGATACCGCATGAATGTCAAAAATGATGTTTAGACGACCATTGACTATATAATGCAACAAAGAAAAATATATAGAATGACATATTCATTCATTAGCATTATACCAATCCATTTCACTACGGGTGATTAATTGATTAAGTTATTGTAATGAGAATTATCAATTATTTTGCATGATTATCATACATTCTGTGGTGTCTCATTTTAAAATTGATATACATAGTTTACATTCATTCTTTATGTTTTAAGTGATTAAAGCATACAGGTTCATTCCCATTAGATTATGATTATGTACATAATGCATTACCATACATTGCATAGCATGCCATAACTTCATAAAAATAAATGCATGCCCACAAAGCAAAAATAAATATGTGTTCAAAATAAATACTACATCCATTATATATGGCACATCTAATCATATAGATCACTGCATAACATCATCATCATAAAATAGATAGCTATCTAGTGCATGTCATCCATACATTGCATCATATAAAAATTGCATCATATCAACATAGCATCACATAAGCATTGCATCCATGTGCATCACATAAACATAAAATCAAAAATTAAACATTAGATACACATAATGAGCCAAAATGATTGTCATATATATTATATATATATATATATATATATTTTTATATATATATATATATATATATATATATATATATATATATATATATATATATATATATATATATATGTCCAACAGAGTACATATGAGGAGTATAAAAATGCCCGTAGGCTACAAAGCGTGTAGGTCCTTGACCATACACTCAAAATGAATACAGCATAGCAAAAGTATAGTCTGCATCTAGCAGAGCCCATGTCTAGTCTGCTCCACCTGTATTGGAGCTCTCATCGCCTCCCTCAACACTGTGCTCTGGAGCCTGATCTCTTGTCTATGATAGAACATTTGGTGGGTCCTACTGTGGGTCCTACCTACCTACAAATACTAAGGCACCCAACACATGAGAAACTGGTAACTGCAGCAGGCTATTTCTTTGACTAGCATCCCTTGAAGTCTATCCTACATCTCTAGGCCCGGCACGCGATGTCACCCCATGTGTGCTAGAGGACCTGTGCATCCTCTCAGTCCTATGCATCTTATGACCTGAGCTTGTCATAGACTGCCCTAATGTCCTAGACCTGGTACACTGAGACTCTAAGGAGAAAGGATCCTAAGGAACCTATAGCTCATGCATCTCAATATAACTTACTAGTTGATCAATGCGAGCAAGTCAAGATATGTGCATCTCATTGTCCTCATGACCATACTGTGTATTCAATCTACCTCGGTCATAAGATCTTGTGTAGCTATTGGTGCTTCCAGAGACCCCATAGTAGCCTAAGGAGGTGGCATAGCCCCCCTCGATACCTAGAGGAGATCCCTCTCTGCCTTTGCTATAGTATGTTGTGCCTGTGCTAACTCTAGAGAAGTCTACAATATCTGAGCCTAGGCCTCTACATCTATGGCCTGCATAGTTAGATCCTGTATCTGATGTTGCACCTCAGTAATGCATCTATCCCTATCATCTACTCTCACCTCTAGAGTGGTGATAGTAGTGTCTTGCTCTAGCTGCTACATGTGGAATCATCCTAGCTGACTCTACAAGTCAGCCATTTGATCTAAGAGCTAACCCTCTATGTTGTTGGGAGGGACCTCATCCTCCTCTAGAGCCTCTTCATCGAGGTCAACCTTAGGAGCCTCTTTAGTAGTGGTCATTGTGCCCCTGCTGCCCTCTGTCCACTGGCACACCCTATGCCCGTAAGGATCCACCTCTGCCTCTACCTGATCTGGATCCTAGCCCAGAGGCCCTATGTCATACCATTTGAACATGGACCACCACCTATTATACTCTAGAGTGGTCCCAAAATTCTTGACTCCAATCTCCTGGTAGTCATCAACAACATCTTCTAGAGGCTTCAAAATGATCCACTGTAGATCGTGCTTTACAATTAAGCGTCAGTACCTGAGAGGGATTTTTGGAATATTTTGCACGAGCCCAAACTATTGTAGGACCTGAGATTAGAAATGTTACTCTCAAATCTTAGCCTTATGGCTAATCAACCATCTATCATGGTGTACCTGTCTTAGCCACTAGCCCTCCTTTGGTCATGTTTGGGCAATCCATATAGGGCCACCACTGAACATCGTTCGGGCCAAGTGCCAAAAACTAAGTAATATAGTGCTAGATGTCACCAACATGGATCCTTTTGTGGGTACCCTCCTCCTCATGAGGCCAGTAGGTAGTATAACACTGAAAATCATCAACAATAGTAGTAATCCATAGTGGCAGATCTATAAGACACTCGATTCAAATGTGCTGCCACCCCCAGATCTACAATAGAAGACTATAGTTGAGGCCCTTACGGTTATGATTCATAATTTGGTACAACTCCTTGTAGAGCTGATATAGTAGGGTGCTCCCCAAAGATAGAAGTAGAGGCACCTCTATAGAGATCTGCAGCACCCTCCAAGCAGTGGATAGGAGGTTCTAGGGAATCCTCATGCTCGAGGAGTCTGGAAGCACAATATATATTATGAGGTGCTTAAAGAGGGCTTCCCATGTATAGAATACATCCTCGTGGTACCACTCACTAATATGTACCCCTCCATGGTCTATCGCATCCCGAGCATCCTTGCTCTGGTCATTAAATATAGTGTCAAAAATAGCCTCCTTTACCCTGGAGGTAGAGGAGACGATGGCCTCGCCATTAATGGGGATCTTGAAGATCCTATAGATGTCCTCTAGAGTAACAGTCATTTCACCTATAGGAAGGTGAAATGTATTGGTCCGTGCATTCCAGCACCGGGCCAATGCAGTCAGGTAGGATTGATCTACCATAATCATGGGTAGATCCATGACATATCTAAACCTGACAGCTCAGAACTAATCCCAATCATCATCGTATAAAGCCTCATAGAGAGTCTTCAAAATATCTGGCTCCTAGGCTCTAGAAGTCAATCTCTGGAATAACAAGCATAATTTAAGACAAAATATAGCTAACTAGAGCTTAAAAAAAAAAAAAAAAAGCAACAACAAACCGCAGCTAAAACCTACGGTCCCCAATTTGCAAATTGGGAACCGCAACTGAATATTTTGGTCCCTAATTTTCCAATTGAGAACTATAGCTACCAGCAACAGTTTAGGAGTGACATCCATTTTAGGTACCCTCCTAGGCCACTATAGCATAAAATTAAAATCTTAAAGCTAGCCTAAACTAGTTGGGTTCATTACCAGTAGTTTAGTGAGGTTCATTATTTGCATTACTTAATCTAGTTTATTTTACTGGTATTGAGTGTGTGGTCTTAGTTTCATGTTACCCTGCCCGCACCCTGGCCCTAGCTAGTGGATGGATGATTAGGATCTGCCATCGAGGTCGAGGAGTGTAATCATGGTCGAGGAGGTTTTCTCACTCTCAGAGATCTCATATTTCTAGCTTTTTCCAAGAAATAATGAAAATTTTCAAATGGGAATTCAATTTATAGGTTTTCCTAGTCTAGATGAACCGCAACTGACACATGCGGTTACAGAACTAGGGTTTTCCGCCTGCAGGTCTAACCCGTAGTTCCCAAAATTTGGAAATGTAAATCGTAGACCATACCTACGGTCCATAACTAGCATTAAATGCACTCAAAACCCATCGTGGGAAGGTCTAAAAGAGCAAATTAATGACTTCCACTAGAAAAAAATTCAAAATCAATGATTAAAATTGCAAATTTGGTGATGTTAAAAGCATGAGGACCGATCAAATACATGCAAAATTAAAACAAAAAAACAAAAAAAACAAATAATTAAAAACTAAATGCACCTCGTATTCAGTGATTTATCCTATACACTTAGTGGTTGCAATGAGTTGCGATCCATGCAATCCGACAAGATGATTAAATCACCATAAGGACATTTGGGGTAAAATTGTCAGTTCTTTTATGACATCTTTCAGCAAATCATCGACAAATATGATTCAACACAAGTCTAATGGCATTTTTATCATTTTTATTCCTTAAGACGGCTATTGTAGCATGACTGCTCTAGGGGATAGAAATGTGCCAATACTACTAAGAGTTGTAAACATAAGGTGAACTAGGCCTAGCCAAGGCATTAAAAGGCTCGAATCTTAATTTGTTCAGGATCATTCATTATGGTCAAGAAATTTTGTTGCTTCATACATTGTCATTACCCTCATCAACTCATCACTTGAGGGGGTAGTTATAACTTCATAATCATAATCAAAGTTAGAAGAAGATCCCTGAGATCGTAGATCCCCTGATCTTGTCAAAATTGCATTTGTTCTTGTGAATCATTGTCAACAGATATCATAAGATTCCCCATTTGCTTGGGGTAAACAAAAAATATGATAATTGGTTTGTAACTCTCATCCTTTGGATTTATGGGTTAGAAGATACCCATACTTGGCATTGGTGCTATCCGAACGTATGATGACGAGGGCAGACTTGTCACAATGTAAGCCTTTCACAAGCTAAAAGCAATGATTCCAAGATGCACGCCCTTTTGCTGGACCTGGGGCATCTAATGTTGATATGACTAATGATCATCATATAACCTTAGACATCATTTTAGGATGTATATTTTTGCTCAGCATTGTTCAATCTCATAATGCATCTCAAAAGGGGCATCTGTAGACACCTAAAATGCATCATGTCAAGGGTGACTACTCATATGGATATGCTACAAGACCATATGGAGGATCTTGGATAGAATCCAAGATAGAGCAGTGGTTCTAACCACTCAATTTAGGCATTTTGGCCTAAGCAGTTTAAATCACAGCCCAAACCTGTGATCTCCAGTATAAACTACGATTGACACCTGCGGTCTATAGTCTAGACAATAACTATGACCTACAGTCTTAAATAAAGTTCAGTTAGGCCTTCCATCTGAGCCAAATAGGTTAGAATGGCCAAAATATCTAGAAGAATGCAGTTGAAGGATGAAAGATTCTAGAGGCTTCCATCCCAAATGTTCTAACCAACCTTCTTGGTATTGGCTTCTCCATGAAGTCACCCCTAGCCCTATGGGCATGCTATAAATATCCCCTCAAAATGGGGAGAAAGAGAGAGAAAAGCATTGGAGATTTGAGCAACGAAGCCCTGGCAAATTGTACACTCAAACTGAGTATACTAAGAGATAGATCTATTGCACTTAATCCCTGACCCTTTTTGCCACCATTCATGATGAATTGCATTATGGATGCCCTAGGTGCTTAGGAGGATCAAGAAACACAAATACGGGCAAACGAAGGCCCTTCACATCAAATTGACCACAAAATTAGTCTTAGGACAATGAAGGCGACCCTTGAACATCAATTTGGACAAGAAGATTGAGCCCACTGCCCTTAATTTTGAGGGTAAACTCATCAGAGGTCAAACCATGACTGTCAGCCGTGATTCATGATGTAGATCGCTCACTAGAGCTATGGTTTGCAATAGGTGATAGATCATCTTACTCTTTTCTTTTATGTCCAGCTAGTTAGGTTAGATTAGCCATTTTGTTGATTTAATAGCATTTTAGAAGACTTCTGACCATAGAACTAGGCTATATTCACATTTTATGCTTATGTTTCAATTATGACTAAAATGCTTTCTTTATGCATGTTTATGCTTCATTTTATATATTTGATCCATGCATAGTGTAGATGCTATTTTACTTTATGCTATTACATGAATCTTGATTCACTTTGCATAGTTTAGTAGCTTTCTTTATGCTTTCTTGATTATGCATGTTAATGGTGTCATTATACATTTTACCTAAAAGGGCCTCATCATGAGAGGCTGCCTATATTTTTGACATTCTTGTTGTTTCTTGACCATAGGGAACAGTTCCAAAGGAGAGATAAAGCATTCAATCCCTTCCCCATTGCAAATAAGAGGGTCATCCACACCCTAGAGCAGTTCGTGTCACCCAGAGGGGAATTTTGATCACACCTACCCTTGATAGGGATTAAACACTATTGTAATTAATGTATCACATGGGTATCCCTAAGAGGGACGAATCTATAATTTGACTTCATTGAAATTAATAAAGGATTCTGTATATTCATGTTATTTCTTTTTATCAAATTATGAATGCTTATTTGTGTATTTTCCTTCGATTGCGATAGTTATATCAGGTGTGAGCCTCTTTTGTGGTTACACTTTAGAGAAAGGATAATTTATTTTCCTTGTTGTCTTCTATGATGTCGACGAAGATCATAAAGGCTTCGAATGCCTTTGGTCTTAAACCCAACCTTGGTTTATTAAAATATCTTTAGACTTTATCAAACCCACTCTTGCCTTATAAAACATAATAATAAGAATTATAATTATTTTATTTGGGTTTTCACCATGGCACATTTAATATTATAATAACCACTATTATAATATTATACCTTTGATAAAGTACATTTAATATTTATTTATAAAATTTAAATTCACACTGAATTTAAATAATTTATAAAATAAATATTATAACCCCTTTTTAACTTCTATATTTTGCACTATTTCACTTGATCTTTGGCATTCTTCCTAGATATCAAATAATTATTTTTATCCCCTTTATTTCCTGCTGAAATATTTGGTATTAATGATGACTTCATTTGGTGACATCAATGACAACTTTGACTTAGGGACTCAAAATTTCCAACAATCTCTCCCTTTGTCATTGATGGTAACCCATACTCTTCTTACCTAAACTTGACCTTTCTTTTTCCTTCTGCTCCCCCTAGGACATTTCTCCCCCTGGCTCAATGCTCTCTCAAATATCAAATCTCTCCCCATATCAAATATCTCCCCAATACACAAATCTCTCCCCCTTTGACATCAATGGCAAAGGGTCACCTTTGGGGCTCGGGGCTAAGAATGAGCCTCTTAGCTTAGCCCCTCCCCCACCTCCTTTGAGGTGGTTAATTCTAGGGTGGGATTATTTCTACTCCCAAAAGGCATTATTATTTGCCTTTATCCTCTTCCTTTATTTTCTAAATTTTCTAATTCTTTTGATTTTTTCTATCCGTGTTATCATTCAAGTTCCTGTCACCATTCCTGTTCCTATTTCTGTTCCTGTTCTCATCCATATTCCTGTTCCTATTTCTATTCTTGCTCCTATTATTATCAATGTTCCTATTCTTGTTCATGTTCCCGTTCCTGTTTGTATTCCTATTCATGTTCATACATGTTTCTAGAATATTTTCTCTACACCATTTTGATGTGTGACCATTATTATTGCACTTATAACACTTAATGTTATTATTCCTTGGAGGTGCAAATGTATTAGGATCTCTTCTAGTGAAGCCATATCCTTTTCTATCATGAACCCACCCTGCAATTCATTGCCTTATGAAAAAAATCATTACATTAGTAGCAATAACCATGAAAATTTTATCCTTTCCCATATTCTTGTCTTTCATGTGTCCTGCACTGTGAAGCCATGTGCCCAAACCTATGAAATGAAAAATATCTTCCATTTAAATTTCTTTGTCTTGACCTCATTGGTCTCTTGTTATGATTGTTGTTCCATATGTATCTTTTATGTGCATTGTTCCTATATTTTTTGAACTCTTTATTGTCCAACTCATCCTTTGATGTCTCACTCCCTCTTACACTATCTTCTTCTGATGTATCTTCATCTGAAGTTTCTTCTTCTTCAAGACTTGAAGTAGACTTTTCTTCCCATTTCTTTTGTACTTGTTTAGAACCAAGACCTGTCTTGTTTGTTGCTCTTTGTATCTTGATTATTTTATCCACACTCTTTGCACTATTTACATACTCGTATAGCTTATTATTGGAGTCTTCTATATATTCCTTTAGTAGAGCCACTTCTTGTGTTAACTTCTTACATTCCAAGATCTTTGCTTCTAACTTATCTTTGAACTTCTTAGCCTTAGCCTTTGATTCTTCTAAATCCTGTATGAGCAATAATCTTTCTTCATCACATTCTTGAAACAAAATTTTAAGCTTAGATTATTGCTTTCTTACCTTCTTTACCATGTCAAGGGAATATATGAGTTCTCCCTTGAGATCATAACCATTCTCTACTAAATAATCCTCTATTTTTTTGCCTTTGTCCACATCATTACTTTTTGTCTTGTCTTCTATAGGATCACTCACTTCTTCTAATGCCATTAGAATATTTTCATCTGGTATTTCAAGTGCATCTTCATAGTCATCATAACTGAAACTATAACCATTCCTTGTGCAATAATTTTCAAGATGTCCAAATCTACCACATCTAAAACACTTGAGAATAACTGGAGTCTTTTTCTTAACTGGTTCTTTATCTTCAATCATAAATATGACTTCATATCTATCATTATCTGAAAAGCTAGCATCACTATCATTTGAGTACTTACTTGCATTATCTACATAATAGCTTCTCTTTTGTCTTTGGAAGAACTTCTTTCCTTGTCTACTTTGTCCATCCCTGCTTTTATTCTGTTGCCTGTATCTTTCTGATTCCCTATACCTGTGATCCTATTTTTTTCACCATTGTTGTTCTTTGGCTCTTTACAATATGTTGCAAAATATCAATAATTTCCATAATTTAAACACTTAAAAAATATTATATTTATGGGTATTATGGAACCTTTATCTCTTCTACCATAATTAGCTTCTTCATCACTGGATGACTCACTGCTTGAATCTGAATTATTACCCTTTATCTTCTTGTTCGCTTTAAATGCAACCTCTTTCAAAGGGATACAATATTTTATTCTTATCTTAAAAGTTGTAAGTATGCCAGGTAAATAATTTATTGTTAAACAATCACTATCAATTGATGTTTCTATAAAAAGAACATTTTCACTGTACCTCTTTGGAAGAGTTCTCAAGATCTTATCACAAGCATCAGATTCATCAACCTTCATTCCAAGACATCTCATCTCATGTACAAGTTCATCAATCTTATTGAGATAGTCACAAATATTTTCATCATCCTACATTCTTAGGTTTTCAAATTCTTCTTTGAGATTTATGATCTTAGATTTCCTGACACCTTTATCTCCTTCATATATGTCATGTAGTAGTTATCGCATTTCTTTTGCTATTTTACAATCCACAACCTTCATAGATTCTGATCTACACAACCCTTTTATAATTGCATTCATAGCTCTTGAATTTGCATACATTAGAATCTTACCTTCCTTATATGTAGGAGGATTTATTGTTGAATCATATCCAAGTTCCACTGCATCCCAGATTTCATTTCCAAGTGCCATCAGGTGAAATCTCATTAGCATACACCAATACAAGAAGTCACTTCCATCAAATACTGGTGCTATATTATTGATGGACCTATCTCTTTGATCCTTTTGATCCATTATGTTCTTGACCACTTTTCCTTCAAGCTATCAAACTCTTTTGAAGGAACCCGCTCTGATACCAATTGAAGAACACAAGCTTATACTGAGAGGAGGGGTGAATAGTATAAGAGCACTTTTTACTTTTCTTTCAAATCAATATTATGTAATGTATATATAATAGTATCAATAGAAATAGTCAAATCAATGTACAAAACACCATACACAATAGAGACACCACAATTTATGTGGTTCACTCAATGTGGGCTACTCCACAAAAAAAATCTTTCACTAAAATTTTCTTAATAAATATCTTGGGAATCCTTCCCAATTAAAATGTTTATGGACCTCTATCCAAATGAGATGTTGATACCCTAAATTTGGTTTGTGGATCTCTATCCATAGGAGATCTCCTTCTCCTCTACTCTGTATGGTGATCCTCTAGAAGATGACTGCCTCCATTGCACTGGCTTATGGATCTCTCTCCATTGAAGACTGTTATCCTCACTTAGAAGACTTGTCCTCATTACATTGGCTGATGGATATCTATCCATCGGAGACTCTATCCTATATGCTCTATCACATCCAAATATCTGTCTCAATTCTATACTAAACATAGTCCAATAGGTCTAGCACAAATCTTCTCAATATTACACTAAACACAGTTCATTCGGTCTAGCACAAGTCTACTCAATAAGCTCACTCAAATATACACTAAACACAATCCATTCGTTATAGCACAAATTTTCTTAAATCTTGCACTAAACACGGTCTAGTTAGTCTAGCACAAGTTCACTCAAATATACACTAAACACAGTCCAATAGGTCTAGCACAAATCTGCTCAATAGGTCCATTCAGAACCTACTCAAATCTTCTCAAAAGATCCACACAGAACCTGTCCAAATCTTCTCAATAGGTCAACATAGAACCTATCCAAATATGCTAAATAGGTCCACACAAAACCTATGCAACTCTACTCAATAGGTCCACTCAAAACCTGCTCAAATCTGCTCAACAGGTCCACACAGAACCTGCACAACTCTACTCAATAAGCCCTCTCTAGGACTTGCTCAAATCTGTATTGTAAGCTTCCAGAAAAGCTCACACAAAATCAGTCCACAAGTCTTTTCAAAGACTTACCTCAAATCTGCTTAACAAGTCCACACAGAACTTGTCCAATCTCATAGAAACATAAATAGAATTGTTAGAGACTCAATATGTTCTTTACTCAATGCTCAATCACTTTCTCAACTCAAATCAATCTCATAGAATCATAAAGAGAATTTTTAGAGACTCAATATGTTCTATACTCAAAACTCAATCACTTTCTCAACTCAATATCAAATAAGCATAAACAAAATTGTTAGAGATTCAATTTTTTCTATTCTCAAAACTCAATCACTTTCTCAACTCAATCTAATAGAAGCATAAAGAGAATTATTAGAGACTCAATATGTTCTATTCTCAAAATTCAATCTCAACTCAAATCAGAATATAGAATAGTTTGTTTTATGGAACTTGAACAATCACTTCAAGAAACAACTCTTGATCACAAACCCTAGCCCAAGCATGTATCATACAACTCAAAATGTTTCCAACAATTCTCAACAATAAATCTCACATAACAATGATACTCATGATCTTTTCAAATCCTAGTTCAAGTTCTATGCATAACAGCTCACTTCAACAACCATGCTCATCAAATAAGGTTTTAATCACAACTCTCAATTTTAGAAAACCTTGAAGCATTAACTCAAACACTTCACTCAACCAATGATCTCAACAACAATGCTAATAAAACAAGGTTTTAATCTCAACTCTCAAATCAAAAAACCTTGAAGCAATAACTCAACCACTTTCTAAAATGAAATCCTAATAAAGTCCTTTTCACTCCAAAATTAATTTTCAATAAAGCCAATCAACCAAGTCAACCAAAGAAGAATTTGCCCATACTTTTTGAATATCAAGTAGTTGACCTCAAAAATCTACAACACTCACAATTACTTCTTTGCCAATCTCAATAACAGTTAGAGGATAATTTTCTTCAACAAAAAATATCACAAAAATAATATCAAAATTACACCTTATCACTCCAACTTAAATAATAATCAATATCCTCACAATAGTCACAAAAAACCTTAAATCAAAATAACATATTACCCATAAAGTCTTAACCTTTCAATATTCCACAATAGCAATTTTCAACTTAAAAATAAAAATAGAATTCTCCTTATAACTCCTAAAGGTGATTCTCAACTACCACAATTTTATTACAAAGCAACATTTCCAAACTCAACCACTAAACAACCTTATACCTCCAACTTAGGTTTTTAATTAAAAATAAAATAAAAAATATCACCTTTGCCTTGGGAGGGAATCAAACCCTTAACATTGCCCCCTATGAGTGCCTTAACCATGGCCAAAGTCACCGCACAAGCCAAGCACTCATTTAGACCAACAAAGCACCACGTGCTTCTTAACCTCCACTCTCTCCTTCCACCTTGGAAAAATAATGTGTGTCGTAGGTGCTTCAATCAACACACCTCACAATGCACCCACCATGATTCGAACACAAAATCCCTTGCAAGCCAGTGCTTTTGCACTTTCTAAAATGCCACTAGACCATGTTGTCTTATGCAAATTCAAAAATTGAAGCTTCCACTCTTCAACACTTTTTTGTCACGTTTTTCGCATACACACACGAGCTCTTTCTTTCGCAATCCAATCTTTTCACTTTAGAGCAAGGATAATTGATTTAAACTTTAGGCATAGTATTTATATTCTTCTTCCGATACTTTGAAAACCTCGATGCTTTCCTTGTTGTCTTATATGATGTTGATAGAGATCATAAAGGCTTCGAATTCCTTTGGTCTTAAACCCAACCTTTGGGTTTATTAAAATATCTTTAGACTTTATCAAACCCACTCTTGCCTTATAAAACATTATAATAAGAATTATAATTATTTTATTTGGGTTTTCACCATGGCACATTTTTTTTTGGTAAATAAAAGTCTTCATTAATTATCGGGTTTTGCAAGTTAACCCAAAACCTATTACAATATCCAACCTTCTGCTGAGATTGTAGATCCTAGTCATCCTTGAAACTTTCTTACCAGAACTTGTGTTGAATCCCCTACAACACCTTACTAACAAGGCACACCCATACCTAAACATAACTGTAAACATTACTTACATTGATAGGAAATTGAAGTTTGGAAATTTGCACTTGTGAAACCCGTTGCTTGCCCATTTTCTATTCTCTTTCGGAATCCTCCAAGGCTTACACCTTGTTAAATTCATTTCCAATTTGGTATGATTTATAGGGAAACCCCATAGTTATTACCAACTCCATGGGGAAAGAACACCCATTCATATTTCTCCTTAACGGGTAGGTTTATTTTCATGACTAATAATATTTTCCACTTCACATGGCACACCTTGTGTCCATGTCACCAAACTACCAACATCAACACCTATGTTGGCTAATTTGTCAGTTGACTTGTTGGCCTCACGGTACATGTGACGAGCCCTCCTGTTCTGTCTTGCCGCAAAAAGGATTCTCACTTCATGGATGACTCCCTCAATTCTCCATGGAGGTTTTTTGTCATTGGTTAATAGGTTGATGATGTTCATCGAATCACCTTCAATCATCAAGTTACCTTGAGTTGCTTGGGCTACTTGCAAGCCTCTCCAAAGGGATCTAGCTTCTTCTTCATTATTAGTTATGATTCCCAATGGTTCAGTGAAGGCCTTGACCATATTTCCTTGATGATCCCTGATTATTCCTCTAGATCCAACTCTTCCTGGGTTCTCCTTGGCTGCACCATCAAAATTTAGTTTAAACCAACCCTAGGGGGGTGGCTCCCAAGAAATCCCATTTTTGGGATTGGGCAAAGGAATGGAAGGTTTGTCCTCAATACCTAAGGCCCAAGCTAAATGTTTTTCTTGGGAAGGAATTGAGTGGTTCTCATCCACTAAGGTGCTAAGGTTTTTTTTCGCAAAGACAATAATCCTATTGAGGATGGTTTTTGGGTTGTGAATGGTATCCTTAAAGGCTCTATGGTTCCTTTCTAGCCAAATCTGCCAAAGAAAATGATGCCAACAGATTTTCCATATGTACTTAAGTTTTAGGCTAACAAAGGGTTGAGGCCATTGATGGAACACTTCAGATATAAGAGCAGGCTTAACCCACGAGATCCTAAAGGCTTGGAAAATTTCATCTAGGATGGACTCCACTACCGGACACTCCAGAAACAAGTGTTGGGTTGTCTCCCATCCTGCCCTGCACATGTAACAACGGTTAGCAATAACCATATCTTTGGATAACATATTGTCCATAGTGAGGATTTTTCCTTGAATCACTAGCCATGAAAAAAAGGATATTTTAGGAATTAAGCCTTTAATCCAAACCATACTCGGTTAAAATTGTTGACCTTCCACATTGAGAAGCACATTATAGGCAGACTTAACTGTGAAGTCACCACTTTCAGTCTCAGATCAAACAATGTGATCTTCATCCTCTCTAGAGGGAATAATTTTCTGAGTTAAAATTTTACAAAGCACATTTAATATTATAATATCTACTATTATAATATTATACCTTTGATAAAGTACCTTTAATATTTATTTATAAAATTTAAATTCACACTGAATTTAAATAATTTATAAAATAAATATTATAACCCCTTTTTAACGTCTATCTTTTGTACTGTTTCACTTGATCTTTGGCCTTCTTCCTAGATATAAAATAACTATTTTTATCCTCTTTGTTTCCTTCTAAAATATTTGGTATTAATGATGACTTCATCTGGTGACATCAATGACAACTTTCACTTAGGGACTCAAAATTTCCACCATATAAAAGTATTATAAATCAAACTTATCAACTTTATCATACTATGCACAACATAGACAACATATATTTGCATCCATAAAGTCCTACACCATTGTTTTATCCCTAAATAGGTGGTTTCTTTTAATATAGTCTAATGCTATCACCAACCTAATAAGGAGACTCATTGCGTAAGCAACATCCTGGACCAATGGTGAGAACATGAAGATAAACAAAATGCAAATGCAACTTTATGAAAGGTATTTATCCATGTTACCCTAAGCTACTAATGAACAAGTCATCCTCATCATTTACCAAAATATCTCTCATTGTAGGTGGTTTTTACCACATGGTTTTCCACTTGAGAGGTAGTACCTGCTCCTGCACCCATAATTACATCAAAAATACCATATTCCATGCTTAAAAGAATGCAATAATTCTATCATAAAAGAAAATATGTCATAATCATTCACACTAATATATAGCTCATTGTTATTTTTAAAAATTCTACCAAGACAGGGTGTTACATTAAGCCTCTTAGTTGTTGATCTTGTGATCATAAGCTATTGTAAGCAAAATGGAAATTGGGTCCTTACTATCTAGATATTTTTAATGGAGTCACCAAGTGATAACATTTTTGATCTTAAAGAGTAGAACTTTACTATGATTCTACTCAATTAGGATTTAGTCTTTCTAATAAATACAAGTGAGATTTGTGTCCCACCAGGTATGCCAAAAAATCTTGGAAGTCAATCTACATAATGTAGAATATGCACCCTAGACTTCAACCAAGATTGGATGACTTTGAATTTCTTTAGAGTCAACCTCCAGAGTAGGTCAATTTATTGAAATGCTAAAAATTTAAAAGGGGACAAAAATTCAAGGGTTTATAGGGAGATAGGGTTAGAATTTGATTAGAAAGAATTTAGGATTTAGCTTAATCGCAATGAAATATGTTGAAAAAATACCCTACACTCAAACTAATATAGGACTTAATAGACCATCCATTAAACAGAGTATTATAGAATTAAAAATAATTAGTCCCTATTATATATCTTTCAATGTTCCAATAACTTCATAAAAGGTAGTCCAAACAGCAATCCAATTATAGCAAAAATTACCTAATATAACCTACCATTCATAAAGAATAAACATAAATGCATTAAAATGTATAACTCACATTCAAATTTGAAACTCCAAAACTTTATTCAATAGATTCTAAACAATATTTTCTTATATTTATCATAGAAAAAAAAATATAGCATGTAACAAGCAAAATACTATAGAAATAACCCTCATAATAAGGTGATTAGGGATATTTATAAGTTTACAATGAATTTGTTAGCCCAATTATTACAATGTAAATTTTTTATAGGCCTAACATATATAGCTTGGCCAACATGCTTGAGGGGTGTGGAAGTCATTTTAATTCTTTGTCTTAATCAACTTGGCTTAACTATTTTAATTTTTTTGTGATGATATGGCCAGTTTGGATTTTTTCTACAATATTGGCTTCCATGTATGCTCAACAGACCTATGGATCTTAGGTTGGTTCACCTTCTACCACTATGCCTTGTTTGTGCAATGGCTTTTCAAAGCTACCAACTTAGCATAACTATTTAGATTTGGATAGCTAAGGAGTGGCTAGGAGGTTTAGGCTTTGAACATGCATATTCTCAATTGAAAAGGACATGTTTAGGAGTTTTTTGATAATTATTAGGGCTTCGAGGTGTTGCCAAGAATTTAATTTTTTTTTCCTAACGTCATCATAGAAAAATCCTAGGTTTGCTTAATTTTTTCCTTTGGCTTATAGACCTTTATGGAACTTAGGTTGACATCATCTCTTGAAAATATTGGGTTCATTTTTCCAAGGTCAAGATTTGAGCAAACTCTATATGACATCAATGCTTGAAAATCCTAGGATTACTTTATTCTAGGCTTGTGCTTTGCTAGAGCCTCTGTCTCTTAATTTTTATAGACTTATGAGTTATCAAGCTAGGATTTTTGAAACCTTTAGCTAACATTATCATTGGAAAATCTTAGGATTTCTCCTATCTAAGATTGTATTTTTCAAGAATTTTTTGAAGGTTCAACTAATGTCATTGCTTGAAAAGTATAGGATCAATTCATTTTTGTCTTTAGTCTTTAATCTCCCTATTTTATTTTTAGCATTTCAAGGAACAAACCTTCTCTAGAGGTTGATTCAAAAGAAATTTAAAATCATCCAATATTGGTTGTAGTCTAGGGCACATTTTCCACATTAGGTAGATTGAATTTTAAGAGGAATTTCTAAAAGAATAGTTCTAGCCAAAAAATAATATTTGAAGAAATATTTTACATGACCGATCTTGGGTTATTACACTACTACCTAGGAGTGGAGGTAAAGTAGAACCATCATCACATATTTATTTTGCAAGGCAAATATGCCAATTATCTCCTTGAAAAATATCATATGAAATATTTCAAGCCTATAGCAACTCCTATGGAATTAGGTCTACAACTCTCATGTTTTGATTCTTCTCCTTTAATAAATGTAACACTCTATTGATATTTAGTTGGGAATCTCATTTGTCTAACTTACACAAGATCATATATTAGTTTTGCAGTGATTTATATCTCATGTTTCATGTAAGAACCAAAGATGACATATTGGAAGGTAAGAGTTCTAGGATATATACAAGGCACTACTAAGTATGGTCTAGAATTCAAGAGGAGTGATCAATTCCTCTTAATATATTATATAGACGTAGATTATATAGGTTTCATTGATGATAAAAAATCCACCTCTAGCTATGTATTCTTTCTAGGGCCTACACCTATATCATGGGGAAGTAAGAAACAACAAACGATTGCTTGATCTTCCACTAAAGTAGAATATCATGCAATATGAGGAGCTATCTATGAATCATTATGGCTAAAACATATATTGACAAACATGGGAGTGCCACAATATAAATGTGTAATCATGCACTATGACAACCAAGGAGTACTAAAACTTGTTCATAATATAGTATTCAACAAAAGGACCAAGAACATTGATATAGAGTGCCACTTCATCTATGAACATGTTAAACAATAGAACATATAGCTCAAATTCTATCCTACTCAAGAGCAATTTGTAAACATCTTCACCAAACCCCTTGGACGTGTTAAATTTAAATAATTCTAAAGTTTTCTCTCCAAGACTATTATGTAATAAGGGGGGAATGTTAGGAGTTATTACATCATGTATAATGTGAATGTAAGTTGAGTAACCACTCAATAAATTTTTTGTGAGTTTCATTAGGGGATAAAGGGTAGTTTTAGATTGTTATGCCATATTGGGTAAATCATTATATTTAAATACCCTTTCACTTTCATAATAGAATTAATCAAAGCATTGAGTTCTAACACTATTTTTCTTATGAGAAACTGATACATTATATATTATATCATATAACTTATATGGTCATTAAAATAAATCCCATGAGATAATTCAAAAAGCTTATGTTCCTAGTGATACCCAATATAAAAAATGCATCAATATGATGTAATTATTTGACCTTCATATTGTAACAAAAAAAATCTATGAAGTCTTAGGTGATTATTGATCAACCCTTAAAGAAGCCAGTGAATGATGAAGACACAATGTCATTTCTTATGCTTCTCATGACTTTGTCATATTTTTGTACTTTATTGTCTCTAGTATAATTTAGTATTTTATTACTTATGACCTTATTGAGCATGAAGAGGATATCTTGGAGTCTCATGAGGGTGTCAAGAGATGTTATGAATCCAAGCCTAAAGATAAGTTTAACACATCACCTACTTCTATAGAGCCTAAATGTCATGACCCTTCCTTGGCAGACTTTTTATTTTGATAGATTTATGCTTTGTTATGTTGTTTGTAGATGAAATGATTGAATATTTCAGATTTTTTATGCAAAACACTAATTTATTATGGAAAAATATGTCGTGTGAATCTTATTATGTGATGTAGGATAATTTTATGTTTGGTTTTGTGAAACATGCATTTAATGTGAGAATATGATGTTGCTAATGAAAGTGCACTTTTGCAAGAACATGTTCCTTTATGGTGGCTAAAAGAATTAACCACCAAGAAAAGGATATCTTGGGGACATTATGTGATGGGTTATTTATCAGAATATATGGGGAGGCAACATGGATGAATGCCCCTTACATGAAGAAGCATATCATCATTTGCATAGTTGCATTTGTGTATTACATAATGGTTTTATTTATGATGAAATATTATAAAGTATTAGAGCAATATTGTTGGAATATTGGATGTTTGATTTCCTTTATTTATCTTATCTCAAAAGGAAATAATATATAATGAATCCATTTTTATTTGTAATATTATTATTGTAAAATAATAAGGAAAGAACAACAAATAATAAATATAAATAAATGAAATAATTTCTTATGATATTTTGGAATTCGTTTTGCACTTGACTACTTTAGTAACTTATTGCACTAATAGTAGACAACGTGGAAACTGGTAGTGGATAGTGTTGTATTAAATTGTAGTGTTTTGGTGGACTGTATTTTTAAGTTTTCAACCGAGTGGGTTGTTAAGTTTTGGTTGAAATTTTATGCATGAGGAGAAATTTTTTTATAATGGAGTGCGGTCAGATTGGCTAGGGAAAAAATATAAAGAAGGTTTTCTTTTGGAAAAAATCAAAAGAAAAAAGGATTGGAAGGAGTAAAAGTTACATGATTTCAACTTCAGATATTGTATTACATAGCAAAAGCGTGTTGGGATCAAGTACTCCATATCTATTAAGTAAAATAAAATCTTATATCTTATTGCACTAAAACTTATGGTGTTATCAAGTCCAAAAATGTGATTTTATGGAAAGAAATAAGCTAGTTTAAAATACAGTTAGTTATTAAGTTAAAATTCTTGTTGAGAGACTTGCAATTTGACTTTAAAGGTTATTATATGGAAATTTGTGTAACAATATAGTTAAATCTTGAATAATGAGGTGAATATATACTCAGAAGAGTCTCATGCATTATAGGAACATACTATATGTTACATATTTGTAATAGTGATATCGAATGGATTTTTCCAATGACCATTTAGTAATCTGTATATTGTTTTTTATTACCAATAGAGAACTCGGTTTGTAGATAGACATAGGATTTCATGTAATTGATGTTGAGAGGAAAGAGTCATATAGATGTCTACCCTTGAATAAATATTTCTTGGTTGGGTAAAAAAAATGAGAGAGTACCACTATTTGATGAATGTTGGGATGTGTAATAAATTTATCCAAATCATAACCATAATGTTCCTAGGGGTCTGTGAATTTGATTGTTTGCCTCACCATAGTAACATGTATTGGAAAAAATGTTAGCATGGTATTGTAACAATGGTGGAATTAGAATATGAATTAATTTATATATGATTGGCTATTAATGTGAATGATTTGATAGTTGTAACAGATAGGAAAAGGTATTGTTATGCTTGGGTATTTGTTTGGTTTCTACTTTGATGTGTAGCTAGAATTGAAGAAAACATGAAACAATAGGTTTTGCAAGTGTTTCTTAAAGGAATGATTGTAGTTTTGATGTATTGTAAAGGAAAGGAATTAATGCCTTCTATTGCACTTTGGTTATACTCAAAACTCTATTATTGGAAGTAATATGTATATATGCATGCATTCTTTATCATTGCTATTGATAGAAATCTTAAAGAGATTATTTGAAATGGTTTGAAAATTATCAAAATTTATTTTGAATGAATATATCTAGAATCTCAAATAGAATAGATAGTAGTTGAGATTTATTATGGATGCAAATTGGTGCATATAATAAGAAATAAATGGAGCCATATCTGATCCCCATATATAAGGTAAAATTTTCTTGGTTGGTAATGACGAGTTGCAGTTGAAGTGATCCATGGAACACTGGAAATTTTACTACCACAAGTGGAATTCGAGACTTGTTATTTGAAGTTTATTAGAATGGAGGAAATGTGGAGGCAATAGCAACTATGGAGGAAATTTTACCTTGGAAATGGAATATTTGGTGATTTATGACCACTCAGTTGAGTGAGGTACTAAAGTTTTTTCAAGAAGTAAATGGTGAAAGAAACTTTGATTGCCAAACTATAATAATTTTTGTAGAGAAAAGTTCATCTTGTGGTTGATCCACTTGTGTAACATGTTTATGAATACTATTAGCTTCAGCACTGATAGTATTACTTATTTGAAACCTATATTGGTTGGATAAATGGACAACTGTGTTATGTGACAAATAAATTTATGTTGATGTTGGTCTTAATTATTGTATGGAAAATATATGTGCTTTATTCTAAGTTTGGGTTGTTTTCAAAATGAATGAACTATCATCAGGATTTATGGGTGCCATCTGGTGAATACCTAGAATGTACCCAAAATGTAGCATATTTTATAATCCATTTGTAATATTCTTTTGAAGCTTATGATGTTACGGGTTTCACTTGGGTGAAGTAATGAAGTTAGAAGAGCAATGTTTATATTCTTCACCATGTTAAGTAAATGGGGTATTAAGACTAAAGTTGATTCAAGAAACACATTTTATCGATAAATAACCACTTCTCAATAATAGAGCTTTATGAGTTGTGTGGGGAAATTGAATATTTAGATATAGCAATATTTTTTTAAAACTCCATAAGTAACAAAAATAAAATTTTATGGAGGTTATATTTGGAAAAATCCAAGGGTTGATTCTTGAGTAACTAATTAATAATAATGAAACATAACCTTGGAGAATAGAAACTAGTATAAGCTCAAATAACTCTTATTTATATAGAGTAAGAGATCAATTTGGAAAAGTGTTGATCTAGCTATTGTAGATAGTGCTTAGTGCTCCTACACTAAGGGAATTGAGTAGATAGTAGTTATTGGCACATGTTCTTAGAACTCTTACACTAAAAGACTTGTGAAATGAGTAAAGACTAGTGTCCTTAGAACTCTTGCACTAAAATACTTGTGTAAAGATTAAATACTAGAGTGTCACCTTTCAAATGAATAAAAGGGAGAGTTCAATTAGCTTGCAAGGAGTGCAAGGTAGTTGGTGTGTAAGAGATTTGCACCTAGTACTCTTCATAGATGGACATATGGAAAATGTAGGGATAGATGCACTCTTAAGCCAAGACATGAATTATAGATGAGGGTTCATAAGTTAAGATAACTCTAGTAAAGGATCGCTAGAGTCTAGAACCTAGCAACTATTGGAATAAGAACTCAAACAATCCTTATGTAGGTGATAAAAAAATTGGATTGAATTAGGATATCTGAGTTGAGAAACATGGGTAGTGATATTTGGTATTAGAGCATGGTTTGTAGGGGAATGAGTCTACTACATAAAATAGATGATGGAATGTGATAGAAAAAATATCCATGTAAGGTTATTGTTGACACTTTTTGTCACATTATACAAGGGGTGGAAGAATAGTAGAATTTTGTATAATATTTCTTTGTTGAAGGTTTTTCTTTTATTTAAAGTTACAGCAATTTTGATTCTCCCTATCGCCCCTTTATAAAATGAAGAAGAAAGAGCTTCGCTACCAAATAGGCCAAGGAAAATAGCTTCGCCGAGAGAAAAGGAGGAGAATGTGAAAAGAGCTTCGGGCCCGAAGCACTTTGCATCACCACTTCGGGCGAAAACCTTGCGAAGTAATTTTGCCGAAGAAAATGCAAAGACAACGCTTCGCACCCGAAGCATTTTCAGAAGCCGCTTCGGGCGGAAGTTTTGCGAAGCAGTACCCAAACGACTTCGCCGAAGGAGGAGAGCATAACCCAAATCAGCCAAGGCAAGGAAACTACTTCGGGCCCGAAGTATTTCCAACACCTACTTCGCAGTTTTCACCCGAAGCAGTGGCGCCCGAAGCAAAATGACAATGTGTCGAAAAAAGAGTGCTTCGGGAGGATATGCCCCGAACCACAGTTTTGAGAGAGAATCGGGCCGAAACATTTTCCAGCCGAAGCAGTTTCGCCAGCGAAGGACAAAAGGCCCATTTCAAAGATGGAACCCGATCGGCAATCATCATCCCCGAAGAAGTTTATGCGAAGCATTATTTTGCGAAGAACAAATCAAAAGGAATCTACTTCGGCCCAAGGCTTTAGCGAGGCGGATATGTAGCGAAGCACTTTTCGGGCCCACGTTCCAAGGCGGGCAGCTTCCCAAGGTGATCAAAGGCCCCTTACAAGTACCCCCTTTCTTGCCCGATAAGTCCGCTGACCATTCTTGGCAAACGAAAGGGACGTAATAGTCCTCGGAGTAAAACCCGACGGGCATAGCGATCACTCAAGCACAACATCCAAAAGCCAGGGACACTCGGGCGACGCATTAAATGAATGTTTCCATGGTTGACCCGGTCACAGTTGCCAGTTTCGACAACCGATTTGAAAACTCAATTGCAGCAGCCGCGAGGAGCCGATTTCTCAGAGCCCGAGAGTGTACTCCGCCATTTTTGTAATAATGACTCAGAGGGTCGGGTCCTCTATAAAAACCCAAGCTTTGCAATGTAAAAGGGGGGAACTTTCTGCTAGAAAGCTGTTGTAACTTGATGTCCTGCGTCTAATACTAAAGATTTTTGTGCTCCATTTCTCTCTTTTATGCTGCCTTCTGTGCTTAATTCTTTTGTCTGTTTGCACTCGTATACTGAGACTCGAATCCCGAATCCGGTGTGCGATTGGGAACTGTACCCTAAAATTCGCCCCGAAGGATACATAGGAGAGGAAAAACGCTTTGTCATTTTCTTTTATGCCGCCCGGTGGATCGAGGTTTCTGTTATTCCCTCTTCTTAATCGTTGTTACTCTGAACCCTGAATTCCAACGAGAGAGAGAGGAGAACCCTACGAACCCGTCCAGAGGATACATAGGAAGTTCGGCACTTCGTTTCTTTCGTCTGTTCTTGGTGTTTTTTGCTGCTATTTGAGTTATTAGTGAGTGATCGTGCTTCCTGTTCTTCCCCACCTTAAATCATCAATCTCTAACCCTTATCCTTTTTTATTTCTTTCTCTAACCCGAACTCCTTTTATTTCTTTCCTGCACTCTTATCTCAAACCCCAAAAGTAGATTAGTATAGGAGCCGGCCTTTCTCCGGAGATTGGCACGAGGGGCATCTCTTCCTCTCGGCCTTTCAATGTTGGTCGCAGGTCCAGGGCGCGCAAACCCACCGAAAGTCCTTTCCTGTGCGGATTTGATGACCAACAGTTTCTGGCATGCCCGATGGGACCCAAGGTCCCATATTTGAGAAAATTTCTAGCCCGTCTTCACCGGAGCCAGTAGTTCTAACAAAGTTCCCGATGAGATCCGGTCAGTCTCATCTTCTGAGTAGTAGTGAGAATCGATGCCCTCATTACCGAAAGACTCCTAGCATCTGGCGACTCTGTTTTACCCGAAGAATCTCTAAAGTCGTAAAGACCAATGCCTAAACCTGGTTCTCGTAACCAGGAGCCCCTATGCCTTAAGAAGGTCCGAGTTCGGTGAATCTCTGGCCTGTCTTCATCTGATAAAATCACCTGGCGACTCGGCTTGAGCTGAAGATCCAGATTTCTTGGTCGTAGGCGCCTTTCAAATCCGAAAGAAGATATCCCGGAGGAATCAAGGTTCGGTGAGCAGCCTTGACCTCACAAGCGGAGAAAGAATGTTCATCTGGCGACTCCGATTCAGCAGCGATAACCGTGATCTCTGTAGACCATTGCTATAATGGCAGGGGTAAGTTTTCCCAGCTGGGATGACCGAGGCCCCTTGAATCTTCAAAGCTACCACAAGATTCCCGAGATCGCCTTGAAAGCATTGACAATATATGATGGCACCACGGGGATGGCCCGAGAACACCTTGAAGCTATTGTTGCTTTAGCGTTCCTCTACGACATAATCCACGAAGATGTCATGGTCCGACTTCTGGCTGCGTCTCTGGAAGGAAAGGCGCTGCGGTGGTATAGGCTGCTCGGGTCTAAAAGCATCTGTTCATGGGATGACCTGGTGGGAGCACTATTCGAAACATTTGATGGCTCTCAGGATCCCTTCCAACTTCTGACGTACTTCTCCACCATCAAGAGAACACCCTTGGAGAGCGTCACGGACTTCAATGTCCGATTCTCCAGAACTTGGAAGAAAGTTCCAGGAGAGATTCAACCAACGCCCGCCCAAGCTCACCTCTACTATGTTCGAGCTTTTCACCCGGACATAGGCCTCCTCTTGCTGTGATCAGGCGAACAAAGATTCCCTCAGATTTTTGAGGAAGCAGTACGAGCGGAGTAGTTTCTATCGAGAAAGTGGCAATGGGGAGAAGCCCCATCACTTTCTCCGATAATCACTTCTCCTGTCTGTCCAACGCAATATTCTTCATGGCAGACTCCTCATACTGAGCTGAAGCCTGAGATGCAGTCATGTGGAGCTCGAGAGGCAGATCCCATCCAAGTCCAACCATGGCAATTTGCGAGCTTTGCCCCGAAGATGAACAATATGGGTGCTTGCGATCTCCGTCAGAGGACAGGCCAAGAAGAGAAACAAGCTCGAGTGATAACGCCTGAGAACGAAGAGGGAACATTTTTGCACCCTTTTTGTATCCCAGAGCATGGCATGCAGGTGTTCAACCAGAATCCATCAAGCTTACTTCAAGAGGCTGAAGCCGAAGAGATCATAGAAGTTTGCTCTTTGCCGAAAAAGCCCTATTACAGCATCAAAGAGGTGAAAGAACCTGTACCCAACCCACGGTTGCTAGACTCTTCGGTATTTCGGTTCCAACCATTACTACAACCAGTGCCCCAAGAGGGCCCGCATATGGCAAACCGCTTCGCCACCTCCTCGCATCGCAGAGTACGGTACTGGTAAGAGCGGCGAACTATTGTATTGCTTTCGGTTCGCAGCATGGAGAACTTCGGAGAGGAGCCGTCCGGACTTCAAGGGTCAACTGAAGTTCAATTTGATCTGGTCCGGGCATTGCAGATTCACCGGATAAACATCCGAAGCCGAGTTTGTGGTGGCGGCATGCCCATTATGCCGCAAGCCTGTGTGAATATTGTAAAAAGTTTGGCTATTAAATAAAATGCTGCTCAGAGACTCAGGTTGAGTTTTGCCTCGACAGCTATATCCAAAAAAAAAAACTCCTTCGGGAACTTGGCTTGCGAAGTAGTGCATGCGAAGTGGTTCGCAGCGAAGTGCGATCGGCCGAGCAAAGGTATGAAAAGGTTCACCGCGAAGTATGTCAGCTCAAACTTCGGCTTCGCTGGCCCAAAGATGCACAAGGCCAAAGCATTTATTGCTCGCCTAGAGGAATGTGCATACAGTCACCTTCAAAAGCGTCCAAAGCAAGCGAGTTAAATGAAAAGGCATCGGGTACATCCTCAGGGGATTCGATTGAGAGAAAAGTTCGCCCCCAGGTACCAGGTGGCGGTCGACTGCTTTCCCAAAGCAGCCGCAATTGTCATAACACGTGGCCCTGTGTACTACGCCACCGTGGGGCCAATCCGACGAACCGATGATCTCTCAGGTGAAAAGTGCAGGATTAATTGTGGCATAGGCCATAAATGCGGGTAGTTGTCTTTGGCGGCTATATAACGTAGACTTCAAGCAGCCGAGAGGATTACTCATTCAACGACTCATACAGACCCCACTGCCAACCTGCAAATTTTTTCCCACTTCGCACTCTAAAGCTTCGACGCCAATTTTCTCCATACTACAAATTTCGTCGCCCTAAGTAGCAACGATGGAAAGTTCCAAGGAGAAGGGAAAAGGGCTAGAAGTAGTAGCCCCCGAGAAACCAAAGGTAAAAGGCCATGGAAAAAGGCCGAAGCCAAGGCCCGTTGATTCGGGCCTCCGCCAAATAAGCGTGTCATGGAAGAAAAGGGGGATTCCGAAGATGAGCAACCCCTAGAACCACCAGTCGACAGGTGGGAAAGAATCAGGGATACAGAGTTGTCAAAGAGCGTAGCTGAGCTCAGAGCCACCATTGAGCTCATGATAAGCAAGCTCCCGACGGAAAGTAAAAAAGCCGCCGCATACTACTCCCAAATATACTGGTATCTGGTGCCCCCCACACACCATTGCCCTGAGCTGGTCAATGCCATTGCGTAGAATTACCAGCCCTCCACCAGACAAGTGTTGGACGCATCTGGCCAAAAGTTATTTTCAATTTTGAAAGAAGACGTACAGGCAGCTTTTGCGCCACAACAGGGCCCACCCAAGGGATGTATAGTTCGCAACATTGTTTTGAGCGAACAAACGCAGAGGTTCACGTCTGCTGGCTACATGATCAATTTTTTGTAGTAGAGCCTCAAAAGCGGGCTTCCTTCGGGCAGACTGCCCCAAATGCCCCTTCCCTTGGAAGCTTTTAACAATGTCGACCTCTTCTCCATCATTGCATGGGTGGCAGGCCTATCTACCGACGCTTCGGTATACCCATGGCAGGTGTCCCTGGCCGAATGCATTTCCAAAGGGGAGTTCAATGCCCCCGATAATTCGAGGCCCGGTTCCAATCCAGTCTTTGTAGACTGGGTAGAATGGGTGGCCAGGGGCTTGCACGCGCAACTCACCAGCATGAAGAATGCTGGGACCAGCCAGCACTTCGTGCCCTGCTCCTTTCTTGTTTGGTTACTTTTCTTTCATGTACATAATAGTTTTCCTCATGTTGCCATTACGGCAAGTGGCAAGGATGGAGGTCCCTTGCCCGTATATCAGTGGACTCCCCTACTATTGAGATCAGAGTCCTACTATTCCTTCAATCAACAATTCTTGGGACCCGCCATGCGCATGTTAGCGGGATCCTCCCCGCGAGTCCCCCTCGGCTTGAGAAACAAAGTAGTCCGGGAGAAGAGGGGAGACATTTTTTGACTAACGTAGGGGCTGGTGATTCGCATCTTCGGCTTCATAGGGAAGCCCTTCCTACTGCCAGTTTACCCCTCTGAGTATCAATTCGCGTTGGAAGTCGCTAGGCAGAGCGATGCAACCAATGCCATCTATGGCAAGGGTCGGAAATGGGCCCACACTTGTGACTTCCCTCTCAAGATAGGAGTTGTCGAAGTGTTCGCCCTGAATCAGAACGTCTTCTTGGAGGAAAAGCTTGCCAAGTTTGGCCTACTCCAAATTCCCCAGCAATGGCTTTATGATCCTTTGGGAGTAATGAGGGACCATATACGGGTCAAGAGCTTCCATGTTTGCCCTTGTCCAAAAATTGTAAAACAAAGGAATAATCCTCGGGGAAAGGATCTAGAATGGCATCTGGAGAGGATGGAAGCCTTACCTCCCTGGCACGAATTCTACCCAATGGAGGTCGCATATGACCCAAATCGGCATTCACTCCCGAGCCCCAACTCCACCTTCTGGAAGAAAGCGAAAGATGACTTGAAGGAGGGAGTAAAGGATTGGGACGCGGCTAAACTGAGAGAATGGTGGATAATGAGGGTCCACCGACAGAAAACAAACTCTTATGGATTCTTGGCAACGGACAAGGACTTCGCAAAAATTTATGAAGCCAACGCTGGAAAGTGGAAGCCTTCTTCCTTCGCCGCCCTCATCCCTCCAGCTATCCCAGGCTCGAGCGAAAGTCCAGAAAGAGATGACACTACTTCGGGAAAGGAAAAGGCCCAAGCTACACCTCCAAGATCACCGCAGGGGCCTATAGGAGGCCACGACTCGAGCACTGAAGGGTCAGAGCAACCGCTGGTAAGGAGGAAAAGGAAAAAGCAAGAGCAGACCCTGGCACCCACAAAGCACCCAAAGCGACCTCGCACAGGACTTGTAAGCCCCTCCACTGGGCGACTGGTATCAGACCCATCCAAAGCAAGTGTCGAGGTCGCAGCCCTACCAAGTGCCAAAACCGAGAAAGAACAAGATGCGGCTGCACCAAAAGTTACCTCTGCCACAATGCCAGGAGGGCACGCAGGTACGCATTCTCCACCCTTTGCCCTAGCCTCACACAGTTTTGCCGAAGCCCCAACTGAAAGTTCTCACCAGTCTCCCCTGCATAGCCCATCACCCCATCACACGTCACCTACCGCCGGTCCGGCCTCATCCCATGATCATGACAAGGGTAAGACCATTGATCCCACTTCAACGCCGAGTCCCACCACGTCTGTCGCCGAGCCTTCTGGTGAGGCATCCCCCACACATTCTTTATATTTGTTTACTCCCTCGACTGGAGATCTAGCCTTGTCTAAATCAGAAATGTCCTTAATTAAGGACCGCCCCCTTGCCGAGAAGCTATTCCAAGCACGGCAAAACACTGAGCAAATACTAAGGGAGGCAAGGAAAAGACGAGGGCGCGCGACAGCGTCAGTTGAAAAATGCGCTATTTTTGATCTAGAAGCTGGAAAGGTGCATAAAATCAAGAAGGTCCCCAAGGTGCAAAAGCCTCTGGATGAAATGACTCCAGCAGACTATGATTACCAAGAGACACCTAAGGACCTGGAACACCTGAATGTTGATAATGAATCGGCCTCCATGCATGTCCGAGTTGAGACCTTTAGGGCTCATGCAGTTATCGCCAACCAACGCAGGGTTGAGGCCGAGGCCGCCAATGTTAAGCTGGAGGAAGATTTGGCAAGGGTCCGCTCCAAGTTGGCAGAGGCCGAGGAGCAGTGCAAGGCCATGAAGAAGGAGACGTTCGACCTAAAGCAGCAGGTTCAACAACTCCAGTCTACAGCCGAAAGCCAAGCGCAGAAGCAGACCGAGAGTGATCTGAAGGTCAGGAAGCTTGAGGACGAAATCGCGCAGATGCAAGCTTCGTCGTATGCAAAGGAGGATCTAACGCTGTTTGACAGGGCCAGAATTAAGGAGATTCATGCCCATTTGCTAAAAAATTTTAGGTCTCGATGTTCCAGTGCTCTCACGATATTGATCTTCATCACCGAAGCCCAGCGCGCTATTGCCGAAGGAGGGCCAATCATTGACGAAGTCACACAGAAAGCCCGGAGCCGACTCAAGCTAGCGTTCGATGTTCAGAATGCCAGGTATCAAGACCTGCAGGTCACTGCAATGACCCGGACAGCTAGGGACTGGTCCACAGCCCAGGCCACGGTTCGCACCTTTTTCTCCAAGGTGCGAAAGGCTCAGAAAGCTAGGAGCCTCCAGGACAATTTTGACAATGAGCAGCATGCCTCAATGAATTATTTTTAGGACCTTTCTTCCTTGGGTTTCCCGAGTTTCATGGACGATGACGGAAATCTTCTCAGCAAGGATGACCTCAAGCCAGTCTGGCTGCAGTTTGAGAACGATGTCTCGGAGATCGATGGCTGGGAAGAACCAATCACAAAAGGGCAGGTGACAGATTTCATCTTGAGATACTGTAAGATCAAGGCTTGCCTGGATGATCTGTTCACCAGGGCCAAACATGCCGACATCGGGCAAATTGATCGGTTTCACATTTTGGTAAAGGCATTACAGGATCAAGAACCATTTCAAAAGAGTGCCTGGACCCATGTCCGAAAGACGATGAAGCGCATCCGTGATCGCCTCGAACCATCGCCTCAGCCAGAAGCCGCGCCAGAGGAGGAAGGAGAAGAAGAAGGAGAAGAAGAAGAACAAGAGGAGGGACAGACCGTAGAAGCAGGGTCCGAAGAAGACCAGTGACTCCGTAGCCCAATGGATCAGGACTAAAGGGTTCTGTTGCCGAGACGAGCTCGTCACCCCGCGAGCCGCCAAGAATGTTGACACTTTTTTGTCACATTATACAAGGGGTGGAAGAATAGTAGAATTTTGTATAATATTTCTTTGTTGAAGGTTTTTCTTTTATTTAAAGTTACAGCAATTTTGATTCTCCCTATCGCCCCTTTATAAAATGAAGAAGAAAGAGCTTCGCTACCAAATAGGCCAAGGAAAACAGCTTCGTCGAGAGAAAAGGAGGAGAATGTGAAAAGAGCTTCGGGCCCGAAGCACTTTGCATCACCACTTCGGGCGAAAACCTTGCGAAGTAATTTTGTCGAAGAAAATGCAAAGACAACGCTTCGCACCCGAAGCATTTTTAGAAGCCGCTTCGGGCGGAAGTTTTGCGAAGCAGTATCCAAACGACTTCGCCGAAGGAGGAGAGCATAACCCAAATCAGCCAAGGCAAGGAAACTACTTCAGGCCCGAAGTATTTCCAACACCTACTTCGGCCAGTTTTCACCCGAAGCAGTGGCGCCCGAAGCAAAATGACAATGTGTCGGAAACAAGAGTGCTTCGGGAGGATATGCCCCGAACCATAGTTTTGAGAGAGAATCGGGCCGAAACATTTTCCAGCCGAAGCAGTTTCGCCAGCGAAGGACAAAAGGCCCATTTCAAAGATGGAACCCGATCGGCAATCATCATCCCCGAAGGAGTTTATGCGAAGCATTATTCTGCGAAGAACAAATCAAGAGGAATCTACTTCGGCCCAAGGCTTTGGCGAGGCGGATATGTAGCGAAGCACTTTTCGGGCCCACGTTCCAAGGTGGGCAGCTTCCCAAGGTGATCAAAGGCCCCTTACAAGTACCCCCTTTCTTGCCCGATAAGTCCGCTGACCATTCCTGGCAAACGAAAGGGACGTAACAGTCCTCGGAGTAAAACCCGACGGGCATAGCGATCACTCAAGCACAGCATCCAGAAGCCAGGGACACTCGGGCGATGCATTAAATGAATGTTTCCACGGTTGACCCGGTCACAGTTTCCAGTTTTGGCAACCGATTTGAAAACTCAATTGCAATAGCCGTGAGGAGCCGATTTCTCAGAGCCCGAGAGTGTACTCCGTCGTTTTTGTAATAATGACTCAGAGGGTCGGGTCCTCTATAAAAACCCAAGCTTTGCAATGTAAAAGGGGGGGAACTTTCTGCTAGAAAGCTGCTGTAACTTGATGTCCTGCATCTAATACTAAAGATTTTTGTGCTCCATTTCTCTCTTTTATGCTGCCTTCTGTGCTTAATTCTTTTGTCTATTTGCACTCGTATACCGAGACTCTGAATCCCGAATCCGGTGTGCGATTGGGAACTGTACCCTAAAATTCGCCCTGAAGGATACATAGGAGAGGAAAAATGCTTTGTCGTTTTCTTTTATGCTGCCTAGTGGATCGAGGTTTCTGTTATTCCCTCTTCTTAATCGTTGTTACTCTGAACCCTGAATTCCAGCGAGAGAGAGAGGAGAACCCTGCGAACCCGTCCAGAGGATACATAGGAAGTTCGGCACTTCGTTTCTTTCGTCTATTCTTGGTGTTTTTTGCTGCTATTTGAGTTATTAGTGAGTGATCGTGCTTCCTGTTCTTCCCCACCTTAAATCATCAATCTCTAACCCTTATCCTTTTTTATTTCTTTCTCTAACCCGAACTCCTTTTATTTCTTTCCTGCACTCTTATCTCAAACCCCAAAAGTAGATTAGTATAGGAGCCGGCCTTTCTCCGGAGATTGGCACGAGGGGCATCTCTTCCTCTCGGCCTTTCAATGTTGGTCGCAGGTCCAGGGCACGCAAACCCACCGAAAGTCCTTTCCTGTGCGGATTTGATGACCAACAGCTACCTTAAAGGAAAAGAATGTTTTGTTGGTAGCATACCCACCTGTTCAATTAAGAAAAACTAGGGGAAATTAGTTAGTAAGAAAATTAATCCAAATATAATATTGTGAACTCTTGCTATCTCTCTCTGTTGTATGTGTAGGAACAATTACACCAAAGAGAATAAGAGGAAGTGCTACCCCATCGACAAGGCAGACATGATGGAATAATGTAGAGGATATGAACCCAGATGTAGGTTCAGAGAACCCTAAAAATGGAGAGAACCTTAGTAATGAAGGAGAGAATTTCACTGGAATAATATCCCTACTTCATGAGTAGATAGAAACTCATAAGTAGTTGTTGGACGTTGTGTTGAATTAGGAATCATAGGATGGAAAATCTAGAATGGGATAGGTTAATGAACCCCTTATTGAAGCACAATAGGCTAGGGTTCTACTTGAGGCCAAGTTGGAAAAGGAAATGAAACATTTAAAGTCTTCCAAGTTTAATGGAGAGGAAGATGGTGATAAAGTCGAAGCTTGGTTGAAAGAGATAGAAACCTACTATAATATGAAGAACTTTTCCTCTGGAACTCAAACATCCTATGCCACACTACATTTGCAAGGTGATGGCTTGGATTGATGGGAATATTTTGGTGAGGATTTAAAACTTGTGGTAGTAGTCAAATTAAAATGGGAAGAATTTGTAGTAGCTTTTAAAGAGATTCCTCATAAGCACTTTTATTACTAGAGCCTTAGTTATCAAGTTCGAGTTCGTATTTGAGTTCGACTCCCTTAAAGTTCGAAAAAAATTTGTCATGTCTAAAAATTTGAAATAAAATTTGACATCAAATTCGATATATTATAAATGTGCATATATGAGAATATAATATTTTTAATAAGATATAAAATATTTTTTTTCAATTTAGCTCCACAATAACTAGAAATAAAAATAACAATAATAAATTTTAAAAATTGAGTATTTGTCCTTAAATTGTTTGATTTACTAAATCATTAAAAATAATAAAATTGTATATATCTTTTGCACGTAATTTAATGTTGGAGTACTGAATGGACTAACCTTATTATTTATGCCCGTAGATTGCTTAATTTAAATTACTTTTACACCCATAAAAATTACATAATTTACATAATTTTTAATAGTTTTAAATTTTAATAAAATTATTTTTTCTTGTAAAATTCCCATAAACCCTCCCAAAAAAAACTCCAGTGCACCATTTGCAACACAAAGCCACAAACCGCATGTGATAGACCTTTGATTAAATATATATATATATATATATATATATATATATATATATATATATATATATTAACATGCCTAAATTTATGACGACCAAAAAAATCGTGTGGGCCTTTTTTTCTTATGCGTGCCCACATAATTTTTTACTACGGTGAATTTAAAGATTGTTCGCCGAATATATTCGTTAAAATTTTAAATTCGACGAATTTCGAACTTCATCCAAAAAATTTGCCAAATTTGATAACTAAGCCTAGAGCTTTGAGGAGTTCACTAAAATTTGGAAAGAAATTAGGATAGTAGAAAAATATTATTAAATATTTTTCAAATTGCTAAAATATGTACCAACATATAATGAGAAAATTAAGATCCATAAGTTTATACTAGGAGCAGATCCTAGAATAGGGCAAGAGGTAGATATGTGAGAACCTACTACTCTGTAGAAGACCTATGATTTGGCTAGAAAATCTGAAACATATCTCAAACCCTATTTCAATTATGAAGGTTTAGATGAGAAGGGTAGAGAGGCATTAAGGAAAAGAAATAGCATAGGTTTTATAAGTGGAAAAAGAACATGCAAATAAAATTATCCCTAAACAAGACAAAAGTAATGATAAGTAAGGAAATTTTAGGAAAAAGTTCCAAGGAAAGAACCGTAATCGTAACAATGGTAAAAACAGACCGCCATAGGGATAGGCTAATCCTCCACTTGTAAAAAAACATAAGAAGGATAGAAGTAGAAGGTACATCCAGGACTGAAAGAAGGATTTTTTCTTTGTAGAGGACCGCATTATGCTAGTAATTGTCCTGATAGAGTAGGTACGAGTTCAAAATGAAAGGAACAGATGTACAAAGAACCTACACCTAAGGAACCTACACACACGATCTATGTAACAACAATGAGTCAAAATATAGAAGGAAAAACCACTCCATTGCTGATAAAGGGTAATATTTTTGGTAAGAATGTTAAAATATTAATTGATAGTGGTGCTACAAATAGTTTTATTTCCATTAATTTAGCTAAATATATTTCAGAAAGACCAAGAATCTTAGCACATAGGTGTAAGGTCAAGTATGGTTTAGGATAAACCTACTCCATTAATCAATGTTACCCTATGGTAGAAATCACCTTACCTAGTGGAATGACAAAGGGTTGCTTGTATATGACACCATTGCATATCTTTGATGTAATCCTAGGAATAGATTTATTGCAAGCATACAAGGTAGTACTCAATTTTAAAGAAAGATGGATTGAGTACATGAAAGATGATGGAAATGTATGAAGGGTGTATAGCCTGCAAGGGGCTTTTCAACCTCAATTTATCTCAACAATGCAACTCAAAAAAGCCATAGAAAAGTGAGGAATGGTTTATGTTGTTAAGATAAATTAAATCGAGGAAGAAAATAAGGAAGAGGTATTTAGGAAACATCCAATTATTCAAGAGTTTAGGGATGTATTTCTAGAGGATTTACTTGGATTACCACCCAAACGTGAATTTTATTTCATGATAGAGCTTCAACCTATAGTGGAACCTATTCATAGAGCTCCTTACAAAATGAATCCCATAGAAATGTAGGAACTGAAGGTACAATTACAAGGATTTCTAGAGAAAGGATTGATCAAACCAAGTGTGTCACCATGGGGTGCACTTGTGCTATTTGTAAAGAAAAAGGATGATTCTTTGAGATTATGTATATATTATAGGATTTTAAATAAGGTGACTATCAAGAATAGGTATCCTCTACCTAGAATTGAAGATCTTTTTGATCAACTTAAAGAGACCACAATATTTACAAAAATTGATTTGAAATCGAGATACCACCAACTGAGGATTCATGAGGAGGATACACAGAAGACAACCTTTAAGACTTGTTATGGACATTACATGTTTATTGTCTTGCCTTTTGGTCTAAAAAATGCTCCAACAACATTTATGAACTTAATGAATAGTATCTTCAATAAAAATTTGGATAGATTTGTTTTGGTATTTTTGGATGATATTTTTATATATTCTCATAACAAGGTAGAGCACGATAGACACCTTAGGATCATTCTATATCTATTAAGAAAGAATCAGTTGTATGAGAATTTATCCAAGTATGAATTTTATGTGTTAGAAGTGTAATACTTAGGGAACATTGTATCAAAAAAAGGAATCATGGTAGATCCTAAGAAAATAGAAGCTATTCTAAATTGGCCACTGCCAACAAATGTAACAAAACTACAAAGTTTCATGGGTTTAACTGGCTATAGGTGATATGTTAAATATTATGCCATGATAACCTCTCTAATAACTAACCTTCAGAGGAAAGAAAAATAATTTAAGTGGATGGATAAATGTGAAGTAGCTTTTGATTTACTTAAGAAAAATCTTACTACACCTCCTATACTAAAGATACCTGATCCTCAAGGTATTTTTTTATTTATACAAATGCATCAATGGAAGGTTTGGGAGGAGTGCTCTCATAGGAAGGAGCAGTGGTAGCCTATGGATCAAGGAAGATAAAATGACATGAGGTCAACTATGCAACCCATGATTTTTTATTGGCAGCGATAGTTTTTGCTCTCAAGTGTTGGCAACATTATTTGGTAGGGAGAACCTTTGAGTTGAGGATAAATCATCAAAGTTTACAATATATATTTACTCAACCTTTGCTCAATGCTAGGCAAAGAAGGTGGATGGAATTTATTGTTGAATATGGTTTTGGTATTGAGTATATAAATGGAAAGGAGAATAAAGTTATTGATGCATTGAGTAGGAGGAGACACATAGCTATTTTGTCTTGCATCCACTTGACTTTATGGAACAAGTTAGGGAAATGCAACATTAGGATGCATATTGCAATTAAATTTGGGAAAGGATGGAAAGGCAACCAAATGAAAATAAGAATTTTACTATCAAGGATGGTTTTTTATGTTTTAAGGACAAGGTAGTAATTATTGAGATTGGTATTATTAGAAAAATGACAAATGAATGAATCTCAAAAATCTCCATGTTTCACTCACCTAGGTGGAGAAAAAATGAGAGAAAAAATGAAGAAATTTTTCTATTGGCCAGGAATGAAGAAATATATAACTAAAATTGTCATTCAAGGCCTTGAATGTTAGAAAGTAAAAGTAGATTACAAATATACTATTAGGTTGTTGTATCCACATGATGTGCCCATGGAAAAAGGTAGATGATCTCAATGGATTTCATCGTAGGGCTACCTAAAAATAGATTCCAACATGACATAATCCTAGTAGTGATCGATAGATTGACCAAGGTTGCATATTTTATAGTTAGAAACACTAAATATAATGTTGTGGTTGTGGCTAATAGATTTTCCAAAGAGATATTTTTGCTTCATAGTTTTCCAAAAGTAATTATATCATATAAAGACTCAATTTTTACATTTGAGTTTTGGCAAGCCTTACATTGTGACATTAGTACTAGATTAAATATTAGTTATGCTTACCATCTAGAGATCGATGGATAAACTAAGAGAGTGAACCAAGTGTTAGATGACATGCTTCGCATGTACTATATGTTGGGCAAAACATTGGTTAGTTTTTCTACGGTTCAATTAATTGCCTCCATTTAATTGTCAACCTGGGGTAGCTCGTAGTCTTGTGAGCAGTCGTGCAAAATCTATGCTTGTAATTTCTCCTTCGGAGATGAGTCCCTTAGATTATGGTTTTGGGGGTGTTTAATGTTCATTGAAGTTTATGTTTAAACCAATAATCCTATGCTAAGTCTAAGAAACAGGACTAAAAACATTAAAACTCTAAATAACTACCTTGTTGGAAATTACAAAAAAATAGGGAAAGTGTTGGAAATAAATTAATCTATTAAAATAATTACAGAAAACAAGGGAAATAGGGAAGAACTCTATTGTAAGTGGGCCCACGCTTCCAGCAGGTTCTTCCCATGGTAGAATGTTCACCGGATGCTTAGAAGATGCTTTTTACAAGAACAATGCAGAGATTTTTATTAACAGTTTACAACTGAGAAAATTACATAAAAAGTTCGGGGGGTCTTCTTCAGGGGTGGCTTGCATATTTATAAAGTATGCAGCCAACCCTATTACAATGAATGAATCAACATGTGATTCATTGTTACAGTTGGTTGCTTGAATCGGGCAAAATATCATGATTTTTCAGCGTATTTTATTTCCAGAATATGCTGATATTTGATTTGCCCGACTTACAAAATTAATTTATGTAACAACTAAAAAATAGGTGATGAATCACCTTTGACATTATCCCATGTTTGGTTATGATGCTAGAAATCCTTTCATGCTGGTTGTCGATGTGTTCGCTTTGTTCTACCGACCATAGAGTCATGCTGAAGTTTGACGCTAACGAGAATCAGGCACCGCGGTTGAAGAAGTCGGGAAGCAGGTGCCTTTCATTCATATAATGGGAAGTAGGTGCCTTCCACCATACAATGGGAAGTAGGCGCCTTCCATCGTATAATGGGAAGTAGGCGCCTTCCATCGTATAACGGGAAGCAGACACCTTCCACCGTACAACAGGAAGTAGGTGCCTAACAGTTAGGTGCCGAACGGAAGTCAAGCGCTTCAAAGAACTTGGGTGCCTGACTTCGTGCCTCTTTACCGATATTCTATAGATGTTTTCCCTTCATTTATTTGTAAGTGCCAGGTCCGAGTTGGACCTCGATGAAAACATGCCAAAATGCAATGATTTCCACTAAATCTACACAAATTACACTTAAAGACAAATATTAGAGAACATGCAAAATAAACTATCAATTATATATATAATTTCCATAAAATATTTATATCTACAAGAATATATGCCGCACATTATGGGGAAAAGAGTACAAAAAATGAGCAATTTTGTGGCTCATCATCCCCCCATGCTTAAGGGGTGGCACATCCCTATGCCACTTTGAACTGGTAATTACCAGTTCTATTCACCTAATCCCCATAGGCCCGATTGTTCTGTGTCATCTTTTTCTTAGTGGCCTTGGCTTTCTCTTTGTCCTAGGGCTTTCACCCCTTTGGTGTTGTGGGAGCTACTATCTCCTATCCCTACTACTTTTAGCATTTGTTGCACCGAAGTGGTTCACTTGACCCTACCCTCTTCTTGGGTGGTTCTCTGGTCCAGGCCACCTTGCCCTTATCAACATTCATATAAAAACCAGTGAAGTTGGTGGCATCCTTCTGGAATGTAGGCTCAACCATTTTCTAGTACTCATGGTGAAGTGGCAACTTCTCACCCACAGGCACTGATTCCTTATCTCCAAATGGGATGCTAGATTCCTTAGCAACCCTGGTTGTGGGTAAATCTCCCCCTATTGGGTCAAGCTCAGGTTCAACTTTAACCTCTATTTTTGGCACAGGGGGAGTTCTGCTACTTGATGCCAGATCCTCTTTCTGTACAGGGCCTAGAAATCCCATCCACTTAAAATACACCTGCATCCTCGAAGGCTTTCCATCTTCTGACCCATACAAATTCTAGAACTACTCAAGTTGAGCAACTGGAATATTCTTTCGAGGTCTGCAAGATTGTTTTTTGGCCTTCTTTTCTGCTTCCTTGAGGGCTTTCTTGGAGGCCTTCTTCCAGTTCTTCTTGTCTACCTTAATTTCCTCCTTGAGCTCCTCAAATTTTTATTTTTGGGTAGCAAATAGATTCTTTGTTGCCTCTCATTCCTCATAAAAATCCAGCTCTGATTCCTTGTCAGATTCAATGCCTAGGGCCTTCAACTCTACAACTCTTGCTTTGGTTCTGGGTTGGCACTGAGATGGCCTTACAAATTTTTATTTTGATCTCAGCTTAATACTATGTACCCCAGGGTATGTTGGTGCAACTGGTATTTCCTAGTGTACAGGGGATGCAGGTTGTTGAGCCTCTTGGTCCTCTACAACTACTTGTTGCACATCAGGGACTATTTATTTTTCCTCTGTAGCTTCTTACTACACATCAGGGATTGTTGCTTCTTCTTGAGGCTGAGCTACCCCTGTATTAATTGGAGAGTGCTCTACCTCTCCCTCTCTATTTATAATTTGAGGCTCTTCGACCTCCATCTTCTTTTCTCCATCTTCTCCCCCCTTTTTAGGTTGGTCTGCATTTGGAGGTTCTTCAATTTTAACCTCATCCTCCTGAATTACCTGCTCTATAGAGGGGGACGTAGAGTAGGGCTGCTCTACTTCCATTGCAATAATGTCTCCCTATTCTATTTCCTTATCAGTAGGGGGTACTTCTGTTGCCCCATCAGTTTGCACTACTACATCAACTCTGGCCAACTACTCGACTACTTTTGGTCCGCCCTACAACTGCAATTGTCTTTGTAGTTGCCAAATTGTTTGATATAATTCATGCATTTTTAGGGTGGCCTCCTTTCTGGACTCTTCAAATAGAGCTCATTCCTCTTTGAATTTGGCTTCCCAAGTGGAAGCCTACTCTTTCAGAACCTATAGCTGCTATTGCAAATCCTTCGCCTAGCCCTCTGGTGGTACATCTGCCATGGCCACCTCCTATTGAGGAGTTGGCCCACAGGAAATATCCTATAAAATATGGGCCATATACTCCTCCCTATTGAGCTCATCGATGGGTGTCTCCTCATCGGATGAGCTTGAAACCACCCTCGATGCCCTCATTCTTCTACTTCACATCCTGGTGGAGATAGGCATGGAATCCTACGCTACCTCATCCTCAAATTAGGGTGCAGAAGGGGATGGAGCCTACCTATTTCCTCCCCAAATTAGGGAAAATCAGGGAATGAAGTTGTCCAATAGTTCCCTCCCCTATATTTCTTGTAGGCTAGGATGTAGGCCATCATTTCTCATTCTATCACCTCTAGGTCGACTATTCATTTTGAATGGGCACCTCCTCCTCTGCTTGTGCCCCTACTGCTGCACTAGTACCCGTAGCTTCCTCAATTGTCACATTTCTATGTGACTTTGCATATCTCACCAAGGTAAAAATTAGGCCATGGTGAGCTAGGGTAGAGATGGTGCCTGCCTGGTATCACCTGGCCTCATATTTCAAGGTGCATGCAAGGTAGTGGGGGACGTTGATTTTATCCCCATGCAAAATATGATTGAGGAAATAGAAGTGGTTGGCATTTAGGTGGGAGTACCTACCAGAGCATGTGAAGAAATGGGTGATCTATTTGAAAATGGCCCTCTAGAGCTCGAGAATGTGCCATTTCGGCAAGCCAACGCATGTCAAGTGCTCTATTGGTGCTCCAAAAAATCTCTATGCATAGAGGGTAAGGTTATCCTCTTTGTACATGCACTCCCCTATAAGAGGGAGGCCCATAACTCTAGTGATGTAGTCCTCAGTGACTAGGATCTCCAGCCCCGCATGTGCACAACCCCCTCGCTCATCGATGTCATAAATTCATTTGCTACTACCGCATCCTAGCCTTGAATGACCAGTCGATAGTAGTCCATCCATTCTACAATGTCCAACTATGTTTGGACGTCTACAGAAATGCTCGAGCAATCGATCGGCTCACTCTTCTTAAGGTCATGATTTTTTGACTTTCCCCCATGCTTTACCTCTAATTCACAATTCACTCAACAATCTTACTGTCTCCCCTTCGAATTACCATTGTGCCTCACTATTCTATGTTTTTCTTGCTAAATTTGGTTGCACAATAGCTGGTAAATAGATTTTTAAAACAATTGCATTTATGCATGCAGGCGGTTAATTACCGTAATCAATAGTGATTATGGTTATCCATAGTAAATTTCCTTTGAGCATGTGCCCGATTGTGTGGAGATGATAACCATAAACTATCGACCAATCAGAGGCATGCCACACAACATCATGCCAAGTGGATTTGTTCAAGTGGTTAAGGTAATAATGGGGGGTTGTGCTAACACATTTCCATAGACACACATGTTCATGAAAATAATATAGACAAGAAACAAAAAATTTAAACATGCACCTAAATTTGTTCCGTGGGTGCATATGTGTAAATGTCCATGGTGCATCGCTATTGGCTGGTATTTGATGATGGGGTAAACCACAATAGATAATGATGGCCATGGTTCCCATGCAATGAATTTCCTTGGACGTGATTGGTTCTTGGTAGCTGCATTATGGGTTATTCAAGAAAACCTACAAAAATTAAAAATAAAAATTAGAAAAACATAGCACCTTGGGATGACAAACATCCCCTCCTTGGAAATTGGTTGACGTCAAATTTTAATTTTATCCATGGTGGAGTTGAATTTACATGTGTAGGGGGTACTGACGTGGCTCAGGCCACATCCCAAGGCTGACATGTTATTCTATCAAGGTAAAAAATGGTCATAATCAACAAAAATCAAGTGCCTTTTTGTATGGAAATCAGGCACCTTCTTTTCGAGTTACGATGCATAGGTACCTTGTAAACTGGAAATAGGCACCATAGGAATCAAGTGCTTTGCTTACATGGGAAGTAGGTGCCTTAGCAGTCAAGTGCTCTACTTAACATGGGAAGCAGGTGCCTTAGCAATCAGGTGCTTATGTCTATCATGGGAAGCAGACACCTTTTTGCTAACTATCGGGTGTCATACTTATAAAACAAACTTTATACAATTTTTTTTTTTATGTATGCTAAGAATATTTGGTGTCAATTTCCAAAAACTAGTAGTCGATCATTCTCCTAAAAAATTAAGAGTTAGGCATTGAACTATCAACAAATGGGATGCAGGCGCCATCTTCATAACATATTGGGATTCAAGCACCATGAAGCGTACAATGGGAAGTAGGCACCTTCCACCGTACAATGGGAAGTAGGTGCCTTCCATCGTACAATAGGAAGCAGACACCTTTTCTGATAACTAGAAGCAGGTGCCTCCCCATAAAATACAAACACATGGTGCTTTTCTTTTATTCAATAGGTGTTGACTTGTCCTTGTATATGCGTTGTCAGGTTGATCAGGCCTTTTTAGTGCTTCTGATTGAAAAATAGGTACAAGATCAACATCTACCCCTAAACCAATAGTTGAGTGTTTTATTGTCCAAAAAGACCAATCTAAACACTCTTGTGCAGGTTCAGGTTTAGTATTCCCCTTTCTGAATGGGGACTAACTACTCCTACTTCAAGAAAATTCTCCTAGAAATCTTGGAAAGTGCAGGTTCATGGATCATGTGCTTGTTAGGCCTAGGTCTCCTAGGTTGCCTAATAGTTGCACAAAGGGTATTGTACTTGCAAAACAAAAACACAACTAAAAAAAAATAAAATTTTAAAAGAATAATTGTCTTTGGGACTATGTGGACTAGGTCCACATCTCATTGACTCAAGATAAAATCAGAATCAACTAGGGTCTCCCCCATGCCTAATCTAGACTCAATCATGTATGCTTCAGACACATAGTATGGATGCAAGTGGTGGCCATTGACTATTAATGTAATGTTGCTGCCATCTATTGTTCTAACTCTTACAACCCCATTATTGATGATTTCAATTACTTCATATGGCCCCATCCAACGTTGCATGAGCTTGCCCTTCCTTTCCTAGAACTAGGAATCATAAAGTAATGCCCATTCTCCCACTTTAAGCTGCTTTGGCCTGGTGTGGTGGTCATGCCACTTGGCCCTTTGTTTCTGAATGATCTCTATTTTCTGTAGAGCCTCAAGGTGGTATTCATCCAGCTGATTAAGCTGCTAAATTCTATATTTTTGTGCATCATCCAGATTGATATTCAATTCTACAGTAGTCCTAAGTGTTTTAACTTCAAACTCTATAGGCATCATGGTTGTTTTCCCATAGACTAACTGAAATGGTGTGAAACCAATAGTAGTCTTCCAGGTGGTCCTGTAGGCCCACACTGCTTCTAGTAATCTAGTAGCCCAGTCCTTCCTATGTTGTTGTACTATCTTTGTCAGGATATTCTCCAATTCTCTATTGGTCACCTCAACTTGCCCATTTGCCTGTGGATGGTAGGGAGTGGTTTTGTTATGCCTGATTTTGTATTGTTGCATGAGTTCTTGGATCATCCTTGAAGTAAACTGAGGTCCTTGATCTATTGTGATCTCCCTTGGGACCCCAAATCTTGTAAAAATTGTTGAATACAAGAAGTATGCTATAATTTTCTCCTTTGAATCATGCAAAGCCTGTACTTCAACCCACTTTGTCACATAGTCAATACAAACTAGGATATACCTCTTACCTCCTAACTATGGATTAATAGGTCCTACAAAGTCCATCCCCCATTTATCAAATGGTTCAATGTGAACATGTGGTTGGAGTGGCATCTCATCTCTGAGAGTAGGTTTGCCCATCCTCTGACATTGATCACACTCGACTCACATGCTTGGTTGCATCTTTGAATAGTGAAGGCCAGTAATAACCAACCTGCAACACTTTATATGCAGTCCTTTTTCCTGCAAAATGGCCACCACAAGGTTCATCATGGCAAGCCTTTAGTATTTCAATTATTTCTTCTCCAGAAACACATCTCCTCATGATTTGATCAGGTCCTATTTTAAATAGGCACCCATCAATCCATGAGAAATCTGCACTTTTCTCAATTAAAGTCTATTTTTCATGAGGTAAAAGTGTAGGGGATACTCTACCAATGGCTAAATAATTAGCCATATCTACGTACCAAGGTATCTGATCATTTAGAGCAAACAAATGCTCATCTAGAAATTGGTCTTCTGTAGCTGCATAGTCTGGAGGTGTCAATCTGGACAAGAAATCAGCTACCACATTGTCTTTTCCTGGCTTGTCTACTATTGTCACATCAAATTCCTACAAAAGCAACAACCATATGATAATTCTGCCACTAATCCCAGGTTTGTTTGTCAAGTATCTGATTGTTGAGTGGTCAGTGTGTACAAATACCTGATAACCTATAATATAATGATGAAATTTGTTAAGAGCATGTATTATTGCAAGAAACTCTTTCTCTGTGATAGTATAATTTAGTTCAACACCTATAAGGTTTTTACTAACATAATAGATGGCATAAAAATCATCACCATATTTCTGTCCCAAGACTCGAGCCTATTGCATTGTTAGATGCATCAACATATATGTGAAAAGGTATGGTCCAATTTGGACCTCTCAACACTGGAGCAGTAATCAATTTTTCCTTTAGGGTGTTGAATGCTTGTTCACATTCTTCAATCCAAACAAACTCTACATATTTTGTTAACAATGTGGTAAGAGGTTTAGCAGTTTTTCTAAAGTCTGATATAAACCTCCTATAATAACCGGCTGATCCTAGGAAACTACGAATGTCCTTTTGTGTTTTGGGAGTAGGCAGAGTTTGGATGACTTCAATTTTCTTTCTGTCTACTTTGATCCCATCTGTAGAAAGGTGATGTCCTAAAACTATCCCTTCCTGCATCAACATATAGCATTTCTCATTGCTTAAGGACAGGTTAGTTTCCTCACAATGTTTAAGTGTCTTTTCCAGATTTTTTGTGGCAATTTCAAAAGTCTCACCATATACAATGAAATCATCCATGTATACTTCCACAGTCTCTCCAATCATATCTAAAAAAATGCTAAGAACTGCCCTCTGAAAGGTGGCAGGTGCATTGCATAAGCCAAATGGTAAGACTCGATAAGAAAATGTCCCCCATGGACAAGTGAATGTGGTTTTGTCTTGATCTTCCTCCCCTATTTGGATCTGATTGTATCCACTGAACCCATCCAGGAAAGAAAAGTACTTCTTTCTGCTAAGGTGTCAAGGACCTGATCTATAAATGGTAAGGGGAAGTGGTCCTTTTTGGTTGCTTTGTTCAACAACCTATAATCAACAAAAATTCTCCACTTTCCATTCTTCTTGGGCACCACCACTAATGGTGATACCCACTCACTATCTGAAATGGGGTAGATGAATCCAACTGTGAGGAGTTTTTGTAACTCTGTTTTAACAATTTCTTTCATGGTTGGGTTCATTCTCCTCTATGGTTGTCTTACTGGTCTGACCTGGTCTTCCAGATATATTCTATGTGTACAGGTCTCAAGAGCTATTCCTCTCATGTCAGAATACTCCCAAGCAAAGGCATCTTGATATTTTTCCAATGTTTGTTTCAGTTTGGTCTATTGTTCGATTGTCAACTTGTTATCTACATTCAACATTCTACCAGGTGCAACTTCTATTTGCTGAATATGGTGGTCTTTCACTCCTACTAATGGCAACTCAAGAGGAGGACAGGAAGGTTCTCCCTAAAAAAAGTGGGAGATCATCTTATCCTCATCATTTTCATCTTCCAATTCCTCAAGTGTCATCATCGGTTGGAGCATTGATAGACCATCAACATTTTGATTTTCATTATCAGGTTCTCCCAACAAATATGCAGACTATGCAGGTGGATGTATGATCAGTTTCTTTATATCTTGACCATATAAAATAGTCATTTTTCCATCTCTACAACTTATGTAGGCATCAATTATTGCCAGCCAAGGTCTACCTAAGATTAATGGGTATCCACCTAGTCCAGACTTAGATTGCAATACTAAAAAATTTGTTGGATACTCCCATGCATCTACTATAATAGTGATATCTTCCAGTATTCCATCAGGAAGTACTATAGACCTATCTACCAACTACAGCACAATTTTAGTGGGCTTCAAGTTGGTCAATTTCAGTTTTTGCATGGTTTCCTGGGGCATGACATTGATGGCAGCCCCCAAATCTACTAGTGTGTTGGGTAAAATACAACCCTCTATTTTTACAATTAGCACAGGGCTTCCTGGATCTGAATACTTCTGGATGTAGGTATTTCCTAGCATAAGGTCAACTAACTGACCTACCAAACTGATTGATTTAGCTGGTTTCCTCCCTAGTTTCTTGAGGCACAACTCTCTTATGGCCTTCCCATAGATAGGTATGTCTCTAATGGCCTGAAAGAGAGGAATTATGACTGTTAAGTTCTTTAAACTGGAGAGGATATCAAACTCTATTTGTATTGGTTTCTTGGGTTCCTGCAACCTTTGTGGAAAAGGTGGAACCTCCTCTTTGTTATGTACAGGTGTTGATTCTTCTTCTACCTCTTCTATAAGGGGTGATTCCCATTTCTCTATTTCTACTGGTTCCTCTTCTTCTACAAGAGGAGTGACTTCTACACCTACTTGCTTTCCTGACCTTAACTAGATAGGATCACAATCTACCTTGATATTATACATAGGGTACATCTCATTTTCCATATGATAGGTTGGCTGCTTGTTGTTTGGGTTTGGTGTTGGTTGTGCTGGTAACTAAGGAGTCCTTGGAGCAGGTAAAGTTGGTAGACTTGGCTGTAGTGGAGCTGGAGCAGTATGCTGTGGATACTGATTCCAAGCATTCTAATTTCTCCACTACTACCCAGGCTACTGATATTGGTTCCAAGGATAAGGGTTGTAAGGATTTGCTCCTTGGGGAAATGGATTCCAAGGTTGTTGACCATACCAACCCATGTTGGGTGGCTGGTTTTGACCTTGATTCTAGTAATTACTACCCCCATAGGATGACATTCCTGATTGCATATTATTACCCATAGGAGACTATTTCCAGTTCCTCCTATTACCCATGAAGTATACCTCGGCTACTTCAGGTTCCTCTTTAGATTTCATTAATTGTGGACACAACTTCATTTTATGATCCTTCTTACAAACAACACATACACAAACTTTGTTTTTTGGGCACTCATTTCTGGGGTGTTTGCCTCTGCATTTGCCTCATAGAATATATCTAGAAGAGTCCATTGAGTCTTTGAGAGCCAAATATGATAACATCTCACTCTTAAGGTCTTCTAACATGTTGCCTATTTCTGTTTTAGTGATAGTGGTTGACTGCTTAACATTTCTAGAGGTTAATTTACCCTTTCTTCTTGAGAAATTTTGACACAATTATTGAATATCATCCATTTGGTGTTGGTAAATGTCTTCCCTAGAGATCATGTTTAAAGCTTCCAAGGATTCATTTGTTAGTCCTTTCATAAAAATGCTTCTTAGGGACCTATCTCCTAGTTTTGAATGGGGTGATCTTTGCAAATTGAAGCTAAACCTATCCCAGTATTCTTCCATGGATTCCCCTTCCTTTTGGGTCATATCTAAGACTTCCTCTCTTGCATCTCTTGCTCTGCCAAAATCTTGATACTGATCCAGGAAAAGTTTCTTCAACTATTCCTAGGTAGTTATCCATTTATCCCCCAAGCTGATGAACCAAATGCAAAGTTGAATCATCAAGGGTGGAAGGGAATAATTTTAGTTTTTGAGGATCTATGGTGTAATCCACAGATCTACATAAAACATCAAATTTGAACAAAAACAGGTCTGGATCTTCTATTGGTAGTCCTCTAAAAGTTGGAAGGTGGGCAGGAGAGATGTGTTTCATCTTGTGATCTCCTCCTACCTCTCCTATTGGAAAACTAAAACTAGTAGATGTTTCCTCTAGATTTTCTGCCATTCTACCTACTACTGGTGTTTCTACCCCTGCTTCATTCAAAGCAATTATCAATGCTTCTAATTCATTTCTTTTATCCTTCAGAAGGAGGGATAAGTCAGTATTTGAGATAGTTCCATCTAACACTACTTGCCAACATTCAACATTTAGTAGATCCTCCTCAGATTGAACTCTACTTATCTCTGATCCTGCTCTGGGATTCTGCTAAATTATTTTAGAGGGATCCTATGCAAATAGTGGGTGTTGCCACCAATGCATAGGTGGAGATTGAGATGGTGAGAGTTCAGTCTCAGGTTGAGGTTCTACTGAAGTAGAAGGATTTTGAGAAACAACTTCTTTATTTTTGACAAAATGACCGTTTGGTCCCCTGTTCTTAGGTGGACTCATACAAAGTTTTAGATGAAGGTTTCTGAAGAAAACACTCTAGACTACTGTAACTATGCTTTCTTTAGAACAAGAAATTACAATGGCTACTCCCCAAAAATGGTGCCAAAATTTTGGGCAAAACATTGGTTAGTTTTCTATAGTTCAATTAATTACCTCCATTTAATTGTCAACCCGGGGTAGCTCGTAGTCTTGTGAGCAACCGTGCAAAATCTATGCTTGTAATTTCTCCTTCGGAGATGAGTCCCTTAGATTATGGTTTGGGGGGTGTTTAATGTTCATTGAATTTTATGTTTAAACCAATAATCCTATGCTAAGTCTAAGAAATAGGACTAAAAACATTAAAACTCTAAATAACTACCTTGCTGGAAATTACAGAAAAATAGGGAAAGTGCTGGAAATAAATTAATCTATTAAAATAATTATAGAAAACAAGGGAAATAGGGAAGAACTCTATTGTAAGTGGGCCCACGCTTCCAGCAGGTTCTTCCCATGGTAGAATGTTCACCGGACGCTTAGAAGATGCTTTTTACAAGAACAATGCAGAGATTTTTATTAACAGTTTACAGTTGAGAAAATTACATAAAAAGTTCGAGGGGGTCTTCTTCAGGGGTGGCCTACATATTTATAAAGTATGTGGCCAACCCTATTACAATTTTTAGAATGAATCAACATGTGATTCATTGTTACAACTGGTTGCTTGAATCGGGAAAAATATCATGATTTTTTAGCGTATTCTGTTTCTAGAATATGTTGATATTTGATTTGCTCGACTTACAAAATTAATTTACGTAACAACTAAAAAATAGGTGATGAATCACCTTTGACATTATCCCATGTTCGGTTATGATGCTAGAAATCCTTTCATGCTGGTTTTTGACGTGTTCACTCTATTCTACCGACCATAGAGTCGTGTTGAAGTTTGATGCTAACGAGAATCAAGCATCATGATTGAAGAAGTTGGGAAGTAGGCACCTTTCATTCGCATAATGGGAAGTAGGCACCTTCCACCATACAATGGGAAGTAGGCACCTTCCATCATATAATAGGAAGCAGGTACCTTCCATCATATAATGGGAAGTAGGCACCTTCCATCGTACAATGGGAAGCAAGGAGCCTAACAGTTAGGTGCCGAACAGAAGTCAAGCACTTCAAAGAACTTGGGCACCTGACTTCATGCCTCTTTACCGATATTCTATAGATGTTTTCCCTTCATTTATTTATAAGTGCCAGGTCCGAGTTGGACCTCGATGAAAACATGCCAAAATGCAATGATTTCCACTAAATCTACACAAATTACACTTAAAGACAAATATTAGAGAACATGCAAAATAAACTATCAATTATATATATAATTTCCATAAAACATTTATATCTACAAGAATATATGCCGCACATTATGGGGAAAAGAGTACAAAAAATGAGCAATTTTGTGGCTCATCACTATATATATCAGAAGACTCTATGGGAGGATTACTCGAGTCTAGTAGAATTTACCTATAATAATGGTCACCATTCGACCCTAGGTATGGTTCCATTCAAAGCTTTGTATGGTAAAAGGTGCAGAACACCAATGTCATGGGATAATATAGAGAATTGGATTGCTCTTGGACTAGACATGGTTAAAGATATGGAGCAACATTTAAGGATGATAAGGAAATGGTTGAAATAAGCCATAGATCAACAAAATAGTTATGTCAATCTTAAGAGATCACCAAGAGAGTTTTCAGTTGGTGACATAGTATTTCTAAGGGTGATACCTAAGAAGAGTGCTATTAAGTCCATAAAACTTGATCCACATTTCATAGGATCCTTTGAGATTATAAATAATATCAGTCCTATGGCATATTGACTTGCCTTACCACCTAGTCTATCCAAGATTCATGACACCTTTCACATTTATTTGCTTAAAAAGTACATTGCTAATCTGAGCATGTGTGGTACTTTTCTAACTTGCAGATGGTGAATCTAGAGGATATAGAGATTTTACCAATAAATATACTTTATTTTTTATCCAAATTGATGAGGAAAAGGGCTTTGGAGCAATGCAAGGTCTTGTGGGACCGCTACTCTAAGAGAAACTCTACTTGGGAAAAAGTAGCAGATATGCAGAAACAAATTCCTTTCTTGTTTGAAAATGCAATGTAAATGTTGATTAATGTTTAAAATTTGGTGGTACACAAAAAGGGGGAGGATGTCATGACCCTCCCTTGGCAGAATTTTCATTTTGGTAGATTTATGCTTTGTTATGTTGTTTGTGGATGAAATGATTGACTATTTCAGATTTGTTATGCAAAACACTTATTTCTTATGGAAAAATATGATGTATGAATCTTATTATGGGATGTAGGATAATTCCATGTTTGGTTCTATGAAACATGCATTTAATGTGAGAATATGATGCTACTAATGAAAGTGCACTTTTGCAAGATCAGGTTCCTTTATGGTTGCAGAAATAATTAACCATCGAGAAAAGGATTTCTTGGAGAAATAATATGATGGGTTATTTGTCAAAATATATGGGGAGGCAACATGGATGAATGCTCCTTACATGAAGAAGCATATCATAATTTGCATAGTTGCATTTGTGTGTTGCATAATAGTTTTCTTTATGATGAAATCTTATAAATTATTAGAGCAATATTGTTAGAATATTGGATGTTTGATTTCCTTTATTTATCTTCTTGAAAAAGGAAATAACATATAATGAATCCATTTTTGTTGGTAATATTATTATTGTAAAATAATAAGGAAAGAACAACAAAGAATAAAGAGAAATAAATAAAATGATTTCTTATTATGTTTTGGAATATGTTTTGCACTTGACTGCTTTAGAGACTTATTGCACTAATAGTAGACAACATGGAAACTGATAGTGGATAGTGTTGTATTAAATTTTAGTGTTTTGGTGGATTGTATATTTAAGTTTTCAACCAAGTGGGTTGTTAAGTTTTGGTTGAAATTTAATGCATGAGGATAAAAAAATGGATAGTGGAGTGTGGTTAGATCGACTAGGAAAAAAGAGAAAGAAGGGTTTCTTTTGGAACAAAGAAAAAGAAAAAAGGATTGGAAGGAGTAAAAGTTGTTGGATTTTTGCTTTGAATATTGGATTGCATAGTGAAAGCGTGTTGGGATCAAGTACTCCATCTCTAGTAAGTAAAATAATTTCTTATATCTTGTTGCACTAAAACTTATGGTGTTATCATATCCAAAAAATGTGATTGTATGGAAATATAGAAGCTAGTTTAAAATGTAGTTAGTTATTAAGTTGAAATTCTTGCTGAGATACTTACAATTTGAATTTAAAGGTTACCAGAGAGAAATTTGTGTAACAATATACTTAAACCTTGAATAATAAGGTGAATACTTACTTAGAAGAGTGCTCATGCATTATAGGAATATACTATATGTTCTATATATATAATAGTGTTGTTAGATAGATTTTTCTAGTGACCATTTAGTAATTTGTGTCTTGTTTTTTGTTACCAATAGAGAACTTGGTTCGTAGATAGACGTAGAATTTCATGCAATTGATGTTGGGAGGAAGAAGTCATATAGATGTCTATCCCTGACTAAATCTTTCTTGGTTGGGTAACAAAAGGAGAGAGTACCATTGTTTGATGAATATTGGGATGTGTAAGAGCTTTAGCCAAATTGAAATTGTAATGTTCCTAGGGGTGTGTGAATTTGATTGTTCCCTTCACGGTAGTAACCTGTATTGAAAATTAGTGTTAGCATGGTATTGGAACAATGGTGGAATTAGAAGATGAATTAAGTTATTTATTTATGATTGGTTTTTGCTGTGAATTATTTGATAACTATAATAGATAGGACAAATTATTATTATGCTTGGGTATTTTTTTGGTGTCTACTTTGATGTGTAGCTGGAATTGAAGAAAATATGAAACAATAGGTTTTGCATGTATTTATTATAGGAATAATAGTAGTTTTGATGTATTGTAAAGGAAAGGAATGAATGCCTTCTATTGCACTTTGTTTATACTCAAAACTCTATTATTGGAAGGAATATGTATATATGGATGCATGCTTTATCATTGCTATTGATAGAAATATTAAAGAGATGATTTGAAATGGATTGGAAATTATCCAAATTTATTTTGAATGAATATATATGGAATCTCAAATAGAATAGATAGTAGTTGAGATTTATTATGGATGCAAATTGGTGTGCATCACAAGAAATAAAGGGAACCATATCTAATCCCCATATATAAGGTAAAATTTTATTGGTTGGTCATGACAAGTTGCAGTTGAAGTGATTCATGGTGCACTGGAAATTTTACTACCACAAGTGAAATCTGAGTTTTGTTATTTGAAGTTTCTTATAATGGAAGAAACATGGAGGAAATAGAAACTATGGAGAAAATTTGACCTTCACAATGGAATATTCGGTTATTTGTGACTGCTTAGTTGAGTGAGGTACTGAAGTTTATTCAAGAAGTAAATGGACAAAGAAACTTAGATTGCCAAATTGTAATCCTTTTTTTAGAGAAAATTTTGTCTTATGGTTGATCCACTTGTGTAACGTGTTTATGAACATTGTTAGATTCAAAAATGATAGTATTACTTATTTTAAACCTATATTAGTTGGATAAATGGAAAACTGTGTTACAAATGACAAATAAATTTATGATGATGTTGGTCTTAATTCTTGTATGGAAATAATACGTGATTTTTTTTGAGTTTGGGTTGTTTTCAAAATGAATGAACTATCTTTGGGATTCATAGGTATAACAATCCAGGTCTAACTCACCTGGTTGTCAAAACATAAATTCAAAATTTGTGTTTTATATAATAATAAAGCCACTATTTGGCTGTTGAACACCTAATCATAATCATGAGTGCTTGAGACTGGCCAGATATTGCAATATGCTACCATATTTTTGAGACCTCCCTTCTCTTTCTCAGGTTCTATATTCTCAATAAGGGGTTGTCTTTCCAGGGCCTATAATACTTGGAAGGGTGGATGCATTATTTTTCCCATATCATAGCATGGAGGACATTGGTCCCACTGATATTTTCTTTGTCCTGGTTCATGATTAAGATTTAAGCCCATGCTAGAGTTAGCATTGTTATGCCTAGTTCCTGATAGCAATCCATCATTCTATGGATGCTTATCTGGACCCACCAATACTCTGGATTTAGGTTTAGGTATCTCAAATCATATCACAGTTGATTATAAGATGTCCCATACCATATATCATTGGACCTTCCAACATTAAGACCAAATCCCTTAGTCTTGAGTTACTATTGGCTATTCTACAATTGGATTATGAATCTTGAGAACCCTCATGTTCTACCTCGTACGATAACCTGTAAAGATATCCCATACTGTCATTCGTTACTCTCCATAGCAAAAGGTCCACTAACCCATATAATCTTGCTCATGAATAGTTATCCTCAAATCACAATAGTCACCAATTATGAGCTGTCGAAGTTGGATGGATGCACATCCTACTCGATGGCATCGATTCATAGTTTACTCAATATTCTCCTTGATAAATTTATATTTCCTTTCTTCTTAATGGCTAGGTTAGGATTGAGTCCCATAGGTGGCTTAATATTATAGTATTTTATAATAACAATGAGTCTCATGTAACAACTTCTAAAAATTAAAATAAATAAGAAAAATGCTTTTCCTTAAGAGAAAGAATGATGGTTAAGTCAATTTAACCTTAATATCTATCGGTGGATAGGAAGAATTTAAGTCTTAACTTCAATGAATTTAAAATATTAATTTAAATTTTTACATAAGAAATTATCCAACGACTGCATCTAAAAATATCTATAAAATTGAATAAATCTACAAATGTATAAATTGTACACCTTACTTGGTAATCATTAATAACAATCAATTTTATATTTATAAAAATAATATTTGTAATTCCAAATATCTTAAAGTGATAACTGAATGGTTTGCTTCAGAATATATATACTTTGAGGTTTAAAAATACATACTATATCTACTCTTCATGAAAATAATGTATAAACAAGTAATAACTCTAAATTATCTTCAAGAATAAATACGATTTAATTCAATGTTTAAAAATTTAATAGACCAAAGTACCTAACACTTTAGCCTCTTGCAATTAATCTAGAAAAACTTCCATCTATTTGAAACTGACAGGAGATATATTGAAACTAACCATTGTCCTTTTTTTATTTATACCATTTTGCCTTCCAAGGAAAAAATATATATAAACTTATGATTCCACCTTTAGAATTAATTTATCCAATTGTAAGTCGGGATGGACATTATTTTAAAACATTTGAAAATTATTAATTAATAGTTCTTTTGCTTAAATATTTTGATAGTCAATAATATCTTATTGTTATTTATTTTTTGGGAAGTAGTTTTTCTATGTATTTAAGCGGCCACCAAGTTAAACAAAGTTTGGAAGCTCAAAATAAGTTTTGACATATTTAGTTTTTAAATACTTCTTTTCCAAAATATTCCTACATCTCAAAGGCTTACTACTTTAGTCAAAAATTAATTAATATTGTGATATGTTACCAACATCATCTGTAATTCTATGGTGACTCTAAAAAGGAATGATAAAATTAATTGACCATTATGGTCATGTGCACCCGGGACACCAATGCGGCCTACTCATACCATGTTTGAATTTCCCAATATGGTTATTTATAAATGCCATTCAAATAGCTATACTTCCAACACTTGGTTGAACTAAACCACACTCATCCATGTGCACTATGGTAGGCACTACAATAGGCTTAAAAACAAGAATTCAATTTAGATATGAATGTTCTCTAAATAAGTCAAGTTGTGGTAGAGCATACCTGCAAGAAAAATAGCAATGAGTTACCTTCCTATAAAGGCTTATTCAAGGTCTTGTATAGCTACTGGTTGATTCACTCCCCTCAAGGAGTCATCCTTCCTTCTGATGCTAAAGCTAAGCCCAGTCCTATTAAACCTAGTCTCTCTCAGTCTACTCCTCTGCCATCCAACTCCCCTTCCCTATCTACTAAATAAATAGTAGTGGTGGAGAATGTTCATGAATTGAGAAAAATATCTAAATGTGATTCCCCTGAGCAGAAGAGTGTTCGTTCTTCTACTCATTTGTAAAAATTATCCCAAGAGAAGAATTTCTTCATCATTGAATCTGATGATGATGATAAGGATGCCCCATATCATTACATGTAATATTTTATTATTAAATATATCTCCAATTGCATGTCTCAGTTGGCTGATCTCTGTAATGCCCTAAATTTGCTCTTCTTTAGGATATTATTTCCTGATATTGGTGATAAGGTCGCTAATGTAAAGGAGGAAATAAAAATTAATGTTGTTCCTGAGATAGAAAAGGATGAAGGCAAAGACGATGACATGGAGGAGTCCAATAATGTACTTCAGGAGGTCATGTGGATCCTAAAGAAGAAGCTTAGGTCTTCCTTTTTGGCTATTGTTTTTTTATGCTTGTATGTCATTCTCTATTTTTTTCTATTCCAAGGGTATCCTCTGTTTTGCCCATTTTTGTCCTCTTGGTTGTTGTTAATGGCATCCTTCGTGATGCTCCTATTTTGTGGGGTTGCTTTCCCTATCTCTTTATGTTTTGTGGTCAGCTTCTACTTTCTGCTAAATGATATTTTTTAGTTTTGGGTCCTTGTTTGATGTAGGAGCATTCGGTGGCGAAGCTGCAATCTTGCATCACCCAAAATGTATTTTTTTCCTTAAGTACTAAAACTGTCGCGATATCGCGACGCTTTTTGAAGAAGGTCGCCAGTGGGCCAAACTGTCGCGATATCGCGACGCTTTTTCATGGAAAGGGCCAAGGCGTGAAACTGTCGCGAAATCGTGACATTTTTGAAGAAAAGTAGCTTCAGCGCCAAACGGTCGCGAAATCGTGACATTTTCAAAGGAATGCAGCTTCAGCGCAAAACGGTCGCGAAATCGTGACATTTTCAAAGGAATGCAGCTTCAGCGCCAAACGGTCGCGAAATCATGACAATTCTAGAGGAAAGCAGCTTCGGCGCCCAACGGTCGTGAAATCGCGACAGCTCCGAGGCAAAGTCACTTGAGCGCCAAATGGTCGCGAAATCGCGACGCTTTCGGGAAGCAAGATTTGAAAGCATAGGGACATCTTCGGCAAAATATTCTAAGGCACAAGAATGGTCGCGAAATCGCGACACCTTCGAAGGCAAGCTTAAAGGACGTCGCGAAATCGTGACACCTTCGAAGACAAAGTTTAAAAGACGTCGCGAAATCGTGACACTTCTGGGAGGCAAGACTTGAAAGCATAAAGACATCGCAACACCTTCGAAGGCAGAGCTCAAAGACGTCGCGAAATCGTGACACTTCCGGAAGAAAGGTTCTTAAACGCAAAGTGGTCGCGAAATCGTGACACTTCCGAGCCGAAGACTCAAGGGCGTGAAATGGTCGCGAAATCGTGACATGTCGCGGTTTCGCGGCCCGAAACGAAGCAGCAAGTACGGAATGCAAAGATGTCACGAAATCGTGACATGTCACGGTTTCGCGGCCCAAAGGAGGAAAGCGAGTAAGAAAGGCCTAGACGTCGCGATTTCGTGACGTGTCACGGAATCGCGGCCCCAAGGAGGAGAGAGAAGCCTAACGCCAAAAACGTCGCGATATCGCGACCAAAGAGGAGAGAGAAAGTATTGGAGCAAAAACGTCGCGATATCGCGACCAGAGCTCTCACGACGTTGACCAACCGACGATTGCGAGAGACCGGTGCGAGAGGGACACGTGGCGTGAAGTTACGGGTGGCCCGAGACTATGGAGAGGTTACAGGGATTCTGGCAAGGGGACGCGTGGCATCAAATTACAAGCGGCTGTGACACATCCCTTTGAATGATGAATTGGCGAAAGGATTGACGTGTGGCCGCAGCGCACTCCGCCACCCCAGACCATGATAATACGGGGCACACTGGCGGCATGTTGCAGGCGGTCACAGGACATTCGTGCGAAGGGTTACAGGGAATCCCGCACTTGATGTAATGATGGAAAGAAGTTGGGGCCGGTGATATAAAAAGACCGCGCATGCATTGTATTGGGGGACTCCTGGCCATTTATTTTGGAATTGCTGTGTATTCGAATTAAGACCTCTGTTTAATGAAACTTGCTGGAATTTTGGCCTGTGCATTGTTGATCTCGGCACTCTTCTTGTGTGTTGTTTATAGCCCTATATCAAGTGGTATTAGAGCGGGTTGGTTCTGAGAGTGCAAACCGATCGTTGAAAAGAGAGGCAGTTTGCACCAGGACTGTGGTTGTGGGTTGCGAAGAAGAAGCGGGGATGCCTCCGCGTAGAGACCGTGGTGGTATAAGGCACGGGCGAGCAAGAAGGGAGGAGGTCGATCTAAGAGCCCTGCAGAGGCAAGTTGAGGCCCTGCAAGAGGAAATTCGAAGAGGAGTCGAGCCGAGAAGGGAAGAACCCAGCGAAGATGAAGTGTGGGAAGAAGAGGTTCCATCCGACGAAGAAGAGGCTTTGGATCCAGCAGAGGCTAGGCTGTATAGGGCCATCTCCCAGATCGGGAAGAAGCCAAAATTTGACGTCTCCACTTACTCGGGGAACCTCAACCCTGAGGAGTTGATAGACTGGATCAACGACATGGAGGAGTATTTTGAATACGAAGAGATATCAGATCCAAATCGGATCAGGTTCACGAAAACCAAGCTGAAAGGACATGCTAGCATCCGGTGGAAAGGAGTGCGGTTGGAAAGGAACAGGAGGGGAAAGGAAAGGATCACCGGGTGGGATAGGATGGTAGAGAAACTAAAGAGGCGGTTCATCCCTGCGGATTATGAGCTGGACTTGTTAAAGAAAATGCAGAGTCTTCGACAAGCTAGTAAGGCTGTCAAGGAATATACTGAAGAGTTCTATCAAATCTCAATCGAAACTGGCCATTCAGAGGCGAATAAGGAGAAGGTCGCACGTTACATCAATGGATTGCGAACCAGTATTCAAGAAGAGCTGGGGCTGGTTAGAATGAGCACAGTAGAGGATGCATATCAATTTGCATTAAAAGTGGAGGAGAAAGCTGAATAGGAGGTTTGATGGTAAGCGAGAGAGGGAAGGACGGGGGTGGAAGAGGCTGGTGGAAGAGGCAGTGGTGGAAGATACAAAGATTTTGGGAAAACTGGTGAAGCTAGCAGTAGCCAAAAATAGAAAGAAGTGAAAGAGGAGGATGACCAACGCCCACGCAATCAGAACAACAACTACCCAAGAGGAAGAGGTAGGTGCGGGCGAGGGTTTGGCGAGAGGTGTCTTTCGAGGAACCTGCTTCAACTACGGAGAAGAAGGACACGGGGCATACAACTGCCCGCAGCATCAAGAGAGGCCAAATCGAAGACCTGAGGGTCAGGCCCGAGCTACTGTAGTAGACGAAGGTGTAGAGTCCGAGCACTCAGAGGAGGCAGAAAGAGGAGAAGCGATGATCATCAGAAGAGTCTGTTAAATGAAGAGAAAAGGGGAGACCAAAGGAACAACTTGTTTCGAACAAGATGCAAGTGCGCAGGCAAGGTATGTAACATCATCATAGATAATGGAAGCACTGACAATTTGGTTTCTGAGGAAATGGTTGCCAAGCTGCAGTTGGAGAGGAGAAAACACCCGCACCCTTATCGGATTGCATGGTTGCAAAAGGACCATCGGGTGCTGGTCAGTGAGCAATGCATGGTGAAGTTCAATATTGGAACTTACCAAGATGAGGTTTTGTGTGACATCTTGCCTATGGATGCATGTCACCTACTGCTTGGGAGACCATGGCAGTTTGACCGAAGTGTTGTCCATGATGGTCGAGCCAACACATATTCTCTGTCAAAGAATGGAGTTCGCCACAAGTTAAAACCCACTGAAGGAGGTGGATGAGAAAGTATGCGGCAGTGCACGAGTCTGTCTAGTTGATGGCAGAAGATTCTTGGAAGGCCTGAAGCTGGATCATATGTGCTATGCTATAATCCCCAGGGTTAGGGAAGAAGGATGCAAGGAAATTCCAGTGGAAGTCATGGGACTATTAGAAGAATTCCCAGATATCATTTCGAGATAATGTTCCTGAAGGTTTACCGCCTGTTAGGAAGATCGGTCACCACATAGATTTGGTGCCTGGATCGAGCTTGCCAAACAAGGCTGCACATCGAATGAGGCCTGTGGAGGCTGAGGAACTAAATCGGCAAGTTCAGGATCTGTTGAAGAAGGGACTGATTAGGGAGAGTCTTAGTCCATGTGTTGTACCAGTAGTATTAGCACCCAAGAAGGATGGAGAATGGAGGATGTGCACCGACTCTCGGGCAATCAACAAGATCACCATTAAATACAGGTTCCCACTTGCCAAGGATGGATGATATCATGGACTGCTTGAGTGGAGCTGAGTACTTCACAAAAATTGACTTGAAAAGTGGGTACCATCAGATTCGCATTAGAGAAGGGGATGAGTGGAAGACAACCTTTAAAACCAGAGAGGGGTTGTATGAGTGGTTGGTTATGCCATTTGGATTAACCAATGCACCTAGTACCTTTATGAGGTTAATGAATGAGGTTCTGAAGGAATTTTTGGGCAAATTTGTTATTGTTTACTTGGATGATATACTGATTTTTAGCAGAACCTTAGAGGAGCACCTGATGCACATCAGGAAGGTTTTTGAGAAACTGCGGGAGGAGCAGTTACTGATCAATCTGAAGAAGTGCAACTTTGTGAAGAAGGAGCTGGTATACCTGGGATTTGTTATATCAGCTAATGGTCTCAAAATGGACCCCGAAAAGGTGAAGGCTATCCTAGAATGGCCTGTCCCAAGAAGTGTGACCGAGGTTAGATCATTTCATGGTCTGGCCAGTTTCTATAGAAAATTCATTAGAAACTTCAGCAGTATTTGTGCATCTCTTACGGAGACAATGAAGGGGAACAAGAAGGAATTCCAGTGGACGGTTGGAGCAGATAAAAGCTTTGCTATGCTGAAGAAGAAGGTCACTGAACAACCCGTCTTAGCACTTCCAGATTTCAATAAGGTGTTTCAGGTAGACTGCGATGCGAGTGGCAGTGCGATAGGAGCCGTATTGAGCCAAGAGGGTAGGCCCAGTAGCTTATTTCGGCGAGAAGCTCAATGATGCCGGGAGAAAGTATTCGGTATATGATCAAGAGTTCTACGCCATAGTCCAAGCGCTTAAGAAATGGAGGCATTATTTGTTGCCCAAGGAGTTTGTTCTCTATACCGAGCCATCAAGCGGCTGCAGGTATATTAACAGATCAAGGAAAATTGAATCGGGAGGCACCTGAAATGGGTAGAGTTCCTGCAGAGCTATACCTTTGTGCTTAAGCATCGGAGTGGAAGATCCAATAGGGTGGCAGATGCACTGAGTAGGAGGCAATGTCCGATGCTAGAAATGAAAGTGGAGGTTGTTGGGTTTGCTGAACTCAAGAACTTATACCCTATAGACCCCGATTTCGTAGGAGCTTGGAAAGCCTGCACTGCGCCTGTTGCGTTGGACAGGACTAAATGGTTGGATTACCTGATTCAAGATGGAATGTTGTTTAGGGGGAACCAGTTGTGCATTTCGAGGAGCTCAATGAGAGAGAACCTCATTAAAGAAAAGCACAGTGGGGGTTTAGCTGGACACTTCGATCGTGACAAGACCATCTCATCTGGTTAGTGAAAACTATTATCGGCCACAATTGCGGCGAGGATGTGGAAAAGTTTGTGCAGAGTTGCAGGATTTTCCAGATGGCAAAGGGTATGAGGCAGCCTATTGGTTTGTATCAACCGCTACCTATACCTGAAAGACCGTGGGAAGATATTAGTATGGATTTTGTGCTTGGTTTGCCCAGGACGTAGAGGGGGCACGATTCCATATTTGTGGTAGTGGACAGATTTTCGAAAATGGCACACTTTATCCCGTGCCAGAAGACTAGCGATGCGGTCCATGTAGCTGGTTTGTTCTTTAAGGAAGTGGTACGCCTTCATGGGCTGCCAAGAAGCATTGTGTCGGACAGGGATACCAAGTTTGTAGGTTATTTTTGGAAGACCCTGTGGAAGAAACTGAAGACGGAGTTAAAGTTCAGTTCTGCATACCACCCCCAAACAGATGGCCAAACAGAGGTGGTTAATAGGAGTTTGGGCAACCTACTGCGATGTTTGGTAGGGGACAAGCCCAAGGGATGGGATCTAGTTCTACCGCAAGAAGAATTCACGTATAACAGCTCGGTCAATAGGAGCACAAATAAATCCCCATTCCATATTATCTATGGGAGCAGCCCAAGAAACGCTTCAAAATTAAGAAGGATAGATCCGAGGGAGAAATGTAGTGCTGAAGCAGAAGACTTTTCTGAACACCTGAAGGGAGTGCATGAGGAAGTGACAAAACACATTGCCAAGATGAATGCTCAGTACAAGGCAAGGGCGGATCAAAAACGCAGAGCTAAGGAGTTCCAAGTAGGAGATTCTGTCATGGTCCATCTGAGGAAGGAACGGTTTCCTGCCAAGACCTACAACAAACTGAAAATGAAGAAATTTGGGCCATGTAAGATCATTGGCAAACGGGATTCGGGTAATGCCTACGAGGTGGAGTTACCAAGCGAACTTAACATCTCCCCCGTGTTTAACATCTCGGATTTGACCGAGTATCATGAAGGAGAAAGCAGTGAGATACCCAATCCGATTTGTGGAGCATTCCAGCAGTCATTCCAGTTGCGGACGAGATAGAAGAAGTTCTAGATACGCGCGAGGGCCGAAGTACTCGAAACAAGAATTACTCTGAGTATCTAGTCAAATGGAAGGGCAGACCCATGGAAGATGCGACTTGGTTATCAAAGGCAGAGGTTGATCGCCTGGGTCTACCTCGGAAAGATCAGAAGTGAGGTCACTTCTCAAACTCACCCGGGTGTCTGATGCAGGAGCATCCGGTGGCGAAGCTGCAATCTTGCATCACCCAAAATGTATTTTTTCCTTAAGTACTAAAACTGTCGCGATATCGTGACGCTTTTTGAAGAAGGTCGCCAGCGGGCAAAACTGTCGCGATATCGCGACGCTTTTTCATGGAAAGGGCCAAGGCGTGAAACTGTCGTGAAATCGTGACATTTTTGAAGAAAAGCGACTTCGGCGCCAAACGGTCGCGAAATCGTGACATTTTCAAAGGAATGCGGCTTCAGCGCAAAACGGTCGTGAAATCGCGACATTTTCAAAGGAATGCGGCTTCAGCGCCAAACGGTCGCGAAATCACAACAATTTCAGAGGAAAGCAGCTTCAGCGCCCAACGGTCGCGAAATCGCGACAACTCCGAGGCAAAGTCACTTGAGCGCCAAATGGTCGCGAAATCGCGACGCTTCCGGGAAGCAAGATTTGAAAGCACAGGGACATCTTCGGCAAAATATTCTAAGGCACAAGAATGGTCGCGAAATCGCGACACCTTCGAAGGCAAGCTTAAAGGACGTCGCGAAATCGTGACACCTTCGAAGACAAAGTTTAAAAGACGTCGCGAAATCGTGACACTTACGGGAGGCAAGACTTGAAAGCATAAAGACATCGCAACACCTTCGAAGGCGGAGCTCAAAGACGTCGCGAAATCGTGACACTTCCGGAAGAAAGGTTCTTAAACGCAAAGTGGTCGCGAAATCGTGACACTTCCGAGCCGAAGACTCAAGGGCGTGAAATGGTCACGAAATCGTGACATGTCGCGGTTTCGCGGCCCGGAATGAAGCAGCAAGTACGGAATGCAAAGATGTCGCGAAATCGTGACATGTCACGGTTTCGCGGCCCAAAGGAGGAAAGCGAGTAAGAAAGGCCTAGACGTCGCGATTTCGCGACGTGTCACGGAATCGCGGCCCCAAGGAGGAGAGAGAAGCCTAACGCCAAAAACGTCGCGATATCGCGACCAAAGAGGAGAGAGAAAGTATTGGAGCAAAAACGTCGCGATATCGCGACCAGAGCTCTCACGACGTTGACCAGCCGACGATTGCGAGAGACCAGTGCAGAGGGACACGTGGCGTGAAGTTACAGGTGGCCCGAGAGTATGGAGCGGTTACAGGGACTCTGGCAAGGGGACGCGTGGCATCAAATTACAAGCGGCTGTGACGCATCCCTTTGAATGATGAATTGGCGAAAGGATTGACAGGCGGCCGCAGCGCACTCCGCCACCCCAGACCATGATAATACGGGGCACCTGGCAGCATGTTGCAGATGGTCACAGGACATTCGTGCGAAGGGTTACGGGGAATCCCGCACTTGATGTAATGATGGAAAGAAGTTGGGGCCGGTGATATAAAAAGACCGCGCATGCATTGTATTGGGGGACTCCTGGCCATTTATTTTGGAATTGCTTGTATTCGAATAAAGACCTCTGTTTAATGAAACTTGCTGGAATTTTGGCCTGTGCATTGTTGATCTCGGCACTCTTGCTGTGTGTTGTTTATAGCCCTATATCATTGTTAAAACCCATCCTTAATTAAAATATTTTAATGATATAAAAAAGTTATGGTAGATAAGACTTTCATTAAACCACTTTAGAAACACAAGCAATAACACCCTACAAAGAAATATGTTGTTAGGATCTTACTATTAAAATAAAACACACTCACACAGAATACTAAAAAATAACTCAAATACATAAAATAACTCAATAACACTATACAAAAATTAAATGTAGAAATGGAACAATCTCACAATAAAATAGAATTGCGGGCCTCTTTGAGGGGGCAACCTCCTTTAATATTTCATTAGATTTCAAAAAGATGAATTCGTACATGGCTCATATATTTTAAAGAAAAAATTCATGCAACCCTACCTAAAGGCTCAAGAGTTGGCTTACATGCAAAATGCCACTCGAGCTAGAATATCCTACCAAACATCGGTTACAATCTTGATAAAAATGATTACATGAGATGGCGCCACTTGTCTAGGAACCTTACTTTCCACATACATTACAAAGTATTACAAAATAACATTATAATGGGATCCCCCACGTTGGGAGTGGATCATTACATAAGTAAATGAGAATTACAAAATGGCGTTAGGATAGGATCCTAACATGTCCTTCCCCTTCGAAAAGCTTTGTCCTCAAAGCTGAAAATGAGGGAACTAGTGCTGGAGTTGATGGAGAGACTCCCATGTAGCATCTTATGGCTGGAGCCCACACCACTAAATAAGGACTTCCATGATGGTATGATTGTGGAGAGTGCAGGTTAGAGGATCTAACAATTGTTTAGGTTTGAGTAATATGGACCCTTCTTCATCCAATTTTGGCAATGCTGATTGAACCTGTACCTATGTGCCCACAATTTTTTTGAGAGAGGAAACATGGAAAATAGGATGGAGCTTGGAGGTGGGTGGAAGAGCCAATTTGTAAGCTATGGTACCAATCCATTGTAGAACTTGGTAGGGTCCATAGTATTTTATAGCAAGTTTTTGGAACCTATGGAGTTGTAGAGATGATTGTTTGTATGGTTGCAAGTAGAGGAAGACCATATCACCCACATCAAAGCTACTCTCAAAATGATGTTGGTCAACCTATTGTCGCATCCGATTCTGGGCCATATACAAATACTTCTTTAGCTGATGAAGAACATCGGTATGTTGGCTAAAAGTAGTGTTGACTACCTAGACCTTGGAGTTTCTTAGGATGTATGAAGAAGGCGTGAGTGGAGGGTACCCATAAACAACCTCAAAAGGGGTGAGTTTGGTTGTTGTATGATAGGAAGTGTTGTACCACCATTCAGCCAAAGGAAGCCACTTCACCCATTGAGTAGGATGATCTTATGCAAAGCAACGAAGATAGGTCTCCAAATATTTGTTGACAATATCAGTTTGACCATCCGTTTATGGATGATAGGCTAAACTCATTTTGAGCTGAATTCCCTAAAACTTAAATAATTATTGCCAAAAATGACTAGTGAATGTTGGGTCTCGATCGGATATAATGGAGGTGGGCATACCATGAAGGAAAAATAGAATTGAGGAATATTTGGGTAACGGTGAAGGTTGTGTACGGATGGCAAAGAGAACAAAATTGAGCATACTTTGAAAGGTGATCCACTACCATGAGAATAACATAATAACTGCTAGATTTAGGTGACCCTTAGATAAAATCCATGGAAATATCAGTCCAAACCTGATCTAGAATGGGCAAGGGTTTAAGAGTACTCGAAGAATGTACTACGTCACCTTTCATCCGTTGATAGGTATCACAAGTTGCTACAAAATCATAGATGTCTTATTTCATACCTTTCCATAAGAATGTGTGCTTAAGGTATTCATATGTTTTAAGAAATCCTGAATGGCCTGCAGAGGGAGCAATATGTAGTTCCTTCATGAAAATCTCATGGAGTGGGGATGTGCAAGGAAGAACAAGGCGTTGGCGATAACGCAAGTCATGGCCATCCCAATTGTAGCTTGGGTATGAAGTAGGATCATCATGGAGTGAGGCCACAAAAGCTTGCAAGTCTACATCCTGAAGTACCTCCTATCGTAAGGAATCTATCCATTGAGGAATAGGTGAGGAAATGACACATAACATACTGAGGGCCTCAAATTTGTGAGAGAGAGCATCAACCACAAGATTCTCTTTGCCCTTCTTATAGGTGATATCATAATCATATCCCATGAGTTTAGAAACCCATTTTTGTTGTTCTGGGGTAGCAACCCATTGTTCCAAGAAGTATTTGAGACTTTGATGGTTTGTTTTAATGGAGAAATGGTGCCCAATAAGATATGGTCACCAATGGTTTACGACATGTAAGATTACCAATATCTCCTTGGCATATGTAGATTTTTCCAAGTTACAATCAGAGAGTGCCTTACTAGTGAAAGCCAAGGGTCTCCCTTCTTGCATCAACATTGCCCCGATGCCATGATCGAAAGCATCACTTTCAATGATGAAAGGTTTGGAAAAATTTGGCATGGCTAAAATTGGCGTGGTGGTCATAGCATGCTTGAAGTCGAGAAAGGCTTGGTCAGCGGGCCCCATCCAAGTAAAAGAGTCCTTATTTAACATGGATGTGAGAGGGGCTGCTATTTTACCATAATTATGAATAAATTTGTGATAATAACTTGTAAGCCCTAAGAATCCCCAAAGTCCCTTAAGAGTGAGAGGTTTTGGCTAGTCTTGAACTGCCTGAATCTTCTTGGGGTCGATATTGATGACATATTTGGAGATAATGTGTCCTAGATACTCCACTTAAATCATACCAAAGGAAAACCTAGGCCGCTTAGTAAAAATTTAATTTTGTGCCAACAACTGTAATGTCTGATCCACGTGGATAAGGTGTTCTTCCCACGAGTGACTATAAACCAAGATATCATCAAAGAAAACCAGGATGAACTTCCGCAGGAGAGGGTGAAATATGTTGTTCATAAGGATTTGAAATATGGAAGGAGCATTTGTTAGACCAAATGGCATTACCAAGAACTCATAGTGACCTTCATGAGTACAAAAAGTAGTTTTGGGAATATCCTCATCCTTGAGCCTGATTTGATGGTATCTAGAATGAAGGTCTAACTTGGAGAAGTACATAGCTCCATGTAATTCATCCACTATCGAAATGGGGAATTTATCCTTGATGGTAATTTTATTGAGCTCATGGTAGTCTATACACAATCACCATGAGCCATATTTCTTGAGAACTAGTAAAACTGGAGAAGAGTAAGGGTTGGTACTATGTCGAATGACACCAACTTTGAGCAATTCTTGTACCATCTTCTCAATTTTGGAATTGAGATCATGAGGATACTAAAACGGTATGATGTCGGGTGGTGTATTACCTGGTAGCAGTGGAATATCATGGTCATGTGATCGATGAGGTGGCAGGATAGTTGGTTCTGAAAAAATGCCATTGTGCTTGGTCAAAACAAGTTGCAAATCTACTGGAATTTGATCCAATGTGGAAGTGTTTGGTTGAATTGAAAATATTTGTGCAATGACCCCATGGGATGAATTTTTCAACAACTTCTCCATACGATTGGAACTAATAATTTTGGAGGATCCTTATTTGGTACCATGGAGGGTGTGTGTTTGCCCATGTTGTGAAAACTGCATCTATAGTTCTACAAAGTTCTAGAAGATAGTTTCCAACCATTGAGCTGCTAACATAATGTCACATCCTCCCAATTGGAGGGAAAACATGTCTTGCTTGAATTCATAATCCCCCATATTTATTTTGTTATTACGAAATTTACCTTTACAAGGTAAAGTGCCTCCATTTTCCACCATGAATTCAAATGAATTGCATGTGTGTATATAGCAATTGACCTACTTAGCAACTCAAGGATCAATAAAGTTGTGTGTACTACCTGAATCAATAAGAATAGTAAGGTGTTGGTCTTTGAAAAAACCCATAACTTTTATGGTTTATGGAGTGGTAATCCCAATAAGAGCATGGACTAAAATTTTTGCTTGAGGTTCTTGGGTTTCCTCTTCCTGTTGAGTTGGTGCTTCAGCTGTGTCACCCTCCTCATCACTATGGTCATTGCTATCGGGTTCCTCTGCATCTATTAAGAAAAATCTCTTATTTGCACTATATGCCCTTTCACAAAATTTTCATCATAATTATAACATAGCCCTTGGGCACGATGCGCATCCATTTCATATGTGGTCAGTCGCTTGGGAGCAGGAGGTTTATTATCAGTATTATTTTGGAACCAAGGAGGAAAGGGAGGTTGAGTTTGAGAAAATCGTGGTGTTCACATTTGAACTGAGAGTTTTGATTCATCCAATCGGGCTAAAATGATAGCATCCATCATGGTTTGGGGTTTAAACATATTGAATTCAACCTGGAGATCATATTTCAACCCACTAACAAAACAACTCATAAAAAACCCTTCATTCAAGCCCTTAGTTTTATTGGCCAATTTCTCAAATTGTGTTTGGTAATCATGAATTGTGGTGGTTTGTTTCAACTTTGTCAATGCTCCTGTAAAGTCTTCATAGTCACTAGGGCCAAATTGGGTGAGTAGTTGGGACTCAAAGTCCTCCCAAGAGATATCAAGGTTAGTGGCTCATAGCCATTGGAACCAATGTAACACCTTAGATTCTAAGTTGAAGGAAGCCATCTGAACCCGATGATATATAAGGACATTGTGGAGTCTAAAGAATTGATCAACCCGACATAACCACCCATCGAAATCCTTTCCACTAAACTTAGGGAAATCCAATTTAGGCATTTTGAAGGTTGGATCATGATCATAGTGAGTGTCTTCTATTTCCCTTGTACGATCTTCTATTTCCATTTTTCAGTCTTCTATTTACCTTCTTCAATCTCATTCAAAGTTTTCAACTTGGTGTTCAGATGTGAGAGTACCCTGCAATTGGGTCTCCACCTTTGTAAGTTGTTTTTTTAAGTGGATTCTAGTGGTATCATGATTCGTTTGAAGCTCTCAAATATCTTCTCTAATGTTGTGGTTTGTAGTGGTCAAGTAGTCAAGGAATTTTTGCATGTCAACCAATATTGTGGTAAGTTCTAACTCCTTTTATTTTCCATGAGTTCCACTTGCCATTGTGGGCCCTCTTTTACTAAGTTACTAAAAATAGACATGGGGTTTCAGGAGTTACTATTTTTAGTAAGGCATCTAGAAAAGTGCTTGGGTGTGGTATATCAAAATGATCAGCTCAAAAAAATAGTCGTAATGAGCTATACCCCACAACACTGAATTTGGGTACCCCAAACTTATTTATTTATTTTTTAATATAGTTGTGTTGACAAGTCTATTGGTGTTCTCGATTTCTGATTTGGAGTTACGGTTCAAAAGTTGGGGTTCGAGATCAACTATCTCTGACCTGTATAGTTGGACCCCTAACCAACCTGTCACTATCCTATATCTTTGCCCTATCACCTAAATTGTGGTTTCTAACATAGTTCCTATCACTACCCTTGGGGATTCTCTAACAATGATAATTCTATTTCGAACACTGGAAGTCTATAATTCTTGACTGTTACAAAGGGTTGTTACTATTGACCTGACTATCACTGTTAATTACCAAAATTTTACTATCACTATCCCGAATATTCTATCTCTGACCATACGTAATTGCAAACACTTACAAAATTTGTCTTGACTATTGGTGTATGCATGTTTATTTTCTGTGATAAGGAATGCCTTCTCTGTATGCTCACTTTTGGGGTTGTGAATGCAGGTTAGCATAATAGGGATGGTGTTGATTTGTAGGTGGAATTTGTTTTTAGAACTAGGGTACGCTAAGTAAAGGAGTATGTAATACCCATAGGCCCTTTGTTATACCATAGTGATGAACAATAGTGTTTAGACCAATATTTTAGGCCACTACCCAAGGATGATTCCACACATACCCTTGAGAACACTATCTGCCTCTTTCACAATATGGGAGGGTGATTTTTCAGGATGTTGTCTTGTGGACTATGGATAATACAAGGTCAAAAAGCTTCCTTATGGATAAAATTTTTTTGAAGCCTAGATTATCTCCCGATACACCCAAAGATGCATGGGAGCTCAAGTCCATGCGCAAGTGTTGTCTAAGGCCTGGGTATTGGAGCCTGATCACCCCTCACTTCACTAGATGATTTATGGGCTATCTAGCTTAGCCAATAATGATAGCTCCTTCACAATACTTTAAAACCCCCGACACAGGGTTTCTAACCTACACAACTACTAAAAAATTGACTAATTTTTTTTGTGTTTTCTAGTTTTTTTTAGCTAAAAATAAATAAATTGTATTTTTTTGGATTTTTTTAATAAAGGGAAAATAAAAATGAAAAACATAGAAAATTATAACTAACATGTGGAATTTATGGAAAAAATTGTATTAGTTGTAGTAGAACTCGGCCCTAGAAAATGCTCTGATACCACTTGTTAGGATCTAGATTGCAAAAATATGAATTCGTACATGGCTTCATATATTTTAAAGGAAAAATTTCATGCAACCCTACCTAAAGGCTCAAGAGTTAGCTTACATGTAAAATGCCACTCGAGATAGAATCTCCTACCAAACATCAGTTACAATATTGATACAAATGGTTACATGAGATGGATCCACTTGGCTAGGCACCTTACTTGCAAAATACATTACAAAGTATTACAAAATAATATTATAATGGGATCTCCCACATTGGGAGTGGGTCATTACATAAGTAAATGAGAATTATAAAATTGCATTAGGATAGGATCCTAATATATGTTTAGCTATCATTCATCAAATGTAAGTGGACCTTTGAATATTTTTGTAATATCAATAGTTGATAAAATTAATACATATGAGATAAAAAAATGAGATATCAATCATATGGAAAAGTATAGAATACAAAGGAAGTTCACAATTTGATCAAATATCATATGTAACCTTTAAACGAATTATTTTATACAACCCCATTTGGAGTATTTCAACTACATACATAGAATTGGCCAGAACTTGAGTCTTTATAAATGAAAACTACTATGGCATGCCTGTGACTTTGCGGATGGATCATCAATAACATACAATGAACTTTATAATACTATGGTATAAATTTTTCACTTCAATTCGAAATTTGACAGAAAAATTGTTACTCCATCAGTATTTTTTCACGATAGAGATATAGTGGATAATGCATGATTTGTGTCAGCATGGCCCTTATGAATGCATACTAAGTCATGAAGGAAACAATGCAGAACATATATATAGTTTAAATTCATAAGAAATTCACTTTCAAGTATGAAACATTCTTACATAGTTACAACTGAGAGCAAGTTATTATAAGTTTTTACTTCATGCGAAAGCTCTTCAATTCAAATTGTAAACTGACTCCATCCATTTTAGCTATCTCATATTGTCGTTATGCTCTCACAAAAACTAGCCAAATCGATGCTAAAATTTAGTATTAACCATAATCAACAATTTTAAAAGCACTCACACAAAGCTTGGGAATTGAATACCAAAAGCACTCACATAGAGCTTGGAAATTGAACACCAAAAGCACTCACATAGAGCTTGGAAATTGAACACCAAATCACTCACCTAGAGCTTTAAAAAACAACCATTAATTGGATATAGAAATCGACGTGAATATCAGTTGATATGAGCACAATTTCATTGCACTGAAGACAAGATGGGGATACGCCTTCCAACAACATGCAAAAACAATAAAAATCTAAATTTGGATGCCTCAAAAGAGTTTTCATTTCCCATTATAAATAATTTTTGAGAATTATCATGAAGACACATCAACTTAACATGCCAAATGGTCATTTTTCCTGATCACTAGGTGGAACGATTTCAGATCATCCAAAGGGAAGGAATTTCACACCACAAAATATTTTTAATGAATCGGGTTTCCTGTTTATATGAATAAAAACACATTTTTTAATATATATATATATATATATTAATTATTATTTATATTTATATATAACTATATATATATATATCATTATTCTTATGTATATTTCTATATACATTTTTAATAATATATTAGATTTAATGTTTACATATATAATTATGTGTATTTTAATTTTTTATTAGTATATATATACAAAAAAAGCATACATCCTTTATGAAAAAGTATAATATATATATTAGTTTCTCCTAGTTTCTCCTAACAGGAAAAATTACACTTCAAAATAAACAACAGATAAATTGCAAGCAGTAATAAAAAAACTCTACATGAATTATTTTCTTAGTGGGCTTCCATGTACCCATGAGCCATGGTGCATTAAGCATGACATCATATCCCACCTTACCTAATGCATACAACCATTGTATCTGCTAGAGGTGGGTGTTGTACTCATCCAATCTGCTTGCCAAGGAGTGAAAACCTGCACCTGCACTCACAAACATCTTTAGCAGTATCACATTCTTCAAGCAAATATTTAATCAAATAGAGGGGATGTTACATTCTCCCCCACCAGAATTTAACACAGTCCCTGTGTTAGCCAAATAATTTTGCAAGTTTTATATTAATTGAAATATATATAGAAAAATATATAAACATCAAACCATATATCATGTATTTCACCATTAGTATATCAAAATATGCATTACAAAATACACACATAAATATATATCAAATGTTCAAATATTTATGTAAATATCAGTCTTCAAACAAGAACGGAAATTGTTCTTTCATTGCTACCACATCTTCCCATGTGGTATTTCTTTTTGAGTACAGATCCCACTAGACTCTACATTGATCAACAACTCTTTTCCTTAGTTGTTTAGTTCTGTATCCTAGAATCCTGATGGGGTAAACCTCAATGAGTTGTGGGTCCGATATCTATAAATGAGAAACATCCAAAATGTGTGAAGGGTCTGCTACATACTTTTAGAGGAGGGACACATGGAAGGTACTATGGATTTTGGACAAATTAGGTGGTAAAGCTAATTTGTAAGCAACAAGACTAATTTTGGTGATGATTTCGAATGGTCCTACAAATTTGGGGCTAAGTTTAGTGGATTTTATGGAGCTCTTAGTTGGTTTGACTCTCAAGAAAACTTTATCACCAATAGCAAACTCTCTAGGAGATCGTTTTAGATCAACATAGCTCTTTTGACGATCTATGGCTTCTCGAAGTCATTGGCGGATTTCTTTCAATTAGACCTCCATTCTTTTCACAGCATCAGGACCGATCATTTCTTGATCATCCAAGTTATCCCATGTCAATGGTGTTCTACACCTACACCCATATAGGGCTTCAAAAGGGGCCATGCCCAATGTGGCATGATAACTATTATTATAAGCAAATTCCACCAAGAAGAGGTAATCTTCCCACTTACTCTAGTGGTCCATGCAATACATACGTAACATATCTTCCAACACTTGGTTGACCCTCTCGGTCTATCCATCCATTTTAGGATGGTAGGTTGTGCTAATGTTAAGCTTTGTACCCCATGCTCGATGCAAAGCTTACCAAAATTTAGAAGTAAATCATGAATCCCTATCAGAGATAATTATCTCAGGGAAACCATGCAGTCTCACAATTTCTCGAGCAAAATTTTGAGCTATTGTAGGAGCATCATCATGAACATTTCTAGGTATAAAATGTGCCACCTTAGTTAATTTATCAACTATAACAAAAATTGCATCATGTCAAAATTGATTCTTGGGGAGACCAACTATAAAGTCCATGGAAATCACTTGCCATTTTTGTGTTGGTATATCAAAAGAGTAAAGTCGTCCCCTAGGATGTTGATGTTTTGCTTTAACCTTCTGACATTCAAGACACCTTGCAACAAAATGAGTTACATCCTTCTTCATTCCAGGCCAGAAGTAATCCTTCTTCAAATTCTCATGCATTTTCACTACTCTTGGATGAGCAGAGTATGGAGCATAGTGTGCCTCTTGTAATATAGTCCTTTTTATCTCATCATTATTTGGAACTATTATTCGATCTCTGAAATATAACATATTCTCTTTGATTTTGAAATCCATATTCATATTTGGTCCTTGCTCAACCTTAATCCGATATTGATTACAAAATTCATCATCTTTCTACAATTCTTTAATTTTCTCTGCCAATCCATACTAGCATCATGTTAAAGTAGCTACATGTCTCCTTCTACTGAGTGCATCAACCAACTTGTTCTCTTTCCCTTTAATATACTCTATCCTAAAATCATACTCGGTCAAAAATTCCATCCACCATCATTGTCTAGCATTTAATAATGGTTGGGTGAAGATATACTTCAAACTTTGATGATCTATTTTTAATTCAAAAGGTTTACCCAACAGGTAGTGCCACCATATTTTGAGGGCATGAACTATGACAGCTAGCTCTAAGTCATGAGTGGCATAATTAACCTCATGCTTCTTAAGTTTTCTAGATTCATATGCCACAATGACCTCATTCTGCATTAGGACACCTCCTAGCCCTTCTAGAGAAGCATCCGTACAAACTATGAATGGTTTACCTGGATCTAGAATCTAAAGAATAGGTGTAGTTGTCAACTTCTCTTTAAGTATTTTGAAGGCTTCCTCACATTGTGGAGTCCATTTGAAAAAATTTCCCTTCCTTTACAAATTGGTTATGGGAAAGGCAATTTTTGAAAATCCCTTTACAAATCGCCTATAATATCCTGCCATTCCCATAAAAATTCTCACTTCAGATACATTGGTGGGTGTTGGCCAATCTACTATGGCTTCTATATTTTTAGGATCAACTGCAACCCCATCGACTGAGACTATGTGACCCAAATATTGTACTTGTGATGAATAAAACTCACACTTAGATAACTTTCCATACAACTGATTTTTCCTAAGAATTTCTAGGACTATTCTCATGTGTTGATCATGTTCTTCCCTACTCTGAGAATAAATCAAGATATCATCCAGAAATATTAGCACAAATTGATCTAATTGTTCTCGAAACACACTATTCATCAAGTTCATGAAGGCAATAGGAGCATTTGTTAAACCGAAAGGTAGCACTGTGAACTCGTAATGCCCATAACGGGTTCTAAAGGTAGTCTTGAAAGTATCTTCCTCCTTAATTCTTAGTTGATGGTATCCTGACCTAAGGTCAATTTTTGAGAAAATTGTTGCTCCTCTCAGTTGATCAAAGAGATCATCAATCCTTGGTAAGGAATACTTGTTTTTCATAGTCATCTTATTGAGCATACGATAGTCAATACACAATCTCAAGGATCCATATTTCTTCTTAACAAATAAAATTGGTGCTCCCCATGGTGAAACACTAGGTTTGATGTGCCCTTTTCTAATAAATCTTGAAGTTGAGTTTTAAGCTCTTGTAATTCAATGGAAGTCATATGGTAGGGGGTTCTAGCTATGGGTATTGCTCCTGGTAATAACTCAATAGAAAAATCAAATTCTCTCTTTGATGGAAGTCCAGGTAGGTCTTCAGGAAAAACATCTCTAAACTCATTCAGAACTAGATACTGTTGGAATAGAGCAGAGCTAGACTTAGTTTCTTCTTTCTTGTTCATTTTGACCACATAAAGCCTACAACCCTTCCTTAAGGCCCTTTTAACTTGCATAGTAGATAGTAGGTGAGGTTCTAGGGTCACTCGATTGCAATGGACTCGGATTCATTATTTGGAATCATCCATGAAATCAAGCCATCTCTCTTCAAAATTTAATAGGGCTTTGTGAGATTTTAGCCAATCTACACCTAGGATGATATCAAAAGCATGTAAAGGTGCTACATACAGGTGCCAATTTATTTTTCCTTGGGGTATATCTATCTGGGAGTCAAATAAACATTGGTTGACCATATAGGTTTGTCCTGATCCATATTCAACTTGCCACCCATTTGCCATAATCCCAGGTCTTACTGGTATGTCCCTCACAATACTAGAAGATATAAAACTATTAGTTGCACCACTATCTATCAAAATACGAACATATTTCTTACCTAATTTTCCTTTTAAAAGAAATGGAGTGGCTTACCCTAAAATATTGGGGTTACCTATGGTAGCATAAATTCTATGAGGAGCTTCTTCAATTGGTTTTCTCTTATCTGCTCTCTTTGGGCATTGATTTGCATAATGATCTTTAGCTCCATAGACAAAGCATACATTTGGACCTTTGTTCTTCCATCTATCCCCATATTTATTCTGACTAGTAACATTCTTTCCTTTTTCTTGTGTCGTAGTTCTCTATGCAACTTTCTCTAGAAAGTTTCTCCTATCTTGTTGCCCTTTGTTACCCTGATATTTTCCTCTATTCCTATTGTCCCCTCTAAAATGGTCACCTTCCCTATATTTCTTGTATTGGTCCTTTCCTTTAGTGGGTTTTGGGTATCTTCTTTTCTTAGATTCATCTTTCTCAAACCTTTGATAATAAGCCTTCTTATTCTTTTGGCTTAATTCTTCATAACGTGCGAAATCAAAGGCTTCTATCAAATTCTTTGGCTTGATCCATCCAACAGGAGATCCAATTCTGGGATGCAAGCCTAGCATAAATTTGTGAGCTTTAAACTCCTCACGTTTGTCATATTCAGGTGCATACTTTAGTAACTGGACAAATATTTGATAATACTCTATCACTGACATGTTTTCTTGATGAAGATTGGTGAATTCTGCATATTTCTCAATATAAAACTATGGTGTAAGGAATCTATCCCTGAATTCTTTCTCAAACACATCCCATGGAATGTCAACAACCTCCTTTTGACTAGTTTTCTTATATGTGGTCCACCAATCTCTGGCAGGACCCGTTAAGTGTGCTACAACCCATGTAGTTTTAGATTCAGCACATAGGGGTTGAATGGCAAAGTATCCCTCAGCCTCACTTAACCAATTTACAACTACTTCACCATCCCCCTTCCCATAAAATTTAGAGATATCTAACTTTTTTATTTCTTTTTGTAATTCCACACCGACTTTCCTTCTTGATGATCCCTCAGGAAATTCACTTTGTATTCTTTTTGACTCTTTACTTTTAGTCAAATTTTCTATTACCTTCTGTTGTTGAGTAATAATTTCTTGTTGCTGAGATAATTGTGCTCTCTACTATTCCATGTGCTCACTCATCTGAGCCCTTTGAATTTCCATTTGCTCCTTCTATTGATTCAACTATTCTTGCATCAGCTGAATCATTTTAGTCATGTTATCATCATTTTGTGCAGCCCTTCCTACTGTTGGCTCCTTTTATTTTCTCAAAACACGTCGAGGTGTTTCAGTTATTTGTACACGATCCAACTCTCTCATGAGTCATCTCAGTCCCTTTCTCAAAACCTCTGCAAGCCCCTCTTGTAGAGTAGCATTTGCCCTTTTTGAGGTCCCCACCATTATACCTGGTGACAAAAGAGCTATGTCAATTCAATAAATCATATGTTTGCAACCTAGGGTTTTTGCAACCTAGGCTCTGATACCAACTGTAACAACCCAAGTCTACTCACCTGGTTGTCAAAATCTCAAATTCAAAATTTTATTTTATTTAAAAACAAAGTCACAAACTGACACATGTACACCCAACTTTATATTAGTACATAGGCATAAATTTTCACACTCCAAGATAAATATCCGTTGTAGATGGAATCACGAGTGCTCGAGATTGGCCAAATCCCATAATAGGCTACCATTTATGAGACCCACCTTCTCCTATCTCGAGTTCTAGGTTCTCGACAAGGGGTTATCCTTCTAGGGCCCATAACACCTAGAAGGGTGGATGCATATTTTCCCCATCTCGTAGCATGGAGGACATTGGTCCCACTGACCTTTTCTTCATCCTGGTTCATGATTAAGCTTTAAGCCCATGCTAGAGTTAGCATTATTATGCCTAGTGCCTGATAGCAGTCCATCATTCTATGGATGCTATTAGGGCCCACCAATACTCTGGATTTGGGTCTAGGTATCTCTTAGATCATATTGTAGTTGATGATAAGACATCCCATACCATCTATCGTTGGACCTTCCAACCTTAAGACTAGCTCCCTTAGTCTTGAGTTACTATTGGCTATTCCACAACTAGATTATGAATCATGAGAATCCTCATGGTACTACCTCGTATGATAACCTAGAATGACATCCCATACCATCGTTCGTTACTCTCCATAGCATAAGGTCCACTGACCCTTATAATCTCTACTAGAGAATAGTTATCCCTGAATCACAACAATCACCACCTATGAGTTGTCGGAGTTGGGTGGATGCACATCCTTCTTGATGGCATCATTTCATAGTTTACTCAACCTTCTCCTTGATGGATTTATATTTCCTTTCTTCTTAATGGCTAGGTTAGGATTGAGTCCCATAGGTGGTTTAAGATTATAGTATTTTATAATAACTATGAGTCTCATGTAACAACTTCTAAAATTTAAAATAAATAAGAAAAAGGCTTTTCCTTAAGAGAAAGAATGATGGTTAAGTCATTTCAACCTTAATGTCCTTAATGTCTATCAGTGGATAGGAAGAATTAACTTCAATGAATTTAAAATATGAATTTAAATTTTTAGACAAGAAATTCTCCAACGACTCATATAAAAATGTCTATAAAATTAAATAAATCCACAAATGTATAAATTGTACACTTTACTTGGTAATCATTAATAACAATTAGTTTATTATTCACAAAAATAATTTTGGTAATTCCAAATATCTTAAAGTGATAACCGAATGGTTTGCTTTAGAATACATATACTTTGAGGTTTAAAAATACATACTATATCTACTCTTCATGAAAATAATGTATAAATAAGCAATAACTCTAAATTATCTTCAAAAATAAATACAACTTAATTCAACGTTTAAAACTTTAATAGACCAAAGTACCTAACACTTTAGCCTCTTGCAATTACTCTAGCAAAACTTCCATCTATTTAAAAATGACAAGGAATATATTGAAACTAATCATTGTCCTTTTTTTATTTATACAATTCTATGTTCCAAGGAAAATATATATATATAAACTTATGATTTCACCTTTAGACTTATTTTATCCATTTGTAATTCTGGACGGAAATTCTTTTAAATCATTTAAATATTATTAATTAATAGTTCTTTTGGTTAAATATTTTGATAGTCAATAATCTCTTATTATTTTTTATTTTCTAGAAAGCGGTTTGTCTATGTATTTAAGTGACCACCAAGTTAAACAAATTTTGGAAGCTCAAAATAAGTTTTGACATATTCAATTTTTAAATTCTTCTTTTCCAAAACATTCCTACATCTCAAAGGCTTACTAGTTTGGTCAAAAATTAATTAATATTTTGATATATTGCCAACATCACCTGTAATTCTACGGTGACTGTAAAAAGGAATGATAATATTAATTGATCATCATGGTCGTGTAAACCGAGGACACCATGCGACCTACTCATACTATGTTTGAACTTTCCAATATGGTTATTTATAAATACCATTTAGATAGCCATACTTCCAACACTTGGTTGAACTAAACCAAACTCATCCATGTGCAGTATTACAGACACTACAATAGGCTTAAAAATAAAATTTCAATTTAGATATGAATGTTCTCTAATTAAGTCAAGTTGTGGTAGATAATACTTTTATTCAAGCACTTTAGAAACACAAGCCATAACACCCTACAGGAAAATATGTTTAGATATCATTCATCAAATGTAAGCAAACCTTTGAATATTTTTGTAATCTCAATAGTTGATAAAATTAATACATATGAGAGAAAACGACATATCAATCAGATGAAAAAGCACATAATACAAAGGAATTTCACAATCTAATCAAATATCATATGTAACCTTTAAATGAATTATTTTGTACAACCCTATTTGGAGTATTTCAACTGTATACAAATAATTGGCCAAAACTTGAGTATTTATAAATGAAAACTACTATGACATGCATACGACTCTGCAGATGGGTCATTAAAAAGCATAAAATAAACTTTATAATATTATCGTATAAATTTTTCACTTCCATCTGGTCTTTGAGGAATCTAGAAGTCACGGTAGAGAGACAGTGGATAATGTATGATTTGGGTTAGCATGGCCCTCATGAATGCTTACTAAGTCATGTAGGAAACACTGCAATCTATATATATATATATATATATAATAATATTATCGTATAAATTTTTCACTTCCATCTGGTCTTTGAGGAATCTAGAAGTCACGGTAGAGAGACAGTGGATAATGTATGATTTGGGTTAGCATGGCCCTCATGAATGCTTACTAAGTCATGTAGGAAACACTGCAATCTATATATATATATATATATATATAATTTAAATTTAAAATAAATTCACTTTATAATATGAAATATTCTTACACAGTTACAGCACAAAGCAAGTTATTATAAGTTTTTAGTTCATGCGAAAGCTCTTCAATGCAAATTGTAAATATAATTAATTATTAAAACTGACTCCATTCCTTTTAGCTATCTCATATTGTTGTTATGCTCTCACAATGACTAGCCAAATCGGTGCTAAAATTTAGTATTAACCATAATCAAAAATTTTAAAAGCACTCACATAGAGCTTGGGAATTGAACACCAAAAGCACTCACACAGAGCTTGGAAATTGAACACCAAAAGCACTCACACAAAGCTTTAGAATCAAACACCAAAATCACTCACACAGAGCTTTAAAACACAACCATTAATTGGATATAGAAACTAACCTGAATATGAGTTGATATGAGCACAATTTCATCGCACTAAATACCAGATGCGGATACACCTTCCAACAACATGCGTAGATAATGAAAATCCAAATTCGGATGCCTCAAAAGAGCTTTCGTTTCTCCTTATAAATAATTTGAGAGAATTATCATGAAGATACATCAACTTAACATGCCATCCTTTTTCTTGGTCACCAGGTGGAACAATTTTCAATCATCCTAAGGGAAGGAATATTTTTAATAAATCGGGTTTCCTGTTTATATGAATTAAATACACACTTTAATATATATATTAATTATTATTATATTTATTATTATTTATATTTATATATATAACTATTTTTATATATATCGTTATTCTTATATATTTCTATATAAATTTTTAATAATATATTAGATTTAATGTTTACATATATACTTATGTGTATTTTAATTTTTGATTAGTACATATATATACACAAAAAAAAATTGTACATCCTTTATGAAAAAAATAATATATATACAAGTTTCTCCTAGTTTCTCTTAAGAGGCAAAAATGCACTTCAAAATAAACAACAGATAAAATACAAGCAACAATCAAAAAATTCTACATGAATTATTTTATTGTGGGCTTCCATGTACCCAAGGGCCATGGTTATGAATCACACCATCATATCTGTGTCCAAGGAATGAAAAACTACACCTACAATCACAACATATTTAGAAGTATCATATTCTTCAAACAAATATTTAACCAATTTGAGGGGATGTTACAATGAGTGCCATCTAGCGAATACTTATAATATACCCAAAATGTAGCATGTTTTATAATCCATTTGCAACATTCTTTTAAAGCTTATGATGTTACGGGTTTCACTTGGGTTAATTAATGAAGTTAGAAGAGTAATGTTTATATTATTCACCAAATTAAGTGAAGGGGGTATTAATACCAAAGTTAATTTAGGAAATTCTTTTTATCGATAAACAACCATTTCTCAATAATAAAAATTTGAGAGTTATGTGGGGTGATTGAATATTTAGATATAGCGATATTTCTTTAAAACTTCTTAAGTAACAAAAAGGAAATTTTATGGAGGTTATATTTGGGAAAATCCAAGGATTTATCCTTGAGTAACTAATTAATAATAATGAAATATAACCTTGGATAATATAAACTAGTAGAAGCTCAAATGACTCTTATTTAGATATAGAGTAAGAGATCAATTCGGGAAAGTGTTGGTCTAGCTATTGTAGACAGTGCTTAGTACTCCTACAGTAAGGGAATTGTGTAGAGATTAGTGATTGGTGCATGTCCTTAGAACTCTTACACTAAAAGACTTATGAAAATAGTAAAGACTAGTGTCCTTAGAACTATTGCACTAAAAGACTTGTGTAAAGAGTAAATACTAGGGCTTCACCTTTCAAAGGAATGAAAGGAGAGTTCAATTAGCTTGCAAGGAGTGCAAGGTAGTTGGTGTGGAAGAGATTTACACCCAGTACTTTTCACAAATGGACATGTGGAAAATATAGGGATGGATGCACTCTTAAGCCAAGACATGAATTATAGTCGAGGTTCATAAGTTAAGATAACTCTAGTAAAGGATCGCTAGAGTCTAGAACCTGGCAACTATTGGAATAAGAAATCAACCAATACTTAAGTAGGTGATTAAAAAAACTGGATTGACTTAGAAAATTTGAGTTGATAAAAATAAGTAGTGACATTAAAAAGGATCTTCACAACTAATATTTTGACTCTTAATTTTGATGGTGCAAAAAATGAATTTGGGGTAGAAGTTGATATATTTCTCAACTCTCCAAATGCCATAGTTGTTCCTTTGGACTTCTTAAAAATTTTAACATTACCAAAAATGTTGCAAAGTTTAAGACTTTAATTTTATGATTCCTAACTTTGCATTGAATGAATATTAAACATACTAGAGTGTTAGTGGATTCAAAAATTGTGGTCCATTAAATATCAAGTGACTATGCTACCAAAGCCCCACATTCAACCCCTTAGCACCAAGTGGATATAAATTTAATAAATTCTTTTGATTACTTTTACCTTAAGCATTCCCAAGGGGGAAAAACACCAAGGCTAACTCTTTAGCCAATTTAGCCAATAAATTCATACCACATAAAAATATTATTGAAACAAATTTTGTAGTCAAATCTCATGATAAACCTATTATCTTGATTACTAAAGGCCTATTGAATATGCATATAATTGAGGTTAATACTATTGATTTTCAAAACCCTATAGATAATCCTTGGTATAACAACATTTTATGCTTCCTCAATAATCAAACATATCCATCAATTTTTAATGCTAAGTGGTAGGCTTACATTCATAATAGAACATTCTAATATTTCATTTTGAATAAATTATTATAATCAAAATTCTAATGTGTTCTCCTACAATGCCTCATAGAGGATGAAGTTCTAAAATCCCTCTCTGATCTCTATAGTGGTGACTATGGGTGACACTTTACTGGTCATTTTGCACCTCATAAATTTCTAAGAAAGATATATGTTTGGCCTATAATGTAAGCTAATACCAACAAATATGTAAAATCATTTGATAACTATTAATTCCATAAAGATGAAATTTATGCCCCTACCTAAGTTCTTTATCCAACTGAGTCTCTTAGGACTTTTTCCACTTGGGTTCTTGACCTTGTAGGACCTATTTCTCTCATGTCTTTTATGGGCATAAATTCATTATCACAACAACAAAATATTTTATAAAATGGATGAAAGCTATGAGTTTTATAATTTGTAAAACCCTCATTGTGTTTAAATTTATCTTTAATTAGATTCTATATCACTTTGTCATCCTTTTATACACTCATTTTAAACAATGGTACCCTTTTAAAAATAAAGTAATGTAGTAATTGAATTCACATCTAGGGATTCCACATACTTTTTCTACACCTTATTATCCATAAGTGAAAGGCCAAGCTAATTCTACCAATAAATGTTTGGTAAATATTTTGAAAAATATAGTTAGAGAATCAAAGAAATATTAGAACTTAAAATTATATCCTACATTGTAGGTGTACTAAATTGGTATCTAGGTGTTTATAGGGGAAACCTCTTTTTCTTTGGTTTACGGTACTAAATTTATTTTGCTAGTTGATATTGAATTTCCTTCCTTGTATATTTCTTTGAATAATTTATTGAATCATGATGAGTATCATCAAGAGTATACAATAAAATCATCTTGCCAAACTTACTACTCTTGATGAAAGGTGCCTACATACTCTTGAGCATAATAGAGACTGTAAGCATCATGTTGTCAAGTAGTATAATAATAGAATTTATCATTATGATTTAAAAGTTAGGGACCTTATTCTCAAGCACAATAATATGTAAAAAACATGTAAGGGAAATTTTATATAGAAATGTATTGGATCATACACTATCAAAGAGTTGTTTGGATCTAGGGTATTGAAATTAAAAACAATTAATTTTATAAAAATAGAGAAACCTACTGATTCTCTGTATATAAAATACTTTTATACATAGCCCCTATTGACCCATTTGTAGAGTCTTTGTGTTTTATTGGTTACCTATTGACTTTGGTACCTTGTTTTTCACATTGACTATGGCTTCCTATTTGTAAGTCCATTTTTTCATCACTCCTATATATCCTTCAATTGAGGCACATATTGATATCTCTCATGATGTTTTTTTCTACTTTTTAAGAATATTTATTTAAGTGGCAATATTGGTCATCTCAAATTTTAACTTCTCTTTTGCTAATTTCATCAATTGTTTAATTTTATTTCTTTTTTCACATGGTTTGCATTACATTTTACTAGTTACCTTGTGGTTATAATTTTTTTAGTATCATTCATTATTATTGACTTCATTACACTTTATTTGTTCTTCTACGTCATGATGTCACTTTTACAAGTAAGGGACACCAGGTTGTCTTCAATATCTTCCATTCTATTTTATGACATGCTTTAAGTGCCATAAAGCAACCACCTTAGTTCAACCCATGTTATCTTCCATATGTATGTAGTTGAAACACCAAGAAACATTGCTAATTTTTATACACAATAAAAATATTATTACCAACTCAATCAAAATTATCTATCATGGAAATGACATGCATGATTGATTGAAACATCATGTTTTGTTGTATATTACCATGTGTTAGGTTAAAACATTTTATTAGGTTCATGGGGTTTCTCCTTCTCAAAAAAATTCTTTGTTTGGGATGTATTGTAATGTGTATCTAGCCTAGATGTTTTCTTATATATTTTTCCACCCTCAAAGGTGGTGGATAGGCCTTGTTTGATACATCACATTCACCAGATGTGACAAGGCATGATTTAGACTCAGGGGTAGATATTTTCACATCTCTATATAAATGCATGAGATTGTTCTCCTAGTTTTTCCTATAGCATTGGATGGACATCCTTTTTGATAAATCATGTTTACTTAATATTGTCTTGTGGATTTGCTTTGCTACTATAGTGGTTGTGATTGTTGATACTATATTTTGATCGCATACTATAGTATCTTACTTCCCCTATGGTGGTAAGCATTTTTTCTTAACACATTAGGATTTACAAATACTACAAGTTATTTTAGGGTTTATGGTCAAATATTTACATCTCATTTGTAGCACAAATTGCATTCTCTTAGTACACCCCACTATAGTGATGAGTGTACTTGTTTAATATATTACACTTGTTAGATAGTGGTATGTGTGATTGTTATATATTATATTTAGGTGGTTAAGGTATAGATAATTGATAGAATACTATTAGTGGCATTATCTCAATGGCTCATGATTACTTTTTGCATGCTTGTGAGGCTTGTAATCCATTATTTTTGTAAGGATTTGCATGACATGGTATATAATCATTAGTAGGATGTTATACAAAATATTTTTTTACTTCTGCAAGGTTTTAGGTAATACATCATATAAAATCATCATTACAGTGTTATGCAAATTCATGTTATATTTATTAAGGCCTCATAAGCATAAGTATTGAAAATTTATAAGCTATATCATTCATACATAAAATTGCTACTAGAAATCAAGGATGAAATAATGATAAATAAAAAGTATCACCAAACAAATGGACATGTTCTAAAAAATAATTATTTTCTATATATCTCAGAATGAATGGTACATATGGGTAAAATATAATACATGGGGAAAAAAGTTCTATAATCCTAAGTTACCTTGTATCCCAAGTACATAACCCCATCACCAAAATAATCCTATATACATACTACTTGGTGTCATGGTGATTACAATGAATATCTATTTTATATATAATTGATAAGTCTATGATTGCAAAATCATCCTTACATATACTAGACTATGTGTTACACATGTGATCCATGATGTAAAATATTATTGAGCAAGACTATCATGACATGGATATATTGAGCCCCACCAACTCCCCCTACACCCATATCAAGTCTTGTTGTGCCTATATAACTACTATTGTAGAACACACTCCCTCTTAAGGGCTTCTCATATAAACTTCAACTCATTCTTGTTATCATAGAGCTAGCATGTTATGTGTTCCCTTCTTGGAACCTAATCCAAAATAGCACCAAGATTATAGGACTATCTATATAAGTCAATAGTTATAGAAGGGTAGTGCCTCTAAGGTTTTGTCTCACTTTGGACTCATATATTTACTTTATTTTACTCATTTTACACCCAACTAGAATTTTTAGTGCTTTGATAATTTTTGCAAGTAAAATACTTTCAAACCTAATGGGACAAGAAAAAAGCATTTTAATCTAACAAAAATTCTCAAGCCATACACAAGTATATATTAGGTATATTTTTCTTCACTTTTGTATTTTTGGCTTGGTGTTTTTGTAATTTTTTTTATTTCATTTGATTTTTTTTTGATAAGTAACAATGTATTTACAGTGGGTTTTTTTGAAGGATCCCAAAACCTTAGTTACATAGGTAGCCATGGCTGAATTTGTGATTAAAAATTGGGGCTGCGCCCATGGGAAAAAAATTGAGGCCCAAGGCCCTCGTGCCTACAAAAATATAGACCAACTATGAAACCAACAAAACAAAATTTGGCCTGAGGCCACCAAAACATGAAAAAACTACAAAACAACAAAGCCAATAACACAAAAAACTGCTCGTCACCACTCAGGGTAGCCCTACAGCTGGGCCTGGACTAGATGGGGCCCGATCTAACAGATCATCTCCTTTCCCTATCAGGTCCATCACCCAACCTGTGACAGAGTTCAGCCAGGGCATTGGCTACTGAGGAAGTCACTTTGGCAGAAGCGGTCAGGGAGCCAATCATAATGTTAAGGTCTCTAGTGGCCAAGTTCTGCATCTTGATGCTAGAGTCAAAGCTGACTTTGGTGGCCTTCGAGACCTCCACCTTGGCCTTCTTGGAGCTGCTAGTAGCCCTGCTACTGCTTGGGGCTGGGCCTTTGCAGATTGAGCTTGCACCAGGATTCGGGGCCCCGTCTGGGCCCTGAGCCAGGGTTCTACACTTTCGAGTGGGTCTACATCATTTTGAGGAAGGGGAGGCTTTGGTGGAGTGGGTCTCCTTGGATTTTGATGCTATAGGGGAAGCATCGGGGGAGCCAGTCGCTTCAAGGTGGAATAGAGGACAAGGGAGGTATGTAGTAAAGCTACGGTGGGTTAGCTAGGGCGTACCTACATAAGAAAACCATGAGCCCTTGGTGGGAGGGCCAAGAATGGTTCCTACAAGCCCGATCGATGGTGAGGCTCAGGGAGTAAAGTAGAAATTGAGGGGTGCTTACCAATGTGGCTCCATGAAGGTGGTTGTAGAAGCTGTAAAGTCATTGGTTTAGGTCATTGCAGGTGATGTATTGCATCACAAGGATGATGGCCTCATCAAAGGGGGGTGGGAGGTCAACACAGAATAGGTTGGCCTTTTCCCACTACTACTCTAGGAACCGTGATAGCTCCTCCTACCAATTGTTCTTGTCTCGCTGGATGAATCTGCCTTTCTCCTTATGATGCAGACCTGTCACCTCCATCAAAAACTCTTTGGTCACTTTGAAGTGAAGCCCCTTCACTTTGACCTCTTTGAAATTCCAAGTGTCCAAAAATCCTTGAGTAATATCTTCATTGGCCCTTGTGAATTTGCTAAAGAAAGGGGTGTAATTATTGGCATTGGAAATTAGCTTGGTAGACTCACTCAGATCAAGAGTGGAGAGCTCGAGGAAGAAGGCCTTAGTAGCCATGGGCAGCAAACTGGTAGTCCAGGGGTAGGGAAACTAGGGGCGGCCTGACCAGAGATGCGGGGATAGGGGGATGGGGAAGCAGACATGAATGCGAGAGAGCTCTATGCACGATAGGTTTAAAAACTTACATGGGGGAGCGAAGGAGGGGAAGGGCCTCCAGTGTTAGGAATGAGCGCTTGGGGAAGGGGGTAACATGAGCTAGGAGGAGCTAAAATGGCATGGCTATCAGCTAGAATTTTCTTGAGATACTATTTGGACTAGAGCTTTAGGGAAGTTCATGGTCCAGGTAGTGAAATCTTCTACTATGGTGGCTTGGTTGGCCATGAAATCGGCTGCCCTGTTGCCTTCTCTGTACACATGCTAAAAGGCATGGTAAGGGAGTCATTGGAGGATGGTGAGAACTTCTTGAATGGAGTTGTGAATGCGCCAAGAGCTATTTCTTGGGCTACGGGCGGCTTTGATTATGACTTGGGAATCACCCTAGATGATGACTTTTGAGGATGACTCCTTGAGGACGGTCAGCCTGATGAGGAGAGCTGCTACTTTGGTGAATTTGTTGGTCTGAATTCCAAGCGGAGTGGCATCCACCAAGATCAGGTCCCCATGACTATCATAGATGACCCCACCTGCACTAGAGGGCCCGAGATTTCCTTTAGAAGATTTTTCAAAGTTGAGTTTAACCCATCTAGGAGGGGGGCAGTCCACCTTATCGCATAATTATGGGAGGGGGCAAGGGGGATCAGGGGGGGAGTTGGACTCCAAGGGAGGATAGGAGGGTGGACTCGACCAGCCACCGGGGCACCTCAATCAAAGGGATGGAGTGGGATTTCTCAAGGGTGAAGGTAACCACCTTGGTCGCTACCCACTGGGGGGAGCGAGCTAGGGAGGAGAAGGCTTTGTTGTTGCACTCAAGCCAGAGTTGCCAAAGTAAGTGAGGAAGGCAGAAGCCCTAGAGGAAGTAGATGAAGGGGGGGGTGAAGGGGTTGGGCCAATGAGACAGGAGGTCAGAGATGGAATTGGGGGCCACCCACTAAATAGAAAATTGGGAAAGGATGAGGCCCAAGACTTTAGAAGAGAAGGGGCATCTGAGAAAGAGGTGATTAGTGGACTCCCAGGTAGCACAACAAAGGAAGCATCTATTCGGGATCTGGAAGCCCCTCCTGATCAAGTTCTCGATGGTCAAGATCTTGTTTTGAATAGCCACCCAGATGAAGTGGCTAATTTTTGGGATCAGCTTCTTGGCCCACACTTGATGGGCTAGGAATGGGGCCTCGTCAGGGACTCTTTGGAGGTTGTAGGTAGATTTAATAAAAAATACACCATTGGGATTGTCGTACCAACACATTTGTCATTCCCTCTGGAAGACGGGATAACTGTCACCTTAAGGAGGAGCTAGAGCCTGGAAGCTTAGATCGGGTGCCTGTGATTCAGGATGGGTTTCCAAGTTACCCATCCCTGGTTCTGGGAGATATAGGCTGATACTTTGGGTCCTCTATCCACCAGGATTGATTTTAGGATGAGGAGATCACTGTCAGTAGTTAGGGCCTCATATTGGATCCACCTATCTTCCCAAAAGTTGATCTTGGTTTCATCCTCGAGGATCCATCTGGTCCCTTTTCGAATGATGTCTTTGGTGGAAATCAGGGATTTCCAAAAGGTTGATCCATCTTTGGGCTGGGACTCACTAAGGAAGGGGTGGAGGTGGCATTATTTCCTATGCATGATACTAAACCACTCGTCAGGGGCATTGGTGAACACCTTCCACGCATGCTTGGACAAGAGGGCCTTGTTCATGAGGGTCACTCGCCTGAGCCCGATCCCTCCCTCACCTTTGGGGCAGCAGACCAGGGGCCAAGAAACTAGGGGAATCCTCTTATTATCTTTGTTTCCTGACCATAGAAAGCATTTCTAGATTTGTTTTATGTGAGCTATAATGGAGGCCAAGATTCTGAAGACCAACATGAAATATATCAGAATGCTTTAAAGGACCATCGATAGGAGGGTTTCTTTGCTAGCCTGAGAGAGGAGGTGGCATTTCTAGGGGGCCATCTTCCTCTGGATCTGATCCATCATCTCGCTCCACAGGGCCTTGGATGATGCACCTATAAATAGGGGAAGCTTGAGATAAGAGGAGGGAAGGGAATCAGGGGTACAGTCTAAAATCCACCAAATTTTGATTTGCCTAGCCAAGGGGGTGTGGATGAAGAATATTTTGCTTTTTTGGAGGTTAATTTTCTTCCCGACCACCTCCTCGTATAGGGTCAAGATGTGCTTGAGGGCCTTGGCTTGAGGGATCAAAGCTAAAGTGGCGAGGATGGTATTGTCCATGAACTACTGATGGGACACAGGGGGTAGGCTCGATGCAGGCTTGATGCCCAAAATGAGTCCACGAGAAATAGCACTCAAGATGGTTCATCTCAGGGCCTCAGCCATGATGATGAAGAGGATCAGGGATAGGGGGTCGCCTTGGCAAAGACCTCTAGAACTAGGAAAGAACCTGACAAGATATCTATTGATGAGGATAGATAACCAAGGGGAGGACACACAGTTGTTGATGAGCCTGAACCAGGAGGGGTGGAACCCGAACTTGAGAAGGACCTTGGAAAGGAACTTCCAGTTAACTCTATCGAAGTCCTTGTTCATGTCTAGCTTGAGCAGAAAGGAGGCATTTTTGGAAAGGAATGCTGAGTGAATGGCCTCATGCATGATGATAACTCTGTCTGTGATCAGTCTGCCTTTGACCAAGCTCCCCTGGTAGGGGGAAATGACCAGGGGAAGGATATATTTAAGGTGAGAGGCCATGGATTGGTTAGGATTTTGTATAAGACATTGCACAGGCTGATGGGGAAAAAATCAGAGAGGGATCTAGCTTCCTGAGACTTAGGGATCAGGGCAATGAAGGTGGAGTTTATACCTTTGGGGATGGAGCTGGCAGTCTGGAGGTCCCGGATGGCTGCACACACTTCTTGACCAACGATGTCCCAAAAGGATTGGAAGAAATGGGGGGGAAACCCATTCAGGCCTGAGGCCACCTTAGCCTTCATAGAAAACATGGTAGCATGGATTTCAGAGTCAGACAGGGGCTGTAGGAGCATCTCATTTGCCATGGCTAAAACTAAAGTTAGAATATGTTCTAGCAGGGAGTCTGCCACTTTTGGGTATATGGGAGGACTGTCTCCAAGGAGCTCCTGGAAGAAGTTGGTGGCTTCAGTCTGAATGTCCTCTTCGTCCTTGATAATTATGTCATCACTGCTCACCAACTCGACAATTCTGTTAGAGCCCCTATTTCTAAGATTCGATGTGTGGAAGAACTTAGTATTAGCATTGCCATCTTGGAGCCATAGGGCTCTTGACTTCTGTCTCCAAAATATTTCTTCTTTGGCTAGGATATTGTAGTACTCACTGAGGGCTAAGCATTCCTCTTCCCTGATCCTCGAGTCTTGGGAGCCCGCCTGGAACCTGAGCTCGAGGTCTTCAAGTTTTTTCTTAATTGTTGCTTTATTTTTGAAGATGTCACCAAACACCTCTTTGTTCCATACCTTGAGTTGCTCTTTGAGGCATCTTAGTTTGTGGTAGACTTGCTCAGAGGGGTGCCCAAGGATTGGGGGAGCCCACCAGTAGCCAACCTAGGCACTAAAATTGGGATGATGCAGCCACATGGACTCGAACCAAAAGGGTTGCTTGAGGGAGGAGTGATGGTCGGTTTCAAGGAGGAGGGGGCTATGGTCAGACCCAATTTTAGGGAGGGCCAGAAAGGTTGCATTAGTAAATATGGGAATGGATTCCTTAGATAGGAATACTCTATCCAACTTGACCTAGATATGGCTTGCCCCTGCTCTTTTGTTTGACTAGGTGAACCTGGCTCCTTTCAGGCTGACGTCCATGAGCTTGTTGAGGTCGGTGAAGGCTCCAAAGTCCTCCATGATTTTTCTTGGAGCCGCTGGCCCCCACTTTTTTTAGAAAGGAAAAGGGGACTGTTGAAGTCCCCTACCAAGATCTAGGGAAGGGGGGCAAAGGCTTCTCTCATCGAGATGATTTCCTTCCATAAGATAGCTTTCTCAATTGGGTTGTTAGGAGCATAGATGTTAGATAGGATCCATGAACACCTTGAATTCACATAATGGACCAGAATGTTGATTATTCTAGGAGAAGATGATATGAGCCTCCCCTCGTAAGAATGAGGATCCCAAATGTATAGTAGGCCCCCAGCTATGCCAGCTGTAGGGGTAGACAGGGACTCACAGTTGTGCCAAGTGGTTTGGGTGACCCTCTGGGTAGTTTCTTTGTCAACTTTTGTCTCTTAGAGGAGGATGAAGGATGGGCGGTGATCCTTGTGGAGTTGGATGAGGATCCTTTTATTGGGGGCACCATTGAGCCCCCTAAAATTCCAGGTGATGAGCTTGACACCCTTGTGGGGTCACTTGCTCCCCTTCCTAAGCTGAGCAAGGGGTTTGGGTTTAAGGGTGTCTATTTTGGAGAGGCTCATGGCAATGTCAAATATGGTTGCCTATGATCCATTGGCTATGTTGTCTTCAATGATCCTCGCTCGCTGGTTGCCTAGGGTGGGTCAGCATCTCTTGAGTTTGCTACCAAATTTTGTGGTGAAATTCCTACTTCGGGTCATCTTGGGGCTGATTTCATCGGGTCCAAATGGAGAACTGCCCTCAACCTCTTTGTCAGACCTCTCAGATCTGCATTATGATGGGGGGATGCCAGCAGGGACCACCGAGAGGGGTAGGAGGTGGTCAAGAGGGGGACAGTGTGGGTGGGGGGAAGGAGGAAACCTTGACAAAGGAAGACAAGAAGGTGGGAGTCGACGGGGAAGAGAGCCTAGGTGGCTCACAAGGCTAGGAGGGGGCATAAACAAGGGCCTATAGGGAGGGATTCACATCAGGCGAGAGGGGAAAAACTAGGATTGGGGCCCCGAAAGAAGACCCAGGGAAGGGTGTAGGGGAAGGAGAAACCTAGGAAAGACCATCCTTCGGGCCAAGGCCCGCTTGGGATTCCTTTGGGATAGAAGGAGGAGCCTCCTTGGTGGTCCAAGCCTGGGATCTGTGGCCATCACGAGGGGGCCCTCGGGAGGGAGCCCGATCTAGTCGGGAAGGGAGTTTTGGAAGAGGGCTATCAACCTTCTTGGATACAAGGTATTGATGGGGGAGGTGTCCCTGAGTGTAGCAGAGAGGGCACAAAGTAGGTTTGTTTTCATAGATCAGAGTTTGGTGCCAAAATAAGGACCCAAAATAGATGGTCATATAAGAGGGGAGTTCGGATTCTAGATTTGCATTGACGCAAAATTTGGCATGGACCATTCAGGAGCCTACCTTTGTAGCAGGGTCGAAAACCACCAGTTCCCCGATCGACTGGGTAATAAGCCTTAGGACATCTTCATGCCACAAGTGGAAGGGAAGCTCAAGGAGCCAAACCTAGACCGGGGAAAAGTTGATACTTTGGGTGCTAGGGTGGAAGTCAACTCCTTATCGCCTGAGAAAGAGGCTTTTGCATCCCAAAAACCAGGGCTCGCCTGATAGGATCTTTTCAGTGTCATCGTTGTTATTTAATTTGATGATGAAGAATCCCTTGGTAAGGGCCACCAGCTGAATAAGTCCAAAATATTTCCATTTGGAAGCCGCCCATCTGCGGATGGTCTCCATGTCTAGTCACCCTCCCAAGAACTTCTCAACCAAGGAGGCAGAGGAGCCGGCGACAAAGGAGGAGTATACCTCCTATTGAATAGAAATATGGGTGCCCTCAAGGGAAAGCCCTAAACCCAAGGCCCAAGTCTGGGCCCTGGTACTAGCTAGGATCTATTGATAGGAGGGTTTAGGATCGCCCGAGACATAACCCTACCCAGGATCTGGAGGCTTTTTCCCTAGGCCTACGCTTGCATCGAGGCAGGGAAGAGGTCCTGGGCCCAAGATGTTGTCCCCACCCTGGCCACCATTCTAATAAGCCTCTGAGTCCTCCTCTAGGCCTACCGAGGGCCTTTCGGGCTCGGGTCTGGGTCCCGATGTGCTCGACCCTGATCTCGATCCAGCGCCTGCCCTGGAACTTGCGCTAGCAATTGAACCTGGTCCTAGTCCCGCTCCCATTCCTGCTCCAGCTCCTACCCTGGCCTTGTTATAAATCAATGCTCTACATCATTTCATTTGAAATTTTAGATAGTAGATTCAAAACTAATAAAATATTGTAGCATAGAATTATTATTCATGTTATGATCACATGTTCTAAATATCAACAATTTTATGATCACCACTTTAAGTGGAACTCATAGTCATTAATTGAATTTTAGGATTTTCAATGTACAGTCATGATTCTAGCATGTTTTTATACCTAGGGTTAGAATGGTGCATTGTTTGGATTAATAGTTATAATTTTATAGCTCTTACAAGAGTGTGATCTAACTATCAGTATCAAAAGAGATATATTTTTCTCATCTTCTATAAATATCCATTTGATATCATCATTTTACATGCCATTCATCTATCACCTAAGTGTGTGTGATATTTTAAACATTACTTTAAAATTACATTTACTACCTCTAATTCTACTACAACACATGATATTCTTACTCTTTATCTATATTATCCTTGTAAGTATAACCAAATCTAGGTTCATTGCCTTCCATGAAGGAGCATACGACATCGCACTAGTATTTGTAGTCAAAGATCAATTTTTTGTTCTAGGACTTGTTTCCAAGGTACTTCAAGTACCCTATGTCAATTCCAAGTGTTGTATTTTCTTTATCTAATGGTGATATTGCAAGTAGAATAGAATAAAAGTGAGTTCTTTATTATGCTTATTTGTGGATGTTATAGTCCTTGATGCCCTAGGTGATCATGCTTTCTATTTATGACATTAGGATTAAGCTTAGGTTATGCTTTTTATGGATGGTCTTAGTATAGTATGTTCTTGATTAATATTTCTTAATTTTTGCTTAGATTTGGATAGTTTTAGCTTAATTATTCCATGATTATTATTTTGTTGTCTTGGCTATTTGTGTAATTGTATAAGATTTTCCCTTTTCCTATAAACACCCTATAATTCAATTCAAATTTATAAATATTTTTTTTTTATGAAAAATATCATAATACTAATGGCATTCCTTTTATCCTAGGATATATCCTAAAATAGAATGGAATACATAGATATATAAATATGGAATAAGAGCTTCCAGTTAGAACCTTGTAAGATAGAATTTGAGGATAGATTTTCCTTGAATGTTTTGAATAACTTTTGGTATTATTATATTTACTTGAATTGTATATATTTATCCAATAGTGCACATAACAATATATAGATATCAATATAATCTTTAAGGAATCTTAAATAAAAACCTACATACTCCAAAAAGCTACATACATCCCTATATTTATATGGTGGGATCAAGGCCTATATGACTTGAATTTTGGTGTAATCAACTTATATATTGTTAGGTAAAATGTGATATCAAAAAAATCCCTTCCATTATTAACATGTAGGATTTTTATGGTTCAAGAAAATATTTTTTCTTTACACTTTTGAAATACCTTCTTAATATTCTTTCATGGTCTTGTCAAAAGTATATTCACTTACAATAAAGTCATCCATCTAAATCTCAACATATTCATTTGTGATATAAAAAAATATACTTAAGACAACCCATCGGAATGTAACATTTTTATTTAGAAAGGTCAAAATGGAGAATTCTATAGGCATATGTTCCCATAGGCATATACATATTATTTTCTCCTAGTTATCAAGGGCTATTTAAATCTAGCTATAGCCACTAAATTTATTAAGAAACAAAAATTATTTCTTCCTAGTGAGGGTGTCTAGAACTTGGTCAATAAAGGCTAGAGGAAAGTGATTCTTATGAGAGCCTTTGTTTATTTCTTTGTAATCAACATAAATATACCACTTCATTTTTCTTAGGAACTATTATCAAAGAAGAGAATATTTAACTATTACAAATTGTATAGATGAATCCTACCTACAAATATTTTTAAAGTTCTTCCTTTACTATCTCTTATAATATAGGGTTCATCTTTAGTTGGGGTTGTTTGATGGGTTGGAATTTATATTTGATATATCTGTAAAGAGTATTAACTACGAAATATATGCTTTTCTTATCCTAGTAGACCCAAGAAAAATCCTCATTATTTTCTCATGAAATAGTGATTATTTCTTCCTATAATAGGAAAATTAATTGATTATTGATGTTTAAATTATCACCAAGAAGAAATTCCATGGTTTGAATTTCTCATTTTTATCTTCCATTCCTAAAACTAATTATAGACATCATTTAAATAGCATGCATGTGTTAAGGATATATGGGAAGCATATAGATGTTATTTAAAATTAAAATTTATTTCTATTGATGACAAGTCCTCAAAAGGACATTCATCCTTGAACTTTACAAACTCACTCATAAAACATTTAACAAAGTAACTAGTTGTGTATGAATTTTAAAATATTTTTGTGATAAAAGTATCTTTACTAATATTTTTAATGGTTGTAATGTGATTGATGGTAAGCATAGGATGAACGAGTTATTTATAGTCCCTATATTCATTAACCTAAATAGGATTCACTTACATAGTACAATACATTAGGAGATATAATTTGAGTTGTTTATTGCATATCCCATTAGATATAGTCATATTTCCTAACCTACAACCACTATATAAATCATTCATAGTGAGATAAGGTTGATTTAGAATTAGTGGATACCCCAAAACTCATTTGAGGTTGTAAAACTATAAAATATGTAGTATATTCCCATGAATCAATAAAACTCATTAAATATTCTAAGATTCCTTGTGGTTTAATAGTAGACATGTCTTAAATTTGAAAGGATATAAATGTACTCCTTATCTATTGTATCCCCAAGTTATCAATAGTATATTTGATAATGATGTTTATGGATGTCAACTAGGGTATTTTTGATCAACTTTTTACTAAACTAGACATCTATTATTTGACTATTAGTGTTGCATAACTTTATTATTATTAGCATAAACCATTCACCAATATGTAAAAATATCAAATCTTTCATCCACAATACATTATCCACAATAACAATCCACAAATGAGAGAGAAATAGATAATACCCTTAAGGTAGGGAAACACCAATAATAATCCTTAAGGAAGGAATAACTCCACAATATCTCCCAAGATGAGAGGCCACTTCATGGGCACGACGATTACATAAGATTCTTCTTCAATGATATGAATATCCCCACAATGACAAATATCTCTTCTTTATATATCCATATTCTTATTCTACTTTGGAGAGCCTACTACTAATATTATATTATATTAAAATATAATATAATATTATAATACAATCAACCTTGGGTTATGTGTGGCCCATGCCAACCTTTATACAATATAATAATAAATCCCCAAATATCTATTCCTAGGTACCCTACCATGCCACCCTCCTTACAAATGTTTTGTCCTCGAAACATATGAAGAAACCTGATAGTATGATTTGCTAAGCAATGTTAGCAATTGGTACCAATCTTGCTCAACCATCCATCCAAGTGAAACCTGATGATGCTGGTACACCATTTTGTTACTTGAGTATCCAAATCTGCTTTATTGGCTCCACGCTTCTGCTGCTGTATTTTGATAACTTGAATGATGGGTCCACTTGTTCCTTGATGCTGATGAACCATGCTGAAAACCATGATCACTATGCTTTCTTTGCCAAACACTGCCATAGTTGGTGCCCTACTGATTACATGTAGAACCATAATATTGTTGCCTTGAACCATGCCTCCAATATTGTTTTCGCTCATGGTGGTGTGGATGGCGATATGGTGCAACCTTTACTTGATGTTCTACCTTCTTTGACTTTTCAACCTTTGGCTTCATTGTTTTAAATTCTTCTACACCTTGTTCTTTCATGTTATCTTTGTTTGGTGTGTCCTTGTGCTCTTCTATCAAATATTCCTTGGACTCGTTGTTGCTATCGCCTTCTTGGATTCTCGTTTCATGTTCTTCAATTTATTCTTCTACAACCACTTCTTGATTTTCCTTGTATCCTTGCTCCTCAAGCTGAGAAATATCCTGCAATGTTATTTCCACTGAATTAGTTGCTGCTACTTCTTTCATGGACTTTGTTGCTATGAAGTAGGACTCTCCCTAGCATTAAATTTGTTAGGTTTTCCACATGAATAAATTTTAGGTATTTTATTCGACATCCTGATTTCTTAAGGTACAACTCCTTAATAACATTGCATAGATAGGAATGTATTCTATTACTTGAAAGAGTAGAATTTTGACAAACATCTTAGTTTTCCTAAGAATTCAAATTTTATTAAGGCTTACCCTATTTTAGGTAAGATATTTTGGGTATGTAGGGTTGAGGTCAAAATTTCCCTAGGAAGCAACTTGCCCCAAAGAACTTTTTAACTAAAGATATTTTCCTTAGGGGTCTCTTACCTAGGATCATCACAGCTCAATTATATTTTCTCTTCTTATTTTATGATGATGGGTGGTTCAAGGTCTAATACTCTCTTTCTTGAAAGGAGTTGTATATATTCACATTCTACACAAATTATGGAGTAATTTAAAAATTTAATTATTTTATTATGATGGATATATTAAGCAACCTTATTATTTATATTAGGGATCAATTGGGCTAGTGAAGAACATGTGCTTATATTGAGAGGGGTGTGACCAATATAAGATAAAAAATTTTACTTTTCAATCCATATGATAACATCAATAATATTAAAGCAGAAATCATTACACAAAGCATCACACACATTAGAGATATGATTTAACATGGTTCACCCAATGTGGACTACTCCATGGAGAAAATATTTCACTAAATTTTTCTCAATAAATATCTTTGGAATCCTTTCCCTATTACAATGTTTATGGATATCTATCCAAAGGAGACACCAATCCCCTAATCAAGTTTGTGTATCTCTATCCATAGGAGAACTCCTTCTCCTCTGCTCTAGCTAGTGATCCTCTAGAAGACTACTGTCTCTACTACTCTAGGTTGTGCATCTCTCTCCACTGAAGAACTCTGTCCTCTATATCCTGGCTAATGGATCTCTATCCACTAGAGACTATTATCCTTTGCTCTGTCACCTCCAAAGCTTTGCTCAATATTTATTTTGTTCTCTTTCTTAGATATATACTGAACACTATCCTCTGCCCTACACAAATTTGCTTAATCTCTATCTCAAATCTGCACTAAACACTGTTCATCAGTCTAGCACAAGTCTACTTAATCTTTGTCTCAAATATGCTCAACAAGTTCTCTCTAGAACTTGTCTAACCTGCTCAACAAGTCTTCACTAAGACTTCTCTCAAATCTGTCCATAAGTCTTTACCAAGACTTGTCTCAAACCTGCTTGTAAGCTTCCACAAAAGCTCACACAAATATATCCTTAAGATTTTACAAAAGCTTACTCAACTTAGCTCACAAGCTTTCACAAAAGTTGTTTAAGTCAATTGCAAAACTTGCATACAAAAATCAACTCAATATTTTTCTCAAATTAGTAAAGAACAATTTGTTTCACAAAACTTGAACTATCACTCCAATACTTCCAATTAACTAAGCTCAATCAACTCCACTCAACCAATCACTCAATGAATGCTTATTCAACAATGCTTATCAAACAAATCTCACACAACAATGATATTCATAATCTTTCCAACAATGCTTATCAAACAAGGTTTCTAGTATCAATTTTCATTCTAGAAAACCCACATCAATCAACATTGGATTTCTCAAAACCAAAATAAAAAATGCTTATCAAAAATTCCTTTTCACTCCAACTTAGCATTCACAACATCCAATAATATTTCACGCACAAGGAAGATATGCCCATATATTTGTTTTGAAGAAGATTTGATTCTCAAAACCTATCTCAATCACAATAACTATTTTCCAATTTCAAAGGTTAGGTAACAAAATCTTCACTAAATATTTCACTTAAATGATTCGTCAAAATATTTCACCATACATAGCATAAAATCTCAATTACACCTTATAAAGTACACACTTTAAAATATTAACAAAAACCAAGTAAATCACTTCAACAATAACTTTTCATTAATCACCTTATTACTCCTCTTAATTATTTAACACATTTATATTTAAAATAAAATATAATTTCTCTTATCCCCTTATTATTCTTTCTAAAAGGATAATTTAATTTTTAACTTAACCAAAACCTTATATCTCCCGCTTTATTTCCTTTCCAACCACCTTAGCACTAAATATAATCCCCTAGCGCACACTCCGCAATTTCTGCCTAGCAAAAAACTTTATAACAAATTAAAATTAATGGACATACCTTTTTGCATTGAAAAATATCCATGGTGAGTTTCAAACTCCCCACCTATCCTCCTCCAAGCACCTTAGTGCTTAGACGTTCACCATTTTGGCTACGTGCCCTCACATGAACTAAATATGCATCCCGATACCTTTATCATCTTGCCTTCCACAATGCAAAAACCAAAATACTTCCTCCTCTTTAACAAAATGGCATCCACATGATTTGAACCCTGACCTCGCATTCCTCGAACATCTTACCACATCCCCTGGCTACCAACTACACTATAGGCTGCTTCGAGCTATCATTTACACTCCACTCAAACTTATTCTCTCTTCTATGCCCAACAAAACCAAACCACATGTGAATGCTCTTCTTTGGTGCTCAAACTCTTTGCATTAACATATATTCACAAGGATGATTAATGCCAAATATTATTGTCATTACTTATATGCATTTCAATGATTTTTCTCCAACGTTAGCGAGGACATTCAAATTTTTATAATTCAAATTTATAATTTAAAAACTTAGGGTCTTTAAATCATTATTATTTAATTTTAAAAATTTTAACCTTAAGGTTAAATTATTTAAAATTAAATAATTAAACATTTAATTACTCAATCTACCATATGGGTTTTTTAGATGCTTTATAATGCAACAACTCCTTGCAATTATTTTTTATAAACCAACCTTGGATTCTTAAATATTATAATATTAAATATTATAATATTAAACCTTCTTCTTTTCCTTTTTGGAAAAATCATCATAGGATATTAATGGAACTCAAACATCAATCTTGCTTATCAAACCTCACACATAAACATCTGGATGACAATAAACTTGGTCCTTATATTCCTTGACATCAATGACAACAAAACTTGCTCATATTTACAACAATATCCCCCTTTGTCATTTATGGCAACCCATTTTCATTTTACCATTTCTTTTATGTTTTTTTGCTTTTCTCCCCCTGAGAAACTGCTCTCCCTGACTGAATGCTCTCCCCCTAACTTAAATCTCTCCCCATTTGACATCAATGTCAAAGGGTCACCTTTAGGGCTCAGGGCTAAAAATGAGACTCTTAGATTAGCCCCTCCCCCACCTCCTCTTAAGGTGGTTAATTCTGGGGTGGGAGTAGAACTACTCCCAAATTTTCTCGAAGGTACTCAAAAGTCTCTTTCGGAAGTGGCTTAGTGAAAATATTTACAATATTCTCCTTTTTAGTAACATATTCCAACCTGACCTATTTATTTGTCACATACTCTCTTATAAAATGATAATCAAAATGTGCTTTGTCCTGGAGTGCATCACTGGATTCTTTGAGATATTTATAGCACTTGTATTATCACACAATATGGGAATAGGATGATCATGTTTTATCTTGAAATCCCATAGAGTTCATTTCATCCATAATACCTATGTACAAATGGCAACTACTACAATATATTCTACCTCTATTGTAGATAAGGATATTGATACATATTTCTTACTTAGCCAAGATATCAAACATTCTCCAAGAAATAATGCTCCTCCATTTGTGTTTTTTTTGTCATCAATGTTGCCAGCCCAGTCTGCATTTGTATAATCTATGAGAGTGAAACTATCATTTTTGGGATACCAGAGCCCAAATTCCATAGTCCCTTTTAGATACCTAAGAATCCTTTTAACTGCTGCTACATGTGTTTCCTTGGGTGCTTCCTGAAACCTTGCCACTAGTCCCACTACCTGCATGATATTTGGTCTTGTAGATGTGACATATAGTATAATGCCAATCATAGATCTATATAATCTTTGATTTACCTCTAGAGATTCATCATACTTACTTAACTTACATACTATAACCATGGGGGTACTTACTGATTTGCAATATTCTAACTTGAATTTCTTTAGCATCTCTTTAATATACTTGGTTTGTGAAAGAAATACTGCTTTCTCTGATTGTGAAATATGAATTCCAATAAAGAAGGATAACTCACCAAGCATAGATATATCAAATTAATTCTACATGCTCTTTCTAGATTTTTGACACATATTATCATTATTTACCCCAAATATAATTTCATCCACATAAACAACCACAATTAGTAGATCATTATTTTCATTTTTGATGTATAAATTACTATCCATTATTCCTTTCTTGAACCCCTATTCCTGAAGGTACTTATCCAATCTTGAGTACCATGCCCTAGGATCCTGCTTTAAAACATATAGTGTCTTATTCAATATGTATATATATTTGGTTTATCTATTAGTATGAATCCCTTTGGCTGCTCAATATAAACTTCTTCTTCCAAAATACCATTTAGAAATGTTAATTTAACATCCATTTGATAAACTTTAAAGTTTTTAAAACTTGAGAAGGCTAGGAATATCCTTATAGCTTCAAGTCATGCAACTGGAGCAAATGTCTCATCAAATTCAATTTCCTCAACCTTTGTATAACCCTTGCATACTAATATTGCTTTATTTCTGACCACCTGACCATATTCATTTAACTTATTTCTAAATACCCATTTAGTGCCAATAATACCCAAGTCATTCTGGAGTAATCATCTATGAAAAAAATGAAGTAACTTTCACCTTGAATACTTTGTGTTCTGGTAGGACCAAATAGATCAGTATGTATTATATTTAATGGTTAAAATGACATATATCCCTTTGAATTGAAACTTGTTCTAGTTTGCTTTCCATGTTGACAAGGTGCACATATTATATTTTGTGGTATTTTTAACTTGGGTAAATCTTGGATAGCTTGTTTATTGCTTATGTTGACTATGTTGTCAAAATTAAAATGACCCATCCTTCTATGCCATAATCAAATATCATCTTCTTGTCATAGAAAACACTTTTCTCCTTTAATATCACTAAGCATATAGAGGTTGTTTGGAGTTCTACTTGCATTTGCAATGACGTTTCCAGTTTCTTACTTTCTTATCTCACATATATCTGGGTGAAATGTAACCATATGACCTTGATCACAAAGTTAGCTTACACTTAGCAGATTGTGTCTTAACCCTTTGACATATAGTACATTTTCTATTCTTGTTTTCCTGGTATCTAAACTCAGAGTTCCTTTTCCACAAAAATTTGCTGATCCATTATCACTAAAACTTACTAATCTTGTATTAGTTTCTTTGAGTACAATAATTTTTTCTTTGTCTCCTATCATGTGTCTAGCAACCACTATCAAGAAACCATTGTTCTTCTTTATCCTGAGCATGAAGAGCTATTTGAACTAACATTGATCTAGCTTTTTCATCCTCTTTTATTTCTTTCCTAATTGTTGAAGTTTTATTCTTTTTACTTGACTTAGGCAATACCATTTTACACCATCTAGCCTTGTACCCAATATTATTACACTTATAACACATAACATCACTATCCATAAGAGATGCAAAATAATTAAAATTTCTATTTACATTCTTTTTAACATAACTAGTACAATTTATAGCTCTATGACCATATTTGTTACATGAAAAGTGGTAAGACCCCAAGGTCTTACTATAAAATTATTAACAAATTAATGTAAATGTAATCGCAGGCCACTCAAAGGGGGCTCCCTTGTAATCGCTTTGCCACTATAGGGGGCTCCCTCCTTATAATATATGCTTATTATTCTTCTTCTTGGATGATTTGATATGGATGGCCAACCTAATATATATATCTACCCTAAAGCTACGTTGGTGAAGAGACATGATGGTTCACGTATGAAGAGATGTGATGGTTCACGTTATGAAGGGTTGTGATGGTTCACTTTATAAGTTAATAATATAATAATTAAATTATTAATAATACTAACTAATAATGTTAGGATTAGGATCCTAACATGCCACCTTTCTTAAAAAGAGCTTTGTCCTCAAAGCTCAAAGTGAGAATCTTTGTCCTTTATTTTCCAAGAAGGATTTGTGTAAGTTCTTGGACTCTTTTAATGGTATCCTTTCATAGGTAGGGATATCGAGAAGGATGAAGCATTAACAGGGGGTTGCCAAGAACAATAGTAGAATCTTCCTTGGGAAAATCTTGATGACGTTGGGAGGGCAACCCTTGGGGTTCCTCAAATACTTCAGAATGATGCATCAAAAGTGATGGTAATGATTTCATATCCTTTTTTTATTCCTTGGTACAGCCAATGGAGAAGGAGTGTGTAGTCACTATGCGTTGGTTCCGAATAGGTTTGGTCATATGGAAAGAACACACTATTGGTGAGGAAGGTATTTGTAGGTCTTGTAGAGTGCATGTTTGGCTAGCATTGATCACTTTGGGTATGTTTACCTCATCCTTGCTTGGTACATCAATAAATTCTTACACATCGACCTCATTGTCTTCATTGCGGTGAGTAGGTGCACTGGTTGCTTCGGACACAACTACCTCATCTGCTTGCTCTATGGAGATACATGGATCAACTTCCTTCAATAAATACAATGTTAGTGTAGCACATTTATGGTGGGGTTCAAATTGTTCATCACAATTATCACAGAGTCCTTTTGCTCATCATTCTTTCATCTCCTCAAAGCTAAGATGTTTAATTCATAAAGTTCGATTAGATTTGGGGGTTGTGTAAGTGCTTTGTGCCCTTCCATTGTGCATAGTTTTGGGAGCGATGTAAGTGGTCGACAATTTTTCCATAAGTGGTTTCCCTAATCGTTGTTGTGCATTGATTTTATCTTCAACTAATTTTTCCAATCCATAGGTCTGCATCATTGTATAGGGATTGAACCTTGTCACCTCCATTCTAATTTCCTCTTTTAATCCCCTAATGAATCCACTTATGAGAATTTATTCATCCAATATTGTGTTGTGTTTGGTGATATCCTCAAACCGAGTTTGATACTCACGTACAAAAGTGATTTGATGAATATCTTTGAGCAATTCCCACATGACTGGGTCCCGTCCCACATGGCTTTGATACCAAATGGTAAGACCCCAAGGTCTTACTATAAAATTATTAACAAATTAATGTAAATGTAATCGCAGGCCACTCAAAGGGGGCTCCCTTGTAATCGGTTTGCCACTATAGGGGGCTCCCTCCTTAGAATATATGCTTATTCTTCTTCTTCTTGGATGATTTGATATGGATGGCCAACCTAATATATATATCTAGCCTAAAGCTACATTGGTGAAGAGACATGATGGTTCACGTATGAAGAGATGTGATGGTTCACATTATGAAGGGTTGTGATGGTTCACTTTATAAGTTAATAATATAATAATTAAATTATTAATAATACTAACTAATAATGTTAGGATTAGGATCCTAACAAAAATCAATAGCCATGGAAGAGAGTATGTAACCTATTTGAATGCCTTAGAAAATATGATTGAGTGCTCCTCCATTTTTTGTAATAAACCTTTTTCCATGGTTCTTCTTTGATTTCTTCTTTCCTGATGTCTTTTCCTTTTAGAGTATAAGTAGCGAGCTTTTCTCTATTTGATGTCTCTATTTCTTGAAATTTGGATTCCTCTCTCTATTTCCCTAACTTTATATCTTATTGAAGCTTGGTATTTTCAACTGCATGCCTTAGCGATACAATTTTTGCTTCTAATATTTCACACTCTATTTCCCTTTCTCTTAATAGATCTATCATATCCTATTTAATTTTCTTTCCTTCTTCTACCTTTATCTTGAGTTCTATGAGACTCTGTAGAAGTTTTATCCTTGCTTCTTAATCCTCTTGAATTTGATCCTTCAAACTTGGGTTCCTATTTCTAACCTTTTCAAGGTTCTTGAGAGCAACAACAAATTTCTCTTTTATGTCAAACATGGTCTCCTCTTCATTCCCTGAATTCATGTGTGTTCTTTATGGATATTCCTCCAAGTTATTAGTCTTTTCATGGAGAGACCTGCTTTGATACCAATTGAATAACATGTGCATATACGGATAAATTTTTTTACTTTTCAATCAATATGATAACATCAATAGTATTAAAGAAAAAATAATTATACAAAGCATCACACACATGAGAGACATGATTTAACATGGTTCATCCAATGTGGGCTACTCCACAGAGAAAATATTTTACTAAAATTTTTGTAACAAATATCTTGGGAATCCTTTCCCTATTACAATTTTTATGGATCTCTGTCCAAAGAAGACACCAATCCCTTAATCAACTTCATGGATCTCTATCCACAGGAGAACTCCTTCTCCTCTACTCTGGTTGGTGATCCTCTAGAATACTACTACCTCCACTACTTTAGATTGTGGATCTCTCTCCACTAAAGACCTCTATCCTATCTACCATGGCTAATGGATCTCTATCAACTGGAGACTACTATCCTTTGCTATGTCACCTACAAATATTTGATCAATATTTATTCTATTCTCTATCTTAGATCTGCACTAAAAACTATCCTCTGCTCAATCTCTATCTCAAATATGCACTAAACATTGTACATCGATCTAGCACAAGTCTACTTAATCTCTATCTCAAATCTGCTCAACAAGTTCTCTAAACTTGTCTAACCTGCTCAACAAGTCTTCACTAAGACTTCCCTCAAATATGTCCACAAGTATTTACCAAGACTTGTCTCAAACATGATTGTAATATTCCACAAAATCTCACACAAATCTATCCTTAAGCTTTTACAAAAGCTTACTCAACTTATCTCACAAGCTTTCACAAAAGTTGTTTAAGTCAATTGCAAAACTTGCATACAAAAATCAACTCAATATTTTTCTCAAAATAGTAAAGAACAATTTGTTTCACAAAAATTCAACTATCACTCCAATACTTCAAAATAACTAAGCTCAATCAACTCCACTCAACCAATCACTCAATGAATTCTTAGTCAAAAATTCTTATGAAACAAATCTCACACAAAAATGATACTCATAATCTTTCCAACAATGCTTATCAAACAAGGTTTCTAGTATCAACTTTCGTTCCAAAAAACCCACATCAATCAACATTGAATTTCTCAAAACCAAACTCAAAAATGCTTATCAAACAATCCTTTTCACTCCAACTTCACATTCACAACATCCAACAATATTTCACTCACAAGGAAGATATACCCATATATTTATTTTGAAGAATATTTGATTCTCAAAACCTGTCTCAATCAAAATCACTCTTTGCCAATCTCAAAGTTTAGGTAACAAAATCTTCACTAAAAAATTTCACTTAAATGATTCCTCAAAATATTTCACCATACATAACATAAGATCTCAATTACACCTTATAAACTCCACACTTTAAAATATTAGCAAAAACCAAGTAAATCACTTCAACAATAACTTTTCATTAATCACCTTATTACTCTTAATTATTTAACACCTTTATATTTAAAATAAAATATAATTCCTCTTATCCCCTTATTACTCATTCTAAAAGGATAATTTAATTTTTAACTTAACCAGAATCTTATATCTCCCTCTTTATTTTCTTGCCAACCACCTCAACACTAAATATAATCCCCTAGCACACGTTTAAATTTTTGCCTAGCAAAAACCTTTATAACAAATTAAAATTAATGTGCATACCTTTTTGCATTACAAAATATCCACGGTGGGTTTCAAACTCCCCACCTATCCTTCTCCAATAAAAGCACTTATACGTTCACCATTTGGGCTACATGCCCTCACATGAACTAAAGGTGCATCCCGATGCCTTTATCCTCTTGCCTTCTGCAATGCATAAACCAAAATACTTCCTCCTCTTCAACAAAATGGCATCCTCATGATTTGAACCCTAACCTCGTGTTCCTCGAACATCTTACCACAACCCCTAGCTTCCAACTATGCTACAAGCTACTTTGAGATATCCTTTGCACTCCACTTGAGCTTATTCTCTCTTTTGCGCCCAACGAAACCAAACCACATATGAATGCTCTTCTTTGGTGCTCAAACTATTTGCATTAACATATATTTGCAAGGATGATTAATGAGAAATAATTTTGGAATTATTTATATGCATTTCAATGATTTTTCTCCAACATCGACGAGGACATTCGAATTTTTAAAATTTGAATTTATAATTTAAAAACTTAGGGCCTTTAAATCATTATTATTTAATTTTAAATTTTAAAATTAAGGTTAAATTATTTAAAATTAAATAATTAAACCTTTAACCACTCAATCTACCATATGGGTTTTTAGGTGCTTTATAATGACAACTCCTTGCAATTATTTTCATAAACCAACCCTATATTCTTAAATATTATAATATTAAACCTTTTTCTTTGCATTTTTGTAAAAACCATTGGAGGATATTAATGGAAATCAATCATAAATATTTCTTATCCAACCTCGAACATAAACACTTGGATGACAATAAACTTGGTCCTTATCTTCCTTGACATCAATGACAACAAAACTTTCTCATATTTCCAACAACTAGTAAAGGTTGTGGCCAAGGAGACTAGCTTATAGAGATTGTCATAGAAGATATTGATAAATAATTAGAGGAAGCTATTAGTGTTGGGGGTCAATTGCAAGTTTTGTTGGTAGTCTAATGGCCCCCTCCATTATGAATTTTTTCACCTAGGTTGTTGTAGTGGTTATTACTTTCATTCCATGGGAGGATACCAAATCAAGGGTGGTTTTTGATAATATATGGAGTTAGAAAAAGGTGAACTTTATGAGGAAAAAATAGAATTGAATGACTTATAAAAATACCAGGATGCATTGGTCAAGGTTTCCATGACTTCTAATTAAATAAGTACACTTATTCAAGTATCCCACCTTATACTTGTAGATAACTTCTAATTCAAGTATAAGAGGAAATTTTCACTAGCAAGATATTCCTCACAAATACTATATATGGTGCTCTAATATAAGGGGTGATCATGGGGTAACTATCTCTTTGTACACCAAGTGCAAAAATATTCTAGGGGTTTAATTGAATTTTATTTGTATACAAGGCATCTAGTTATATCACTAGAGATGTTAAAATATAAGTCTTTAGTTCGTCAAGCATATTTTTTATTTCTATATTAGTAATTTTTATTATAATTTTTGTTGACCAAGATCCTAATATGTGTCCCCTTTATCCCGTTATTTGTGAGTAGTTTCTACACAACTCATAGATCTTCTCAAACTTTAACTAGGATATATCTCCTCCTCCTATTAGATTCAGTTCCTCTTAATATTTTTCTCTCACCATCATTAGAAATATAATATTTAGGAATTTTGGGTTAAACTTACCTCTAGTTATTTTTTGGATGCTAAATTGGAATCTTTCCATATAATCCTCCAATAGCTTATACTTCTATTAATTAATTCAATATATTTCTTATTGGGTGTTATGATTCCTATAATAATATTGATATGTATTCCATAGTTTATGCCTCTTCTATCCCCGAGTTGTAATGGTATTACCATCTAAACTCATAAACCATATTAGGGATGCACCTTTTGGGGTCATAGAAAATAGCTTTAAATCTTGTGCATAGATTTGGTAGTTATAATATTGGTATAATATGTCAAACTTAATATGAACATGTATGAATCCTCAATCATCATCTTATGGAAGTTAGAAATAATAAATTATGATATGTTATTTATCGGGGCTACTTCCTCTAGCATCTAAATGGGAAATATAAATATTGGTTGGATATGTACCTAGTCTTCTAGGTTCTAGTCCACCCTATAAGACTAGGGAGTCAAATATAGGTTGGTATAGTATGGTTAAGGTGTCCTACTAAATGAGGGTCCTAACCCAATATCTAATTAGGTTTCTTCTTCATATGATGGATGTGGGATGAAGCTTCCTTCTAATATAATTTTCCCTAGGGAAAATATACATCATTTAGCTATAAAAATATGATTTATAATAGCGAGTTGTTCATTAGGTATTTTTTCTATAGAATATTATTCTATGATAGATTATTCACTATTAGTTATAGTAAATACTTCAAATTATATTTATCTTCAATAGATGAGTCTAGTGTATCTCCATCTCCACTTCTCTCAAATTCTAGAAATTGTGGAAGAAATATTTCTTTGTAGTCTCTCCTATGATTCCTTCATTGAAAGGTTTTATTGCAAAAATAAAATAAAAATATTATCACCTATAGCCCTGATCTCCTTTTCCTTGGAAATGTAGTAACACCATAATTGTAAATGATACTAAAAATTGATGGATCCACTTTGATTATTATCAATCTAGGGACACCAATCTCTATATAATAATAGCATAATATATGCACATATACCCAAGGGAAAATCCATCTATTTATAAGGTGGATAATTAATGGGACAAGGAGTTTGTTTGATTAATTTTTGTTTCCACTTTTACAATAAATGTGAAGTTATATTGAAAAATAAACTAATTAATTATGGTAATTGAAATTGCATATAAATATAAAACTAACTACTACTAAAAGCCACTACTAGAGAAAGAGAAACTTGATTAACTTGATGAAATTATAAACTATAGAAACTAATTAATACTTAAACCTATTATTGTAGAAATAAAACTAAACCATATTTGTTGAATTTAACAAAATAGAATTGAAACTTATATTTATAGAAATAAATAGTTTGGAATTAAAACTAGACTATACTTATAAAACTAAATAGACTTGAATTGAAACTAGACTACATTGTAGAAAGTAAATTAGTTTAAATTGATATAAATGGAATTTAAATTTATGCTTGTATAAATAAAAACTATATTTATGCCTACAAAATTAAAACAACTAGAAATGAAAGTAGATTAACTTTTAAGCTACTTGCTTTGGAAATGAGCTAGATTAAACTTAAATAATACTAAAATGGAGACTAAATTTGCTAGAAATAAAACAAAACATAAGCAAAAATAATAGTGTAAGGAAATTAAAGGAACTTTAACTTTTTATAAAGAACAAAGCAAAGTGTTTCAACTAGAAATAATGAAAAAAGACTTATGATGTTGTAGAAGAAATAAAATCATACAACCATAGTAGTAAAACTTAATTATAAAAATAGCAACATGAACATAAAAAAAATATATTATATCCCTTAGGAAATATTTCAATGATATTGAACTACCAAAATATAATTCCATTAATAATAAAATAGAGTTACATGTTTATATTAAATTATATTCTATCTTATCCTTTTCTAGCTATGTGTTGATCTAGGGAATTATCCTAACTTCTAATTTAAGTTTTGCACCCCAAAATTTGAGTTTCAATAAGGTTGGATGGGTTTGTCAAAGACTTTCCATAACCTTCAAATTGAGTTCAGATCCTTGCCATCCTTGTATTTCTATCTATTTTACTCTAACTGCTTTACATGGAAATAAAATATTAAAAAAATACATGAAAGTAAAATAAGAAAAAAATGTGTAAATTATGGAATGTAAAATTGTAAAGTTTAGAGTGTGAGATATGAAAGAAAAATACTCTTGTTACATCCTATAAAGGATATAATATGGTTAATTAACACATGAGAACTCAAATAACATCAATATCCACCCATTCATTTGATTATAAAATTGATAAGCAAATAACAAAATGGGCTAGAAGGGACATACCCAACTACCATGCACTTGACAAACCATGAGAATGGTGAATCTAAGGGGATGCACAAGGACTTACCAATTTCTTACAAGCTCATGAATATAGAGCAAAATGCGTGTTTCAGAGAGTGTAGCTCTAAATTCTTATGGCCAAAATATGAATACAATGAGGGTCTTAGGCCCCTATAGTAAAACTTTACCCTTGAGTTACCTAAAGTAAAAATACAATAACTCCTAGTGAAAGTAAATATTTGGGTATAACTATATAAAATGTTATATACCTCTAATAGGTTTACAAGGCTCCAAAAATGCTTAGTGCACCAAAAAAGGGCCAAAAGTGTCACCTTTTGAAATATTTTTCTTAAAATTCATGTTGATTTTCACTTTTAGGCCCTATCTAAGAGATTTTCTTAGCCTTTTTGAGTGAGTCACTTGCTTTTACAAGTGATTAACTTGTGTTAGTAAGTAAACTATACACCTTTATTGAGTGATCACTCCTTAATAAAATTGGCACATTTATTGAGTGAATTGCTCCTTTGAGCCAATTGACAGGTTTTACAAGCAAATCACTACTTCACCAAAAATAAGCAATTTTTGAATTTTGTAGAAATTTTCCTACCATATACTCTTATATTGTTATTTTTGGCTCCTAAATTGAGAAACAAATGGTAAATATAGTGATAAGGTACTATATCTATGGAAAATTCATGGAATACCAATATTGATTTGCATAGAACCTTAGATCTTGTCTTTATCCTTGGGTGTAGAGTCTATAAAATGGGTATCCTCATCGTAAATTTGAAATATTTTTGTTGTCTCTCCTTGGTGTTCTAGATCCTTAGTCATACTATGGTGGTAACAACCCAAAAATTATCCTTATACAAATACACTACCTTGAGGTGTAATCCTTCTCCTACCAAGTCTTTGAAAGGGTTTTTAGATAGATTTTCTCTATTGGCCACTAGCTCCTTTGGAATTGATTGGTTTTACTTTTTTGCATAACTTAAAGGTATTTTCTTCATTGGATTTATATCTCTCTTATTTTATTATAATATAAAACATAATTAGCTAACATATTTCCTATCATTAAAGATATATGACATTCCAATATTAATTAACCCTTGGATTTATTTTTCCATTTCTTGGACTTGGGTTTTTAGAGATACCAAGTTGTCTTTATATGTTTACAAGTTCCTTTGGTCATTTGGGATCTTTCTAAATTCCTTTACCATGTCTCTATTGTTTATCCCATGTTGCTATTCTAGTGTTAATGTTATTGATACAAGGATTTTAAAAACCTCTTATTATTCACCTCTTGTAGAAAGCTACTCTTCTACTTGTTTGATAATGCTCTCAACTATTCCCAATATTTCTCCTAAATAGGATGTTATCCCAAAGTACTTAAAGGTGCCCTTTATTTCCTCCTTTATTTTCTTCTACATGTATTTAGCCATTTGGATTGCTTGCACCAATTTTGAATCAACGTCCTTTCCTATGGTATTTGAGGCTTCCAACTCCTTGATTTATTAGTCTCTCTTTTTTATATCTCCTAGTTGTCTAATTTATTCCTTCCTTATTTCTTACATGAGTTGTTCAAACTTGAAAATTTGGGATTTGAGTTCTTCTACCTATTTATTCAACTAATATTTCTCTTCCATATATTTTGTATACCCTTTATTTTCCTATTGGATTTTATCCCTCCTAGTCTTAACCTTTTCCAATTCTACATCTAACTTCCTACTTCTAAGTCATACTTTCTCATTCTCAACTACTAGTCGATCATACTTCATTACCATACTAAGTATGAGTTGGTTCACCAACTAGACCATTTGGTATAGATCCAATTTGTCTATGTCTACTTATGACACTAGCAAACAAGTCAACAAGGGTTGATGTTATCTAGAATGGGTTGGTATTTGTCAACTCAAAAAAATAAATTGTATCCCCTTATTAGATATTTATGAGTGGAGTACTAATGCCTTTGAGGTTTTTCTATTGATGTGTTTATACTATTTAATCCATTCTTTATCTTCATCAAATAGGATATTAAATATATTAATGACCTTAGACTCTTTAACCTTGGATACCTAGCTTGGTATAGGTACTTATGGTACATTGGTAGTCAAGGAGCTCTTATAGACTCATCTCCTTGAGAAAGGATGGTAAGCATCATCACCTACAAGAGGAGTTACCTTACATGATATGGGGGATGAGTGGAGGTGGTAGGTATGATAATTAGATCAAATTGAGTGGTGATGATTAAAAATTAAGTGTAAGTGGGAGGAGCGGGTTGTAGCACTAATATGACCAAGGTGATTAGAAGGGGTGTCATGGTTTGTTAAATTATTGGGTGTGGCACAAGGGCCTAAGTTAGTGGGGATAGTAATGAAGTGATTGGATTCCCTACTATGACAATGACTATAGGAGATAAAATACCTCTTGGTGACCCATGGGATGAGTCACACCTTAGATAAATATGGGCTACACTAATGTAGAATGAGAGAAGTATAATAGAATAAATGGAAAAAGGAGTGAGAATAGGAGAAGAAGAAATGGGAAGATATAGAGAAGCAAATGTAGAATAAAGAGAAATGATAGAGAGAGAAGGTGGAATGGAATATGATGAATGTGTAGGAGGTATTTGTTTAGTAATGGGCATGACACTAATCATTGCATATTCTAAAGGAGGATCCCTAGGGAGATTTTCCCTCTTCAACCTGAGTATCTTGCCTTTGTTATCTCTCTCTATTATTATAGATACATCATCAAACATTGAACCATACCTTTCAAAATCCTTATACCCTTTTATTTCTATTTATTTGACTATTGCACTGATAACTACTAGAGTTGATAGTGTAGTTGATATGGTAATATTTGATGTTATATGTTTCTTGGAATTCAATTTATACAAGATAAATTTACCTATTGTCATTGCTACTTCTATAAAGATCATTCTTTTGGTTCCCTTTGAGTGTTTATTATCCCAAGTTATAGATAACTTGGTATTAAATAGGTCATATCTTATGTATTTGGTCATATCTATCTCATACCTTATTCTATATCATGCTAGGATGGTTTTATCTGAATACCCCATTCTTCAAATATCCCCAAACCTTTGATAATTTGGTTTGATATCAGGATGAAAACTATATTTTAACTCAAGGTATAAGGTGTACCACTATAGGGGATAGTCATACCAACTCTATATTTCATCTTAATAACCCTTTCTATGCCCTAGAGTGGCAAGGGTTGTCTCCTACTACTATATGTTATATCTCTTCTCGTGGAAAAATAAGGTATCCAATTTTATCCCTAAGGGTCTGTATGAATACCCCATTTGTGTCATAGGACCATTGGTATTCAAGTTTCTCAATTTTTCTTTCTCTCAGTCTTACTATTAGGAATAATTATTACATTATTTTTTGGCATCACCATAGAAGACATAGAATATCAAGATATTTCCTCTGTTGGTATTCAAATTTCCAAAAGTCTCTTAAAACCAAGATATTTGAAGTTATATAAATAAATTATTTATGCTCCTAAACTATTTTTTGATAATGAAAAATACTTTTGTACCTCTAAATTTTATTTTTTTCAACATCTAGTATCAAAGCCACCATGGAGAATTTATTTGTATAAAAGGGACAATCATTGTCATTTGATAACATGCCCTTACAATTTTTTTTGACAATATTCTACGAATATTTTTGTGTTGTATATAGAACCAATTATCAACTAAAATATTGCATGTTGTTGGTATTACCAAGTCATGTGACAAGTACCTCGATTGAAGAGGAGGTTTAGTTTGCTATTGGTAGGGAGTCCTAAAGGTAAAAACTCAACTCATGTGATCCATAATCTTCATTCAATAACTCTTCAACATGAAGTTTTTTCCCTTTGTGCAACATGTATATCATGGCTACAACTATGCCCATGGTTTATTTTTAATATACTTGTTAAGTTTGGATAGTTTTCTCCTTATTTTAATTGAATGATTATGCAATAATGTGAGCAATCAAAGGTGTTACTAAAAATAATTAAAGAGATTTTTTAATAGTTATTTTGTTGTATCAATAGATAACAAGTTCATAGTGGGTTCAAAAATGGAACCCTAGCCTGAGAAGATGAAATGTATTCATAGCAAACTTGAAAATTTGATGTCACATAAGAAAATTAATGATGCTCATAAAACGAATTCAATTTGGAAGGTTCCTATATTAATTATTGCATGTTTCCTTAATGAATGGTAAAATTTAATTATGCCCAAGAAGTATATGCATCTATTATAATTTTGTTTTTTTCCAAATACAAATAAAATTGTATTTGGAAAGATGTTTATAGTGAAAAATTCACTTGGAGGCTTATGGGAGTTTCAAGGTGGCAAATATTCTATTGGATAAATAAATAAATTGCCCTTGAAGGCTCTACAAGTAAATTATTACAAATAATAAAGTGATCTACCTTAACTGGTGAGCATTCTAAAGCCTTGATAGTTAAACATGCTATACAATCCTTATTTGAGAGGAAAAATGCTTTCAATTGAAATATTTCCCCTATTCACATTTGAACAAGTATAGCAGAGTAGTTGGTATTTGAAACAAAGTTTAAATTTTTTGAAGCATAGGTTGTGGGTTCAATTCACATAAAGGGCATATTTATAGTTCTTAAGAAATTTATTTTTCTAGAATATAGAGTTTTTTTTTAAATAAAAAATAGATGCATTTAGGGAGTTAAAAGATGTATATGTGCATTATATTGGAATTGTTTTATTAATAATAAAGTCATGAAAAAAAAAAGTAGCTTTTTTTAAATTGAAAGTCCTTGAAGAAGAGGTCCTTATTATATAGTAATTTTTTATGCGAGGATTGTATTATTTTGTAAAAGATACATTTTCAGTGGTGGCCAACATCTTATTTTTCAAATAAAATTATGAATAAAAAAAAAAAATTGTACACAAAAATAAAAAACATGTGCTTTGCACAATCACAATATTTGGTATAAATGATACCTCTAACTTGCATTTACAATTAATGTTATCATGTTGAATTACTAGGTCTAAAGCCTAATAAAATATCCATAACAATGTATGAGCATCAACCTTATATATCATCAAGAAGTAATAAAGGTAAGTTTTATGATATTCTATTTCACTCCATGTTTTACCCCCTTTGTTACTATCATTGGACATAAATCCTAAAATTCATAAAATCCAAGCATAAAAGGTATTTAGCTCATGTATGAGGTTTTATCTTTAAGCAAATGTTATTGATAAGATGAATCCTTTTCAATACTACCTTGGTTCCATGTATCACTTTATTTCACATACCTTAAGGTCTCTTTCAAGTATGGTCGTGTATATTGAGAGGACTAGCTTCTTTCATGTACAAAGGGGTATATATGAAGAGTAGTTATACTAAAAGGTTTTTTATGTATGACTAATGGTATATATAAAGGGGACCTTTTGGAGATATAAGAAACCCTCACCATGGTTTTTACATAATCGAAGTAGCTCAAAGACAAAGTTTGAGTTGACAAACAATTAGTTAAGGGATAAGTTATCCAATAATGTCTCCACCATTTTTTCCTCAAAAATAGAAGATATTTTTCACATATATCAAAAGGAAGGATATTATACCAGGTTATGTAGATATAATTCACTGGCTCAAGTGAATTAAATCAGCATATCTTCCTAAGAAGAATCATATTATAAGTTACAAATAACACACAAAGTACTGATGACTCAAACAATGATAAAATTAGGAGATGATTGTTGGTATATCGATTCAAGGGTAAGCAAACTTATTACTAGAGATAAACAATGGCTTGATTCTCTTCAAGAAAATGATAGACTAGTCACAATTGCATATGATACAACATACCTAGTTAAAGGAGTAGGAAATATTTCTATAAATTTGTCTAATGGAAAATGTATGATTGAAAATGTATTATATGTGTTAGGGACAAATGATAACTTGTTATCAATATCTCAAATATTAGATTGAAAAATTAAAGTTGAATTCAAAATTTTTGGTTGGAAGGAGAAATTTTTTATTACAAAATAGGGAAATTTTGTAGTCAATGATTCTTTCAAAAATGGTTTATTTTCCCTAGATGTTGTTCCATATCCTAATGTTGCACTTATAGAATGATCAAGTGCAACTACTCTCTGGAATAGGATATTTTGACATATAAGTTATGGATTTTTAATCCAACTAAATAAATATGAAATGATAATAGGATTGCCCAACCTCTCTTGGTGTATCATAATTTCCCAAGTTGTTTAGTAGGAAAACAACATTGGGTACCATTTGAGCTAAACTCTCACAAATCTAAAGGATCCTTAGATGTTATACACACTAATATATATGGATAAATGTCTTTCAATCAATATGTACATATGTAATTTCAACTATTTGTTTATGACTACTCATGTAAGACATGGGTATATTTCCTACCTTTAAAATTAGATGCATTCACATATTTCAAACAAAATTTTCAAACAGAAACATGAATATTCTATTTATGTCATCTACTCAAATAAAGGAGGAATATACATCCAATAATTTTAAATAATTATATCATAAAATGGGATTAAGAAACATATTACTACTACCTACACTCCATAATATAATGGGATTGTAGAAAGAAGAAATAATTTTATTATAGGAACAATTTAATGTATGCTCTTAGAAGCAATATTGAGAAATAATATTGGGTTGAAGGTATCAATACTATAGTATATATTCAAAATATGGCACCCACAAGAGTCCTTAAAAATATTACACTTGAATTAGTCTGGTTTGACCAAAACCCATAAATGGCATATTAAGGATTTTTTGATGCAAGGCATATATGCATGTGCCAAAATAGAAAAGGATAAATTTGGATTCCAAAATTCTATCTCATATATTTATTGGATATAATGAGGCATAAAAATCCTATCGACTAATTGATCCAGTAACTAAGAAAATTTAAGTAGATATATGGTATTTGATGAACAATCCAAGAAAAACATCGAAGATTCCAAGGACACTACATCTCCTACTATGGGTATTGAGTTAGATGAGAAAACTCATGAAGAAATTTTAAAAGATGAATTAGAATTGATTGATGTACCAACTATATAACTAGAATAAATAGTACCATATTAATATAAAATCACTATAAAATAGTTTATAAATACTCTCAGAGATGCAAATCTTGACACACCACCTAATCTAACTTCCATGAGACCTCATACTCATATTAGCACATATGAAGAAGTAAATTTAGGTATGAAGACTTTGGTAATGAAAAAATGGAATCAATTTTAGTAACCTAAATGGAAGACAATGATAAAAGCATAATACACATATCTGATGAAGAATAAAATAAGGGATCTAGTTGATTTGCCAAAATAAAGAAAAAACTATAGGCTACAAATGGATTTACAAAATTAAGTACAAGGCATAAATATAAGGCTTGAATTATTGAAAATGGATTTACACAAAGGAAAGGAATTTACTATATAGAAACATTTGCATTTATAGCTAAGATGACTACTATTCATATAATGTGTGCACTAGCAACACAGTTTGGGTGGAAAAATACATCAAATGGATGTTAAAATTGCATTTCTCAATGGTGATCTAAAATAATAGGTATATATCACTCAAACAAAAGGATTTGTTTTTTATGAGAAAGTAAAAAAAGTTTGTAAAAAAAACTATATGGGTTAAAATAGGCTCCTAGATCTTCATACATCAATATTAATGACCACCTTTTGCAACATGGTTTTAAAAAGAGTTCTTCATATTCAAATATTAAGTTGGTTTTGATGCAGTGATCCTTGTGGTGTATGTTGATGATCTAATTATCATAGGAATCTTAGATAAATTGGTGTATAGTGTGAAGAATGATTTTTAAAAGGTATTTGAAAGGACAAATTTGGGACTCCTACACTATTGTTTAGCTTAGGATTTTTGTAGAGAAAAAATCACATTGTAATCACACAAAAAAATGCCAAAATATTACTAGAGAAATATAGGATAATAGATTTTAAATTGAAATCAACACCCATGGAGCAATGGTTACAATTATCAAGGTATGATAAGTCACCTCAAATTTCTACTACCTTGTATTATCAACTAATTGGGAGCCTCATATATCTGAAAAATACTAGACCAGATATCCTTTTTGTTATAAATTATATTTCTAGATTCATGCAAAAATCTAAGGAGATTCATTGGAAATCTATAAAAAAATATATCATATTATGTTATAATATGGCCTGGAACATAAGAATAATGATAATTTCTACTTATAAGGATACACAAACTCAAACTATGTTGGATCCATTGATAATGGGAAGTCAACATTAGGATATGTATTTCATCTTGGGTTTGGACTTGTCCTCATGGTATGGAAAAAATACCATGTGATAGAACTTTCATTCATAGAGGTAGAATATCATGTTGCATTAGATGCTACATGTGAAGCACTATAGTTACAATTCATCTTATTAGATATGGGTGTATGTGAAAGATGACCAACCATATTGAATTGTGACAATCAGGGTGTTATGAAACTAATTAAGAATCTAGTATTTCATGAGAGATTAAAACACATTAAATCATAATTTCATTTCATTCAAGATCATGTTAAAAATCATTATGTTTAGCTCAAATGCATTCCCAATAAATATCAACTTGCAAATATTTTTACGAAGGCACTAGGACAATTTTGAATCTTTTTATAGTTCTCTTTGTATAAATAATGTAATAAATAACAAGATGTTAGAAATAATTATACATTAGTTTTTGGCATCACCATAGAAGACCTATAATATCAAGAGGTATCCCATGCTAATATCTAAAGTGCCAAAGGTCTATTGAAATTAAGAGATATAGAATTGTATAAATAAATAATTTTTGCTCCTAAGCTATTTGAGATAATGAAATTTTTTTTAGCCTCTAGATTTTTCTTTTTAAAAAAATCACCTCTACCATTATATTGTATCTCTACAGGTTAATAGTTATCTTCATAAATCATTGTTTTAGTGGGTAGAGAGTGGTATTGTTTTTTCCTTTCAAGTATTTTAGGTCACTATTATCAAGTTACCTAAAATACTCAAGGTTGAAGATATCGTTAGAACCCCTCATAGGCAAGTCAAATGGCATGGCTAAAAACCCTTTGAGGTAGATAAAAGAACTAGTCCTCCTTAAATATAAATATCCCTAAGGAAAATTTCCCTCTATTAGTAGTTTTTGTGTCTCATCTATTAGTCTTGGTACTTTGCCCCTATGTTTCTCCATTTTAACCTCATATACCTTATTTTAGAAGTGGTATGAAGATGTTCCCACTTCTTGGTAAGGTACATCTATGCACTCCATGATGCTTAGGGGTTTCCCATACTTCCCAACCTATTCTAGCTAGAGGATAGTGAACCATATTTTCTTGTAGTACAAAATAAAATGGATTAGGTAAGAAGCATAAATGAAAAAATTTCATCTTTAAATCCCCTTATCTTACTGTCCATATGATTTTAAATGTATTTTTTCTAGTCAATCATCTAGGAGTATTGTTGGAGAATATTATTTTATTTGGTACATGCTAATGTACCCCCATGGTACCTATGGTACAATGTAAATATTAGAATAGGGTTTGAGTCAATATTTTAGGAGTGAAAATTATATTTCTCTTTATGTAAGAGTCTATGTTCAGGATATGAACAAGTGTCATATAAGTAAGAGTGCAAGTATGTAATGAGAGAAATTGCACAAGTGTCATGTAATTAAGTGCACAAATATATAATGTGAGGATGTGCACAAATTTCATGTATTAGGTGTGCATGTAGAAGTGTAAGGGTCATGTAAAATAATGCAAGTTTCGTAGATCTAAGTGTGCATGTAAGCACAGATTCAAGATTCATGTATACAAGTGGAAAGATGAGAAGCCAAATAAAATGTGAGAGTTGTCTTATGCATGTAATAGAAAAATATGTATCTCCCAAATATATGAGGAGAACAATAGTCAAGTACTTGAAGAGTCATCTTTGTCTGGATATATTATGGAGATAAAGCTCCATGTATTGTATTAAAGAATATCACATTCAAGCATTAATAATATTAAACCTTGTATGCATATTTTAAGCAATTCTACTATAAGTTTATTCATGTTATTGCATGAATGATTTTGGATATTTTATATTTATTTTTAATATTTATTGAATGGTATTATAATTTATATTGGCCAGCTTATATATTGATTTCTCTTATATTTGATTCTACTCAAGATCCATAATATTGGGACTAAGATAATCTAGCTTAAAATCTAATAAGTAATCTAGGTAGGTTTGTACTACATGCAACAAGGTGATATGTTCTTCATAGATCATTTTATCACTCTTTTCCTTGAGGATGGTGGTAATTCCTGGTATTATTGTCTATATGTCCTCTTTGAATTGGGCCAACTTTAGTGGGATACTAAAATCAAATGGTAGGTTAGGCTTCTTGAGTAAGGGATCAAAAATTTCTACCAATAAATCCTATATTACTTATAATAGAAGTTCCTATGAGTTTTGGGACTACAGGATATCCATATTATAGAATCATCACTAGCCTTCAACATACTCATTATCACCTTCATCCTTATGCAAAAAGTATCTTCAAAAAATTAGGAAATTTTAAAGATTCTAGAGTTGGATTCATACATTTTTACCACTATTTTAATAAATTTAGGACAATACCACACTTGGGACACTATATTCATTGCCAAGCTAGACATACAGGCCTAAATTATGCTCCAAGAGTGTATTTGAGTGCTTGTATTGAATATCCATAGTGCATCCCTCCTGACCTCCCCCATGAAATGGGTATACTTTCCTTCTATAACCTTATAATATGGGTTCTTAAAATAATCCTCTAGTATCTTAGAAGGTATGGGTTCTTGCCTCTTCCAATTTCTCCTCTTATTTTTGTACCCCCATCCTTATAATAGCCTAGCCTCCATGATAGTGATTGTAATAGGTGGTGCAACAAAACTGGAAGTTGAAAAATTCATATTAGCTTCTAGTAAAGAAGGGATAGGAGAGGTGGATGAAGTTCCCATGAGGTGAAAAAGGTGGAAATATAGATGAAAAGACAAAAATTTAAAAAAATAATAATTTGAGCATTTTATGTTTGGAGTGATTCACTCATAAAATAAAATGATCCACTTAAAACTATTAGTGATTTTATATCCCTATAAATTTTTAATCATGGTTTAATGGAGGAAGTAATTTATTTTTAAAACCAAGTGATTCACTTGGAAGTGGAGGCAATTCACTTGTTCTAGGTGAAGACCAATTTGCTTATGGGGTTGAGCGGTTCACTAGTGATAGCAAGTGATTTATTCATTGTTTAGGAATTAGCAAAATTTTTAAAGTTTTTTTATAATTAGTTCACTTGATATTCTAGAAATTGAGAAGCTTTAGTGGAGCTATGACTTGATTAGGATTTAACAAGTAATTTGTTGTTCTCCATGTAGTCTATTTTGTGGGTTTGCAATTGGATTAATGTTTTACTTGGGATCTCAAATGTAAATTGAGTTCTACTTGGGCCCCTTTGGGATTTTATAGCCCCTAGGTAGGATGCACACTACCTACACCTAGGAACATGCCATTTAGGAAGGGAAAGCAACTTGTTAAGGGCTGATTCATTCACCCTATAATTTGCATAGGGTTAAGGGTTGAAGTAAGTACACAACTCATTAAGACAAGTAGATTGCTAATATTATCAAATAAATCATTCACTTTTGCAATAAAGTCACTTATTTTTTATACATCAATTTTATCTTTCTAGGCCCAATGTGTCAATATTTTTTGGGGAAAAAATATCGTTGAAGATTCAATAAATTAAAAAAAAAAGAAAAATAGGTAAATAAAAATAGTAGGAATGGAAATATCTGTTAAATTAATATCCAATACTATTTACATACATGTTTTTTATGGCTAGGAACCTTTTTTACACTTGCTAGAAATTTTGCCTATTCATGAAGATAGGACTCCTTCTATGTAGTCTATTCTATAGGTATTTGGGCCTATGGTTTTGATTATCTTGAAATGAAAAATGGATCAATTGTTTATTGAAGTCTATGCAGTTTAAATAATACTGCAACAACAAGAAATGCCGGAGGTTGCCAAACCAACCAGCGTACAATAGCAAATTGTTACAACAGGAATAACAAATGCACAACAGGACAAATAATGAAATAACAATAGCATAACTACGCTAACATCCCCCTTTATTACATTATTTGGGTAATGTAATAACTAATAGCTATACTAACATCCCCTTACATCATTTTGCAATACAAAGAGAGCTGCGAAACAATTCAAATTTGACACGTCCAAGTGCCTTAGTGAAAATGTACTGCAACTTGAGCATCGGTGGGAATGTCTTTGAAGCTGAATTCGGTGCTTTGGAACTTCATCTCGAATGAAATGACATTGTGTGTCAATGTGCTTTGTTCTTTCATGATGGATTGGATTCTTGACGAGGTTCAGAACACCCTGATTGTCGCAAAACAAGTGTATTGGAGATTTTGATGGATGGCCCATACTTGTCAGAATGCGACGCAACCATATCACTTCGCACACAGCTTCACGTGCGGCGCGATACTCTGCCTCTGTTGATGAAATAGCAACCACCTGTTGCTTCTTGCTGTGCCAAGAGACAGGACCGGATCCCAGATGAAAAATGTATCCAGAAGTTGACTTGCGATCATCAAATGATCCGGCATAGTCGGAGTCCGTGTATCCTTGCAAGAAGAATTTGTTGTTCCTCTTGTATTCTAGGCCATATTCCATAGTACCACGGACATAGTGAAGAACACGTTTTGCTGCTTTCCAATGAGTGGTCTTAGGCTCCTGCATGAACCTCGAAAGATAGTTGACAGCAAATACGAGATCTGGCCTAGTATTGGTCAGATATATGAGACTCCCAATCAGCTGTCGATAGAGAGTACCATCTACATGAGGTGAATCATCATATCGCGATAACTGAAGTCCATTCTCCATCGGAGTTGCCATTGGCTTGCAATCAGTCATGCGATATTTTTCCAGCAATGTCTTGGCATATTTTTTAGAGACACTTTGATGGAGTGCTCCTTACGGCTGAATTCCAGACCAAGACAGGAATGGAGAAGTCCGAGATCTGTCATCTCAAAATATTTGCACAAGTTTCTTTTGACGGTAGAGATCATAGTTTCGAACTCCCTGTAATGAGCGAGATCATCCACATAGAGTACAAGCAACACTATCTCGAAACCCTGTTTCTTGAAATAGAGGTTTGCATCCGACGGACATCTCTTAAATCCATGCTTGCATAAGGTGATTGTCCATTTTTATATACCAAGCTCGAGGAGCTTGTTTCGGACCATATAAGGATTTGACCAATTTGCAAACCTTACGCTCTTGGCCTTCCACTTCAAATCCTTATGGCTGAGTCATGTAGACTTCTTCTTGGAGATCACCATTTAGAAAGGCACTTTTGACATCCATCTGGTGAACTTTCCACCCATATTGTGCTGCCATAGCACACATAACTCGAATTGTGGTCATCCGAGCAGTAGGTGCAAAAGTTTCCTCGTAGTCAATGCCTTCCTTTTGAGCATAGCCCTTTGCAACAAGGCGGGCCTTATGCTTATCAATTGTTCCATCTGCCTTGTACTTGACTTTATATACCCATTTGCAGCCAATGGGTTTCTTTCCATGCGGCAGATCAACAAGCTTCCAAGTTTTATTTTTCATCAAAGACTCATACTCTGTATCCATAGCGGCCTTCCACTGAGGCTCACTGAGAGCATCTTGCATCGATGCAGGTTCAAGATCATCTATGGTAGACATGAATGCCACTGTCATCATCAATATCCATATCCTCTACTTACGTACTTGGAGTTACGAGAAAGTTCCTCAAAAGATTGACAAAGATCATCAACCTCACCAGTTTCTTTGGCTTCTTTTTCCTTTTGAGCCATACTGCGTGTACGAGGTCTATCCAAGTTCAAATTGGGAGGAGTGGATAAATTTGCGTCTCTGATTGTATTTGTACACCATTTTGGATTCTTCTTCGGTGGTGGTGAAGAAGATGTAGAAGGACCTCATGTCTGTGTTGACGAAGGAATCTTCTCTTCCTTAGATTCCACAAGATCTAGGTGTACTTTAGATGTGCTCTGTGATGTGAAAGCTTCATCAAAGACAACATCTCTGCTGACATGAATTTTCTTGGTCAAAGGATCTATCAAACGATATCCTTTAGAGTGCTCATCATAACCAAGAAAAATACATCTCAGTGTTTTCTCATCTAGCTTCTTCCTTTTCTCTTTCGGTATGTGCATGAAAGCGTGACATCCAAAAATACGTAGATGAGATATGGAGGGTTTTCGACCACTCCATGCTTCCTGTGGAGTCATTCCTTTTAGGGCCTTTGTGGGTGCCCTATTCAATAGATATATTGTAGTGGTGACAGCTTCTGCCCAATATTGTTGCCCAAGAGTAGCTCCTGTGAGCATACAACGAACCATTTCCATGATAGAACGGTTCCTTCTCTCGGCAACTCCATTTTCTTTGAGGAGTATAGGCGAGTTGTTAGCTGTCTCTTGATTCCATGCTTATCTAAGAATGCAAAAAATTCATTAGAGGTAAACTCTCCCCCTCGATCCGAGCGGAGGGTTTTAATAGAAGCTCCGACTCCTTCTCAACGGATTTCTTGAGCTGCTTGGAAGAATGCGAAAGCTTCGATTTCGGTTGGAGAAAGAAAACCCACATCTTTCGTGAGTAGTCATCTACGAATAACTGAAAGTACCTCTTCCCTCCACAAGTGTTGGGTGTGAAAGGACCGCATAGATCGGTGTGAATTAACTCCGAAGGTTTTCGTGCTCTTGTTGAGCTCTTCTCAAATGGTACTCTATCTTTGCTTTCTGCCAAGCGGTCGGAGCACTACCGGCAATGTGGCGGAAAGGGAAGGAAGACCCTTTACCATCTCATACTTCCTGAGCTCAAGTAAGTAGCAAGAACTAAGATGCCCATATCTCTTGTGCCATAGGGAAGTTGCCTCCTTGGTAGAGACAGTCATGGCAACATGTGGAGTAGAGATAGCATCTAGGGCAAATAAGTCGTGCTTATATGAAGCTGTTGCAATCTGCTTACCCTTCCTGGTAATAGTACAACACTTCTTTCCATTCTCAACACGAAAGTTGACAACCATATTTCTATCCAGGATTTGTGTCACTGACAACAAATTGTTGGCCAATCCCGAAACATAGAGGACTTTGTCAATCTACACTTGCCATCGGGAAGAGTGACTGAAGCTGTACCCTCTCCACTGAACCCTGTAGGTTTTATCATCGGCAATGGTGACGGGTTTGCCCTCTTTGGCCACAAATGATTCAAACCACGATCCGTCGCCGATCATATGTTTGCTAGCTCCAGAATCGACATACCAAACGGGATCCCTCTGTGTGGAATCTGTGGTAGTCATGAGCACCTTGTGTGCCCATTCAGAATCTGAGTCAGATTCTTCAACAGCAACATTCACCTGGGGTTGCTTGTTTTTATTTTGTGGTTTGTTTTGGCCTTTCTGCTTGTTCTTATGCCAACACCTGTTGGTGTCATGGTTGTCTTTCTCACAGATCTTGCACCACCTCTTCTTCTGTTGAGGTTGTTTGCCTTTTCCTTTCGTATCTTGTTGAGAATTTCCTCCTTTCTGAAAGTTGCCTCCTTTTTGCCCATTACCTTTCTTCCTAGAACCCTGCTGGTTGGTGTATAGGGCTGTATTGGAAGAATCATCCTTGTGAAGTTGGCGTGCCTCCTGTTGTTGAAGCAGATTGACCAACTCGATGTAGGTAATTTGTCGTTGAGACACCTGGATGGAGGTGATCAACATATCAAATGAAGAAGGTAAAGCTCTCATCACAAGTGAAATGAGAAGCTTTTCATCCACGGTATCTCCCAAAGAATTCAATTTCTCTTTCAATTCGGACACTCTGCACGAGAAAGAGTTCAAGCTGTTTCACCACTGTCTCAAACTCGGGTTATGAAGTTGTTGTTGAAGATGAAGAATGGTGGAATCATTCTTTCCCTCATAGATGGTTCTAAGGGCATCCCATGCCTCTTTACCACTTGCTTTGTCGGCTATATGAGGTTGCACTTCATCTGAAACAACAAACAAAATGAGCACCTTTGCTTGACTGTCTTTCTTGTCAAAAGCTATTTGATCTGCGGAAGGACCTGTGGATCCTGCTGTTGGTGAAGGCCTAGTTGTTACTCCAGTAACAATATCCCACAAATCTTCCATTTGGAGAATTGCCTTCATCTTATGTTTCCATGGTGTATAATTTGGACCTTTCAATAACTGATGAGGATCAGTCATCAACTTTGCAACAGCGGCCATAGTGAAGGTTCCTTATATCACCAATTGGTCCCCCTTTCGATATACCTTTTGCTAGGCCGTTATACCGTACAAAATACCCGCCCTTACGTGAGGGAAACTATAGGTATTTAGAAAGATCAACAAAAATCACCCGCCCTTACGTGAGGGAGACTATAGGTGAGTTTTAGAGATCATACGATACGTGGAACATAAGCGGTGCTGAAAGGGAATCGCCTTGTTGATGGCACCTACCATAGAAGATTCTTCTCATGCGTGGGGCGTAACTTCCCCTAAACACTATGAAGAATACTTCGTCGGGATTTACGCCTAAACACAAGTGCGATAAAGGGTAGTGGATGGAGTAAAAAAATGCAAAAATGGCTAACTTATCTCTCCCAGACGATTTATAGAGAACAAGCTCAGACGTCGTTGTAGCAGCTATATTAGGCGGCGGATACAGTAGCCCAATCACGACAGCTTTACCTGTAAGTGCTGGCCAGAGGTATCACAAATACCGAATGCTGCAGTGCAATAAATTGCACGGATGGGTTTTAATTATTTCGGGGACTTAGGGAGTGTATTTGATTTTTTAAAGTTTTTTTTAATGTTGTAGTGCAAAAAATGAAATATGCAACATACAACATAAAAAGTGCCCACAAGAATTAACCCACAAGGTGTCGGTCACAGCCGAAAATGCACCTTTTACAATTCGCCAAATTGCTTTTTCAGAAAATTACTCACATTCCCCCTTTGATTTTTTGAAAAAAATATCCCCCCTTAAAAAAAATCTCTTTAACAAAGCATTTTAATAATTATTATATATTTAAAGTTAAAATAAATAATTTTAATTTATATAGTTTTTAAAAACTTATGAAAAAATAAATTAAAATTAAATTTTAATTTATAAAGTTTTAAAAACTATAAAAAAATAAATTAAAATTAAAAATTTTAACTAAAAAATAATAATTAAAAAAACCTTTGAAAAAAAAAAATTTATACCTTTGCAAGGGGGGAGTCGGCGGGATTTGAACCCCCGACCTGCAGGCTCCCAGAGCCTTACCGCACGGCTCACGACCACGTGAGCCAGCGGGCTGATCCGAAAGGATCAGTGGAGCCCCTCCTTTTTCAACACCTGGTTCCTCCTCCTCCTCTGCAGCGGCCTCCGGTTGCTTGGACGCTACTGCTTAAAAAAAATTCCCTCGGGCGCGCGCGTTCCTCCTGCAGCGCTGCGTCCCAGGCAGTGACCGAACGCGTTGGACAGAGCGCGTTCAAAAACCTCCTGCAACGGGGGGGGCGGTTTTTTTTTTTTTCAACCCGCGACGCAGCGCGTTCAACGGGGGGGCTTTCGTTTTTTTTTTTTTCAACCCACGCGGGGGGGGTCCCTTGCGACGCGAATGCGTCTGGATTTCCAACGTCCCTCCTGGATGCGCGTCGCGCGTGTCCCTCCTGGATGCATCTGCGACCGTCCCTCCTGGACGCGCGTCGCGCGCGTCCCTCCTGGATGCGTTGGATGTCTGTCCCTCCTGGACGCGTCTGCGTGCGGGGTGTAGCCGCGGACGGACGTCTGCCTGCACTGTGCAGGCTGCGCAGCATTTGCGCTGCGCACTGCTGTAGCGCTGTGCTGTCTAAGCAAAGCAGCACGGGAAGGGGGTGGGGGTGGAGGCTTCGGCCTCCACGTTTTTTTTTTTTTTTTTAATTCTTCGCCAAAGGAATTCTCTGCCCAGCAAACCCAGAGAAAAAAAATAATTCTCCGGCTGGCAATTCCAGAGAGAAAAAAAATTCTCCGCCTGGAAATTAAAAAAAAAATTCTCCGCCTGCTGCCCGAGCTTCTCTGCTTCCGCTTCCAGCTTCTCCCTTCACGCCACTGGCTCTGATGCCATGAAATGAAAAATGGATCAATTGTTTATTGAAGTCTGTGCAGTTTAAATAAGACTGCAACAACAAGAAATGCCGGAGGTTGCCAAACCAACCAGCGTACAATAGCAAATTGTTACAACAGCAATAACAAATGCACAACAGGACAAATAATGAAATAACAATAGCATAACTACGCTAACATATCTAGTAGGATCCACTCCATTATGATCCAAATTTATAATGAGCAACTAGTTTTGTATGATGTTCATCCCATTTGATCATCAGGTATTCTTATTTATACTCCACTTTAGTTTCTGTTGGTCACGAATCTGCCACAGGAAAGGATTTTCTAAAACTGTGCACCCTAGACCCGACCAACATTGAAATGCTGGGAGAAAGAAATGTCTCCCAGACCAATCTCTAGAGAGGGCCGGTTCCTTTACTATTTCTAAGTTTGATTTTGGATTAGAGTTTTTGGAAAGGAATTATAAATGTGCGAAAAGAAACAGGAAATACATGGAAAGAGATGGGAAATATAGCCGTAGGCTGAATTTGTTAGATCGGGAAAGAAACTCAGCAAGAATTAAACCTCAAGTGTATAAACAACATATAATAATAGAATTCAACATAATCCACTTACGACTTTATGCAAACAACCTTCAGTATGGCATTCCAGAACTCACTTTCTTTTAAGCAATATTCAAACTCAAATGCAAAATTTGAATCTAACAGTAGATTGGAAAGACGAGCATAACTGAGAAATACATGGAATAGAAGGAAATCATCACACAAAAAGATGTTTGCAAAATTAGAGGCCAAATATTTCTTATTTACGCAAAGAACTTGAATGTTTCCAGCAAAATGTCTCTCAAACTCTCGATCCCTTTTTCTGAGATCTACATTGATTTATATAGAAGTCATGCTTCTTTACAACATTAAAAATATGCAACGGACCTCCTCGAGATCTACAAAAATATGCAACGAAAACAAGGAAATTATCCCCTTAAGCCAGCCTCGAAGAACCCAAAAATTGAATGGAACGAGGAGTTGGTCGTCTTCATTAAATTGTCATTCTTGAAACATACTTGGAACCGTTAGAAAAAATATGAACAGCAGCCTTGAATAATGAAAATATTTAATTCTAATGGCTTGGACACGTTCTTCTACCTTGCTTGCATCGAAAAGCAGCAAAACATTTAATTCTGGAGTGCTTTTAATCATCGAAAATCGCAAAACTTCATCGAACCATTTGAACTGCTTTCTGGCGTGAAACTGTAACAGGTCGCGAAAATGTGACAGGTCACGAAATTGTGACATATTTTTGCTCCATACGCTTTTGCAATTTGAAACCACAAAAATCAACCATGTCATGAAATCGCTACATGTTTGGCTCCTCTGTCTCTTTCGTCTCCTTGCCTCGTGAAAATGCGATGCGTCGCGAAATCGCGACGTTTCGTACCATTATGCTCTTTCTCCCATCTGTTTTCACGAAAATGTGACAATGCATGATTTCGCGACAATTTTCATCCATGTTGTTCTTTAGCTGCTTCGAACCGCAAAAACATGACACTGTGTGATTTCGCTACACTTTTCTTTCTTTCGGCTTCGTCTCACTTATACATCGCGAAAACAAGACAAGTCATGCTTTCGCTACATTTTCCCATCGGTGTCTTTGTTTCATCTTCTAAGTCACGAAAATCCGACATGTCATGATTTTGCTACAATTTCATGCATTCTGTACGGTCCTGCTTCTAACCCGCGAAAACATGACATTCTTCCTTATGTAGTTCTTTCATCTCCATCATGTCGCAAAATCGCGACAGGTTCTGTCTCCTTGGACTTTGCTGCTTTTTGACCACGCTTTTCATCATGTCGTGAAATCACGACAATTTGCTGCACTTAGTCTTTTCTTGCCCACTATGTCATGAAATCACGACGTTTCTTACTGCTAGGCTTTATCTCCACAAATGTCACGAAATCATGACGCCAACTTCTTTCTTGCCCTCATCTCTAAAAATGGCACAAAATCGCTACATGTTTTATGCCTTAAGTCTTTTGTTTCAACTGCGTTGCGACCATGCAACACGTCATGATTTCGCTACGTCTTTTGCCTTTTGTGCCACGTTCAATATTTTGTCGCAATATCGCTACAAAGTTTATTGCCATCACCCTTTGCTGAGTTATGTCACGAAATCGTGACCTTTTCTAACATTATGCTCCTTGGCCATCGCAAGTCACGAAAACATGACATGTCACGATTTCATGATGATTTTGCTACGCTGCCCTCGTTGACCACTTTGACCATGAAAATCCAACACGTCGCTGCGTTGACCATAATTTTTTGACACGTCATGAAATCGCGACAACTTTGCGTTTGATTTCTCTCTCCTCAACCGACCCGCGATAACACGACATGTTGCGATATCGTGACGGTTTTCAACTTTGGCTCTCCATGCTATTTTTTACCATGATTTCACGACAGTCTTCGGACTTAGGCATTTTTTGCATAAAAACCTGTATAGGAGTGAGAATTTCAACATATTATGCATGAATAATCAATAATCAACACAATGTGGCAAAAATGCCAACATTCTTGGTGGCTTGCGGGGTATACAGTTCTTCTGTATGCACGAATCCCAGGCCTAAATCCATTGGGCAACATAGTCAAGAAAAACTGAGAACAGAAAGCTGGCTAATGGGGTACATCTCAGCGGACTACTGCAACAACTCTTACTAAATGACTGAAACCTCAAGTAAATTTATTTGGCTTAGCTAATCATGGAATGGAAATGAAAAATGATGGAATAATGGAATGGAGGGAGTAATGCGGTAGATACAGTAACAAAGTGTTTCTGTGCTACCAGCTGCTATGAAAGGTAAATGGAGGTGAATGGAATAACAAAATGATGACCAACAAATATGTAGGCTATGGAATGGGAATGGAATGGGGAAATGAACTGTGGATAAATGCTTAAAACAACAATGTAGTTAGAAGAAAAGGAAAAGAAGAACTAGGAATATTAGAAAAGGGGAAAAGAAACAATAGCAGTGGCTTGATTACTGTAGAGGAAAAAGGAGTAGGAGAAGGAGGGAATAAAGAGGGGAAGGGAAGAAATAAAGAGGAAGCCACTAACTGCTGGGAAAGAAGAATAAAAAAGAAAGAAACACGTACCTGCGGGCTCGCATACAAAAAGAGCCGAAGTGGACAGAGGAAAACAATACTTTTTTTTTCTTTTTCTTTTTTTTTTCTTTTCTTTTTTTTTTTTTTTTTTTGCTATGTACAATAGTTTACGACATGATTGGCATGTCGTCACCAAAAACCCAGTTTTAGAGGGTTATCCGATGAATCTGCAGTGTCCTAACCAGATCTGATCATACTTGAGTCGGTCCTTGAAATTGGGATGACCTCTTCCTAAAATTCTCCATGTTGCAGACATATGCAAGGTATCCTGCATGCCAGTACCCACACAATCGAAAAATAATGTAGCAAAGAAATTTGCCACATGGAAGGCTCCTGTAGGTACTAGTTGTAGTAATGACTGAAGCCAATACCACCATATTGAAGGGTTCCCTGGTTGTGGACTGAGAATGGGTTCCTCCAACTCCAGGATGCGATCACAGAACCTTTCTGATGATAAATCTGCTTCCAGGATCTCTTCAAGCTCTTCCTCTTGATGAGGCATACTCGACAGGTTCTGGCTAAATACTTGCATGTGCACGGTTATGCCCTCCTCAGGTTCTGGAACTTGAATCTATTTCTCTCCTTGGATCATCTCCTAATAGACATTGCAAGCAACCATATGGTTCATTTTTGGGAAAGTGCTTGCATATTCCCATCATTGGATTTGGATGAAATCTGCCCCTTGAGTTCCACACAATTGCATTTCAGGCCCCTGCACAGTATGTGGGATCTGCGATGAATACTGCATAGGGTAGATAGGAGTGGTGACTACTGGATAAGGTAATGGAGCTTCTCCCCATGGTAATTTTCTTGATAAAAGCAAAAGCTGCTTCGCTTGTAATGCTTCCTCAAATATTTGAGGGAATCTACATTTTCCTGATTGTAGCAAGAGGAGGCTGATGTCCAGATGGAAAGCTCGAACATAGAAGAAGTGGGCCTAGGCGGGTGTTGGTCGGATCATCTCTGGAATTCTCTTCCAACTTTTTTTGAATCAGACATTGAAGTCCGTGATGCTCTCCATAGGTGCTCTCATGATGAACATGAAAAATTGAAAGGGATCCTGAGAGCTATAAAAGAGATCCTTGTCAAATCTTCTGATTAGTGCTCCTGCTAGGTCATCCCATGAGCTGATGCTTTGACACCTGAGCAGTCTGTACCACTGTAATGCCTTTCCTTGCAAAGACAAAACAAGAAGTCTGATCATAACATCTTCATGAACTATATCATGTAGGGTCAACAAAGCGAAAATATCTTCAACATGCTCTCGGGCCATTCCTTGGGTGCCATTATATTTTTTTAGGGCTTTCAGGGCACTTTTGGGAATCTCGTGCCGAATTTGGAGATGTAGAGGGCCAGGATCATCCCATATAGGACAAACCCTTGCCATTATAGCAGTGGTCTGTGAGATCACGGCTATCGCCATTAAGTCAGAGTCGCCAAATGAACATTCTTTTCTCCACTTGTAAGGTCAAGGCTGCTCACCAAACCTTGATTCCTCCGGGGTATCTTCTTTTAGATCTTAAAAAAAAACTCTACGATCAAGAAATTTGGATCTTTAGCTTAGCAGAGTCGCCAGATGAACTTACACATCTTCGCTATGAGGTCAAGACAGCTCATCAAAATCTTGATACCTCCGGGTGTTAAACAATGAAACAATCAGTCTCACCGATTATGGATCTTTTGAGACAAAAGAAGTCTGTCCCACCGAGCGTGCCAAAAACTGTTGGTCATGAATCTGCCATAGGAAAGGATTTTCTAAAACTATGCACCCTAGACCCGGCCAACATTGAAAGGTTGGGAGAAAGAAATGTCTCCCAGACCAATCTCCAAAGAGGGTTGGTTCCCTTACTATTTCTAAGTTTGATTTCAGATTAGAGTTGCTGGAAAGGAATTATAAATGTGCAAAAAGAAATAGGAAATACATGGAAAGAGATGGGAAATATAGCCGTAGGCCAAATTTGTTAGATCGAGAAAGAAACTCAGCAATAATTAAACCTCAAGTGTATAAACAACATATAATAACAGAATACAGCATAATCCACTTATGACTTTGCGCAGACAACCTTCAGTATGGCATTCTAGAACTCACTTTCTTTTAAGCAATATTCAAACTCAAATGCATAATTTGAATCTAACAGCAGATTAGAAAGACGAGCATAACTGAGAAATACATGAAATAGAAGGAAATCATCACACAGAAAGACGTTTGCAAAATCAGAGGCCAAATATTTCTTATTTACGCAAAGAACTTGAATGTTTCCAGCAAAATGTCTCTCAAACTCCCGATCCCTTTTTCTGAGATCTACATTGATTTATATAGAAGTCATGCTTCTTTACAACATTAAAAATATGCAACGGACCTCCTCGAGATCTACAAAAATATGCAATGGAAACAAGGAAATCATCCCCTTAAGCCAGCCTCGAAGAACCCAAAAATTGAATGGAACGAGGAGTCGGTCGTCTTCATTAAATTTTCATTCTTGAAACATACTTGGAACCATTAGAAAAAATATGAACAACAGCCTTGAATAATGAAAATATTTAATTCTGATGGCTTGGACACATTCTTCTACCTTGCTCGCATCGGAAAGCAGCAAAACATTTAATTCTGGAGTGCTTTTAATCGTCAAAAATTGCAAAACTTCATCGAACCGTTTGAACTGCTTTTTGGTGCAAAACTGTAACAGGTCGTGAAAATGTGACAGGTCACGAAATCATAACGTCTTTCTGCTCTGTACGCTTTTGCAATTTGAAACCGCAAAAATCAACCATGTCATGAAATCACTACATGTTTGGCTCCTTTGTCTCTTTTGTCTCCTTGCCTCGCAAAAACGTGACGTGTCACGAAATCATGACGTTTCGTACCATTATGCTCTTTCTCCCATCTGTTTCTGCAAAAATGTGACAATGCACGATTTCATGACAATTTTCATCCATGTTGTTCTTTAGCTGCTTAGAACCGCAAAAACATGACACTGCACGATTTCGCTACACTTTTCTTTCTTTCGGCTTCGTCTCACTTATACATCGTGAAAACAAGACAAGTCGCGCTTTCGCTACATTTTCCCATTGGCGTCTTTGGTTCATCTTCTAAGTCACAAAAATCCAACATGTCGCGATTTCGCTACAATTTCATGCATTCTATACGGTCCTGCTTCTAACCCGCGAAAACGCGACATTCTTCCTTATGTAGTTCTTTCATCTCCATCATGTCATGAAATCGCGACAGGTTCTGTCTCCTTGTACTTTCTTTGCTTTTCAACCGCACTTTTCATCATGTTGTGAAATCGTGACAATTTGTTGCACTTAGTCTTTTATTGCCCATTGTGTCATGAAATCGTGACATTTCTTCTTGCTAGGCTTTATCTCCACAAATGTCGCAAAATCACGACGCCAACTTCTTTCTTGCCCTCATCTCTAAAAATGGTGCCAAATCGCTACATGTTTTATGCCTTAAGTCTTTTGTTTCAACTATGTCGCGACCACGCAACATGTCGTGATTTTGCTACGTCTTTCGCCTTTTGTGTCGCGTTCAATATTCTGTCGTGATATCGCTACAAAGTTTATTGCCATCACCCTTTGCTGAGTTATGTCACGAAATCGTGACCTTTTCTAACATTATGCTCCCTAGCCATCGCAAGTCACGAAAATGTGACATGTCGTGATTTCATGACAATTTTGCTGCACTGCCCTCATTGACCACTTTGACCGCGAAAATCTGACATGTAACGATTTTGCGACGATTTTACCCCCCTGCTGCCATTCGCTGCGTTGACCATGATTTTTTGACACGTTGTGAAATCGTGACAACTTTGCATTTGATTTCTCTCTCCTCAATCGACCCGCGATAATGTGACATGTTGCGATATCGCGACGGTTTTCAACTTTGGTTCTCCATGCTGTTTTTTGTCGCGATTTTAGGACAGTCTTCGTACTTAGGCATTTTTTGCATCAAAACATGTATAGGAGTGAGAATTTCAACATCTTATGCATGAATAATCAATAATCAACACAATGTGGCAAAAATGCCAACAATTTCTTTTTTATAAAACCATATCTTAATGGTATTTTGTCACTGAGTAGTCTTCTTAAAGTTCTTTTCTCTCTCCTACTCCAAGGTTAGGAATACATTTAGTCTTGCTTGTATGGGCTTGGTGTCGATGTCTTCGAGCTCTAGTTGTTATGATATTTGGAGAAAAGGGATCTTGAAGTTAATTCATAGCATAGTCTCTTTTTTGTATACCAAATTATATGGAGATGATCTATGGATGTTTTTCATATTACTCTATATACCTATGTCTGACATAGCTTTGCATGTTAGTCTCTTTGAGATTCTAAAATGGTCATTTTCAAGATCCTTGTAATATTTGTATTGGTCAATTCATTCAATTTATTTCTTTTAGGATAAAATTAGATGATATTTTGAGTAGGAATCCATGCTCAAGGGAATATTTCATGACCTTCGACACTTTAAAATAGGTATTGTTATCTATTATTATGAAGAAGGGATTATGAACTAGTGATGTTTACTTTGAGTAGTTGCATAGTTATTTATTGATTGAATGCTTTGGCTATGACCACCTCAATCCACTTGAAGAAGTAATCTATGGCAACAAGGATCCATCCATGAACAATCCTTGATAATGGGTTGATTTTTCCTATGAAATTGAAGTCCTATTGTTGAAATGGTTTATTTACAAAAACTAGTTTTAATAGCATAAAAACTCTCATCTTCTTTCCCTGGAACATGAAATAATATTTATCCTTATTGACCCATTTATAGTAGTTAGTTTACTAGGAAGGCCAATAGTATCTATCCCTAAAAATTTTATAGGCTATTATAGATGCAAATAAATACCCTCCTTCATCATTATACCATTTTATTAGGGATTTTATTTATTTTCCTTTATGCATAAAAGCATAATACCATTATAGCCATTCTTGAATAAGACATTATCTAGTAATTGGTAGTGTGTCACTTTTATTTTGAATATGGTTTATTCTTTGGAGTATAAACCTTTAAGTACTTGTCTTATGGCTATGTACCTATACACATAAATCATCCATCTAGTTCCCTAGTTGCTATATATTTATTTGATTAGAACAACCTATTCTTTAAACACTATTCTTGCCAATATTTTGCATAAATTCCTACCTCTAATTAGATTAATAGGCTTGATTTCAATTTCAAACTCTTGTATCATATTAATCTATCCAACCATCTTCTGTCCTAGTTCACCATGTAATATGTTAGCTTTTAAGTTATAAACTTAAAGGAAATGCAACCACAAGTAATGAAATAAGCATGCAATGTTATAACTATGATAATAGCAATCTAATAAGAAAGTAAATAGCATGAGAAACTTCTAAAATAACTCATGAAATAGCCATTAATGAAAGCTCACACAAATTTGAACTTGTTACAATAGTGGATATCTCAATGCTCCATTCTTCATATAAGTTCTACATTGTAATTGCTATCTCTCTACTCTATGTAGACACCTAAAATATAACATGTTGAGGATAATACCTATATGGAATCCTTTAAGCCCATATGAACCACATTGGAAATCCTTAGGGCTCAACAATGGTTTTCACCACTCAAATAGGGAGGAATTTCCCTTTACATCTAGGACTGTCCCACCAAAGGATGACCTCCAGATATTGTCTTACCCCAAGATGACCTCCATTCAAGGCCATATCACCTTGATATGGTCACACCAAAATAAAATTCAAATGGGATCCAAAATATTGCATCATGATTAAAGTGGTTACATGAGCCAGCTAAGCATACCACCATACACAATTAGTTGTGGGGAATTTTCAAGAATGGGTAGTTACCTTTCTTGGATCTAACCACTTCTTGGTTTCCCATGAAATATTGGACTCCATTTTGGAAGTATATGTAATGGCATATAGTATTCATACACTTATTAGATAATTTTCATTTTCAAGCAACAAAATATTGCCAAATTTCAACCACGAAGATTCCAACGCCTTTTGCATTCTTTTCTCTATAAAAAAGCATACCAATGGATGGTTTTGAAGGTTTAAGATCACATTTGTGATATTTGTGCAATCTAACATCCTTATTTTGGTGTTGAATTCTACCCCCTAAGTCATTATCCATGAATGTACCAATTTTTTGACCAATTCATAGATCAAAGCTAGCATCACCTTACATCGGCCATAAGAAAATAAACCATAGGTTACTAGTCATCTCTATTAGAGATGGCCCATAGGTATGATCATCTCTCTTAGAGGTAGGTATGACCCTCCTGTACATATATGACCTCTTGGGTAGATATTTATTTCTTTTTTTCCTTATTTTTTTAAGCTTTCGCAACATTTCTAGTTATTGTTTAGCATATATAGATCTCATTTTCATGCATGCATTCCTCTAGTTTTTGTTTCTTTGTCATTTTACTTGCTATTAATATGGGCTTTATCTCGAAAGCATCTACATAGAATTTTAATGTTCTTTATTCTTCTTGTGTGCAGATCACATGTATCTATAAGGAAGCAATAGCATAAGATTCACATATCATCATCATCCATTGCGATAGTCCCAAAAACCTATCCCAAATCAGTTTGTGGATGCAAAAAGATCCTACGTAGTACATCCGAATTGTTTTATTTGTAATTCATTGTATCAATATTGGTAGCAATCCCTCAAAGGGAATCTTATTTGTAACCTTCTTGGAAAAGAATAAGACATTATTAATAGAAAAGAGCATCATCCATCATTTTCTTTTAATTTTTTTCTTTATATTTATGGTTGCATATTGATTTGCTACATTTTGATCTTGTATTTCATTTCATGGATGTATGATCTTTTTAAATATTTTTAGAATTTCGACCGTTATAGAGGTTGTCTTGACCCGAGACAACCTCATGGAGGAATTGTATCACCCTGAGATGACCCCAAAATTGGGGCACACGTAATCTAAAATTATGTGCCAAAAACACAAAAAAAACAAAAGTTAAGCAATCAAAGCACAAACAAAAAAACCTACACTACACTTTAATCCTAGGGTATGATTCATTGCCTTAATTTCTTGGTGAATTTCATATCCTGATTTACTTAGTGAGGTTCATTTTACTTTGAAAATTAAGGTGTTTACCTTTCTCCTTTTGACTCCTTCGATTGTAGAGGTCTCAGGTTGGTTCATGGTGGGAGTTAGTCAATGTTTTGGCAGCACTTCACTTTGCAAATCATTCTCTCCCTTCTAGACCTCCTTTTTCTTCCAACTACCAATTGTGCAAGTGACATCAAAAATAAGAAAATTTTTCTTTTATATTTTCAAAATTGTACAACCATGTCTTGGTCAAATAGTCACATTTAGTGTGATCATCCTACCAAGGGATGACCCTATAAATTACAAAAAACTGCAAAAAAAAAGCTCCAAATATACCCAAAATCTTTAAATCAAAATTCTCTCAAGTGATCCTCATATCTAGTGATTTATCCTACACACTTGGTGGTTGCAGTGACTAATTATCCATGCAATCCAATCAGATGGCTATATTACCATAAGTCCACTTGAAAAAAAATAATTATCAATAATGGTCAAAATTAAAGTTGTAATAGGATCTTCCCCCCGTTCCATTTTTATAAAGGTCCTACAATACCCTAAACAAGTTATCTTGGTCAAATGACTCATCACTTTCCATATCCTCTATCGACTTGTTGCTTGAGGGGGTAGTCATATAATTGCAAAGTTAATAATCAAAGTCAATAATCAAACAATCAATCAATGTAAATTGCATTCATTCAAGATGCATTACCAAAAACTATCATACACTTCCCTATTTTCTAGGGAAAAAGTAAAAATTTCAACAAAAATTGGTAAGTCTACTTGGAATGTTTAAGATTTCCAAGATCAGCTATGCCTAAAGTCGTTTGACATAGAAAATTTACCCTTGACTAAAACTTTTACCTAAAATAATGTCCATCAAAGTGTTGGAAGCAATGATTAAAAAAGGTATGTTCTTTTCATGATTGGGGTATTTAACATTAATCAAATCAATTAACACCAACAACCCTCAATTTTACTATAGGTCATCTATTTTTTCTCTGGACTGTGCTTTCACACAAAGCATCCCAAAAAGGGGTATTTTTAGACACCTAAAATGCATCATGTTGAGGAGACTACCTATATGGACTCCTTTAAGGCCATATGATCCACCTTGGGCAGCCCTAGGGCTCAACAATGGTTTTCACCACTCAAATAGGGAGGAATTTCCCTTTGCATCTAAGATCGTCCCACCAAAGGATGGACTCTAGAGATTGTCTTATCCCAAGAGGGCCTCTAGTCAAGGTCATATTACCCTGAGATGGTCACACAAGAAGCAAATTCAAATGGGATACACAATTGTGTGCCATGGTTAAAGCGATTACACTAGCCAACTAAGCATAATGACATACACAGTTAGTTGCAAATAAGTTTCAAGAATGGGCAGTTACATTTCTTAGATCTAATTGCTTCTTGGATTGCCATGCAAGATTGGACTCCCTTTTGGAATTCTATATAATGGCACCTATTCTTCATACATTTATCAGAGAGTTTTCATTTTCAAGCAACGAAGTGCTTCCAAATTTCAACCATGAAGATTCCAACCCCTTTTGCATTCTTTTCTCCATAGATTTCAAGCCCTGATTAGTGGGTGCTCACATTTATATTTAGAAATATAATAATCATAGTTCTAGCATTGGCTATATGACAAACTAGACTACACAATATTTTATCACTATGAGTTTGCTTTATCATATCCTTCGAGAATCCAACAGGTTTAGCTCTTTCTGACAATAATTATTGGTGTAGCTATTCATTCTGAGTTGTATGAGATACTATATGGGCTTGAATATTTTTTACTTACTATTTGAAGTTAGAAATTTATTGATATTTACATTGCCATTCCTCCACCTCATTTCTAAGAGAGTTGGTCAAGTCTTCACATTCTCTAAGAGAAGTCTCCAGTTGCTCTATTCTATGTTTTAACTCTTTGTTCTCCTCTCTTCTCACATATCCTTGCAAGAATATTATATCCATATGAGATTTAGCCATTACCAACTCATCAAAATATGGTAACTACATGATGTCCATAGATTTTTCAACTATCTCACTCATCAAAATATGGTAACTACATGATGTCCATAGATTTTTCAACTATCTCAGTCTTCCATGGTCATTTTCTTGGACTTTTTTCTTTTGGAGTAATAGTGAATTTCTTACTTTTCTTGGATACTAGATCAACAATTCCATTCTTTATTTTGTGTTCTACATATTTTGAATATTTATCTAGATGTTCATTCCACCAAGCTACTACATTAAAGGCTATCTCTTCTATTCTTTGATGCTGAGATGCAACAAATTAATAGTCAAAATAGGCATGGTGACCAAAGAAGATACCAAATGGACAAGGGTGAGTGGATATGTCAAAATAGTGGGATATTGGTATGAAGGAGTGGATATTACAGCTTTTACTGATGTACGAGAGGGAAGTGGTGTTGTTATTTGTGGGCCTACTGACATAGTAGTTGAAAATGTAGGAGGCTCCTACGATGGGGAAGGTGGGAGTGTAGCCTCAATGGAAACTGATGGAGGTGGCATGGATGGAAGTGGGAAGGATGTACCAACTTGAGATGAAATAATAGGGAGGATTTCCACTGATGGGACCTAATTTTTAAAATTGAAAGGGATTTATTATTGGTAACCAAGAGGTAGAAGAGCAGAGGGAGAAGGGATAGAGGACATACCTAAGTCCCTTAATTGGGATTGACATGTTTCTTGATCCATGCTCAATTGCTCTATAAATGGAGCCTAATTTTGCTGCTTTTCATTCTCTTATTCTTTTATTTCTTGTGACTCCTCTTCAGTAACCTGAGCCATTCCAAAAAGGGTTACCACAAACTGTGACCCGAAGATATCAACTACTAATTTTTCCTTTTGAACAGGTTCTTGGCTATGTGTTTATGAAATATTAGGTTGCTCTTGCTTCTAAATAGGATCAGGACGTGTGAACCTTATCATATAAGTTCCAATATTAGTTATCAAGTTCGAGTTCATTTTCGAGTTCGACACTCTTAAAGTTCGAAATAAATTTGACATGTTAAAAAAATCGATATATTATAAATTTACAGATAAGCTATCGATGCGGTATCAATTTATAGGCACTATCACAACCATAACCAATGTCTAATTAGTGTCATTCGCACCCAATTAGTTTGGGTTGTTCCTCTATCAATCCAATTAGCCAGAGTTATATTCATTTACTAATTTACTCAGACAAGAATCGGTATAAATCTGCGATGGATATTATTTTATAATTGTGGAATTTACTGTGTGGGTTTGTGGTGCTTTACAGGCTTTAAGTTTGGTGTCACTAGATTTGTGGATCAAATTTGACGTCGTAACATTATTTTATTTTTAAAAGATAATTACAATTTTGGATATCCATAAACTTGTTTAATTTTTTAATTAATATTAAATATTATTTATACATGGACATATTACGAGATATAGGTGAAAAAATATGTATATGTTTGGGGATTCTAGGTCCTGCATTCTGGATCATTTTTAGTTGCGACAAATGTGACCTAACAACATTGTTTTAACAAGCAATTGGTTTTACATAGACACCATGAACAAATTAAGATGCTCCACACAACGAAACTTTGAGCAACGGTTCATGACCATAAATTCATATGGCTCCTTTTTTCACCCTTATAATATCGATGTCGATCCCTTGCACCTTTCTTCCATGGCTGCATGCAGTACCAAAAAAAGGAGAATTATAAATATCAAAACTATTTTCTAAAATAAAAAAATTTATGCCGAATTTAAAGTTTGTTTGGTGAATTTATTTGTTAGCCTATAAAATTCTCTGAATTTCAAATTTTATCCCAAAAATTCGACGAATTTGATAACTAAGGTCCCAGTCATAACTTGATCTTAGTCTCTTCTATTTCTTGGTTCCACATAACCTTCAACAGATGCTCCAAGAGCTAATCTTTCCAATATTTTTTCAACTAGGATAGGCCCTGCATTACCTGACTTATTAGAGTCCAAACCTCCCTCTTGATATCCTTATATTTGCATTAGGTGGGAACATGATCTATATGTTTGTAATTCCCCTATTGAGGATTAGAAAATAGCTTGTTTACCCTTCCCAGTAGGGATATTCTCTTTAGATATTTTTTTCATTGAGGGGAGGACAGGGGTGTTCGAATGGTAACAAGTTTCAACCTTGACCTAATGGCCTATTTGTCACTCATTACCTTTCTTTGACATATAGGCCTCTCGAATCTTAGTTTTAGAAATATTTTGGTGCTCTACCAAGTGTCAGCATGTGAATCATAACATTCCTTGAAAATTCTATTAGTTTTTATAGGGTATCTGGATTTTATGGTATCTGTCTCTACTCGCATTCTCGAAAATTCATATTTTTTTGTAGAATTCTAATTTTTTACTTTTACTAAATATTTAACATCACATTCTATATAAATATGTGTCAGGTGAAAAACACAAGCTTATATTGAGAGGAGGGGTGAACAATTAAGACCACTTTTTACTTTTCTTTCCCAATCAATATTATGCAATGTATTAATAGCAATATAGACAACAGTAATCAAAGAAATGCACAAATCACCACACACAATAGGGACACCAATTTAACGTGGTTCACCCAATGTGGGATCCTACACAGAGAAAATATTTCACTAATATTTTCTCAATAAATATCTTGGGAATCCTTTCCCAATTACAATGTTTATGGATCTCTTTCCAAAGGAGACACCAATCCCCTAATCAAGTTCGTTGATCTCTATCCATAGGAGAAATCCTTTCTCCTCTACTTTGGCCGGTGATCTTCTATAAGAACTACTGCCTCCACTACACTAGATTATGGATCTCTATCCACTACATACTCCTATCCTCACTTAGAATATTTGTCCTTACTACCTTTTCTAATGGATATCTATCCACTGGAGACTATCATCCTCTATACTTTGTCACCTCTGAAGCTTGATCTCTACTCTGTCTCAAATCTGTACTAAACACAATCCTTCAGTTTAGCACAACTCTGCTCAATTTCTATCTCTAGTATGACATAAATATATCCTCAAATCTACACCAAAATCTATCCTCAAATATGCACTAAACACAGTCCTTCGGTCTAGCACAAATATGTCCTTAATATTTTTCCTCAAGCCTTAACATAAAACTTGACTTAATCACAAATCAACTCTGCTAGATCTACCCCCAAACCTTAACTCAAGGTTTAAAAAAATCAATCAATAAAATATACTCAAGTCTTCTCAAAGACTTATCTCAAATCTACCTTGTAAGATTCTGCAAAAGCTCATACTAATCTGTCCACAAGTCCTCTCTAGAACTTGTCCAATATTCTCAACAATCTCTATCCTCAAATATGTATTGTAAGCTTCCACAAAAGCTCATAGTAATCTGTCCATAAGTCTTCTCTAAGACTTGCCTCAAATCTACTCAAGTCCTCACTAGAACTTGTCCAATCTCATAGAAACATATAGATAATTGTTAGAAACTCAATATGCTTCACACTCACAACAATGCTCAAATGCTTTCACTCTCTCTCTTTTTATCATAGAAACATATAGAGAATTGTTAGAGACTCAATATGCTTCACACTCACAAAAATGCTCAAATACTTTCACTCTCTCTCAAATCAATTTAGAATATGGAATAATTTATTTCATAGAACTTGAACTATCACTTCAACACATCCACTTGACTAGGCTTAACCAACTCCACTCAATCAATCACTCAATGAAATAATCCTTGCTCACAAACCCTAGTCCAAGCATATGAATACTCATTCAAATATTTCTAACCAATCTCACATAACAATTATACTCATTTTCTTTCACAAACCCTAGTTCAAGATAGTTCACAACTTCACATAACAATGATACTCATGTTCTTTGCACAAACCCTAGTTCAAGCATATGAAAACTTTACTCAATATTTTCAATAATGCTTATCAAACAAGGTTTCTATAATCAACTTTCATTCCAAAAAAACCAACCTCAACAATGCTTATCAAACAACCCTTTTCACTCCAAATTAGCATTCACAATATCCAAAAAACACTCACTAGGAAGATGTGCCCATACATTTTTTTTTATGAATAAAATGACCTCAAAACCTGTCTTAAACACAATTTTCTTCTTTTCCAATTTCAATGGTTAGATGACAAAATATCACACTAACACTCTCTCAAAAATATTTATCAATTACAAAAATAATCAAACTCAAATACACCTTATTACTCTTTCTTTTAAATTAGCAATCATCAAAGCATACATAAAAATAATTACTCAATTACTCCTTATAATCTCCAATCTTTAATTAACAACCTCCAAAAATCAAACCCACAAAAATAGTACTACCTATCCTTTTATCTCCCTCAAATACTCAATAACCAAATTAAAAAACTTTATCAACCTCCAAAATTATTTATTTTTCATTCAACCTTAGCAAATCCGAAATACCTCATGCAACCTTGACAACACAATAATGCATACCTTTTATCTCAAGCAAAAGGCCTCGACGGGTTTCGAATGCGATACCACTCCTAGCCAAGCGCATTATCGAGGTGCTAGCCCAATGCATGGGCTACGAGCCTCCACACGAAGAGGAAGGCTTAAGCCTTCCTCTTGTCCCCTTCCAATTAGTGCGACGCAAAACAAAACACCCTTCTTCCTTGCAAAACAAACGCAGTGGATTTCAACCGTGCTCTCCTAGCCTACCGCAAGTCTTAGAGCGACCCGTTGTTTCCAACTATGCTACACAACATTGTGTGAGGAAAAAGGAGCCCTACTCCTATTTTTCCTATCTTCTACCATCCAAAGCTTTTAAAATGTGAAAACCTTACACTTCTTTGCACACAAATTTTGGAGCTTTGATTTAAATCGTTAAAATGCATGGGAGGTTTTTGGCTAAGGTTATTGACTTCTTTTATACACAATATCCAATGCATTAGAGATGTCGATGCCTTATTCAAATTTTGAATTTGACTAAATAATTACCTTTATAACCTAACCTTAGGGTTAACATAAATTAATTTTATAATTAAATTATAATTAATCTATAATTAACTTAATAACTTTAGAAGTTAATTAAATTAATTAATAAATTAATTTATAATTAATTTAAATCTCCCCTTTTAATATTATAATATTATTTTACTTGGGCCTCTTCATTGCTCTTTGAAACTCATCTGACCACCTGGAATCGAATCTGACCAACTGAAGGCGGATTTTCTTTTTGCACTGATTGCAGAACTACTTATTCATGCACTACTCACTGAAACTGACTTATGACATCAATGAAAACTCACTCTTGACATCAATGACAACTCAACTACTCAAAATATCAAATAATATTCCCCCTTTTAATTGATGGCAACCCAATTATCTTTTCCAATTTCTTAACCTTTTTTTGTTCTTCTCCCCTTGGAAAACTGCTCCTCATGACTCAATGCTCTCTCCTCAAATTATATCTCTCTCCCTTACTCAAATCTCTCCCCTTTGACATCAATGGGAAAGGGTCACCTTTGGGGCTCGGGGCTAAGAATGAGTCTCTTAGCTTAGCCCCTCCCCCACATCCTCTTGAGGTGGTTAATTTTGGGGTGGGAGTATTTGCATTGATCTTTACCTTTGTCCACTTTCCTTATCATCTAATCCTTCTGATTCCTCTAACTTCTCCTGTTCCTGATTGTCTCTGGAATTTTTTCTTTACACCACTTTGTTGTATGTCCATCATTATTGCACTTGTAACACTTAATATTGTTATTCCTTGGAGGTACAAATGTATTAGGATTTATCTTGGTGAAGGCATATTTATTCCTGTCATGAACCCTGCAATTCATTGCCTTGTGATCAAATTGATTACATGAGTAGAAATACCTATGAAAAATTTGTCTATTTTTGAAGTTCCCATATTCCTGTCTTTCATGTGTCCTACACTATGAAGCCTTGTGCCCAAATCTGTGACATGAGAAACATCATCCATTGAAATTTCCTTTTCTTTACCTCATTGGTCTCTTAGTCTCTTTTACCCTATGCTGGTTCCTATTCCATTTGTTTATCCTTTGTGCATTGTTCCTTTTCTTGTTGAAATTTTTGTTGTCCAACTCATCCTCAGAAGTCTCACTTTCTCTTACACTGTCTTCTTCTAGATTTTATTCTTCTTCAGAACTTGAGGTTGACTTCTCTTCTTATTTCTTTTGTACCTATTCAAAACCAAGACCCATTTTGTTTGTTGACCTTCTTTGTACCTTGATCATCTTATCTACGATATTTGAGCTCTTTCCAAGCTCGTGTAACCTATCCTTAGACTCTTTTGTTTCTTCCATTAGTAGAGCCACTTCATGTTCTAACTTTTCACATTCTAAAACCTTTGATTCTAACTTATCATTGAACTTCTGTCTTAGTCATTGAACTATTTAGATCCTCTATAAGCTTTCCTTTATCTTCCTCACATTCTTGAAACTGAAGCTTAAGTTGGGAATTTTGCTTTCTTACCTTATTTAATGTGTCAAGAGCATAAATAAGCTCTCCCTCAAGATCAACTTCTCCTTTCTCTAATTCTTCCTCTATTTGTTTGCCTTTGAAAATATCTTCATTATTTTTTGACTTGTTTTCTATAGGATCACCTCCTTCTTCTTCTAGTGCCATTAGAATGTTATTTCTAGTCCTTCAAGTGTATCTTCATATTCATCATCACTAAAATTGAAACCACTCTTTGTACAACTATCTTCAAGATGACCAAAGTTTCCACATCTAAAACACTTAAGAATTATTGGTGATATTTTCTAACTTATTTTTATTTTTTCAGAAATAGAACTTCATCTTTATCATTATCTAAGAAACTATTATCACTATCACTTGAGTACTTACTTGCCTTGTCTACATAGTAACTCCTCTTCTATATTTAAAATAACTTCTTTCCTTGTTTGCCTTGTCCATCCTTGCCTTTCTTTTGGTACCCATATTTTTTGATTCTCTATTATTATGATCCTATTTTCCTTCATTATTGCTATTTCTATATTCTTGGAAATAAGTTGCATAATGATCATACTTTCCACAATTGAAGCATATAACAAATTTCACACTTTAAATCTTCTTGGATCCTTATTCCTTCTACCATAATTTGCTTCTTCATCATTGTATGACTCATTGCTTGAATCTGACTTCTTACCCTTTGTATTCTTAGTATATTTGAAGGTTGCTTCCTTCCAGAGATTAGGTTCCTCTTTTGTTCTCATATAAAAAGCTATAAGAATTCCAAGTAATTAATCTCTTGTCAAAATATCACCATATTTTAATTTCTCTATAGCTGAAATATTTTCACTACACCTTTTTGGAAGAGATCTTAAGATATTATTACAAACATTAGATTCCTAAACCTCAATTCCAATTCCTTGCATGGCATTGAAAACCTTGTCTACACGAAGTAGATAAGAACTAATATTCTCCTCATCCTTCATTCTTAGTTCTTCAAATTTTCCTTTGAGATTTTGTATCTTTGCTTTTTTGATACGTTTATCTTCTTCATATATGCTTTATAACTTATCCCAAATTCTTTTTGCTGATTTGCAATGCATAACCTTTATGAAATCTATTCTATGCAAACCTTTCAAAATTGCATTCATTTCTTTTGAATTGTAATTATGTAGAAGCTTAATATATTTATCTGTAGGTGGAGTAGCTGGAGGTGTGTATCCATTTTCAACTGCTTCCCATATTTCATTGCCTAGTGCCATTAGGTTAATCTTCATTCTCATACTCTAAAATACATAATCACTTCCATAAAATACTGGTATTGAATTATCTAAGAATCCACTCTTAGAATCCTTTGTGTTCTTGTAAGATTTTCCTTCAAGATGTTAAAATATTCCAAAGGAACCCGCTCTGATACGAATTGAAGAACATAATATTATACTGAGATGGGGGTAAACAGTATCATACCACTTTTTACTTTTATTTCCCAATCAATATTATGAAATGTATAAATAGCAATATAAAAAATATTAATAAAAGTAATGCATAAATCACCACACACAATAGAGACACCAATTTAACATGGTTCACCTAATGTGGGCTAATCCACGGAGAAAATGTTTCACTAATATTTTCTCAATAAGTCTCTTGGGAATCCTTTCCCTATTATAATGTTTATGGACCTCTATAAAAAGGAGACACCAATCCCCTTATAATGTTTGTGGATCTCTATCCATAGGAGAACTCCTTTCTCCTCTACTCTGGTTGGTGATCTTCTAGAAGAACTATTGCCTCCACTACACTGGCTTATGTATATCTATCCATTGAATACTCCTATCCTCACTCACAAGACATGTCTTTACTACCTTTGCTAATGGATATCTATCCACTAGCTACTGTCATCCTCTATACTCTGTCACCTCCAAAGCTTGCTCTCTACTCTGTCTCAAATTTGTACTAAACACAATCCTTCGGTCTAGCACAAATCTACTTAATATCTATCTCTAGTCTAGCACAAATATATCCTCAAAACTACACCAAACTCTATCCTCAAATATGCACTAAACACAATACTTTGGTCTAGCACAAATATATCCTTAATATTTATCCTCAAGCCTTAACACAAAGCTTGAATTAATCACAAATCAACTCTGCTAGATCTACCCCAAACCTTAACTCAAGGTTTAAACAAATCAATCAACCAAATCTACTCACAAGTCTTCTCAAAGACTTGTCTCAAATCTACCTTGTAAGCTTCCAAAAAAACTCACATTAATCTGTTCACAAGTCCTCTCTAGAACTTGTCCAATATGCTCAATAATATTTGTCCTCAAATATGTATTGTAAGCTTCCACAAAAGCTCACACCAATCTATCCATAAGTCTTCTCTAAGACTTACCTCAAATTTTCTCAACAAGTCATCATTAGAACTTGCCCAATCTCATAGAAACATATAGATAATTGTTAGAAACTCAATATGCTTCACACTCACAACAATGCTCAAATGCTTTCACTCTCTCTATATTTTTATCATAGAAACATATAGAGAATTGTTAGAGACTCAATATGCTTCACACTCACAACAATGCTCAAATACTTTCACTCTCTCTCAAATCAATTCAGAATATGGAATAATTTTTTTCACAAAACTTGAACTATCACTCCAACACATTCACTTGACTAGGCTTAACCAACTCCACTCAAAAAATCACTCAATAAAATAATCCTTGCTCACAAACCCTAGTCCAAGCATATGAATACTCATTCAAATATTTCTAACCAATCTCACATAACAATTATACTCATGTTCTTTCACAAACCCTAGTTCAAGATAGTTCACAACTTCACATAACAATGATACTCATGTTCTTTGCATAAACCCTAGTTCAAGCATATGAAAAATTTACTTAATATTTTCAACAATGCTTATCAAACAAGGTTTCTAGAATCAAATTTCATTCCAAAAAAACCAAACTCAACAATACTTATCAAACAACCCTTTTCACTCCAACTTACCATTCACAATATCCAAAAAATGCTCACTAGGAAGATGTGCCCATACCTTTTTTTTTTATGAAGAAAATGATCTCAAAATCTGTCTTAAACATAATTTTCTTCTTTTCCAATTTCAATGGTTAGATGAAAAAATATCACACTAACACTCTCTCAGAAATATTTCTCAATTACAAAAATAATCAAACTCAAATACACCTTATTACTCCTTACTCCTTCTTTGAAATTAGAAATCATCAAAGCATACATAAAAATAATTACTCAATTACTCCTTATAATATCCAATCTTTTATTAACAACCTCCAAAAATCAAACCTACAAAAATAATACTGTGTATCCTTTTATCTCCCTCAAATACTCAATAACCAAATTTTAAAAAATATTTATCAACCTCCAAAATTATTTATTTTTCATTAAAACTTAGCAAATCAGAAATACCTCATGCAACCTTGACAACACAGTAATGCATACCTTTTATCTCAAGCAAAATATCTTGACAGGTTTCAAACGCGAGACCACTCCCAACCGAGTGCCTTATCAAGGTGCTAGCCCATCGTGTGGGCTATGAGCCTCCATACAAAGGGGAAGGCTTAAGACTTCCTCTTTTCCCCTTCCAATCGATACGACACAAAACAAAAAACCCTTCTTCCTTGCAAAATAAATATGGTGGGTTTCGAACCCTGCTCTCCTAGTCTATCACAAGTCTTAGTGCCACCCCCTGTTGCCAACTATGCTACACAACATTGTGTGAGAAAAAATGAGACTTGCTCCTATTCTTCATATCCTCTACCACCGAAAGCTTTTAAAACATGAAAACCTTACACTTCTTTGCGCATGAATTTTGGAGCTTTGATTTAAATCATTAAAATGCATTGGAGGTTTTTGGCTAAGGTTCTTGCCTTGTTTTATACATGAAGGTCAATGCCTTAGAGATGTCAGTGCCTTATTCAAATTTCAAATTTGAATAAATAATTACCTTTATAACCTAGCCTTAGGGTTATTTTAATTAACATAAATTAATTTTATAATTAAATTATAATTAATCTATAATTAACTTAATAACTTTAGAAGTTAATTAAATTAATTTATAATGAAATTATTTAAATTAATTTATAATTAATTTAAATCTCCCCTTTTAATATTATAATAAAATATTATAATATTATTTTTATTGGGCCTCTTCATTGCTCTTTGAAACTCATCTGACCACCTTAACCCAAATTTGACCAATTGGAGGTGGATTTTCTTTTTGCACTGATTGCAGTTTTGTTTCTTCTTGCATTGATCACTAAAACTGATTTATTACATCAATGACAACTCACTCTTGACATCAATGACAACTCAACTACTCAAAATGTCCAATAATATCCCCCTTTTCATTGATGGTAACCCAATTATCTTTTCCAATTTCTTAACCTTTTTTTGTTCTTATCCCCTTGGGAAACTGTTCCTCGTGACTCAATGCTTTCTCCTTAAATCAAATCTCTCCCCTTTGACATCAATGGAAAATGGTCACCTTTGGGGCTCGAGGTTAAGAATGAGTCTCTTAGCTTAGACCCTCCCCCACCTCCTCTTGAGGTGGTTAATTTTGGGGTGGGAGTATTTCTACTCCCAACATGCACTGACATTTACCTTTGTCTACTTTCCTTCTCATGTGATCCTTCTAAGTCCTCTAACTACTCATGTTCCTACTTGTCTCTGGAATTTCTGCTTTACACCACTTTTTTGTATGTCCATCATTATTGCACTTGTAAAACTTAATATTTTTATTCCTTGGAAGTACAAATATCTTAGGATTTATCCTAGTGAATCCATATCTATTCTTGTCATGAACCTTGTAATTCATTGCCTTGTGACCAAACTGATTACATGAGTAGAGATACCCATGAAAAATCTGCTTGTTTTTTAAATTCCCATATTCCTGTCTTTCATGTGTCCTGCATTGTGAAGCCTTGTGACCAAATCTGTAACATGAAAAACATCATCCATTTAAATTTCCTTTCCTTGACCTCATTGGTCTCTTAGTATCTTTTACCCTGTGTTGGTTCCTATTCCATTTGTTTCTCCTTTGTGCATTGTTTCTTTCCTTGTTGAACTTTCTATTGTCCAACTCATCCTTAGAAGTCTCACTTTCTCTTACACTATATTATTCTGAATTTTTTTTTCTTCAGAACTTGAGGTTGACTCCTCTTCTTGTTTCTTTTGTACCTATTCAAAACCAAGACCCATTTTGTTTTTTGACCTTATTTGTACCTTGATCATCTTATCTATGATTTGTGAGCTCTTTCCAAACTTGTATAACCTGTCCTTAGACTCTTTTATTTCTTCTCTTAGTAGAGCCATTTCATGTTCTAACTTTTCACATTCTAAAACCTTTGCTTCTAACTTATCCTTGAACTTCTTTGTCTTAGCCATTGAATTATTTCGATCCTCTATAAGATTTCCTTTCTCTTCCTCACATTCTTGAAATTGAAGCTTAAGTTGGGATTTTTGCTTTCTTACCTAATTTAATGTGTCAAGAGCATAAATAAGCTCTCCCTCAAGATAAAATTCTTCTTTCTCTAATTCTCCCTCTATTTGTTTGCCTTTGAAAATATCTTCATTATTTTCTAACTTGTTTTCTATAGGATCATTTCCTTCTTCTTCTAGTGCTATTAGGATATTCTCTTTTGGTCCTTTAAGTGTATCTTCATATTCATCAACACTGAAACTGAAACCACTCTTTGTACAACTATCTTCAAGATGACCACAGCTACCACATCTAAAACACTTGAGAATTATTGGTGACATTTTCTTAACTTCTTCTTTTTCTTTTTTTAGAAATATAACTTCATATTTATCATTATTCAAGAAACTATTATCACTATCACTTGAGTATTTACTTGCCTTGTCTACATAGTGACTCCTTTTCTATCTTTGAAAGAACTTCTTTCCTTGTTTGCCTTGTCCATCCTCACCTTTCTTTTGGTACCCATATTTTTCTGATTCCCTATTCTTATGATCCTATTTTTCTTCATCATTGTTATTTCTAGCTTCTTGGCAATCATTTGCATAGTGATCATACTTTCCACAATTGAAGCATCTAATAGATTTCACATCTTTAAATATTATTCGATCCTTATTCCTTCTGCCATAATTTACTTCATCATTGGATGACTCATTGCTTGAATCTGACTTCTTACCCTTTATCTTCATAGTAGCTTTAAAGTTTACTTCCTTCCAAATATTAGGTTCCTCTTTTATTCTCATCTCAAAAGCTGTAAGAATACCAATTAATTCATCTTTTGTCAAAATATCACCATCTTGTGATTCCTTTATAGCTGAAATATTTTCACTACACCTTTTTGGAAGAGATCTTAAGATATTATCACAAACATCAGATTCTTGAATCTCAAGTACAAGTTCTTGCATGGCGTTGACAACCTCGTCTACATGAAGTATATAAGAACTAATGTTTTCCTCATCCTTAATTCTTAATTCTTCAAATTGTATTTTGAGATTTCGTATCTTTGCTTTTTTGACACTTTTATCTCCTTCATATATGCTTTGTAACTTATCCCAAATTCTTTTTGCTGATTTGCAATACATAACCTCTATGAATTCTTTTCTATGCAAACCTTTCAAAATTGCATTAATTGATTTTGAATTGTAATTATGTAGAAGCTTACCATATTTATCTGTAGTTGGAGTAGCTAGAGGTGTGTATACATTTTCAATTGGTTTCCATATTTTATTGCCTAGTGCCATAAGTTGAATGTTCATTATCATACTCCAAAATACATAATCGCTTCCATAAAATACTTATGTTGAATTATCTAAGGATCCACTCTTAGAATCCATTGTGTTCTTGTAAGATTTTCCTTCAAGATGTTAAACTCTTCCAAAGAAACCTGCTCTGATATGAATTGAAGAACACGAGCTTATACTAAGAGGGGGAGTGAAAAATATAAGACAACTTTTTAATTTTATTTCCCAATAAATATTATGTAATGTATCAATAGAAATATCAACAATAGTAATCAAAGTAATGCACAAATAACCAAACACAATAGAGACACCAATTTAACGTGGTTCACCCAATGTGGGCTACTCCACAAAGAAAATATTTCACTAATATTTTCTCAATAAATATCTTGGGAATCCTTTCTCTATTACAATGTTTACAGACCTCTGTACAAAGTAGATGCCAATCCCCTAATCTAGTTCATTGATATCTATCTACAAGAGAACTCATTTCTTCTCTACTTTGGCTAATGATATTCCAGAAGAACTATTGCCTCCACTATACTAGCTTATGGATCTCTATCCACTGAAGACTCCTATCCTCACTCAGAAGACCTATCCTCACTACCTTGGCTAATGGATTTATATCCAAAGAGATTGTCATCCTCTATACTCTATCACCTCCAAATCTTGCTCTTTACTATCTTAAATATGTACTAAACACAATCCTTCAATCTAGCACAAATCTGCCCAATCTCTATCTCTAGTTTGGCACAAATATGTCCTCAAATCTACACCAAAATCTATCCTCAAATTTGCACTAAACACAGTCCTTTGATCTAGCACAAATTTATCCTTAATATCCATCCTCAAGCCTTAACACAAAGCTTGACTTAATCACAAATTAACTCTGCTAGATCTGCCCCAAACCTGAACTCAAGGTTTAAACAAATCAATCAATCAACTCTATTCACAAGTCTTCTCAAAGACTTATCTCAAATCTACCTTATAATCTTCCACAAAAGCTCACACTAATCTTTCCACAAGTCCTCTCTAGAACTTGTCCAATTTTCTTAACAATATATGTCCTCAAATCTGTATTATAAGCTTCCATAAAAGCTCAGACCAATCTATACATAATTCTTCTATAAGAGTTGCCTCAAAAATACTCAAGTCCTCACTAGAACTTTTCCAATATCATAGAAACATATAGAGAATTGTTAGAGACTCAATATGCTTCACACTCACAACAATGCTCAAATACTTTCACTCTCTCTCTTTTTATCATAGAAACATATAGAGAATTTTTAGAGACTCAATATGCTTCACACTCACAAAAATACTCAAATACTTTCACTCTCTCTCTCAAATAAATTCAGAATATGGAACAATTTGTTTCATAGAACTTGAACTATCACTTCAACACATCCACTTGACTAGGATTAACCAACTCCACTCAATCAATCACTCAATGAAATAATCCTTGCTCACAAACCCTAGTCCAAGCATATGAATACTCAAATATTTCCAACCAATATCACATAACAATTATCCTCATGTTCTTTCACAAACCCTAGTTCAATATAGTTCACAACTTCACATAACAATGATACTCATGTTCTTTGCACAAACCCTAGTTCAAGCATATGAAAAATTTACTCAATATTTTCAACAATTTTATCAAACAAGGTTTCTAGAATCAACTTTCATTCTAGAAAAAACCAAACTCAATAATTCTTATTGATGAGCACCGAAAATGCTCATTTTATATATATTCATAAGGGGCATTATTACTGGTTAATTAGCATATGAGATATATTTTTATTTAACTTATGCATATAATTGATAGAAAATATGGTATTATGCTTAACGGGTGTTTTTAGTGGAAACTGTGTATAAGTGCAAGATTTACTACTAATATGGTGTTTTCCAGTCTACACCCCACTTGGACCTGGCAGTGTGCAAGAAGGAGCCCTACTCAAGCGGTGCCTTACTCAAGTGGTGCCTTACTCAAGTGGAACCAAGCAGGTGCCTTAATCTGGTGCCTTAATCTGATGCCTTACTTTGGCACCTTACTCAAGTAGGCACTAGGTAGGTGCCTTACTCAAGTAGGTGCCAGGCAGGCGCCTTACTCAAGTAGGCGCAAAGCAGACACCTTACTCAAGTAGGTTTCAGGCATGCACCTTACTCAAGTAGACACCAAGCAGAGGACTTACTCAAGTAGGCAAAAAGGAGAACTATTTTAATCATGCATTTATTAAATAGAATAAAGTATTTTTTATTATTATCAATCAATTTGTTGTTGACCTTGTAAAGCTCTTAAATTATTATTATTAGGATGCATTAGTTTAGGATTTTTTTGTTACGTACACGTAATGATTTTTATATATTTATCCTTCTAGTGAACAGACATGCTTTAAAATAGGGAAATAAAATCTATGTAGAACCAATTGTAATTAATCATGTCATGTGATTAAATTAGATTGATTTGTTATTATAACAATATCTATCTATGCTTTATATAAAGACACAGGCCAGATGAATAGAGGGGATGATTAATCTTACACAAATTATTCTTCATTTCATTCTTTATTTAATTATTATGAGTGCAACTCCTCTTATTCGAGCAAGATCTACATAGCTAGCCGGGTGGACTATCTATGGGAGCTTGGGCCCACTCCTTGCAGTAGTCCTCCACTATTTCATTTATGTTTTTTATTTTCAGTAGATTATATTTATTTCTATTTCCTGCTTTAATTAATTTAGTTGTGTTTTATTTATTGCATTTTATTTCTACACTTTATTTTTAGCACTTTAATTTTAGGTTGTAATTTATTTATTTAATTTTCCACACTTAGTTTATTTAGTTTAGCTGAAATCAAAATGTATACACATCCACCACCAAAATAAATAAGGTATAGACGAATTCATTCACCAACACTGCAGGCATATACTGTGCATGACACTCGTAATTTTATGGACTTATTGGATTGATAATTTATGGAAGAGAAATTGTTTTTTCGAGACATGATTTCTGCTCACCATTTTAGCATCGTTGTCAAGGAGTCAAAACTATAGTGTTATGATTTATAGGTTACATAAAAATCCCATTTAAAATTAACTGTAGATATTTTACCTGGGAAGTGTGAGTCCATCAAGGGCCTTTTTATAAGGCCAAAAATAGTTTCTGACATAGTCACAACCAAATACCATAGGTAATAGTTTAAATTTACCAGATTTTAGGTAAATATGTGAATGAATCTGATGTACCATATAAAGTGTAGAAGTAGGAATAAAATGTGTTATTGAAAAAAAGTTTAGAAAAATAGGTGATGAAGGATTTCCATCATGTTCTAAATGGTTTTAAAAAAAAATCAAAGAAATAGCACAACCCAGGTCTGATTAAAAAATTTTATGATGTGTTTTTATACATAAACTATTAGAAAATTATGCCTCTAAAAGCCTAGTTTTAAATGATAAAATTTTTACAGGCTTAATATTTCTCAGCACAATGGTGAATTTTTAATGATGAAATTAATAGCAGGAAAAATGACAGAGCAAAATTTAAAGAACATCTTGTTTTGGAGTATGCTCTTCACTTGCACTTGAGGTGACCTAGTGAATTAGAAACTAGCATGTGTTTTTAAATACTATTATGCCATGCTTTCTCCAAGTTGTTAACTCATAGATAGTCATTTTCTAGCCTGCACATTTTACCATTATGTTGAGAAATTTTAGTTTTGATGCCATGGAGAAAAATACTCTTCTCATGCTACAACATAACTAGTTGATAAAATGATTTTTATAAGACTAGTTCAGATGTAGGAATGGGGGGGACCCCACCTTCATCATTGCCACAAATAGCACAATAAACATTATTTATAGTATTCATGAAAAAAATTAAAAAAAAATATCTTCTGCTGAAAAATCTCTAAGTTAAAGAGCAAATAAAAAATAGAGTTTTATTTTGCTACTTGTTGGAAGAGAGTATCCTCTTTCCCAAGGATCAGCTTGGTCCAGAAGGGAAATGAGAAATATTCAATTGGTAGCTAAATAAAACAAGGGAGGAGCCTAGAAGTAATTGGATGTCAAATATCTACAAGAAGACCACATGGTGTTTGAGCACGATAAATAATATGAATGGAGCTCATAGTGGCCAGAGAAAAAAAACAACACATAAATCTCAACGATGCAAAGATTAATCCTTGAATTTAAGATTTCAATGCTCTTGAGACACATCAAAGTGGATTAAAATACTTTTTTTGTGCTATTGAGAAAGATCTGGATGCTTCAAAAGTTCAAAGTTGTGGCTATAATAAAATGCCCTAATAGTGGTATGCACATTTTTGCACACCAGGCTACATAGTTATCTGGCTTGCATGACCTACACTTCTTAATGCACAATATCAATATTATAGTTTTTTGCGGTAGCATTTCATTCTAAAAAAGAAAAAAAAATCACCAGCTCACATGGTTGCAGTTGACATTCTATTCTCTAATGCAGATGATGAAAAAAAATGAGCCAAGATCTGTTCTGGTCTAGCAAAACAGATGAAAAAAAAATAGTTAGAATTTTATTGTAATGCTTTTAGTTTAGTTTTATTTTTTATGTTTTGTAGGGTAACATGAAGTGTAGTATAGACAAATAAGGAGATGTCAGCGAAGATTTTATGAAGTGATATTTATATGTGAAGTGAAATCAACATGGGGAAGACCCCATACCATACCAGTAGCTTGAACGAGTTTTTAACATTCGTTGAAAAAAAAAGAAAAAAAAGAAGAAAAAAAAAGAAAAAAAAAGGAGGATACATGATAAAAAAAAAGAGACAAGGCACCTTGATGTCATGTATCAAAGGTGCCTTAAAAAAAATGTATGTGATTAAGTGCCTTACTACTAGCACCTAAATCCTAAGGACGATGCCTTACTCTAGAAGTAGGTGCCTCAATATCAAGGTGCTTTCAATGAAGCGGATGTGAAGGATGTCGTTGACCATGGTGGACCTTCAGCTCCACATCACACAGAGCATTTATTAAGACCACCAATTTCATGAGTTGTCCTAGTCGCATTGGAGGAAGTGTGTAACCACTCAAGGAAGCAGAACACGATCAACACCGAAATCACATTAATAGACATTATATCTATGAGAAACTATGAAGAATAGCTCATTACTATATTGGGAACCTATTACTTGTTTACACAACAAGGGTGCCTTGATCCATTTCCCACACTTGCATGGTTCAAAAAAAAATTGTGAATCCTCCCAAAAAAAAAAAAAAAAAACCTCACATGTAACATGTCCTGTTTCTCATAAAATTTCTTTTGCTTTGCAGGAAATCATGACCCGCATGCAATCTACAGGTATCCTGAGACCTAGGTACTAATAGGTACGAATGTCACGATTCCTATTTTTCCTACTTTCATGTGTTGCAATTTTTTTCTTTTGCAGGGAAAATGGCCTGATTGTATAGAAAATAGGCATCTTGGGAGACAAGACCTAAACCGGCTCAGCATCCATGAACTTGCCCATTTTTTTTATGAGATAGATATTCTACTGTCTCCATTTGGAGGATATAGTCACTATCCAGGAATGGACATGGGCATTAATTTCTTGCAAAGGAAAAAATACCCATCTCTGTGCTTGGAGAGAATAGATGTTGATGCAACATAAGAAATTTTTTGGAGATCTTGATCAACTCTACAATAGTATACAAATTAGTGATTGTTGAATTCTCAATAGTAATAAGGTGCCTTGATGCTCATCGTAGGTGAGAAGCCATTCAAAAAAAATTGAGAAGCGGATGGCTGGGAAAGAAAAGAGTACTAAAAAAATTGTGTAGCTCTTCCTAGAGAAGAGAGTTGCAGATCCACTTTCTACCCAATAGTGCTCAACTTCTACCTATATTGGGGATGCCTACTAATTAGTAGGGGACCTAATGTTCAAAGGGCTACAAACTTGTTGCACATAGGGACCTGTTATTGGCGACGAGGGCGTCACCAATTTAAAGTGGGGGAGGAGTTGGGTGAACCAGAATATTTCATAAATAAAAATATTCTGTTGATAGACTCCTAGTTGAAATGTAGATTAGAAATAGATCTTGTATGAGAACACCAGCAGAAGAGGGCTCAAGTTGAATATTTAAAAAAAAGTAAAAAAAATATGTTTGTGATGTTGGACTTGTTAAATTTTGAATCTACAGGAAGAATGCATATAGTGCAACTATATGTGCAACAAATTTCCCCTATCTATTTTAATACGATACTTGATTTTATAAAAATAATTCCCCTATTTTCTAGGAAATGCGGTACATGACTCACATGGAATAATTGGACTTTGTTTTATGGAGGAGAACACCACAGAAATAATGTCATGTTTTTACTATTCTTTGTCAGCAATACATATGGGCACAAAAAATTACATGTACCTTTTGAAAGCTGCGATGGAAATTTAAAGAACTGCATCATTTTCCAGATTGTCACGCTCAGGGAAAGTGATGTCTTCATTGATTGTGAGGGTCGTTGATGGATGCTTCTAACATATTCACTATACTGGCCTCACTACTGGAGTAGCAATGCATAGAGAAAGAACAACGATGATTAGCGGTGTGGAAGATGGAGGCAGTTAGAAGAAAAATAAAATAATAATAAACTAAAAATTCTATAGAAGCACCAATGTCACAACAATCTCATTTTTCTCGTACACCATTGTTACAGGCAACATGAAGATATTTCACACAATCGACATCATACACCTCAGGTCCTATGAAATTCACCCACGTATGTACTAAGTTTTCTATTAATTATGTGTACAATTATTTTAAAAATAATTTCTCTACTAATATCAGTAGATGCCCCCTTAAATTTTTTCTATCAAAATCTTCCAGTAGAGTTCAGTCACATTACATGCCTCGAATATAAAAAAAAAATTCATTACCCCAAAATGAAAAAAAAAGAAAGAAAAAATCATTAAATATTTTTAAACCACAATGGGATGGCATAGGAATGCATGCAGCAAGTGGGAGTAATGATAATTGAGTCTGGAAATAAAATCACAATCCAAGAGTTTGAAGGTTTTGTTGACAGTGGAATGATGAGCGCTCAGATCCGAGACATAGGCAACAATCTACTGCTTAAGACAAATAAATAGGGGTGTGGGCGAGTATTCCACTTCGATTAATATAGGAGGAGGTGCAGACTCGAAGTCTAGAGAAATCCAGGGATGATGTTACTCCAAGTTCAATTTAGAAGCAGAATGGAAATTTGTTGTCTGAAACAAAGAAGTGAGAGTAAAATAAAATATGTTGGCAGAAACAAAGCAGTTCTCAATGAAATAACAATGCTCCATGAAAGAAAAAAATAAAAAACACTCAATAGAGGAAAAACATTAATGCCCAATGAAAAAATAGTAGTTCTCAACAAAAAAAATAGTCGCTCTCAAAGGAAGAAAAAAATAGAGTAGTGCTCAATGAAAAAAATAAAATAATAATAAAATTATTATTATTTCAGGGGCTGTTGTCACGAGGACATGACAATCTTCAGGCATGGGGGGATGTTGAGCACCGAAAATGCTCATTTTATATACATTCTTAAGGGGCATTATTACTGGTTAATTAGCATGTGAGATATATTTTTATTTAACTTATGCATATAATTAATAGAAAATCTGGTATTATGCTTAACAAGTGTTTTTAGTGGAAATTGTGTATAAGTGTAGGATTTAATACTAATCTCATGTTTTACAATCTACACCCTACTTGGACCTGGCAGTGTGCAAGAAGGAGTCCTACTCAAGCGGTGCCTTACTCAAGTGGCACCAAGTAGGAACCTTACTTTGGTGCCTTACTCAAGTAGGTGTCATGCAGGTGCCTTACTCAAGTAGGCGATAGGCAGGCACCTTACTCAAGTAGGAGTCAGGCAAGCACCTTACTCAAGTAGGTGTCAGGCAGGTGCCTTACTCAAGTAGGTGTCAGGTAGGCACCTTACTCAAGTAGGCATCAAGTCGGTGCCTTACTCAATTAGGTGCCTTATTAGTGCCTTACTCCCACACATTGGAAGCACTTGCATTGGAGACTAAGTCAACATTGACCAGGTTGACCAAGAGGCTAAGGAGGAGGTTGCACGTGAAGACAAAGGAGAAATATTTTAATCATGCATTTATTAAATAGAATAAAGTATTTATTATTATTATAAATCGATTGGCCAGTTGACCTTGTAAATCTCTTAAGGCATTATTTTTAGGATGCATTATTTTAGGATTTTTTTGTTACGTACACCTAAGGATTTTTATATATTTATCCTTCTGGTGAACATATATGCTTTAAAATAGGGAAATACAATTTGTGTAGAACCAATTGTAATTAATCACGTCATGTGATTAAATTAGATTGATTTGTTATTGTAACAATATCTGGCTACGCTTTATTAAAAGGCATAGGCCAGATGAATAGAGGAGATGATTAATCTTACACAAAATTTATTCTTCATTTCATTCTTTATTTAATTATTATGAGTGCAACTCCTCTTATTCGAACTCCTCTTATTCAAGCAAGCTCTATGTAGCTAGTCGGATGAACTATCTGTGGGATCTTGGGCCCACTCCCTGTAGTAGTCCTCCCCTATTTCATTTTTGTTCTTTATTTTTAGTAGATTAGATTTATTGTTTTATTTCCTGCTTTAATTAATTTAGTTGTGTGTTTTATTTATTTATTTTATTTCTGCACTTTATTTTCAGCACTTTAATTTTAGATTGTAATTTATTTATTTAATTTTCCGCACTTAGTTTATTTAGTTTGGCTGAAATAAAAATGTATAAACATCCCCCACAAAACTAAATAAGGTAGAGATAGATTCATTCCCCAACACTACATGCATATATTGTGCATGACACTCATAAGTTTATGGACTTACCGGATTGATAATTTATGGAAGAGAAATGATTGTTTTTTCGAGACATGATTTCTACTCACCACTTATCAAACAACCCTTTTCACTCCAACTTAGCATTCACAATATCCAAAAAACACTCACTAGGAAGATGTGCCCATACCTTTTTGTTTGATGAAGAAAATGACCTCAAAACCTATCTTAAACACAATTTTCTTATTTGCCAATTTCAATGGTTAGATGACAAAATATCACACTAACACTCTCAAAAATATTTCTCAATTACAAAAATAATCAAACTCAAATACACCTTATTACTCCTTCTTTGAAATTAGCAATCATCAAAGCATACATAAAAATAATTACTCAATTACTCCTTATAATCTCCAATATTTAATTAACAACCTCCAAAAATCAAACCCACAAAAATAATACTGCCTATCCTTTTATCTCCCTCAAATACTCAATAACCAAATTTAAAAAAAAACTTTATCAACCTCCAAAATTATTTATTTTTCATTCAACCTTAGAAAATCCAAAATACCTCATGCAACCTTGACAACACAATAATGCATACCTTTTATCTCAAGCAAAATATCTCAACAGGTTTCAAACGCGAGACCACTCCCAACCGAGTGCCTTATCGAGGTGCCAGCCCACCGTGTGGGCTATGAGCCTCCACACAAAGGGGAAGGCTTAAGCCTTCCTCTTGTCCTCTTTCAATCGGTGTGATGCAAAATAGAACACCCTTAATCCTTGCAAAATGAACGCGGTGGGTTTTAAACCCTGCTCTCCTAGCCTGTTGTAAGTCTTAGCGCCACCCACTGTTTCCAATTACACTACATAGCACTGTGTGAGGAAAAAGAAGACCTGCTCCTATTTTTCCTATCTTCTACCATCGAGATATTTTAAAACACAAAAAACTTACACTTCTTTGTGCATAAATTTTGGAGCTTTGATTTTAATCGTTAAAATGCATGGGGGATTTTTGGCTAAGGTTCTTACCTTATTTTATACACGAAGGCCAATGCCTTAGAGACGTTGGCACCTTATTCAAATTTTGAATTCAAATAAATAATGACCTTTATAACCCAACATTAGGGTTATTTTAATTAACATAAATTAATTTTATAATTAAATTATAATTAATCCATAATTGACTTAATAGCTTTAGAAGTTAATTAAATTAATTAATAAATTAATTTATAATGAAATTATTTAAATTAATTTAAATCTCCCCTTTTAATATTATAATAAAATATTATAATATTATTTTTCTTGGGCCTCTTCATTGCTCTTTGAAACTCATATAACCACCTGGAACCAGATCTGACCAACTGGAGGTAAATTTCTTTTTGCACTGATTGCAAAACTACTTCTTGCACTGCTCATTGAAACTAACTTATGACATCAATGACAACTCGCTCTTGACATCAATGACAAATCAACTACTCAAATTATCCAACATCAGGTACTTTTTAGTATCATAATCCACCACATGATCATAGAAGTCTCTCCAGGAGGGTAGTGCTTCCATATGTTGAACATCTCACTCTAATTTTGATTCCTCATCATTGTTTCTAAACTTCTCGATATGAGGACAAAGAGTTCTATTGAATATTTGAGTTTTAGCTTTTGGGTCATTTATATTTTTTGAGAATTTATTTTTTGAATCATATCTCCATATGTGGGGAAGTTCTACCAATCCCATTTCTCACATGTATCTGGTGATGCTTTTATGTTGTCGTTTGCTAACAATGATGTCAATCATCTTGAGAAGATAAGTGCAGGTGCCTTTCCTACCCTTGCATATTCCAAATATAATATTCGTATAATATTTCTAGTGAGAGTATTCTAGAGCAAAGATTCGTTTGATGATATATTGGGGTAAGACAAAAGGTTTCTCAATGAAACCATATACACAAATAACTATCCCCTCTGTTAAGAAGTACCCATCACCTTCTTCTTTGTCTTTCTTTCTCAAAATACATTTTACTAATTGGGGAATTTTGAGCACCTCTCCTTTTATCAGCTTTAGGGTTGGCCCTAATAACTCTTTGTTGAAATTGTAAAAAGACTCCTTTCTTATCAAAGCATTCATCCATGCATAGATGAGAAGAGTAGTTCCATTAAGGTTTGTTCTCTTTTTAGGGATGAACACCAATTCTTCATGATTGAAGTAAAAGAAGAGCCAAGCCAAATGGGAATAGTACCTAAAAGATGCTCCTTCCATGTTATTTTTCATTTGGATTATATTCCCATGGGATATGCCTCTCAAATATTACAACCAGCTAAAGAATATAGGGCGATTGCTATATCCAAAGAATTCATAATTCTTAGGGTTGGAAATGCAATGGGTTGTGGCTATCTTCCAATTGTATACTTGCTTATCATTTTGTAATTTTGCTATTACAACCAACATAGAGTAGATATCTGGGTATTTGAATTCCTTTATTTTAATTGGGGTAAAGGGTAAAACACTGCTACTTATCTATCTATTTATTTGGCTTGACACCCAATTTAGGAAAGTATTTCGTCCCTCAACATGCTTGGTTAGCACATAATATTGAGCTTGAGACTTTGTAGAAAATGGCTTGGATTTTATACCTAGTTTTACCCTTGGGGTTAAGGCATTATTGAAGGATTCAACTTTGAAATCCATTAGGGTTTTACCTTCGATGTTCTACAATATCCTATGCTTAGGGTTAGAATTTTCTATGATAGCTTGAATGAGTTTGGGACATGGATGCACAAAATCACACATAGAAAATAAAAATGAACTTACCACTATCACCCTTGGATTTGAAGGTGATATGCACTTCACAACTATTTATTCTACTTCTATTCTCATTTGAGACTTCTCTTTGAAGGTGGTAATAGTATCATCAATTTTGCTTGCATTGTCCTGGAAATAACTACTTATTTGGGGTTCCTCAAAAGTAGCCTTCTTGGTAGTAGCATATGATAATGACATAGTTCTAAGTGGAATTGGATTACTCTCCTCTAAAAGAAAAATTTGAGCTCTCAATTGTTTGACAAAAAATTATTCTCTTTTTACACTTGTAAAAACCTTAGAAATCAACTTTCACATCAAGAGTAAACTCTATTTAGCAACATCAAACATATAGTTGTCTCAGTACATGTGATTTAAATGAGGTGGTTGCAATTTTCATTTGTACGTGAAGTAATGTCGATGTCATTTCTTCCTACAATTGGATCACCCTTGAGGTTTATGGTGCTTCTTTGACACGTATGCACATCTCATACTTGAGATTATAAAATACCGTACTGATTATGCTTTGGATCACGGATCCCACATTTATTTTTAGTCTTTTCCTGATTGAGTGCAATCTTCCTCGAGTATCCCTTTTCTCATTTATGCAATAAAATATTCCTTTATTGTAATGAGGTGGCACCACTATGAGTCACGTGGCATGGTTGAATTATGAGCAAGTTGGAAATTATGGCTTGCAAGGGTACTTGCCACCATGGAGCATCCTTTTTCTTTTAGTCATCCTTATCATAAAATAAAGTAACAAAAAATAAAATATTTACATATTATGATACATATAATACACAGGAGATAGTTCACTATTGGATGTACAACTTGAGGTGATATTCATTCACTGGGATGGGGAGCACCTCTCCTTCTTGATTTTTTAGCTAGAAAACATTTTTGCTTGATATATTCTATTTGGAAGGGATCTTCCTAGAGCGATTTAAACTTCTCGTGTTTAGCTAGCTAGTTTAAATTTAAACCTTTTAAACGTGGTTTTCTTATCAAACCAACCCTTTGTCTATGATAAGTGCCTTTGGAATCTATTGTAGAATTCATCCCTCTATTATTCCAACTGTAATATTTGAAGCAATATTTCATTGACAGGATCTTCTTAATCAGGCTCATTATCGTTGATGTATTTTAAATTTGACAAATCTAAATAGATTGGTAGCGCAACTTCTTTTCTATAGACAATAGTATAGGGAGATGTACCTATGGATTTCTTCATGGCGATTTGATCTACCCAAAATCCTAGTTCAAGAAATAATGCAGGACCAAGGGTCAATACTAATCAAGAGGAATATGATTTAAGCCTTGAGACAACTCTAGTTAATGTTTGGTGCTTGGTTTGCAATGATACATATGACCTTGAGTCTTGTTATATGTATCAATATCACATCCAACAAGCTATGGAGATATAAAAAAAGAACAATAAAGAGATAATTAATATGCTAAGGTAGCGTGAGAAAAAATAGGATGAAATTAGCTCTTCCAAATTAGAACATATCACAGTATTGACTATGTCTAGAAAGAAATTGATACAAGTGGATTCAAAAAAATTGGGATCATTTTAGGTTCCTTCTAAAAATAAAAAGTATCAACCCTTTTCAAACAAATATAAATGCCCTATTCCTGAGGATGCTATAGAGTTAACACCCTAGAGACAAGAAAAGGACGAAGTTGCACCGAAACCAATATACAAGGATAAAGAAAAATTAAGCTCTAAATAAGAAGCTAGAGAGAAACTGTAGTTCCATTTTATCACTAAAATGTAGAGGATCAAAGTTACACAAAATTATAGAAGAAGATTCAGAGATATGGACAAAAGGGAAGAGAGAAATCCTTTGGATAAGCCCGAATTTAACATCGTAGAAGAAATTAAAAAAACCCATCAAGAGCAAGTCTCTATGATACTATTTTCCTCCCTGGTCAGATTTATTTGTTAAAATCATATCTTAACAAGAAATCCCAATGAAAATAAATGGCTACCATGCTCAACCAGCCTCTAGAATAGAGATAATTGTCCCCCGCTTCTTTGAAAATAAGCCTCTCCCATTATATATTTTCTTAAGAATGGAGGGATGGATAGTTTATAATTGTATGATTGACTCTAGAAAATTTACTACCATAATACCTAAAGTGGGTGTATTACTACCGTAATACACCCACTCTTTTCAAGGTGTTTTGTAGCTAGATGGCACCCCAGTGAAAAGTATGGGAGTAGTGAAATATGTATTAATGAGGTTGCACAGAGCTCTTGAGGTCACTATCATACAAGTGTTAGCATATCTTAGGGATATTTGATTTATTTCATTATTTATTTTTTTTATTTTAGACGTATTGTTATTTTCTATAACAATCCCTATTTTTACCTCGGGTGGTTCCCCAACCTCCGGGTTTATTTTAAGCTGTAAATGTATTATTTAAATCAGCTTCATGAATGAAATACAAGTTCGCATTTCAACATGGCATCAGAGCCAGAAGGGTGAGAGAGAGAGAAGGTGAAAGCTGGTTGGTCTTGTCGGGAGAGAATTTTTTTTTAAGGAAGGTTGCAGGTCTATTTTTCCAGCGCTGGTCTGGAAAATTTTTATTTCCCAGCGCTGGTCTGTGCGTGTTTTTGTTGAGCACGCATTTAAAAAAAAAAAAAAACACAGACCCCCCTATGCTACGCACCTCCTGTGCATGTTTTTTTCCTAGCTCTAATTTCCCAGAGTCCCCCCTGCGCATGATATAAAAAAACAATTCACGCATCCTCCACCCCCCGTCGTGATGTGATTTTAATCATGCGTGGCCCCTGCCCCCCCCACTGCAATGTGATTTTAATCACGCGTGGCCCTCGCCCCCTCTGTCGCAATGTGATTTTAATCACGGGCGGCGCACCCCCCCACGTTGCATGATTTATTTCATGCAACGCACGTCGTGACCCCCCCTCCCCCCTTTCCCTACGTTGCACGCACGGTGTGATGCGTGATGCGTGACAACATCTACCACGACCAACTGCAGTAGTAGCCATCATGAGCTGTCCAGCCATCGGTCGCCTGCTGTAGCTACGGGATGTCCAGCCATAGGCCGCCTACTATAGCCGCGCGCTGGGGATGTAGCTGTGACCAACAGTAGAGGAGGGGGTAGCTGCGACCACCTGGTGGAGGTAGCCACAGAGGGAGCTGCGACCAGACGATCGCGCACGGGCAAAGGGCTGGGGACCCTCCTCAAATAGGAGGGGGTCCCTGATCCTTTTGGATCAGCCCGCTAGTCCACCTGGTGGTGGAAATTGCGTTAAGGCTTAGGGAGCCTGCAGGTTGGGGGTTCAAATCCTGTCGACTCCCCCTTGGAGGAAAAAAAAGGTAAAAAAATTATTTTTTTTTTAAGTTTTTTTTAATTATTATTTTTTAGTTAAAATTAATTTTAATTTTAATTTATTTTTCTATAGTTTTTTAAACTTTATAAATTAAAATTTGATTTTAATTTATATTTTCATAGTTTTAAAAACTATATAAATTAAAATTATTATTATTATTATTTTTTATTGCTTCTATATACCAAAAAAAATATATATATATATTTTTAACTTTAAATATATAATAATTATAAAAAAATGCTTTGTTAAAATATTTTTTAGGGGGTATTTTTTTCCAAAAATCACAGGGGGAAAGTGAGTAATTTTTTGAAAAGTAATTTTGGCATTATTGTAAAGGTGCATTTTCAGCTGCGCCTGACACCTAGTGGGTTATTTCTATGGGCACTTTTATGTTGTATGTTGCATATTTCATTTTTTGCACTATAACATTAAAATTTAAAATGAAATTCACTCCTAAGTCCCCGAAATAATTAAAACCCATCCGTGCAATTTATTGCACTGCAACGTTCGATATTTGTGATACCTCTAGCCAACACTTACAGGTAAAGTTGTCATGATTGTGCTACTGTATCCGTTGCCTAATATAGCTGCCAAAATGATGTCTGAGCTTGTTCTCTATAAATCGTCGAGGAGAGATAAGTTTGCCATTTTGTATTTTTTTACTCCATCCACTACCCTAATAGTTCTTGTGTTTAGGCGTAAATCCTAACGAAAGTTCTGAAATCCAAAGTGTTTAGAGGAAGTTACGCCCCATGCATGCGGATTGCAGACTTTCTATGGTAGGTGCCATCAACAAGACTATTCCCTTTCAGTATTGCTTAAGTTCCACGTATCGTATGATCTCTAAAAATTACCTATAGTTTCCCTCACGTAAGGGCGAGTGATTTTTTATTGATCTTTCTAAATACCTATAGTTTCCCTCACGTAAGGGCGGGTATTTTGTATGGTACATTGTCCTAGCAAAAGGTATATCAAAAGGGGGACCAATTGGTATTATAAGGAACCTTCACCATGTCTGCAAAATTAATGACTGATTCTCATCAGTTGTTGAAAGGTCCTAATTACACACCATGGAAAAACAAGATGAAGGCTATCCTCATCATGGATGACTTATGGGATGTTGTATCTAGAGCAACAACAAGACCTTCATCTATTACTGGTGCTACAGCTCCATCTACTGCTCAAAGAGACTTTGACAAGCTAGACAACAAAGCAAAGGTGCTCATTTTTCTTGTTGTGGCTGATGAAGTTCAGCCCCATATTACTGACTTTGCAAATAGTAAAGAGGCATGGGATGCCCTTAAAACTATCTATGAGGGAAAGAATGATTCCACTATTCTATTTATTCAATCTCAATTACACAGTCTAAGCATGAAGCAGGGAGAGACAATTGAATTTTTTCTTTGTAGAGTGTTAGAATTGAAAGCAAAGTTGAATTCTTTAGGAGAACCAATCGAAGATAAGCTCCTTATCTCAATTGTATTGAGAGCTTTACCTGATTCTTATCAGGTATTGATTACTTCCCTTCAGGTGTCACAACGAAAAGTTACTTTTGTAGAATTGGTTAATATGCTTCAAGAGGAGGAGGCACGCCAACTACAATGAGATGATTCTTCTACCACTACCCTCTACATCAATAGGAAAGGGCAGAACTAGAAGAAGGGTAATTTTTAGAAGGGAGAGAATTCACAAAAGGATTCAAAAGGGAACCATTATGATTTCTTGTTGTTGAATCTCTTTCAAAAATGATTTTTTTAGACATACAATATTCTACTTAGAATTTTTTTAACCTTTGGAACATATAGAGAATGATATGCACTATAAAAAACCCAATATGTTCTTCACATTCACAAATATTGCATTCAACTAATTCAATATTTATCTCTTGCAAAATCCATTTCAAATCAAATCACAAAAATGTATAACTTGCTTCACAAAAATGGTCTATCTTTCTTATAAATTTCCTCTCAAATATCAATCACACTAATGCACAAATTGCCCTCACAAGATTGATCTCAAACACTTTCACAATTGCTTTCAATGTCTTTCAAACCCTTGCACAAAATGTTTCACAATGAAGTACAAACTTGATCTCAACCCTAGCACAAGTATTTCAGATTTATTTCGACAATGAAGCACAATTTGTTTCACAAATCCTAGCTCAAATATTTCCAATAATACACACTAATTAACCCTTTTATCTCCAAATTATAATTCTAAAATATTTTAATAAAACACCTTAAATAAAGAGTGATATAACCATACCTCTTTGATGAATGAGCTCTCTCAAAAACTTGTCTCAAGATATTTTGTCTTTCTTATGCCACTTTCAAGAGTTAGTTATAATAACACTTTTCAAATCAACCAAGACATATTTCCTCAAACTTTAATCATAAAAATATTTAATATCAAGACAAATTTTGACAATAATCAAGCCCTCTCAATAATTCTTTTTATCAAAAATTACACACAAAAATTTGAACCATAGTCATACCTTATCACTCCTACTTATAAGAGCCACTTGTAATTCAATATCATAATTCAATATCCCTAAGTGCATACCATACACTAATTTTACTTTCAAGCACCTTATTGCTCCTTTCTTTCAAAAATTATTCCAACTTTATAAAGTCACAACCAGAATCTAAAATATCATTATGTCCTCAAAAATATTAAATTTCAAATCATTACCCTTATATCTCCATAGACTATACAATATGCACCTTTTTAATAACAAAAAATTAAACCTTATGCCTCCCTTGTTCAAGCACTAACATACCTCAACATTAAGCAAAAATGCATGCCCTTACTTGTGTCTACCACTGTCACTGAGATTCGAACATGAAACCTCATGGTGCCCACACTCTAGCACGAGCTAGAGTGCCAGTTGGGCTGGCCCCACCTGCTAGAATAAATTGTGTGCAAACATATTTTATGCCTTCCTCTTTATCCAAAAATTATTTGTAAAAATTAAACTACCACGAGGATTCAAAACCGAGACCTATCCACTACCACGCCTTACACATGACCCACCTACCACCTGGGCTAGCAGCTCTGGTTGAAACCAAATTGTGAACTCTCTCTTATGGTTCGTTGTCACTTGCTAGAACCACGTGCACTGACTTTTCTTCTCCCTCTTCTCTCGATGAATGACGCTTTTATTTCCTTGCTCTACACTCCATAAAAATCAAATAATTGCATGTGCTCTATCTAACTTTGGAAAAATAATTTATGCTCCTCCTTAAACACACATTTGATTTTTTGCTATGACGTCGGCTCAACCTTTTATTGCCTCCTTTTTAAAAACGAATTTTGGCACCTTTGATAATTCAAATTTATTTTATTTTTAACATAATATTTAACCTTGGTGTTAAATATTATTTATTATATTATTTAACCTTGGTGTTAAATAATATTTTTGCTTGTAGTCCTTTGTCAACTTAATTTATTTTTGAGACCTTTGTCCAATGCACTTTCAATCCTCCTTTTAATAAGTCCTTTTGGCCTAAATATTATAATATTAAAATATTATAATATTATCTCTTTTCTCTTAAACCATGGGCTTAAACTTGGGCCTTCAACCTTTTAACCAAACACTTAGAACTTTGTCCCAAACCTCTTTGGCTTATAATATAAAATATTATAACCTTTTCCTTTTTATCAATTTCCTTGTATTGGGATGAAATTTGCCTTGCATCTTATAAACCTTATATTATTGCAATACCAAAATGTATTTGAAATCAATGACGATTAATTACATTAACATTTGACATCAATGACAACACAATTACTCAAAATTTCCAATAGGAAGAACTAGAGTTGGTTGAACTTTTGAAGGATTTGGAAGTTGACGATCAACTAATTTTCCAAAATGATCAAGATCTTCTAGAAACAAGATTAGGGACATATAGTATAATATCAAAAGCAGATAAGAAAAACCCTATGATCTATAATCGATCATTAAGAGAGTCCAAAATTTGGACAATGCATTTGATGGAGAAAAATGCAAAAATAGAGTTAGAGCAGGTGTGGTTTTAAAATATCCATCTAAAGGAACAAAAATTTTCTCTTTTAGACTCGCAAGGTCTTGCACAAACACTACCATAGAGTATGAAGCTCCCTGTCTAGAGTTAATGCAAGCAGAACAAATGGGCATCAAGATGTTAAACATTTATGGTGACTCATAACTAATTGTTAATCAAGTCACTAAAAAATATAATAGTAAGCATCATTATCTAAAGGCTTATAGGAATAGATTTTGGGACCTAATGGAATTCTTTGATGCTTTGAATTTACATGTCATCCCTAGACAACAAATTTTTTTTGGTGGATGCATTAGCTGTTAAGGTGTCTAATTTCTCTCTCAACAGAAAGTCTTCAAGCCTAGAGAGCAGCTCATACAACTCAGAACAAATAATTGCACCAGCAGTTATTATCATAAATAGCTAAACCTGTTAGATTCTCAAATGATATGATTAAAAACTCACAGTGATAAAAAACTATTGTAGTCTATTTTGTCATCTAGCCAATGCTAGAACTGTGATCATTATCTTTTTGAATCTGAAGGTGAGCACCTGCTAATCACAACCTAGACTAAACATTGGAAGAATCAAATTACTTTGATTCGACCTCTAGAGAAGGTTGGTATACCTTGTCAACTTAATGAATGTTGACTCTATTTAGCTCAAATATTGAAAGCTTAGGGATAGAAATGGTAGGGTTAGAAATGTATGGATATAATATGGATGGGTGAAGCTAACAACATAGACATCCACATAGTATCTCTAACAAATGATTTTAGAAGTAGCTTAGGGGATTAACAACATTAAAAAATTATGCGGTTACACTATTAAATGGCTTTTGCATGTTCATAGAATTATTCCAAGCATCTAGAAATATTTATTATCCAATTTAACAGAATAAGATCAATACCCTGATTTAACAAAAATAGAATTCTCGAAAAACATGTATGCAGAAACAATTACCTCGATCTACTCTAAGTTAGCTTTTCAAATTAATAGAATAGACTAACCATAGCAGCAAGATGAGATAACTTCTAAGAATTAAGTCCACCATTCAACACAGGCACAAATTCGAGGTAAACATCCCTTGTAATGCTTCATTCATAATTTGTAAAAATTTACACAGTGGTGCAAGAAAACACTCCAGAGCCAACCTTTTGGAAGGAGGTTGCTACCTTTATTTATAGGTTTTACAATCATATTTTTAAGCATTACAGAAGATTTGATTCATGTTTTGATCTTCTTAACCACTTTGTCATTCATGGTGCCCACCAACTACACCCTTTTTGATCTTGTTGCAATTATTTTCTCATCGAGATCATCATCACCATTGATGGTTCTTGAAATCCTTTCCCATCCACTGATTCTGCAACTGAATCTGGTTCATCAAGAGGTTCTGGAAGGTTCCAGATAGTATCCATCTGATTTAGCTTCCACGACATCATTTTCAAACCTCCTCTGTTTCTCTGGATGCATGTGTAGAAATTCATCAAAAATATTTAGGGGAAGTAGAGGCTCAATATGCACTGTAGATCTGACCATCGAATGGTTACAACATTGCTTCCCATTTACGTGGTGGTAATGAAGTTGACGAGAAAGTGCTGCCCATCAAAATTTCTCTAATTTGGTTGAGTATTGGAGCTTTCTTAGTTTTGGTCGTTTCTCAATGCTTTCTGGTTTACGCAAAAAATGTAAAGAGAGCAAAGAAATGAGGTTTTTCTTTCCTTCTCAAATTTATTCCCTTTTCCATGCTTTTCTCACTTGGGCATTCCTTTTAGCACTTTCTCTCCTATGCGCTCAATACAAAAGTGTATGAGAAGCGCATATTATCTTCCTTGTTTTATTCCACCTACTAGTGCTTCTTTGTTCTTGTCTTTTTGCAACGCTTTTCTATATTAGTCATCTTTCAGATTTGCACGACTATTACAAAGAGGTGTAGTTTATACAAAGAGTGTTGAGAAGCATTGCTTTCCTTCTTTCTTCAATTTAGCCTTTTTTTAGCGCTTTCTTATTTTCAACCTTTTCTCAGTGCTTTTCTATTTTTAGATGTTCTTTCACATTTTCACGGTGAATACAAAGGGCACTGAGAAGCGTGGCTTACCTGTCTTCTTCATTTTACCCTAAATTTAGCGCTTCTCTTTTTTGGCCAAATTTTAGCACCTTTTGTGTTTTTCTCTTCATACTTAGTCAATTTTCTACAAAATTTTGGCTAGGTATGGATGTAGCCAATTTTTGGCCTACATTATGGCGCCTCTCGGGGAACTTTTCTTGGAAAGTTATAGAACTCAGAGAGCCTTATCCTTGAATGCATAACTTCTTTTGAGAATGCATGAATAATTCCTTACTAAACCTTAGGGGAGGTAAAATATACCAGACGTGATAGCTATAACATTTGGGAGAAAATAGGACAAAGTGATACTCAAAATATAATAGTGATATGTGGAGGTTTGAGGGGCTACAAAATGAACCTCATAATACACATGAAAAACAAAGGAAAGGATAGGAGAGGGATAAAACAAGGATCAAGAAGATATAGTTGACGCAGGAGGGAAATAAGGAAGAAATTGAAAAGTAAGCTTATATAGAAGAGGCAGAGACAAGAATACAAAAATGTTGGGGAATGGGAAAGGAAGGAAAGAAATCAAGAGAATTGGAGGTACAAAAATTGATAAAACTGTGCATGATACTGTACCTCCATATGTATACTCCATCGAGGTGAAAATTGCATATGTATATTCCATCGAGGTGCAGAGGAGCTTCCAAGGTAGATGGATTGCCATGATATGGATATTTGTCTGGCTTTTCCTCGTTTCCCTCTATTTTGAGCATGACCAAAAAGCAACTCCTTCCACCATGTATCCTTATTTCTGCCACTTCCTATTTGCATTCTGAGACCCATATTTCTTATGACAGCTTCAAATCTCACTTTCCAAGTGATAACCTTCTTTTATAGTTAATTTGAAGGTGGTTTCTCTTATCAACTGATGCCACGCTATCATGTTAAAGGGATTCTCTATGGGATTTATGATGTGTTTGGATCAGAACTGATCTTTCCCTGAGTCCTTCGTGCATGCCCCTTTGCTATCTATGAAGATGATTCTACATGGGGAATGATGTCTTTCATTTGATGCCATCCCTACTAGTTTTATATTTTCTCAAAGTTGCTTACTTTTATCTTAAGCTCATTTTAGTTTCGTCCATTGGGCAACAGAGTCAACAAAATTCCTCTCAAAACTTGTACCCATGCTTTTACTATGCAAGGCTCATATCCCACCAAGGAATTGTCCTGCTCTATTTATTATAATCATACCTCACCCTTTATTTACCTGTCGGCTATGTACACAAAAGTTGGCATAGTAGAGCCCATGCCCAGCTAGAAATTATTTTATAAATCATCCCTTGAATCTGCAATGTCCTGACCATATGACTCTAAATATGTGCTTTTCTTTGTATCCCTGATCAGATATTTCCTAGAATTTCTTTGTATAAGAAGCAAATTTTATGTCATTATTTGGGTAATGAACGAGCATCACTGGTGATGACTCTTCAGCCTTAGAAGTTTGACACAACTTATCTTGGTAAGATTTTTGAGTCATCATACCTTTTTGTAGATATTCACACATATGTAAATCCAGAGATCCCAAGTTTGGATATGGCACATTTCTATGACTACTTTTATGAAGTAGAAAAGTGGGATCATCCATTGATCCTTGATGTGAGAATGTCATCATCCTCCACTAATCATAATGCCTAGAATGACATGGTACCAAATTTCCTCTAAATGAAAATTCCTACCATTGATTTACCATAATTACTGACTTCTAGAGGCATGTAGGACTGATTCTGCTCATATCTTTCTATTATGAAGGGATGGATATCTTTGTGAAATATTTTAAAATTACCCTTTTCTTCGATTATTTTAATCAGTTTTTTCCCATCCTCAAGGTGAAATCTTGATTTGTTGAAGTCATACCTAGAGAGGTAGATGTCGAAAAAGGGAGGAACATCTATCACAATTATATTATGCACTATTGTCAGATCAGGTTGCCCATATAACATTATCACAAAGTGCCTCAAAATTCCTATGACCTTGAAACTCTTTCCTTTAAATTTAAGCCATTGGGCTTGTACCTTTTCCATAGTTAAATTCAAAGTTTCATAGATAGTCAAGGGCATTATTGATACTTCAACATCTGGTTTGATTATACAATTGTGTAAAATACCCCCTTCTACAAAAATAGATAGATAACCTATTCCTTTTTCATCCCTTTGGGGACTCAAGGTTCTATTTTTCAAAAATGGGGTACTTTCTTCAATCTTGAAAGAAGCGTTAACCAAATTGATTTATGGTCTTACTAGAAAATCTTCCCCCAAACTTTGTTTAGATTGCAAAGGAGGTTTGAGTAAATTTTGGAATTGTTCCACATTTTCTCTTCTTTCCTCTAGAGTTAGAGTTGGAAAATATAAATATCTATAAGCTCTTGAAATTTCTTGCCTATGAACAACTACTGGTGAAATATTTTCTCAAACCTTCATCTATATTTTGATCATGACCTCATCTTGAACCGAGGGAGTTTGGGGATTATCAATTTTGTTCACCCAATGGTTGATATCCCGATCTTGATATGAATTTCTTCCTTGTTCCTTAGGTTGTAGGAAATTTGTTTGAATAGAACTGGTTCTTTCAATTCGCATTAAAGCTAGGTTATGTTCAAATTTATCATCACCATAATTCTGGGATTTTGTCTTATCTGGTGAATCCAGCTTTTGGTATCTGTTTTACCCATCGAGACATTGTTCTCTTGAATCAGACTCTGGCTCTATTAGGTAATAATTTCTATAGTGATCAGGAATGCAATCATATTTTCTTTTTAGGTGTGAAACCGTGCTTTGCCTCTTCATCAAATCCATTACTAAGGGTAGAAAAAATATTTCTAGGTGGAAGCTTGCCTACCGTGATTAATATATTTTCAGCTCTGATAGCTTCTTTGAAAATTTGAGGAAACCTCTTTTCTTTGGATTGTTGAACCAGGATACTCATATTAGGATAGAGGGTATGGATGTAATAGAGATATGCTTGTGATTGGGAAGGTCGGTATTCTTGGGGAATCCTCTCCCATGTCCTTTTGAAATGGATATTAAACTCGGGTAGACTTTCCTGGAGATCCCTTCTCATAAATGAAAACTGAGTGAGCAATAAAAAGGGGTCTCCTAGGATCATCAAATTCATCAATGAAAGCTTTGGATAATTCTTCCCAACTACTGATGCTTCTATTTTCTAGGGATTTATACCATAACAATACCTTCCCTTTAAAAGATAAAATCAGTAGCCTAATCATGATATCTTCTTCCACAACATTGTAAACTGAGGACAACCATGCTATATCTCGACAATGTTCTTTAGCTGATTTTTCTTTTCCTTCATAGCTAGGTAAATTTTTCAAAGTGATCTTCGGGATTTCATGTAGAATAGAAATATTTAGTGGTCCTGTATCATACCATGGTGGATAGTCTTGATCGGCCATTGAACTCAGAATGTGGTAATTAATTCCTAAGGGATAAATGAAAACCTATGATGGCTCCCAAGTTTTCTCCCCAACAGAGTCGCCATGTTTCAGCCATTTCACCACCTATTGGATCAAGATAATTATATCATTGACCCTATCGGATGATCTTTTATTGAATTCTAAATCATAAATATTGTATGATTTTAAAGGCAATTGGTTGCTGAACCGAGGCCTTTTCTTAGCAGAGTCACCAGGTAGATCTAAATTTCTTGAAAAACTAGGGGTCACCACTTCCTTGATCTTCTAATATTCTGTGGATGAGGTCCCACCGGGTGTGCCAAAAACTATTGTAGTCTAGTTTTTCATCTAGCCAACGCTAGAACTGTGATCATTATCTTTCTAAATCTGAAGGTGAGCACCCACTAATCACAGCCCAGACTAAATATTGGAAGAATCAAATTACTTTGATTCGACCTCTAGAGAAGGTTGGTATACCTTGTCAACTTAATGAATGTTGACTCTATTTAGCTCAAATATTGAAAGCTTAGGGATAGAAATGGTAGGGTTAGAAATGTATGGATATAATATGGATGGGTGAAGCTAACAACATAGACATCCACACAGTATCTCTAACAAATGATTTTAGAAGTAGCTTAGGGGATTAACAACATTCAAAAATTATGCAGTTACACTATTAAATGGCTTTTGCATGTTCACAAAATTATTCCAAGCATCTAGAAACATTGATTATCCAATTTAACAGAATAAGATCAATGCCCTGATTTAACAAAAATAGAATTCTCGAAAAACATGTATGCAGAAACAATTACCTCGATCTACTCTAAGTTAGCTTTTCAAATTAATAGAATAGACTAACCATAGTAGCAAGATGAGATAACATCTAAGAATTAAGTCCACCATTCAACACAGGCACAAATTCGAGGTAAACATCCCTTGTAATGCTTCATTCATCATTTGTAGAAATTTACACAGTGGTGCAAGCAAACACTCTAGAGTCGACCTTTTGGAAGGAGGTTGATGCCTTTATTTATAGGTTTTACAATCATATTTTACTCTTAAGCATTACAAGAAGATTTTATTCCTATTTTGATCTTCTTAACCACTTTGTCATTCATGGTGCCCACCATCTACGCCCTTTTTGATCTTGTTGCAACTGTTTTCTCATCGAGATCATCATTACCATTGATGGTTCTTGAAATCCTTTCCCATCCATTGATTCTGCAACTAAATATGGTTCATCAAGGGGTTCTGGAAGGTTTTGGATAGTAGCCATCTGATTTAGCTTCCACGACATCATTTTCAAACCTCCTCTATTTCTCTAGATGTGCATGCAAAAATTCATTAGAAATATTTAGGGGAAGCAGAGGCTCAATATGCATCATAGATCTGACCATCGAACGATTATGGTGTTTCTTCATTTTTTACACGATGGTAATAAATTTTATGAGAAAACACTACCCATCATACTTTCTCTTATTTTGGTTGAGTATTGGAGCTTTCTCAGTTTTGGTCGTTTACCAGTGCTTTCTGGTTTGTGCGACAAATGCAAAGAGAGCAGAGAAACACAATTTTCTTTCCTTCTCAAATGTATCTCCTTTTTTGCACTTTTCTCACTTGGGCACTCCTTTTAGCACTTTCTCACCTATGCACTCAATACAAAAGTATATGAGAAGCACAATTTATCTTCCTTGTTTTATTCCACCTACCAGTGCTTCTTTGTTCTTGTCTTTTCACAGTGCTTTTCTGTATTAGTCATCTTTCAAATTTGTGTGGCTAATACAAAGAGTGCTAAGAAGCGTGGCTTATACAAAGAGCACTAAGAATATTGGTTTATACAAAGGGTGTTGATAAGTGTTGCTTGCCTGCTTTCTTTAATTTAGCCTCTTTTTAGGGCTTTCTCATTTTCAACTTTTTTGTAGTGCTTTTCTATTTTCATATGTTCTTTCACATTTGCACGATGAATACAAAGGGTGCTGAGAAGCATGACTTACCTGTCTTCTTCATTTTGCCCTGAATTCAGTGCTTCTCCTTTTCAGCCAAATTTTAGCACCTTTTGTGTTTTTCTCTTTATACTTAGTCAATTTTCTACAAAATTTTGGCTAGGTATGGATGTAGCCAATTTTTGACCTACAAACTCCCTTTTGGAAGTCTATATAATGCCACCCATCCTTCATACATTTATTAAAGAGTTTTCATTTTTAAGCAATGAAGTGCTTCCAAATTTCAACCATGAAGCTTCCAATCCCTTTTGCATTCTTTTATCCATAGAAAGAATGCCAATGGATGATTTTGAAGGTTGAAGATCGCATCCATGCTCTTTGTGCAATCTAACATCCTTGTTTTGGCATTAAATTATACCTCCTAAGTCATTCTCCATGAACACACCAATTTGTTGACCAATCCATAGATCGAACCCAACATCACCTTGTATCAACCATAAGAGAATAAATCATAGGTTAGTGATCGTCTCTATCAGAGACAACCCATAGGTACGACCATATCTCTCAGAGATGATTTGTAGGTACAACCATCTTGTATAGAGACAACCTCCATTGTTTTTCTTATTTTTTTAAGCTTTAGAAGCATTTCTAGTTACTATTTAGCATAGATAGATCTCATTTTCATGCATGAATTCATCTTATTTTAGTTTCTTTATTGTTTTATTGCTATTAATGTGGGCCTTATCTCAAAAGGCTCTATATATACTTTTAATGTTCTTTAATCTTCTTGTGTGTAGATCATAGGTATCTACAAGGAAGCAATAGCATAAATATTCACATATCATCATCATCCATTGTGACAATCCTAAAAACCTATCCCAAATCAGTTTGTGGATGCAAAAATATCTTGCATAGTACATTCGAATTATTTCATTTGTAATTCATTGTATCAATATTGGTAGAAATCCCTCAAAGGGGATCTTATTTGTAACCTTATTGGAAAATAATAAGATATTATTAATAGAAAAGGGCACCGTCCATCATTTTATTTTATTTTTTTCTTTATCTTTATGGTTGCATCTTGATTTGCTACATTTTTATCTTGTATTTCATTTCATGGATGTATGATATTTTTTAGCATTTCACTCTACTAACTCTTCTATTCTTCTACCTGTTCTATGTCCTTGCACTACTAAGGCCTATATAATGAGATGAATCTTGTCCTTCCATCTTCTTATGACTCTTCATATTCCTATCCTATAGACTCATGTACATGTGGACACCATGCACATTTACATCATTGCACATTCTAATAATACTTATGCATTTATTACATTACATAAAGTAAATACTCAAGCTTTAATATAAGACACTCTCCTAATCTAATGATGTGCCCAAGATGGTAAATTAGCATGTACCAAATAATATAGTATATTCCAACACCCCCTTGTATTACATTATTTGGTTATTGAAGATATTAGTCTTAAATATGGTCTTCATCCTTGTTCTAGAATTTGAGTTCTTATTTCTTACCTTATTCATTTTGCTCCTTGTTTGTATCCTAATCAAGTAAATAGTTATTATCTTCATAAAATGCTACTTTTACTGAGAGAGCTTTAATTTCATGTTCATATGTAGGTTATTCTAGTTCTTGAATTTCTTGAATCTCTTGAACTAAGTGTCCTTTTTTTTTACCTTCTCTATATTGTAGTTGTGGATGATTGTATTGCTTTTAAGAAGTATATGGATGCTTAAATTGTTGTTGATATGGATTATATTGATTTTGATATTGTCTTGGTTGGAATGGCCTATTTGATTGGCTTCCAAAATTTTTTTGATTTCCTTGATACTGGTTTCTAGGATTGAATCTACAATAATTGGTACTATATCCTTTCTTATTGCATACTTGAAAATATCTATTATTCCATCTTGATATTCCTTTTGGAGATGATGCAACATTTTCTTGTGGATTATCTTTTGTAACTAATGCATTGTTAGTCATTTCATCTTTTACTATATTTTCTACCTCATATTCCTATAGAATATTAACTCATCAAATGATGTATCTTTAGTTAGAATTTGTAAATATGTAGCTAAATGCTTGTAGCTTTCTAGAAGTTCTCTCAAGGTTACTTGAACTAAAAACTTATCTTCTACTTGTTCTCCTAAGGTTAAATATATCTACTACTTTCCTTAGGAACAGTTCTATACTTTCACCACTATTCAATTTTAGAAAATGCAAATGAGTTTGAAGATTCAATATAGTGGACTTATTATTTCCTTCAAATATATTGGCTAAGGTTTTCTGATGCAGGAGCATCTAAGGGTAGCAGAGCAACCTTGCATCAACCAAATTTTTCTAAGTATTTTGCAAAGAAAAATATGTGTCACGATATCGCGACAAAAAAAGTGTCACGATATCGTGACCAAAGCAGGGAGCAAAGGTGCGGAGGACAGAATGTCATGAAATTGTGACATGTCGCGATTTCATGACATGTCTCAAAATCATGACCAAAGTAGGGAGTGAAGGCGTAGAGGATAGAAGGTCACGAAATCATGACATGTCGCGACATCACGACCAAAGCAGTGAGCAAAGGTGCAAAGGACAAAATGTTGCGAAATCATGACATGTCATGATTTCGTGACATGTTGCAAAATCGTGACCAAAGCAGGGAGCGAAGGTGCGAAGGACAGAATGTCATGAAATTGTGACATGTCATGATTTTGTGACATGTCACGATTTCATGACATGTCACGAAATCATGACCAAAGTAGGGAGTGAAGGCACAGAGGACGAAAGGTCATGAAATCGTGACATGTCATGATTTCGTGACCGAAACTAAAGAACAAAGGCACGATAGAGAAATGTCGTGATATCGCGACAGGTCATGATATCACGACCAAAGAAGAAGGACGGGGATGTGATGGAAAAACATCATGATATTGTGACATGTCGTGATATCATGACCAAGGCAAAAGGAAGGAAGGTGGAAGAAAAGAATGTCATGATATCGTGACATGTCGCGATATCACGACCAAAAGAAAAACATGCAGTCTAGGCTATCATAAATGCATTCCTTCATGCACGACAAGCTAGTGATAGTGAAGCAACAGTCTCAGAGGAAGATTCCAGCAAGCATGTCGGCCACTCACGTATTATATCTAGATATGCATTTAAGACAACTAGCAACGAAGCAGCAGTTCTAGAAGAATATTTCAATGGTTATGGCAGCCAGTCGCGCACCTCACCTAGAGTCCCATCAATGCGACTTTCCAGTATTGAGCCAGGTGGCTATTGCAGATCGTGGGAAGTTTGAAAACATAGAGGGTCGGGGCCTCAATAAAAACCCAATAATTGTAATGAGAACGGGCTGGCAAAATGGTAGATTGCTGTATATTCTCTATAAATTCTTCTAAAACTATCAAAATATTGATTTTGGCTCTTGTTTTACTTGTATCCTTTACTGTGTTAGTTCTGTTCTCCACCAAGTGGTATCAGAGCCAGAATTTCCTAAGTGTGTAACATATCACCGAACGTGAGGCAATTACACTAGGATCTATGGAAGGGTTTGTGAGAGAGTAAGCAAAATGCCTCCAAGAAGAAACCCTGTTGGTGGGAGAGGCATGACAACAATGAAAGCTGTCCGAGTTTTGCAAAGGCAAATGCAAGCCCTACAAGAAGAGATGCGTAGAGTATTTGAACTAAGAAGAGATGAAGATAGCAAAGAGGAAGATGACGAAGAAGAGGGTCGACCTAAGGAAGAAGAAGAAGCAATAGATCCTGCTCAAGCCAGACTATACAAAGCCATATCCCAGATTGGGAAGACACCAAAGATGGAGGTTTCCACGTATTTCAAGAACCTTGATCCAGAGGAATTGATCGACTAGATCAACGATCTGGAAGAGTAATTTTAGTACAAGGAGGTTGAGGATCCTGATAGGGTCAAATTCGCTAAGACAAACTAAAAGGTCATGCCATCATATGGTGGAAGGGAGTGTAGCTGGAGTGGAATAGAAGAGGAAAAGAGAGAATAACAAAATGGGAATGGATGGCAGAAAAGCTAAAGATGCAGTTCATCCCAGGTGATTATGAGTTAGACCTGCTAAAGAAGATGCAATGTTTGAGGCAATCAAGTAAGTCTGTAAAAGAATACACAGAAGAGTTTCATAAAATTATGATCAAACAGGCCACTCAGAGGCCAACAAGGAGAAGGTAGCCCATTATATTAATGGGTTACAAGCAAGTATTCAAGAAGAATTAAGTCTAGTCTGGATGACCACCATAGAGGACGCTTACCAATTTGCCCTAAAGGTTGAAGAAAAGCTCAATAGGAGGTTTGAGAACAAGCAAAGAGGAAGAGGTCGTGGCGGAAGAACCGATGGAAGGACCAGTGGAAGAAAAAATGAAGATTCTTAGAAGAATGGAGAAGCTAGCAGTAATCAAGAACAAAGGAGAGAAAATACCTACCGTCCCCATAATCAGAATAATTATTACCAAGGGGGAAGGGGTAGAGCTGGACATGGCCAGGGAAGAGGAAGATTCTATGGAACCTGTTTCCAGTGTGGAGAAGAGGGACATCACCAATACAAATGTCCACATCAACAAGAAAGGAATAATAGGAGGCCGAAAGGAAATGCCAGAGCCGTGGTCGCTGATGAAGATGTTGGATCTGAGCATTCTAAAGAAGCAAAGAGAGGAGAATTAATTATCATAAGGAGAGTCTTACTGAATGAAGATGGGGGCACAGATTAGAGGAAAAGCTTATTTTGCACAAGGTGTAAATGCACGGGTAAGATTTGCAATATTATTATTGACAACGATAGCATGGATAACCTAGTTTCAGAGGGAATGGTTACAAAGCTACAACTAGAGAGGAAGAGACACCCGCATCCATATAGGATCACATGGTTGCAGAAAGACCATAAGGTTTTGGTCATTGAAAAATGCCTGGTAAAATTTAGCATTGGGAATTACCGTGATGAGGTCCTGTGCGACATCCTACCCATGGATGCATGCCATTTGTTGTTGGGAAGGCCATGGAAGTTTGACAGGTGCATGGTTCATGATGGCCATGCCAACACCTACTCCATGACAAAGAATGGAATGCGTCATAAGCTAAAACCCCTAAAGGAGGTGGAAGAAAAGGTATTGGCAGTGCCAGAATTTGCTTAGTTGACGGGAGAAAAATTTTAGATGATTTGAAGCATGAACATATGTGTTATGCATTAATTCCTAGAGTCAGGGAGAAAGAATGCAAAGATACCCCAATAGAAGTCCTAGATATTTTGGAGGAATTTCTAGATATTATATCTGATAATGTACCTAAGGGTTTACCCCCAGTAAGGAATATCAGTCACCATATTGATTTGGTGCCAGGATCAAGCTTGCCCAATAAAGCTGCACATAGAATGATGCTTGTAGAAATTGATGAGCTAAACAGGTAGGTCCAAGAGTTGCTGGAGAAGGGACTGATTCGTGAAATCTTGAGTCCATGTGCAGTACCTGCAGTGCTAGCACCAAAGAAATATGGAGAGTGGAGAATGTGTACAAACTCTCGAGCCATCAACAAGATCACAATAAAATACAGATTTCCATTGCCAAGAATGGATGACATAATGGACTATTTGAGTGGAGCCAAGTACTTCACCAAGATTGACCTCAAGAGTGGTTACCATCAGATCTGTGTCAGAGAAGGAGATGAGTGGAAGATAGCCTTCAAGACCAGAGAGGGTTTGTATGAGTGGTTGGTCATGCCATTTGGGCTAAGTGAGGATCACTTCTCAATCCACCCAGGTGTCTGATGCAGGAGCATCCGAGGGCAGTAGAGCAATCTTGCATCAACCAAATTTTTCTAAGTATTTTGCAAAGAAAAATATGTGTCACGATATCGTGACAAAAAAAGTGTCACAATATCATGACCAAAGCAGGGAGCGAAGGTGCGGAGGACAAAATGTCATGAAATTGTGACATGTCATGAAATCATGACCAAAGCAGGGAGTGAAGGTGCGAAGGACAGAAGGTCACAAAATCATGACCAAAGCAGGGAGCAAAGGTGTGGAGGACAAAATGTCACAAAATCATGACATGTCACGATTTTGTGACATGTCACGAAATCACGACCAAAGTAGGGAGCGAAGGTGTGAAGGACAAAATGTCGCAAAATCATGACCAAAGTAGGGAGCGAAGGCATGGAGGATGGAAGGTCGTGAAATCATGACATGTCACGATTTCATGACAGAAATTGAAGAACGAAGACACGATAGAGAAATGTCACGATATGACAGGTCATGATATCACGACCAAAGCGGAAGGACAGGGATGCAATGGAAATACGTCGCGATATCGTGAAATGTCATGATATCATGACCAAGGCAGAAGGAAGGAAGGCGAAAGAAAAGAATGTCGTGATATCATGACATGTCATGATATCATGACCAAAAGAAAAACACGCAGTCTAGGCTATCATAAATGCATTCCTTCATGCACAACAAGCTAGTGAAAGCAACAGTCTCAGAGGAAGATTCCAGCAAGCATGTCGGCAACTCGCGCATTATATCTAGAGATGCAGTTAAGACAACTAGCAATGAAGCAATAGTTTTAGAAGAAGATTTCGATGGTTATGGCGGCCAGTCGCGCACCTCACCCAGAGTCCCATCAATGTGACTTTCCAGTATTGAGCCAGGTGGCTATTGCAGATCATGGGAAGTTTGAAAACATAGAGGGTCGGGGCCTCGATAAAAACCCAAGAATTGTAATGAGAACGGGCTGGCAAAATGGCAGATTGCTGTATATTCTTTGTAAATTCTTCTGAAACTATTGAATGAGAAATTTTGGCTCTTGTTTTCCTTGTCTCCTTTACTGTGTTATTTATGTTCTCTACCATTTTCCAAGCTTCTGTAGAAGTTGTTGCTGAACTAATATATGATTGTATTTCATCTATAATTGAAAAATTTATTATCATGAGTGCTTTTGCTTCATTTTATTCAAATTTTTGAATCTCATTATCCCTTGTAGTAGGTTTAGTTTTTGCTCCTTTAACAATATCCCAAAGCTTTTCAACTATCAATATTGACCTCACTTTGTTTTTTCATGAAGATTAATTAGGTCCTTTAAGAAGTTGGGATTATGTAAGAATGAACTTATTTGTTGTCATGATGATGCTTGTAAGCTACCTTATATCTCCCTAGAGTTTTGAGTATATGATAAAATACTATCTTTCAATTCTTTAACTTTTGTAGTATTCCTTTTAACTCCCAAGTATTTTAGTAAAAGATCAAGTTTGATAAGATATTTTTAATTTCTTAAGTTTTGTAAAATACTTTCTATCTTGCAAGTGTTTTGAATGTACTATAATATTGATAGTGTGCTTAGCTTTCTTTGAGTTGAATCCCTTTTATCTCCCTAATTTTCAACTTCTATTTTTTTCACCTTATTTCTCCTATTAATGAATAAATGGAAAGCTATAGATAGATTTAATGCACCTTCAAGTTTTGATAAGGTTCTTTACTTTCAAGACCTTTAAATTGGAATTCTTATGTCTCATAAATTAGAGCAAGAGACAAATTCTAAATGCAATTTCCAAATTTCTATAAATGCTATAAAAGCTTCTTTCAATTTTCAAAAGTTTAATTTCTAAATTTCAATAATTTAAATTGGTGTAGAACTCCTTATATCTCCCTATTTGAAAATTTAGAATCTATGGTTATTTGCAAATTTAATTATTTTAATTTATAAGTAGAATTTCTTTTTTCTCCAATGTAAAATATTTGCAAATAATCCTTGTGCTTGAATAAAGTAAATCCAAATGCTTTTAATTAAACCTTTCTTTCTTCAAGAATGCATTCAAATATTCAATAATGCATCTAAGGTTATACTATATCAAAGTAAATCCTTATATCTCCAAATATCTAATTAATCTCAAGCACTAAGAATTAATTAGTTTCAACCTTAGTAATAAAGTTCTTTATTCCTCCTTCAAATTTATAAAATACAATTTTATTAAATAAATACAATATCTATTTAAACTTGGGTGTGTATTGTTTGTAGTATTCTTCCTTTGAATTGCAGGTTGCACTTGTCTTGGGTGCTATATTCTATTCTCCTCCTTCAATGCTTATGATAGCATTAAATGCACTTTACTTTGGCACCTTGAAATTATTGACTTTCCAATGTGCTCTTGCTAGTTATGTTCTCCTCATAGTGTATTGGGTTTACCTCCACTTTGCTCTTCTCTGTTATGCTCTACGTGCTCCTTGTTGTCTTCTTAATGCATGGGTAAAATGTGACTTATCACTCATGCAAGGCATGTGTTTGGACTTCCTTTGGAGTTTTCTTTGACTATGTGACACTTGGTGGTAGTGGCTCTTCAACTCCTCCTTTCAAGCACTGCAACTTCTTGTAACATTCCTCAACCTCCTAAATGCATTTTTCTCCTTCCAAGTGGCATATATCTTCTTAAGTTTGGTATGGTGTTGTCCTATCTCCAAATGGTACACTTATTTACACTAAAATGTTTTTCTAGGTGGCGCTAATGCTCATAAACCTTATTCCACATGGAAACTGTAAAGTGTAACTCCTTCATGTGTTCTTTGTAATGTAGTGTTGTTTCCACTATAATGTTATACACTTGGTGTTGTAACTTATTTATTCACTTCTCAACATGGCCTAATAAAATGATTACTCTTCTAAGCAATGTTATTTTCCTTCTTGAATGCTCAATAACACATGATGCTTCACCTGTTCTTTCTTTGCTATGTTCTCAAAATTCCAAAAGTAGAATATTCTTGGTTCTTAACTCATGGTTACTATGGCGATTAAACCTTGTTGTTGTACATAGAAAATGCAAATTTATTTTCCCTCCTATGCTTCAAAATGTTACCTTGCTCTCTTGTATGGTGGATTCTCCTCTTGGATATGGTAGATGGTTCTTATCCTCTTTGCAAGCTATTATAATGGTGGATTAATTGTTTCCTTCTCCTCCTTGGCAACTCTCTCCTCAGTCTCCTTAGTTAAAATTTCCAATGATTATTCCAAGATTTTTAACTATGCAAATACTGTGTCTTTTGGATGGCTATGCTTTGCACTATAGTATATCAAATCTATGCTTAAGATTAATGTCTTCTTTGCTTTCAATATATAGTAGGAATTTGATATTATTCTCTTCCTTTGAAATATATCTAACTCCTATTTTATTAGTGTAGGTTTTAATCCTTGTAAAAACTATCTTCTACACTTCCTTGAAGACTTAAATATCTTGCAACTTTAAACCTTGAATTTGATGCTTTTCAAACTTAATAATAAATCAAATATGAATGTTCATATAATTAACCTTTTGCACCAATGTTGCATACCTTTTTGACCTCCGTTTCATGATGGATTTATTGGTGACTTCGATCACCTAATTACTGACCTGATTTTGATAAATTTGCAGCTCTAATTTTTATTACTATGCTGCTAAAAAATTATCTATTTTGCAACTCTTCTTTCTGTCCAAAATAGCTCCTTAACTCTCCCAATTTGCAGCTTTAATCCCTATAACTTTATTGCTCGAAACTTGTCTATTTTTCTACTATTCTTGCTGTCCAAATAAGCTTATAAACTCTATCTATTTGTAGCTTTAAAACTCCTTTAACTTGCTATTCTAGGACCCTAAAATTTATAGCTATTAGTGTTGCTCAAATTGGTCCTCTTGCTATCCTGAACTATGAAATTTTCAGATTCTAATGTAGCCAATTTATCCTCTGATATGCTATCTAATGTGTTACCTTTAAATTCTGAAATTTGGTAGGAAAGTCCTCCAATTTACAACTATCTTTACCTCTTCAATTTCTGCTGTAAAAAATAGCAATCTCCTTTTCTGTAAATCATACTTCAAATCTTCAAATGTAATCTTTAAACCTCTCAAATTTGATTATGTCTTCTAGCTCCTTTCTCGTCCAATATCCCCATTGAATTATGAATTCAATATTTGCATCTTTTTTGGCCTTCTTCTCAAGAATCTAAACATCTTAAAGTCTTCAACAATCTCCTCAAAATTTTAACAAAATTCTTTCCAAATCATTCTCCCTTTTGGGTTTGTTTTTGGATGGTGATTATTGTCCCAAATTCTTCTCTATCAGGAAATTTTCCTTTCTAAAAATATTCTCCCTTTATATCTCCTTAAATATCCTCCAATGGTCTTCTTCAAATATTTAATGAGGCTTTCCTAGCCTTCTCCTTCTTTATTCTTCAAGTAATATTGAGGTATGTCTCTTGGGCCTTCAAATTTTGTAGCTTCTCTTCTTCTCAAAAATTCAATGAGATCTTCCTTGATCTCTCCAATATTCAAACATGGAATTTTTGTAATGAAATCACTTTCATAGATCTCCTAATTCTACTAATTTTAAAATCTGCAATAGGACCTTTGCTAGTCCTTCTCTATATTTAATATTCCAAATTTGTAAGTTCTTCAATGGGACCTCCTATGGGTCTCTTCAATATTCAATGTGAAGTCTTCAATATTAAATGAAGATCTCTTTTTTGAGTCTCCTCAATCTTCTATATGAAAATCTACAACTCTTGCAATGGGACCTTTTCATTAAGGCCTCCAAAATCTTCAATCTTCAACTTGTTGCTTCAAGTGTTGGATTGATTCTAAAGAAGATATTCTTCCTAGATCTTGTAGGAAGATTCTCAAATTTCTTTGAATCTCCTCTTCTCTGCAAAAAAAGTATTATAAAATTATAATATGAATTTATTAAATCTATAGATAATGAATCTTCACTAGTTGAGTTATCAATCTAGTGGAATCAATGCTAAGTCCTATTATTTACAAGTTTTTATGTAAATTTGTGGAAATACTCTAGCCAATTGCAATTTCAAAAATTCTTAAAGTGAGATTTCCCATATCCTCTCAATCTCTCTTGTGGATCTCTCTATTTACTATCAATCAACCTAGTGCTCTAATACCACTGCTAGCTTTTAAAACTATAAACTTAAAATAAATGCAACCACAAGTAATAAAATAAGCATGTAATGTTATAACTATGATAATGGTAATATAATAAGCAAGTAAATAGCATGAGAAACTTATGAAATAACTCATGAAATATCCATTAATGAAAGCTCACAAAAATTTGAACTTGTTACAATATGTGGAGATCTCAATGCTCCATTCTTCATACAAGTTCTACATTGTAACTACTATCTCTCTACTCTACTAACTCTTCTATTCTTCTACTTGTTCTACTTCCTTGTACTACTAAGACCTATATATAATGATATGAATCTTGGCCTTCCATATTCCTATGACTCTTCATATTTCTATCCTATAGACTCATGTACATGTGGACACCATGCACATTTACATCATTGCACATTCTAATAATACTTGTGCATTTATTACATTACATAAATTAAATACTCAAGCCTTAATCTAAGACACTCTCCTAATATAATGATGTACCCAATATGGTATATTATCATGTACTAAATAATGTAATATATTCCAATATAATATAGTAGACCAAATATCAGGGTGTACTACAAATATGGTGGTATTTTTTTATGAGAGGTAGTATCTAAATTTCTTCAAGGTCTTCATGATGGAAAAAATCTACTTTTAAATTAGGGTATACCTCTATTAATATTTTTTAAGGGATTGACTCATAAAGGATAGAGAATGTTTTTCATCTTGGTCATTCTTCTAAGTTAGGATAACTACAATACTTCCATCTATTTCAAATATGTATATCCTAAAATATCTAGAGAGATCAGGTTTAATAAAGATAGAGGCCTTAGTGATGGTATTTTTGACCTCTTAGAAGGATTTTGTTCCCTATTCATTTCAATCTAGGAAGGCATATTTCTTTAGCATCTTAGTTACAGGACTAACCATTTGAATAAAATTGGTAATAAATTTATCTACAAATTGGATCCACCCTAGGAATGACCTAATACCCTTGATTGATGTGGTAAATGGTAGATATTGAATGGATTTATTTTGATTAGGCTATATGGCTAGATATCCTTTTGATAATATATGGCTTGAAAATTTATCCTCTTAGACCATAAAGATAAATTTCTTAGGGTTTAGATAAATATCAAACTCTATTCTTGATAAAAATGGTAGCCTCATATATAGGATTCTATGAATGTGATTGAACGCATTGAACCATATCTAGAGGTACGAGGGCAAAATTTCTCTATGGTTGAAGACAGACATCCCCATGGAGAGAATTTCAAATTGATAGACTATGCATGAAGAAAGTTGGGTGTAGTGTAAGTTATAAGGGAGATAGGGTTTGGGGTAGCATTTTTCTATAGCTAAAGTTGGATGTTCCTATGAAGAGAAGTTTGGACTGACATTCCTATCAATGAAGAAATTTGGGTGCAAGAAAATTTATTAAGCACCATGATGGTTCTGTTGAAAAAATATTCATTGGTATTAAAAAAAATGTAATAGCTAGAATTTAGGGTAGCATTTCTTTACAACTGAAGGTAGGCATCCCTATTGTTGGAGTATATTATATTATTTGATACCTTGTAAGTATTTTGTAAATACTTTGTAAATATTTGGAGTCTAGGAGTCTTGTAAATATTTATCTTTTAGTAATCATTAGATGTTTGTAATTAAGGAGTCAATAAATATATTTCTCCTATGAGAAATATGAAGAGTCATATCTCCTAGGAGTTTGAGGAGATGAATAGATAGTTGAATATGAAATGTCAAGAGCCTCTTTGTAAAGGCTATTTGTAGAGTAGCACATGAGGTTGTTTTGTAATGGAAATTGTACTATATATTCTTGTAATGTAATACTTTTTAAACCTTGTCATATTTATGAATATACTATAACTATTTCTACCTTGAGTTATGGATTCATTACATGTGATATTGTGTTTCATTTATATGTGATATTTTTAAATATTTGTATCCAAAGATGATGAAATATAGATAATTTGCTAATAGTGGTATTAGATCCATGTTTGAGAGAAGCCAAGGTAAGAGGAACTAGGTTGAGAAGTCAAAATAGAGAGAAGCCAAGGTTAAGAAAATCTATAGTTTATAGGAGCCAAAATTGAGGGAAGCAACATTGAAAAAAGACATCATGAAAGGGCTGTAGTGATAAATCCATGTGAAGGTGTTGTAGGTGAGTCTAATTAAGTTTATCATTTGTTTATGCCATATTTATTTTTCTCATACTTGCAAGTTCTTTGTAAAGTGGAGTGAAAATGCAAGAAAAAATGTTAACTTACAAGTTCCTTTATCATGAGAAGTATGAGATTAAGGAAAACCTTGAGAGGAACATGTTGTTACAATTTTCAAACCTATAGATAAAAGCAAAACCATGAAGAAATGTGTTTATTAGTATGTCTAAACATATATAGGAGAGTCAAAGTAGCCTCTAAGAAACCTATATTAAGAGTCAATAGTTTTTTTTACATATCAGGTTAGACCACTATATGAGATAAACTAGAGCAATTTTTAGTGTGAATTATCCAAAGGTGAAGGTGGTTGCTACATAAGAAAGACCTTCTAGAAATAAGTCAAGCTGGACACCAGTGATTTATTGTAGAATAATATTCAAGACCTGGAGGATGTTCAACATTAGAGCAAGAGTAGCTAGATACACCCAAGGGTGTAGTCATAATGCACAAAGATGTCTTAGTGTCAAAAGCACATGATTTTTAGAATATTGGAATTTTAATTCTAGTCTCAATGGAATACTAGAAGCTTAAATTCAAGCATCCAAAGGTACAATGATATTCATTTTCCAAGGTTTAATATAAAAGGTGCATAGTAATTTTATTTATTAAAAAATACACATTTCAAAGCAATAATTTTTAAGGAGAATAATTAAAGAGCATAAAATAATTATGTTAAAAAGAATTAGTTAAGATATTTGAGAAAATATAAAATAATTGAAAGTGAAATATTTGTGAAGAAAGAATTGAAAGTGAAATAATTGAGAAGAGATAAAAGAATTTGAAAGAAAATTTAAAGTCAAATATTTAAGAATTAAAAGAAAGAAAATATTAAAAGAGAATATTTTGATTTGTCCAAATAGAAAGAAGATTTAATTGAAGAAGATAATAACATAGGTTTTAACAAAAGAAATGACAGAAAGAAAGAAAGGAAAAGGATAAATTATTAAAATAATATTGGCTTGCATTTTGACAAGATAAATTCATTCAAAATGTTTCAAAATATTGAAGTCCATCAAGTGAATTTGATTTGCAAAAGACATATCTAAAGGAAAAGTTTTGAAGGTACATTGATAAAAGAATATTTTTCAAGGCAAATACAAGGATAGATTATTAAGAAAGCTCCATAAGATATGAAATATATCTATCTTAGCTTCCAAAGTTCATTGAAATATTGAAAGAAAAATAATTAGGGAGAAAAGAAATTAATATAGAATATTTATGATAAATTTTAAAAAAGAAAGCAAGAAAATTATCTTATGAAGAATTAAGCTCATTATTTATTCAAAGCCATAAAAGTGAGATTCAAAGGAAAAGAAAAAAGGAAACCTTACAAATAAATTTCAAAGAAGGAAAATATTGAAAAAAAATCAATTTTAAAAATTCCTATAAAAATTATAGTTAATTAGTTAGGAAGTCTAAAGGTTTTCTACTTGATGATTAAAAGAATTTTTAATTTGCTATCGTCCAAGCAAATTGTAAATTAGAAAATTTGATCATATTTTTGAAATAATCCAAGAAGACATTATTAGTGATTCTACTTGTGAGAAATAATTTTCTAAAACACCATGGCAAATACAAAAATATTCCTCTTAGAATCTCAATTATTAAAAGGACCAAATTTTACCCCTTGGAAAAACAAGATAAAGTTAATTTTATTGTTGAAAAACTTTGGGACATAGTCATAAGAGATAAAACTATCCAAAGGATATCATAAGTAGACAAAAATATAAATAAGAAGATGTAAAATCATTATGCTAATAACATTTGGGATATCAGATGAAATACAAGCACATATAAGTGAGGCCAAAACTTCACAAGAGGCTTGGGATAAACTATGCACCATATTTAAGGGAAATAATGAAGCCACTATTCTACACTTGCAATCATAATTGTATTCACTGAAAGTTCAATATGGTGAAAACATAGAATATTTTCTTATAAGGATAGCAAATTTAAAATCAAAACTATAAACTATGGGAGAGAAAGTAGAAGAAAATTTTCTTGTCCAAGTTACACTTAGAGCACTTCCAAAATCATTTAAAACATTGGTCACATCTCTTCAAGTGTCAAATAGAAAAGTGTCATTTGAAGAATTGGTTAATATCCTTCAAGAATATGAAATAAAAAATCAAGAGATGAACTATCAAACAATGCTTTCATTTTGGTAAAAATGACACAAAGTAACATAAGCCTTATACCTTATCTACACAAAATAAGTCAAAATGAAAAATAAGATATTGTCATATATGTAACAAAGAAGGACACAACCAATTTTTGTAGATATAATTTTCTCAATCAATGGAAACAAATGCATAGACCTTTCCATAGATATCAACCAAATTAGCAATGATATATATTAACATGATAACAATATCCAAAAAGGGAAAATAAAAAACAACACATGGTCTAAGAATTATAAGATTCAAAATCTATTTGAGGAGGACTATGAATCAGCTCACAAAACACTTATGGAAAAATTTAAAACAAATTTGACATCAAAATCTTGTGAAGAAAATCTTGAAAAAGAACAAGATGAAATATTGAGTAGTAAACTCAAAGTGATAAATCATGAGACATGTGGCCTACTTAAGTATAACACTAGTGATCTTCATCAAAACAAAAATATGAGTTGTGATTTGAAATCTAAGACAATAGATGTATGGGATATTTTTCAGGGAATAGACATAACATGTGATAGAAGGGATTTAAACAATATTTGTAAAGATAAAGAGAGTAAAAAAGTATAAGCATTGATTGTGATGCATATAGTGATCCTTTATAAAAAAATACACTAATGGTTTCAGTGATACTCTTTAAATGTTGATATAGAAATTTGTTATGTATAAAAAATTTATGAGACAATCAATATGTGTGATGGTCAAAACTAGATTGCTAGAATCGATGACAGTGATAGTTCATTTTTTGTTAATGAATATTTAGATATTATTGATGTTAACAAGGATATCACTAGATGGGTTAATCTAAAAAATTATGATTTAAGGGTTTTTCAATTTGATAATGTTAGTTTCATATGTGTTCATATGGGTGCTTGTATATAAAATTATAGCTTTGATTGTATAGAGTGTGTTGGTCAAGATGTAGGCCAAATTGTCAGAGTAAATGGATAGTGTGGTGTTAATGATTTGAAGTCTTCAAATAGTGACAGGGATAATGATGGTATAAGTCATTTAGTATTTATCAATGATGATCCTAGTTATAACTTATTACATTACAATTAGTATAATGATAAATTTGGTGTTAAATAGGGATATATGGAAATAGGGCAAGGAATGATAGGACTTAACTCAAGATACAGAGACCTTATATTTACAAGACAAGCTAATGAGACTGGTTTTGTAATAAGAAATGTTGACATAAGTGACATTGAACATGTAAAAAATAAAAGTAGGATAAAATTTATTAAAAAGTAATAAAAAATAGGCATAATATATATGGGTATAAAACAAAGAAATATTGCATCATCCATTGTAAAATTTGTGGAGAAAATAATCAGTCTTAAAAAAAAATTCAAAAAAAGAAAAGCAAAATAGATGTACACTTTGGATGGATAAACATGAAAAATGGAATATAATTATGAAAATGTTGAAGTGTTTCTACAAAAAGAAAAAGAACTTGATGAGCATAAGTTCATCCATAAATGATATTTTGTATCAAAAATACCCTATAGTATTTATGTTTGCAGAGGAAATAACATTTAAACATGCAAGAAAGGAGTTTGATAGTTCATAAACTAGTCCAAGAATAAAATTCAATCCCAATCTAGAAATATAGAATAAAAAATTTAAGAGCTAGACTGACTACAAAAATTAGTGTCAGAACCAAAATTAGAAAGAAAGAAAGAGCCAAAGTCAGTACCAAAACCAAAACTGAAAAGTTAGAACCAAAATCAAAGATCAATAGTATACCAAATAATGTATACAAAGAGGTGTTAGAGTATATTACACTATTTTATACCTTGCAAGTATTTTGTAAATAGAGTATAGGAGTCTTGTAAATATTTGTACTTTAGTAAGCATTAGATATTTGTAATTAAAGAGTCAATAAATATATTTCTCCTATGAGAAATATAAATATTCATATTTTCTAGGAGCTTGAGGACTTTGAGGAGATGAATATATAGTTGAAGATGAACTTTCAAGAGCCTCTTTGTAAAGGCTATTTGTAGATCAATACATTGTAATGGAAACTATAGTTAATATGTTCGAACTGTAATACTTTTGTAACCCTATCATCTTTGTGAATATAGGGTGACCATTTTTACCTTGAGTTATGGATGATTATATGTGAGATTGTGTTTCATTATTCTATTTTATATTCTTAAATTTTTGTATCCAAAGTTGATGAAATATAGAGCATTGGCTAACATCCATGAAAGGAAGTTTGGGTTAACAAACCTCTGCATGAAGAAATCTAGATGCAAGGTGAGTTGGAAGGGAGATAGGGTTTGGGCTAACATTTTTTTGTGGATAAGAATTATGTTTATAAAATTTTATTCATGTATTAAAATTTAATTCATGCACAAATAGATGAAAAAAAAATCTTTTTGGAAGGGATCTAGGGCTTAGATTAGCTCTTTTTTGTAGCTAAAGGTAAATGTCCCTATGAAGGAAAATTTAGGCTAATATCCTTGTACATGAAGAAATTTGGCACAAGAAAATTTACTAAGTACCAATATGGTTTTATAGTCAAAACATTCAATGGCATTTAAAAAAAATGGTAATAACAAGGATTTGGGGTAACATTTATCTACAACTAAAGGTAAACATCCCATGAAGGGAATTTTAAGTCAATAGACCTATGCACAAAGAAATTTTGGTGTAGAGTGAGTTAGAAGGGAGCTAGGGTTTGGGGTGGCATTTTCTATATCTAAAGCTAGATGTTCCCATGAAGGGAAGTTTGGAACAACCTTCCTATGTGTGAAAAAAGTTTGATGCAAAAATTTTACCAAGCACCATTATGATTTTGTTTCCAAAACATTCACTAATATTTAAAATAAAACTTGGTAATAGCTAGGATTTGGGGTAGAATTTCCCTATTATTGAAGATACACATCCCAAATAAGGGAATTTAATATTTATAGACCTATGCATGAAGAAATCTATGAACATGGTGAGTTGGAATGGAACCAAGGTTTGGGGTAACATTTTTTTTGTGGCTTAAGATGGATGTTCCCATGAATGGAAGATTGCATTGACATATATGTGCATGAAGGAATTTGGATGCAAGAAATTTACTAAGCACTACTATGGTTTTATTGCCAAAAAAAATCATTGTTTCAAAAGGGAATGGTAGTGGATAGACTGAAAAAATAAGGGAGTCAAAGGATGGAATTATATTTGGAAATAAGAAAACAAAATAATAGTTGAAGGTTAATAATATAGTGAATAATAGCTACAAGGAGCCACAATATGAAGAAAGGACATGCAATGAAGATGGAAATTAGAAGAAAAATGAAGGAGATAGGATGGGGGCCAACACTTAAAAATTTATAAAGAAGTCATATTTTTCAATAAATTCTAGAGTAGAACACCCAAACAAGTGTAGAGCAAAGGGATTATTAGATCAAGGCAAGTTGTATTGAATGTCATGGAATGAAGAAGTAGAAGCAATGGATTATATAGAAGGATTGGGTGAACATTCAAAGAAATTAATATTTTGTTCCCAAGAGGAGCTTATAGAATTATAGAACAAAAGGACTAAGTATTCCATAAATTAGACTGTCAAAGAAGAAGAGGGAAGTAGAATAGAAGTAGAGATAAAAGTAAATAATTCCAGACTCATCACTAATTTAAGGTCAAGAGTTAAATTTAAATCTCTTTTATCTAAATAAGGTAATATGTAAGATAAAAAATACATAAAAAAATAAAAGGAAATAGTTAAAATGGTGGTGGGGGAATATTTTATGCTCTAACAAGTTTTACTATTGAAATATAAAGCTCAACTAGGAAGGTTCTTGATATACTCAATGAAAACAAAAATTCTTCATGATTGGATAAATTCAACATGGTTGGACTTGTTGGGATATATCCCAACATACCATGTAATTAAAAAATGCTAGATATATTTTGTATTCCAGAGAGTAGAATATGTCAAAACTATAAGAAATGAAATATGGAGATGGGGTCATAGTATCCTTACTCCAAAAAATTAAACACCTAGGTTTGATCCTAGCTCTAAGAGGATAACCACCCAACATATTTGGTTCATGTTTCCTACACAATCACTAGAATATTAGAATGAGAAGATGCTAATGTATATAAGGAAATTTGTGGGAGTTTTTCTAGAAGTGGACTCCAAAATTTTAAATGGCATTCAAAATTTGGTAGCTCGAATCTTAGTTGGTATGGACCTAATTCTAGGATTACATAAGAACATATAATTTTTTATTGGAAGATGATATTACACATAGAAGTTAGACCATATTGGAGTCCTCTTTTGATGTAGTTTCTACCTCTAGGATGGTCATATAAAATTAGAATATAGACCAGGAAGAAGCAGTAGCCACAAAAAGGAGTAGATAGAAGCTAAAAATCCTATTGGTAAAAGTAACAAAGAGAAGATAAAAGCTCAAGTAGATAAGGGACAAGAAACAACCTCTGGAACTCTATAAGAAAAATAGTAAGCATCACTCAATAAAAAAAAATGAAAATTAACAAGCAACTAGAAAAATATTCATGGGAGTTGTAGAAGAGAAGAGGGAAGCTTTGTAGATCTTTGATAAAGAGCTTAGAGGACTAGATTTAGGTAATCCAATAATATATTTGCATGATGATTTGAATAATATAAATTATAATTTTATTTCCCTATACAAATTTAGATTGAGATTGATTTTGGAGGACCAAATTGAGAATATTCTTGAGATAAAAATGATAGAAGAGAGTGTTTCTCCCTCGATAGGGGAAAGGAGGAAGAATATGGAGGATAGACAAGTAGAGGGATTAAGCAAGGATTTATTTTTGGATTAAAGAGGGAATACTCTCTATAAGATAAATTTAGAGAATAAAAATGAAGAAGAAATAAACCTATTGGAGAACCTTCCCCCTCAAAGAGAAGAAAAAGAAGTAAACTTAGGAGATCCTCCATCAATAGTTTTTTCTCTCCCTCTAGTTCCTCATCTCCATGTAATGTTTTACCTCATGTAGGTAGATATGCTTTAAGATATTAGAAAAATGCAAGTGGATAAGATATTTATGAAAATTCAAAGGGGGCTAAGCTTTGGAACCAGTCAAACTCAAGGTTCCTCAATATGTAGGATTTCCTATCTAAAATATTTCAAAAAAGAGCTAAGAAAGAAAGTATATCTGGTAAACAAAGATCTATTTATTGGGTACATAGAGTAGCATATCCCCATGTTGTAGGTAATCCATGATTATAATATCTCTAAAAATTAGAATTTTGGGGGCTCCTCATGAAAACATAGCCCTAAAAAGACTTATTAAACTTTAAAAGTGTGATATTATATTGATTCAGGAAACCATGTTAGAGGTAGAAAAGAAAAAAAATATACTTAATTCACTCCTACCAAGACAAAATTTTATTGGGGTGGAATCAAATGGAAAATTTTGGGGAATTATCTTGGGATGGAAAAATTATTTCCAATTGATTGAAAGCTCTTTCATAGAAGTTGGAGTAGTATCAGGATTCCACTCCAAGGAGTTAAGGCAAACTATAACTATAGTTAATATGTATGGTATGTATGGAGTTAAGGTTTTTTAGGAGGAATTTTTTATCCAAGATATTCTAAACATGAGAATTTAGTAGTGGGAGGGGATTTAAACTTTGTTATAAAAATAAGTGAAATATGGGGAGAAGAGGCTAGAATAAATCCACTAGCCAATGTTTTCCTTAAAAAAAATTTAAATGCTAGACTATGTGATATAGAACCAACAAAGCTTACTCCTACATGGAAGAACAATCAAATTGGAAAACAAGGTATATCTGAAATATTGGATAGATTTCTAGTTTTGTATAATATCATAGATTTCTCTAGTAAGATGAGAATATGGATAACCCAGGTTTTGTAGGTGAGTTCAAGAGGAGAGGGCAATCCTCTAAGGGAGGTCCCAAGTTTGAATCTCCACTCTACAAAAATGTTGAATTGGGTACCCAAAATCCAATTGATAATGTTGGTGTGGGCAGGGTCGGGCATGACTCTAGGGTGATTTTGATGGTGTAGAACCCCCTGGTCGTGGTCTCTCAGACCAAGACGGCCTCGCAAGGGATTTTTCACTTAAAAAATATGAGAATATAGATAGAATAATATAAAGTGTTAGATCATTCTCCAATCCACTTACAACGAGAAAAATATGAGGATAAACCACTAGGCTCTTTCAAATTAAATCCCATTTAGCTAAGGGATGAAGAATTTCAAAACCTAGTAACATAATGGAGGTATTATGACCCAAACACAAAAGAGACAACTATGTTTTAATTCACTAGTAATATTAGGAGAATAAAATATGTGACATTAGGATGGGCCAGAGCAAAATACTAGGAAACAGAGGTAAGACTTATTGAAATTAAATCTTCTTTAAATTAGCTTTACAAGACTAGAGATAACAAAGTTTTTTAAGAAAATCAAATCATACAAATCAAAGAACTATAAAAAAATAAGAGATAATTGTTAGAATGGGAGAAGGAAAATGGAGAATTAAAATTAGGGCTTTATGGATAGAATAGGGGGATGCAAATACTTTTTTTTTTAATTATGCAAACAAAAGAAAATATACAAGCACAATTTAAAAAAAATAAGAGAAGAATGAAAACATTTTGAGAAGATTTTAATATTTGGCTACATTAGCAATAAACTACTTTAAATAATTTTATAAATATCCAAACAAATGTAAGTAATATTGAGGGAGATACAACCCTATGAAGTCAACCATAAGGAACAAGGGTAGTGATGATTTTCAAATTGTAAAAAATGAAATTGCAAATAGTTGTCAATTAGGGTTCAGATGATAAGAAGAGTAACCATGGGTTAGTACTTTAGTGAGGCTGGACATAGAATTTTTTAGCTAAGTATTTTTCCCTTCTTCATATTAGAAATTTTGCATGCACATTATTATATTTTTTATATCAAATATTATATAGGACAATCTAATGAATTTCAATAATTTTTTAGTTTTAGTTTCCTTTTCATGGACTGATTTATAGTTTAATCCTTAGAATCATCTCTAGTGGTAGAAGTTAGTGCAACACCTCAAAGAGATCCTCATTGCTCCAAGATAGGGAAGATTTTGTAAAATTTAATGGGTACTGGCTAGGGGCTTTAGCCTTGAGAAAATGGATTGATAGGAGTTAGAAGTATCCAAGAGTGATTTTATCCTCTCTTCCCAAAGGTTTATTCCTAGCCATTTTTTATTCTAGGGAAGAAAGAGAAAAAATCCTAAAAGGGGGTCCTTGGCTTATGGGAAGGACAAAACTCTTCCTTACCCATTGGTATGAAGGCTTTTCACCTAAAAATAAAAATCTATCCCTAGTACCCATCTGGGTTAGGATGTTTGGGTTACCCATTGAATTTTAGAAAATAGATACCTTTAAGAAAATATTCAACACTTCAGGAGAATTACTTGAGATTTAAAATACTATGAAAGATGGATTCTTGGTTATTTATGCTTGGATATTGGTCATGGTTGATATAAGTAAAGCTTTACCATAATCAATAATTCTTGAGTATGGTAATAATATGTATACCTAGACCATATATTATAAAAACATATCTTTTAGATGTAGAAGATGTCACGAGGTGGGACATATTGAGATATCATGCCCTAAGAAGAGCCTAACAAAATCATAAGTAGAAAACCGTAAGAGAAACTTACAAATGGTTATGGATGAAGATGGTTTTCAACTTTCAAAAAATAGATCTAGAAAAATGAAAGAAAATAAATAGTGGAGACCAGTAAGGAAGGATATTAGAATAAATACCAACTCTTTTGAGGCTTTAGCCTATGAAGAAAAAGTGTATCAAAACTTAGAGGATAGTACAATAGGTTCAACATATTAACAAGGAACCATCTATTCAGTATGATCCTAATTTAAGGAAGAACATTCTTGATGAACCTAAGGAATGTGTTTCATCAAATTTATAGACTCTTAAAGTACCATGCACCATTCAGGAGAAAAAAATTGGTAAATAAAATATAGTTTTAGAAGTGAATACCTCTGCCATTAATAAGGAAATACCAAAAAATGAGCAAGAAAAGTTAAAAGCTTCTATAGTAGATCCAAGAGAGGATAAATATGATGAAAAAAATTATGAAAGAATATTGAGGAATATAATAATAAGACCTACTCCTAATATAGGTAAGGCAAAAAAGAAAAACCCTCAAATTATCAAGCAAGATCTAAGGAAGCAAGAGAAAACATAGAGAAAGGAACACAAACTAAGTTGGTTGAACTTCTCTTTACCAAACAAAAAAATCATATTGGTCATATGCAGGCAGGGCCAATAGCCCTTAATGAGACATTATTATCATCTCATGGAATATAAGGGGTGCTAATGCCCCCTAAAAGCAGAAGTGTATTAGGGACCTATATTTAAGTAATAAACCCCATATTATTTGTATACTGGAAACTAAAATGACAAAAGATATTTTAAAAACTATGAAAGTGGCATGGGAAATATGTGAATGAGATGCTATAGATTTTGAAGGACTGGTAGGAATAATTCTAACTTGTTGGAATCCTTCTATAACCTCCTATGTAACCATTCATAAAACTAGGCATTATATAGCCTCTTTAGTCACTTTCTACTTTGTAGATATTAGTTTCATCATTATCAATGTCAAAGATCTACAAATAAATCAAGTAGATTAGAATTTTGGAGTGGGATTGAATCCTTTATGAGAAGTACAAATCAAAAACTATATTCATGATCGTAGGATATTTTTATGCCATAACCAAGCTAGATGAAAATTTTAGGGGAATTTGAAAATTAATACAAGGTATGAGATATTTTTCAACTTTTGTTCAAAAAAAAAATCTATGGGAGGTTGATTTTGAATAATATAACTATACATGGACCAATAATAGAAGAGGCCAAAATCTAATAGCAAAAAAATTAGGTAGATGCATACTCTCAATCATTGGCTAGATGAAGGAACTTGTGTTAAAATTAATACCTTAACAAGGATTGATTAAAATCACTAGCTAATAAGAGTTAAAATGGTGGTAAGTGAATTAAAAATATATCATATTTTATATATGAGTAGATGTAGAAAGACCATCCTCAATTTTTTGATATGATAACACAAACGTAGAATTATTTAGGAAATGGTGGGTTGTATGCCCTTCCAAAACAAATTAAATCTATGACATCTAGATTAAAATAATGGAATAAGAACACTTTTGTAAACATTTAAGAGAAGAAAGAAGAACTAAATTATAAGCTTTAAAAATTCCAAAAAGGTGATCATAATAATCTAAGTGAAGAACATACACTTATACTGAGAAGGGGGGGTGAACAGTATAAGATGCAACCATTTAAAAAAAATTACTTTAGATAGCAGTGGCATCACCATAACATTAACCATCACATAAAGCAACACACAAAGAATATCCATTTTAATGTGGTTCAACCAAGATGGGCTACATCTATAGAAATATTTTCACTAAAATCTTTCTCAATCAAGTTCTTTGAAAAATCCTTTCCCTATTACAAATTTTATGAACTTCCTATCCAAAGGAGAATTCTTCCCCTCAACAATTATTTATGAGCCTCCTTGCCAAAGGAGAATCCTTCCCCTAAACAAGTATTTATGAGCCTCTTGCCCAAAGGAGATGCCATATCCCCTCAACAAGTATTTATGAGCCTCCTACCCAAAGGAGATGTCCTATCCCCCAAAGCTCTAGAAATGATACTTCAGAAGATCACTGCCTCTTTTGCCACTAGCAGGTGGAACTCCTTTCCATATAAGACGTCAGGTCTTCCTTGCTCTGGCTCTAGAGAATTTTTTCCTCACTGATCACCTCCACATCTACTCATAAAAATCTATACTAAACATAGTCAGTCAGTCCAGCACAAGTCCTCTCAAACTCTTTCACAAATCTACACCAAAATCATTCCTCTAGTCTAGCACAAATATGCTCTCAAATCTCTATTATATCAATCCAAAAGCTCAAAAAAATTAATAATAACTACTCACAAGTCTTCACCAAGACTTCATAAAATCTGTCCACAAGTTCTTCAACAAGAACCTATCCAAATCAGTCCTAGCAAGCTCACCAAGAACTTGCCCAAATCAGCTCAAGCAAGTTTACCAAGAAACTTGCCCAGTGTGAACACACAAAGAGAATTGTTAGAGACCCAATGTGTTTCATCCAATCATATCAAATCAATCTCATAGAAGCATAAAGAGAATTTTTAGAGACTCAATATGTTATATCCTTCAACTCTCAATATCAACTCAAATCAATCTTCATAGAAGCATAAAAAGAATTATTAGAGACTCAATATGTTATGTCCTTCAACTTTCAATCTCAACTCAAATCAATCTCATATAAGCATAAAGATAATTTTTAGAGACTCAATATGTTCTATCCTTCAACTCTCAATAACCAAACAATTCAATTAGAGTTTCAAAAACTTATAGCAATGGCATAAGATTCTCACTCAAAAACCCTAAAGCAAACTTCAAATGCTTCCACTCTCATAAACCAGAATTATGCAATAACTCATAAACTCATCATGATATCATAATGCATAATCAATACTTCCACTTTCAAAAAATAATATCCACTTCAAATAAGGAAACTTAATTTAATCCTTTTCACTCCAAACTTATTTTCATAAAACCATCAATCAATAATAACCATGGAAGAATGTGCCCATACCTTTACTTTGATGAAGAAGGAGAACTCAAAATCTATCACAACACTAACTCTCAATTTTCCATAAATTAGAGTTAGCAACAATGGAATAATGCACAATGATAAGAGTCCTAATAACACCTTATCACTCCAACTCATCAATAATAAAAACTCACAAATATACATATCAACAATATTCCTTTACACCTTATAAATCCCACTTAATATATCATAAAATAACTTCAACCTCAAAAATAATTACGAGAGAATATCCACTCAATAACTCCAAAGGCTTTCTAATCCCAATATGACATTAAGCACGATTATTCCTTAAACCCTTATAACTCCTAAAATACATTTACTTCTAAATGCATTTACCACATAAACATTAAGCATCAATAATAACAATGTCAAAGCAATATTTCTATTTAACATTATACCTCTATCCAGTTACCAACAATAATTTGCCAAGTCAAATCAAATATTCCACATTATCAACAAAATATCTACCTTGGAAAAAAATAAATTCTCCAACCGTAGGAGAAGTGTGGAGACACCAATATAAGCGCAAAAGTGCTTCCTCCTCCAAACTCATGGCCCAAGGAAACTGTTGTACCATGTGCACAATAATCCGTGACCAAAAATGAAACACACCCGAAGCGAATCAATCTCGACACCTCTGCCTAGTGAGCACCTTCGCTCCACTACCTCTACCGTTGGAGCACAAGTGCCCAATGAAACTCTCAAGCACCACTCGTCGTTTTACCTTCCCTTTGCTCGTAGAAATTAAAGACAAACAAATTTTTCTTCCTCATAGACGTAAGAAATCGAAACTTAAACACAGAGAAATATGAAAATAAAAAATCATAGAGAAATCCAAAATTGAATGTCACAAAGCAATACGAAATTGAAGGTCACAAAGAAATATGAATTTGAAGGTAATGGTGCAAATCGAAGGTGTATTGAACCTTAGGAATTAATGCCCTTTAATAGTCTTTTGCATCCCATGCAAGTTGACGTCGGTGCTCCTTCCAAACAAATGACATCGATGAGGTAAGTCTTCTACATTGGTGTCATTAAGGTTTTAGAAACCCTTTCAATAATAATTATTAAATTAATAATTATTATTTTATTAATAATAATCTTAACTTAAAACCTTTTCAATGGTTTGAGTTAATTAATTTATTAATAATCAAAATGGACTTTTAAGGTTTTTTTCAAGGAGTAAAAACCTTTTCATTAAGCCAAGATGGTTTTAATAAAAACCCTTAATGAGTCCATATGGTTTTAAGAAAAACCTTTAACCTTGTCACCATGGTTTTAATTAAAAACCCTTAAAAAAACATCATGGAATTTTCAAGATATTTTTGGCACCAAACTCTTTTTGACATCAGCACAAATTCTTTTTGATATCAACACAAACTCCTTTTGACATCAATGACAAATCACAACCATGAAGCTAGGCAACATACCCAAAATTGCCAACAATATCCCCCTTTGTCATTGATGGCAAACCACTACTGAAACCACTACCAACTGTCATAACTGAAACCAACTGAAAACCATCCTATGAAGCTTTTCTCCCCCTGACTCAAGGCTCTCCCCCTTACTCAAATATCTCCCTCTTTGTCATCAATGACAAAGGGTCACCTTTGGGGCTCAAGGCTAAGAATGAGCCTCTTAGCTTATCCCATCCTCCACCTCCTGTTGAGGTGATTAATTCTAGGGTGGGAGTAAAACTACTCCCAACTTCTTCCTTAAATACTCAAAAGTATCTCTTTGGAAGATGTTTGGTGAAAATGTCAACAATATGTTCCTTAGTAGGCATATATTCTAGCTTAACCTGCTTGTCCTAAACCTACTCTCTTAGAAAGTGATATTTGATGGGAATATGCTTTGTTCTTGAGTGCATTACTGGATTCTTGGAGATACTTATGGCACTTGTATTATCACACAATATGGAAATGGGTTGATCATGCTTTATTTTGAAATCCTCCAAGGTAGTATTCATACATAAAACTTGTGTACAACAAGCTACTGCTGCTATGCATTCTACCTCTATTGTAGACAAGGAAACTAAAGGTTGTTTCTTGCTTAACAAAGCAATTAAACAATTTCCCAAAAAGAAAGCTCCACCACTGGTGCTTTTTATGTCATCAATATTGTTGATCCAATATACATCTGTAAAAGCTCTAAGAGTGAACTTATCACTCTTGGGATACCAAATCCCAAGATCCATAGTGCATTTCAGATATCTGAGAATCATTTTTACTGCCATAACATGAGTTTCTTTTGGTGCATCCTGAAACCTTGAAACTAGTCCCACTGCCTGCATGATGTTTGTTCTAGTAGCCGTAACATAAAGCAAAATACCAATCATGGAATTGTACAACCTTTGATCTGCCTCTTGAGATTCATCATCCTTGCTCAACTTACACCCTGTAATCATTGGAGTACTAATAGGTTTGCTATCCTCCATACCAAACTTTTTCAGCATCTCTCTTATGTACTTGCATTTTGAGAGAAATATTCCTTCTTCTGATTGGGCAATCTGAAGTACTAAAAACAAGGAAAATTTCCCAATCATGGACATATCAAATTCACTCTGCATATTTTTAGCAAAATATTTACACATTTTCATGTTATTACCTCCAAAAATGATATCATTAACATAAACAACCATAATTAAGATATTATTTCCATCATTTTTTATATACAAATTGCTATCTGCCATACCTTTTTTGAAACCTTATTTTTGAAGATACCTGTCAAGCCTCGAATACCAATCCCTAGGAGCTTGTTTCAAACCATACAATTCCTTTTTCAATATACACACAAAATCTAAATTTTTTGAAAGTAAGAACCCTTCTAGTTGATCAATGTAGACTTCTTCTAACACACCATTTAGAAAAGCTAATTTGACATCCATATGATAGACCTTGAAGTTTTTAAAACTTGAAAAAGCCAAAAACCTTCTGATAGCCTCAAAGATGAGCAACTGGAGCAAAATTTTCTTCAAAATCAATTCCTTCTACTTGAGCATAACCTTTGCAAACTAACCTTGCTTTATTTTTGACTACCTAGCCATCTTCATTTAGCTTATTTCTGAATACCCACTTAGTGCCAATGACATTTTTATCTTTAGTTATTGGAACAAGTTCCCAAGTCTCACTCTTATCTATTTGTTCCAATTCTTCATTCATAGCATTTATGCAAAACTTATCTCCATATGCTTCACTGAGATCTTTTGGATCAATCTGAGATAACAATGAAACATTTGTATGGGAATTTGAAGATATGATTCTTCTCCTTGTTTGTCTGACTTCTGGATTATCAATGATTTGATCCTTTGGATGGTATTTCTGAACATATCTGGATGGAGTTTTAGGAAGGAGTTGTCTTTTCTCTTCTTCTTTATCTAAATCCTCCCTGAATTCTTCTTGGCAATCTTCATCATCAATTTCATGAACTAGTTATCTTATCCCTATTTTCTCATCCACTATAACATTTATGCTTTCCACAATAGTACAAGTTCTTTTGTTGTAGTATCTATAGCCTTTGCTCTTGCTGTAATACCCAAGAAAAATGCCCTCATCACATCTAGGATAAAACTTCCCTAAATTTTGATCTTCCATTCTGATGTAACATTTACTACCAAAAACTCTAAAATGTTTTACTATGTTTGGTCTTCCTTTCCATAGCTCATATGGAGTTTTGTGATGATTGACTCTTAACTGAGCTCTAGTGATAATATACATTGCTGCACTAACTGCCTCTTTCCAAAAACCATCAGGAAGCTTTGAATCATTCAACATAGCCCTAGCCATATTTTCAATAGTTCTATTTTTTCTTTCAACTACTCCATTTTGTTGAGGAGTTCTTGTTGCTGAAAATTCCCGCTTAATCCCTTGTTGCTAAAAATAATACACAAATTCATTTGAAGTGAATTCCCCTCCTCTATATGATATTAAGCATTTTATTCTTTTGTTTGTTTCATTCTCTATCATTTCTTTGAAGGCTTTAAACTTGTCAAGGGCTTCAGATTTTTCTTTCAGAAAGGTAACCCAAGTCATTCTAGAGAAATCATCTATGAAAAGCATGAATTAACTCTCTCCCTGTATACTATGAGTTTTGGTGGGACCACACAAATCAGTATGAATAATATCTAAAGGTTTGGATGACATGTACCTTTTAGCCTTAAAGCTGGTTCTAGTTTGCTTTCCATGTTGACAAGGACCACAAATAGTATTTTGGGGTCTTTTCAATTTAGGTAAGTCTCTGATTGCTTTCTTATGGCTAATGTTGATAATATTATCAAAGCTCAAATGTCCCATTCTTTTATGCCATAGCCAACTTTCATCCTCTTCATACAAAAAACACTTTTCCCTTTTTATCTCATTAGCATGTAGAGGTTGTTAGGAGTTCATCTTGCATTAGCAATTATTTTTCCATTCTCTACTTTCCTTATCTCACATCTATCAGAATAAAAAGTCACCATATGACCCTGATCACAAAGCTGTCTAACACTCAAAATATTATGTCTCAATCCTTCTACATAAAGCACATTTTCAGTTCTAGTTTTTCCATCTAAACTTAGAGAACCCTTTCCACAAATTTTAGCTGATCTATTATCTCCAAAGCTAACTGACCCTCTACTAGTTTCTTTGAGAACTATAAACTTTTATTTTTCTCCAGTCATGTGCCTAGAACATCCACTATCAAGGTACCATTTTTCTTCCTTATATTGAGCATGAAGAGTAGTTTGAACTATCATAGATCTAGTTTTATTTCCATTTGTTTTACCAACATGCACTTCACTAGATCTTTGCAATTTACACATTCTAGATATATGCCCAAACTTATTGCATTTGTAACACATAATACTATCATCCATGAGTGGTGCACAAGAATTAATATTTTTTTTAACATTGTCATTCACAATCCTAGTACAATGGATAGCTCTATGACCATATTTATTGTAAGAAAAACAATAGCCATGGAAAGTATTATGTAACATGTTTGGAAACCTTTGATGAGTGTTCCTTATTTTGTGATCAACTCTTGTCGATTGATCTCCTTTGTTTTATTTATTTCTGGTATCCTTTGGTTTTTGAAAGTTGAATATATTTCTGCTGGATGTTCCTACTTCTTGGATATGGATATCTTCTTCCCTTTGCTTTCCAAGAAAAATATTTTGTTTAAGACTCATCTGTTCAAGTCTAACTCTTAGAGAAACCACCTCTTCTTCAAGTCTCTCACATTTAGCTTCCTTCCATTTCAAAACCTCTATCAAAACCTACTCAACTTTCTTTCCTTCTTCAGCTAGGATCTTGAAGTCTGTGATATTTTGAGATAGTTCTATTTTGGCCATCTCTTCTTCTTGATTTTTTTGTTTTAAAACAAAATTCTCTTCCCTAAATTTTTCTAGATTTCTTAGGGCCAAAAATAATTCCCCTTTCAAATCAAATTCAATCTCTTCATCACTTTTTGTTCTCATATGATCTTCTGAGGGATCCTTCTCCAAGCTATTAGGCTCTTCTTGGAGAGACCCACTCTGATACAAATTAAAGAACATAGACTTATACTGAGAGGGGGGTGAACAGTATAAGATGCAACCATTTAAAAAACTTTACTTTAGATAGCAGTGGCATCACCATAACATTAACCATCACAGAAAGCAATACACAAAGAAGAGTTATTTTAATGTGGTTCACCCAATATGGGCTACATATATAGAAATATTTTCACTAAAAGCTTTCTCAATCAAGTTCTTTGGAAAATACTTTCCCTATTACAAATTTTATGAACTTTCTATCCAAAGGAGAATCCTTCCCCTCAACAAGTATTTATGAGCCTCCTGCCCAAAGGATAATCCTTCCCCTCAACAAGTATTTATGAACCTCCTACCAAAAGGAAATATCCTATCCCATCAATAAGTATTTATGAGCCTCCTACCTAAAGGAGATGTCCTATCCCCCAAAGCTCTGTAAATGATACTATAGAAGATCATTGCCTCGTTTGCTGCTAGCAGGTAGAACTTCTTTCCATGACATCTTGTCCTCCTTGCTCTGGATCTAAAGACTTCTGTACTCACTGATCACCTCCATAACTACTCATCAAAACCTATACTAAACATAGTCAGTCAGTCTAGCACAAGTCCTCTCAAACTTTGTCACAAATCTCCACCAAACTCAGTCCTCTATTCCAACACAAATAGGCTCTTAAATCTCTGTCATATCAAGAAAAATCTTGAACAAATCAATCACAAATGCTCACAATTCTTCACCAAGACTTCATCAAATCTTTCCACAGGTTCTTCAACAAGAACCTGTCCAAATTAGTCCTAGAAAACTCACCAAGAACTTGCCCAAATCAGCTCAAGCAAGTTTACCAAGAAACTTGCCCAATGTGGACACACAAAGAGAATTGTTAGAGATCCAATATGTTTCATCCAATCATATCAAATCAATATCATAGAAGCATAAAGAGAATTTTTAGAGACCCAATATGTTCTATCCTTCAAATATCAATCTCAACTCAAATCAATCTTCATAGAAGCATAAAGAGAATTTTTAGAGACTCAATATGTTCTATCCTTCGACTTTCAATATCAACTCAAATCAATCTCACAGAAGCATAAAGAGAATTTTTAGAGACTCAATATGTTCTATCCTTCAACTCTCAACAACCAAACAATTCAATTAGGGTTTCAACAACTTATAGAAATGGCATAAGCTTCTCACTCAAAAATCCTAAAGCAAACTTCAAATGCTTCCACTCTCATAAACCAGAATTATGCAATAACTCATAAACTCATCATGATATCATAATGCATAATCAATACTTCCACTTTCATAAAATAAGATCCACTCCAAATAAGGAAACTTAATTTAATCCTTTTCACTCCAAACTTATTTTTAGAAAACCATAAATCAATAATAACCATGGAATAATGTGCCCATACCTTTACTTTGATGAAGAAAGAGAACTCAAAATCTGTCACAACACTAACTCTCAATTTTCCACAAATTAGAGTTAGCAACAATGGAATAATGCACAATGATAAGAGTCCTAATAACACCTTATCACTCCAACTCATCAATAATAAAAACTCACAAATATACATATCAAAAATATTCCTTTACACCTTATAACTCCTACTTAATATATCACAAAATAACTTCAACCTCAAAAATAATTACAAGAGAATATCCACTCAATAACTCTAAAGGCTTTCTAACCCCAATATGACATTAAGCACAATTATTCTTTAAACCCTTATAACTCCTAAAATACATTTAATTCTAAATGAATTTACCACATAAACATTAAGCATCAATAATAACAATTTCAAAGCAATATTTCTATTTAACCTTATACCTCCATCCAATTACCAACAATAATTTGCCAAGTCAAATTAAATATTCCACATTATCAAAAAAAGATCTACCTTGGCCAAAAATCAATTCTCCAACCTTAGGATAGTGTGGAGACACCAACATAAGCACCAAAGCACTTCCTCCTCCAAACTCGTGGCCCAAGGCAACTTTTGTACCACATGCACAATAATCTGTGATAAAAAATGAAACACGTCCGATGTGAATTGATCTCAACACCTCTGCCTAGCGAGTGCCTTCGCTCCACTACCTTCGTCGTCAGACCACAAGTACCCAATAAAAATCTCAAGCACCACTTGGTATTTTACCTTCTATTTGCTCGTAGAAATTAAAGACAAACAAATTTGTCTTTCTCACAGGTGTACGAAATCATAACTTAAACACAGAGCAATATGAAACTCAAAAATCATAGAGCAATTCAAAATCGAAGGTCATAGATAAATATGAAATCGAAGGTCATAGAGCAATACGAATTTGAAGGTAATCATGCAAATCGAAGGTGTATTGAACCTTAGGAATTAATACCCTTTAATAGTCTTTTGCATCCCATGCAAGTTGACATCGGTGCTTCTTCCAAACAAACGATGTTGGAAAGGTAAGTCTTCTACATTAGCATCGCTAAGGGTTTAGAAACCCTTTCAATAATAATTATTAAATTAATAATTATTATTTTATTAATAATAAACTTAACTTAAAACCTTTTCAAAGTTTGGATTTAGTTTATTTATTAATAATCAAAATGGACTTTAAAGGTTTTTTTCAAGGAGCAAAAACCTTTTCATTAAGCCAATATGGTTTTAATAAAAACCCTTAATGAGTCCAGATGGTTTTAAGAAAAAAACTTTAACCTTGTCACCATGCTTTTAATTAAAAACCCTTAAAAAAAAATCATGGAACTTTCAAGATCTTTTTGGCACCAAACTATTTTTGACATCAGCACAAATTCCTTTTTATATCAACACAAACTTCTTTTGACATCAATGACAACTCACAACCATGAAGCTAGGCAACATACCCAAAATTGCCAATACTAAGATCATAGGAAATAGATTTTCTTAGTAAATATCATAATATTTTGAGTAAGGAAGAGAATTTATGGAGATTAAAATCAATATAGACTTGGTTAAAAGGAGATAAAAATGCAAATTGTTTCATAGGATAGCTATAGTATAGAGATAAACATCCAGAATTAGTAGAATTAAATCAATAGAAGAGGTTTGAATTGAAGATCAAAATGGAATTAGAAAAGAGGCAAAGTATTTTTATCAAAATATTTTAGGATCAAAGGAGATTGACGTTCTTAATAATAAACTTCTTCAAGATGTACCTTCAATTATAATGAATGAATACAATAGAAAACTGATGGAGCCTAATACTCTAGAAGAAGTTCATTTAGCTCTTTTCTCTTTTAATAAGGATAAATATCCAGTTCCAAATGAGCTCTCTACAAATTTTACCAATATAATTGAGATAGAGTGAAGGATTATTTATTGGTGGTATGGGAACAATCTAGTGTAAAATAATATATACCTTATAAAATAAATGTAATATATCTTACCCTAATTCCAAAAAGAAGTATGTTGAATTGTTTGATTCTTTTAGACCCATAAGCCTATGTAATATGGAATATAATATTATCTCCAAATTTATGATGAATTGATTAAGGCCATTGTTAGAAAAAATTATCTTAGAAGATAAAGGAGGAGCTATGAAAGGGAGACAAATTCTAGACGAGATCATAGTAGCTCATGAAGTTATAAATTTAGTAGCTTAAAGAAATGAGAAAGCAATGATATTAAAACTTGATATGAGTAAAGCCTACGAGATTTTCATTTTGCAAATTTAGAAAATTTTAGATTTGAGAAGAAATGAGTTAGATGGATTAAAGCTTGTCTATCTACAATTTCTTATTTAGTGTTGGTCAATGGGGTAATAACAAAATATTTTAAATCCAAGAGAGGCCTTAGACAAGGAGATCCTCTATGTCCTTATTTTTTCATTATTATGGAATATATTTTGAGTAGGAACTTAAATAAGGATTACAAAAATGAGCTTATAAGTGGACTTAAGGTTAGTAATAACATCAAAAACATCACCATCAATAGTTTGTAGATGATACAACCCTTTTTGGAATGGCAAGGATAAATGAGGCTAGAGCTTTGAATAAATTTTTAAAGGATTACAAAAGAGCATCAAGGCAAAAATTTAATAGGACAAAATCTAAAATTTACTTCCTTAACACTCTAGCTAATATCAAAGCAAGAATTTATAGGTTACTTCAAATGGAGGAGGTAAATTTATTAGTAGCTTATCTAGGGATGTCTTTATTTGAGGGGATAATGAGGATAGAATTATGAAATCTAGTTATTACTAAAGATAAGAATAAAATTTTAGCTTGGAAAGGTATATGGTTGTAATTAGCAAGAAAAGTACATTTAATTAAGTTAGTCTTACGGGTCATTTCAACATATTATATGTCATTGTATACTATGCTAAAATCAGTTGAAAAAGTTTAATCTATATTATACGATCATTTTTATGGTCAGGTTTACATGATAAAAAGAAATTTCCTTTGGTTAAATGGAGCAAGGTGTGTTATGATAAAACTAGGGGAGGTCTTGGTTTAAGAGTTATTAAAAATACAAACTTGGCTCTCAGAGGAAACATAATTTGGAGATTATATAAAGATAATTAAAAACAATGGATAAGAATTCTTCTAAGTATGTTGAGCTCAATGACCCAAGTTTAATATTTATTGCATTCTCTATACAAAATTATTTTTCTCTTTGGAATGATTTTAAAAAATCTATTGATATAATGAATAAATATTTAAGATAGGTTGTGGGAACTAGAGAAAATTTTCTATTTGGATGAATACTTGGTGTGATAAAAAACCACTCAATTTAGATCCAATTTTGAAACCTTGGAGGAGATTACTTCAAGATAAATATGGTGATAGGGTTTCAAATATTTTGTACAAGGATCAAGAAGGAAGATACAAATAGAAAAAAGTTTTTTTACAAGTATACAAGACATTGATGCTAGGAGGCAATTGAGTAGAAAGATAAAAATTGTGATTATTCTGATGGGAACCAAGGATAAATTAATTTAGGAGCTGAATAGCTCATGAGAATACACAACAAGAAGTGAATATAATGTAAAGCACCAAAAAAATAGCAATATCACTAGAGTATGGAGAGATGTTTGGGATAGTCCAAGCAAATACTAAATTCAAAATGTATGTTTGGCTAGTAGGTCATAGAATAATTTCATCCTTAAATAACCTTATGAAAAGGGGTTTTCATGGTCCCTCTCAGTGTGTTATTTGTAGAAACAAGAAGGAGAGTATAGATTATCTCTTGGGACATTGATTGATAGTCTAGAAATTGTGGAAATGGATTCTTAATATGTTTGGTCAATGCATGGTGATGAATAGTATAATTGAATATTGGTTAAACTAATGGTAGATCACTTATAAAAGTGAGTCTTTATAAGCAATATGAAATATATCAAAAGATACAATACTTTGGACTATATGCCTAGAAAGGAATAGAAGAATATTTAAAGGAAAATAAAGTAGTTTAGAGGTAATGAAAAGAAATATTTTTTTAGCCATAGAGGAGTCTAATCCAACCCTATCAACTCACCTAGTCCTTAATCTAGAAGCACAAAGCCTTGATATATGGATTCAAGTCATTAAATATATTTATGATATTGGGTATACGAGAAGCAAAAGGAAGGCAAATAATATAAAGTGGAAACCACAATATGTGGAGTGGGTTACATTGAATTTTGATGGAGCATCTAAAGAAAATCCAAGACCAACAGGAGGAGGAATAAATAGAGGTAATAGAGGAGAGATTTTATCTCATTTTCTTTCAATAATGGATTTAAGAAAAAAATATACCTAAAGCTTGGGTAGCTTTAGAAGGGTTAAAAATATGCTAATAAATTAAATGAAATAAAGTATGGATGGAAGGTGATTTTCTCATAGTAATAAATTTAATTTTGAGATAAGCAAAGGCTCCATGGAACATACAAGAGATAATTATGGAAATACAATATCTTGCTAAAGAGTTTTAAGAAATAAGGTTTACACATATATTAAGGAAAGGAAAAAAATATACAAGTAGGCTAGCCAATAGAGGGGTTTTGATTGAGGATCATGAATTTAAATTCTCCTTTCCATGGTTAGAGGAAGTAGTAAGTTTAGCTAAATCTAACAAGAAAATGTTGACTACCTTAATCAAATAATGAATTAGGTGATGGGATGTATCAATTCAATATCTTTTGTTGTACTTATCAATGGCTTAGATTATAATTTTTTCAAGGGTTCTAAAGGTTTAAGACAAGTGTGTTCTCTTTCTCCTCTCTTTTTTATTTTGGTAGAAAATATTTTAAGTAGACTGATCAGGAAACAAAAATGATAGGAAATGATTAAGGGTGTGAAAATTGGTAACTCTTTGAAGGTTATCCATTTGCTCTTTGCATATGATGTTTTACTTTTTGAAATAAGACATTGAAAGAAGCCTCAAATTATAAATAAGTGGTTGAAATATATTGGATGGCTACATGAATAGAAATAAATCTTCAAAAAATAGATATAGCCTTCAACATGTTTTAGCCAAGGAAAATAGAAACAATAATGAGAATTTTTGTTTTAAACAATTAGACTTTTGTCACTTTAAAAAAGGAATAAAATATTTAGGATTTATTATAAAACCTAATGACTATGGGTACTGACACTAGACCTTGTTATATACCAAAATAGAGAAGAGGATCACCACTTGGTGTAGACACCTAAAAAGTGTCATATTTGCAATGGTTAATATTAATATTTAATATTGTGTGTAATTATTTTAATTAATGTCTTGCAAACCTTAGAAATTATTAATATTGGCTATTCTAGCCCCTTTGTAAATTTTTATCCCATTTGACCTACTTTAGCCCCTTCCTACACTTAACCACGGTCATCATGAGACCACTCTACAATTTTTAACTCTTATTAGCATTTATTTCTCCCATTTCCTCCATTTTGATGCAGAACTGGAATAACACGCAAAAAAATCACCAATATTTCATTCAAATTTGAATTATCGAAGTTACAAAATGGCCAACCCCATTTACAATGCATGAGCTACTTCTTATAGCGGACCCGACCCCCTTCGGACATCATTACACAGACTGCAAAGTTGGTTTCTAACCGCCCACACGAATGTTCTATCACCGCCTGCATATTGCTGCCAGGTGCCTTGAATCATCATGGCATGTAATGGCGGAGTGCTCTGCAGCCACCTGTCCATCGACCCACTGAGTCATCATTCCTAGGAGTGCTCTGTAGCCACCTACATTTTGCTGCCACGTGCCCTTCTGCAACGACCTCTGCAACCGCCTGTCCGTGTGGAGTCGTGAACGACCTGTCGTATTCTCTCCTTCGGGCCACAAAAATGTGACATGTCATGAAATCGCGACATCCTGGCCCTCCATGCTCCCCTTCTATCTTTGGGCCGCAAAAATGCGACATGTCGCGAAATCGTGACGTCTCTGCCTTCAGCACTCGTTTTCCGCCTTCGGGTCGTGAAAACGTGACATGTCACGAAATCGTGACATGTCGCGAAATCACGACATGTCACAAAATCATGACAACCTTTCCCCTTGGCGCCCATCCGCAAAATGTGTCACGAAATCGTGACAACTTTTCCCCTTGGCGCCTATCCACAAAATGTGTCGCGAAATCGTGACAACTTTCTCCTCGGCGCTTATCCACAAAATGTGTCACGAAATCGTGACAACTTTCTCCTCGGCGCTTATCCACAAAATGTGTCACGAAATCATGACAACCTTTCCCCTCGGCGCTCCTTCGCAAAATGTGTCACGAAATCGCGACAAATTTTCTCCTTGGCACTTATCCGCAAAATGTGTCATGAAATCGCGACAACTTTTCCCCTCGGTGCTTCTCCGCAAAATGTGTCACGAAATCGCGACAACTTTTCTCCTCGGTGCTTATCTGCAAAATGTGTCATGAAATTGCGACAACCTTTCCCCTCGACGCTCCTCCGCAAAATGTGTCGCGAAATCGCGACAACTTTTCTCCTTGGCGCCTTTTCTCAAAATGTGTCGTGAAATCGCGACGACTCTTCTCCTTGGAGCCCATTCTTCAAAAGTGTCGCGATATCGCGATGACTTTTCCCCTTGGCGCTCGTTCTCCAAAAGTGTCACGATATCGCGACAACTTTGCCCCTTGGTGCCTTTTCTCCAAAAGTGTCGCGATATCGCGACAACTTTGCCCCTTGGCGCCTTTTCTCCAAAAGTGTCGCGATATCGCGACGACTTTTCCCCTTGGCGCCTTTTCTCCAAAAGTGTCACGATATCGCGACGACTTTGCCCCTTGGCACCTTTTCTCCAAAAGTGTCACGATATCATGATGACTTTGCCCCTTGCTAGCACTTAGAGAAAAAAATATTTTTGGATGATGCAAGATTGCTTTGCCACCTCCGGATGCTCCTGCATCAGACACCCGGGGTGAATTGAGAAGTGACCTTCACTTCTGTTCTGTGTGAGGTAGACCCAGGCGGTCAACCTCTGCCTTCGACAACCAAGTCGCATCTTCTATGGGCCTGCCCTTCCACTTGATCAAATATTCGAAATATCGCCTATTCCTAGTGCTTCGGCCTTCATGCGTGTCCAGCACTTCTTCTATCTCATCTGTGACTGGGATGGCTACTGGAATGCTCCACAAATCCATACTGGGTGTCTCACTGCTACCTCCTTCATGGTACTCGACCAAATCTGAAATGTTAAAAATGGGTGAGATGTTAAGTTCACTCGGCAACTCCACCTCGTATGCATTGCCCGAATCCCATTTTCCAATGATCCTGCATGGCCCAAACTTCTTCATCTTCAGCTTGTTATAGGTCTTGGCAGGAAACCTTTCTTTTCTTAGATGGACCATGACGGCATCTCCGACTTCAAATTCTTTAGCCCGGCGCTTCTGGTCTGCCCTGGTCTTATATTGAGTATTCATCTTAGTGATCTGCTTAGTCACCTCTTTATGCAAGCTTTTCAGGTGTTCTACAAAGTCTTCGGCCTCAGCACTACACTTTTCGCCTACATCCATCCTTCTCAACTCAGAAGCATTTCTTGGGCTGCTCCCATAAATTATCTGGAATGGAGACTTATTGGTACTCCTGTTGACAGAGTTGTTGTATGCAAATTCTGCCTGCGGCAAAACTAAATCCCATCCCTTGGGCTTGTCTCCTACCAAGCATCTCAGTAGATTTCCCAAACTCCTATTTACCACCTCTGTTTGGCCATCTATTTGGGGGTGGTATGCAGAACTAAATTTTAAATCCGTCTTCAATTTCTTCCACAGGGTTCTCCAGAAATACCCTACAAACTTGGTATCCCTGTCCGACACAATGCTCCTTGGCAGACCATGAAGTCGTACCACTTCCTTGAAGAATAAACCAGCCACATGGACCGCATCGCTAGTCTTCTGGCAGGGAATAAAATGAGCCATTTTTGAAAACTTGTCCACTACCACAAATATGGAGTCGTGTCCCCTCTGTGTCCTGGGTAAACCAAGAACAAAATCCATACTAATATCCTCCCATGGCCTTTCGGGTATAGGTAGTGGTTGATATAAACTAGTAGGCTACCTCACACCTTTTGCCATCTGGCATATCCTACAACTTTGCATGAATTTTGCCACATCTTGTTGCAATTATGACCAGTAGTAGTTTTCATTAACCAGGGAGATGGTCTTGTCTCGACCAAAGTGTCCAACCAAACCTCCACTGTGCTTTTCCTTGATCAGATTCTCCCTCATTGAACTCCGTGGAATGCATAATTGGTTTCCCCTAAACAGCATTCCATCTTGGATCAAAAAGTTTAGCCACTTAGTCCTATCCAAAGTAACAGGCACAGAACAAGCCTTCCAAGCTTCTGCGAAGTCGGGGTCTGCAGGGTACAAGCCCTTAAGTTTAGCAAACCCTACAACTTCCACCTTCATCTCCATCAATAAACATTGCCTCCTACTCAAGGCATCCACAACTCTATTGGACTTCCCACTCTGGTGCTTCAGCACAAAGGTGTAGCTCTGCAGGAACTCCACCCACTTCAGGTGCCTTTGATTTAACTTTCCTTGACTGTTAATATATTGTAGTGCCTGATGATCAGTATAAAGAACAAACTCCTTTGGCAACAAATAATGCCTCCATTTCTTTAGAGCCTAAACTATGGCATAGAACTCCTGATCATATACCGAATACTTCTTCCTGGCATCATTGAGCTTCTCACTAAAATAAGCAACAGGCTTACCCTCTTGACTCAATACGGCCCCTATGGCACTACCACTAGCATCACAGTCAACCTGAAATACCTTATTGAAATCTGGAAGTGCTAAGATAGGTTGCTCTGTGACCTTCTTCTTCAACATAGCAAAGCTTTTATCTACCCCGGTTGTCCACTTAAATTCCTTCTTGTTCCCCCTCATTGTCTTCGTAAGGGATGCGCAAATACTGCTGAAATTTTTGATGAACTTTCTGTAAAAACTGGCTAGACCATGAAACGATCTTACCTCAGTCACGCTTCTTGGAGCAGGCCATTCTATGATAGCCCTCACCTTTTTTGGGTCCATTTTGAGACCATCTGCTGAGATGACAAATCCCAGGTATACTAACTCCCTCTTCACGAAGTTACACTTCTTCAGATTTATCAAGCAACTGCTCCTCCCGCAGTTTCTCAAAAACCCTCCTGATATGCATCAGGTGTTCCTCCAGGGTTCTGCTAAATATCAAGATGTCATCCAAGTAGACAATGACAAATTTGCCTAAGAATTCCTTCAAGACTTCATTCATCAGCCGCATGAATGTACTCGGTGCGTTGGTTAGCCCAAATGGCATGACCAACCACTCATACAAACCCTCTCTCGGTTTTGAAGGCTGTCTTCCACTCATCCCCTTCTCGGATACGGATCTGATGATAACCACTTTTCAGGTCAATCTTCATGAAGTACTCAGCTCCACTCAAACAGTCCATGATATCATCCATCCTTGGCAATGGGAATCTATATTTGATAGTGATCTTGTTAATTGCCCGAGAGTCTGTGCACATTCTCCACTCTCCATCCTTCTTGGGTGCTAGTACTGTAGGTACTGCACATGGGCTAAGACTCTCCCTAATCAACCCCTTCTTTAGCAGCTCTTGAACTTGCCTATTCAACTCCTCAGTTTCCATAGGAGTCATTCTGTGTGCAGCCTTATTTGGCAAGCTCGATCCAGGCACCAAATCTATATGGTGGCTGATCTTCCTTACTGGGGGTAAACCCTCGGGTACATTATCAGAAATGATATCTGGGAATTCCTCTAACAGACCCATGACTTCCATTGGGGTCTCCTTGCATTCTTCTTCCCTAACCCTAGGGATTATTGCATAGCACATATGATCTGGCTTCAGGCCATCTAAAAATCTTCTTCCATCAACTAGACAGACTCGAGCACTGCTACATACCTTCTCGTCTGCCTCCTTCAGGGGTTTCAACTTATGGCAAACTCCATCCTTCGACAAGGAATACGTATTGGCTCGACCATCATGTACTGCACTTCGATCAAACTGCCATGGTCTCCCAAGCAACATGTGACATGCATCCATAGGCAAGATGTCACACAAGACCTCATCTCGGTAAGTTCCAATGTTAAACTTCACTAGGCATTGCTCACTGACCAGCACCCTATGGTCCTTTTGTAACCACGCAATCTGATATGGATGCGGGTGTCTTCTTCTCTCCAACTGCAACTTGGCAACCATCTCCTCAGAGACCAAGTTATCAGTGCTACCATTGTCGATAATGATGTTACAGACCTTGCCCGAGCACTTGCATCTTGTGCGAAACAGGCTATTCCTCTGGTCTGCCTTCTTTTCCTCATTCAACAAGACTCTCCTGATGATCATCGCTTCCCCTCATTCTGCCTCCTCAGAGTGCTTAGATTTGACACCTTCGTCTACTACAGCAGCTCGGGCCTGACCCTCAGGTCTTCGATTTGGCCTTTCTTGGCGCTACGGGCAGTTGTATGCTCGATGTCCTTCTTCCCCGTAGTTGAAGTAGGTTCCATGAAATGCACCTCTCCCATACCCTTGCCTAGGCCTACCTCTTCCTCTCGGGTAGTTGTTGTTCTGATTGCATGGGCATTGGGTATTCTCCTCTTTCTCTTCTTTCTGGTTTTGGCTACTGCTTGCTTCACCAGTCTTCCCCAGATCTCTGTATCTTCCTCCACCGGTCCTTCCACCAGCCTCTTCCACCATGATCCTTTCCTCTCTGCTTACCTTCAAATCTCCTATTCAGTTTCTCTTCCACTTTTAATGCAAACTGGTATGCATCCTCAACCGTGCTCATCCGAACCAGACTCAACTCTTCTTGAATGTTGGTTCTCAATCCATTGATGTAGCGGGCAACCTTCTCCTTATTTGCCTCAGAATGGCCGATTCGAATTGAAATCTGATAGAACTCCTCCGTGTACTCCTTGACAGATTTACTCGCCTGTCTAAGACTCTACATCTTCCTCAACAGATCCAACTCATAATCTACGGGGATGAATTGCCTCTTCAATTTCTCTACCATCCGATCCCACCTGGTGATCTTTTCCTTTCCCCTCCTGTTCCTTTCTAGCTGTACTCCTTTCCACCAGATGCTAGCATGTCCCTTCAACTTTGTTTTTGCGAACCTGATCCGATTCGGATTTGAGATCTCCTCATACTTGAAATATTCCTCCATGTCGTTGATCCAATCTATCAACTCCTTGGGATTGAGATTCCCAGAATAGGTGGAGACGTCAAACTTCGACTTCTTCCCGATCTAGGATATGGCCCTATACAGCCTAGCTTCTATTGGATCCAATGCTTCTTCCTCATCAGATGGACCCTCGTCTTCCCAAACTTCATCTTCACTGTGGTCCTCTCTTCTTGGCTCAACTCCTCTTCTCAATTCCTCCTGTAGGGCTTGCACTTGCCTCTGCAAGGCTCTGAGATCGACCTCTGCCCCCTATTCCTCACACCACCATGGTTCCTTCACGGAGGCATCCTGCTCACCTTCTCACAACCCACAACCACAGATCCTGGCACAAACTGCCTCACGGTCGACGGTCTGTTCGTGCGCTCAGAACCTTCTGGATTTGATACCACTTGATGCAGGACTAGAATAACATGCAAAAAAATCACCAATATTTCATTCAAATTTGAATTACCGAAGTTACAAAAATGGCCAACCCCCTTTACAATGCATGAGCTGCTTCTTATAGCGGACCCGACCCCCTTCGGACATCATTACACAGACTACGAAGTTGGTTTCTAACCGCCCACACAAATGTTCTGTCGCCGCCTGCATATTGCTACTAGGTGCCTTGAATCATCATGGCATGTAATGGTAGAGTGCTCTGTAGCCACCTGTCCATTGACCCACTGAGTCATCATTCCCAGGAGTGCTCTGTAGCCACCTACATTTTTCTGCCACGTGCCCTTCTGCAACGACCTCTGCAGCCGCCTATCCGTGTGGAGTCGTGAATGACCTATCGTATTCTCTCCTTCGAGCCACGAAAATGTGACATGTCACGAAATCGTGACATCCTGGCCCTCCGTGCTCCCCTTCTGTCTTCGGGCCGTGAAAACGTGACATGTCACGAAATCGTGACGTCTCTGCCTTCAGCACTCGTTTTTCGCCTTCGGGTCGCGAAACCGTGACATGTCACGAAATTGCGACAACCTTTCCCCTTGGCGCCCATCCGCAAAATGTGTCATGAAATCATGACAACTTTTCCCCTCGAGCCTATCCACAAAATGTGTCGCGAAATCGTGACAACCTTCTCCTCGACGCTTGTCCGTAAAATGTGTCACGAAATCGTGACAACTCTTCTCCTCGATGCTTATCCACAAAATGTGTCACAAAATCGTGACAACTTTTCCCCTCGGCGCTCCTCCACAAAATGTGTCACGAAATCATGACAAATTTTCTCCTCGGTGCTTATCTGCAAAATGTGTCACAAAATCGTGACAACCTTTCCCCTCGACGCTCCTCCGCAAAATGTGTCACGAAATCGTGACAACTTTTCTCCTCGGCACTTATCTGCAAAATGTGTCATGAAATCACGACAACTTTTCCCCTCGACGCTCCTCCGCAAAATGTGTCATGAAATCATGACAACTTTTCTCCTTAGCGCCTTTGCTCAAAATGTGTCGCGAAATCGTGACAACTTTTCCCCTCGGCGCTTATCCGCAAAATGTGTCGTGAAATCGCGACAACTTTTCTCCTTGGCACCTTTGCTCAAAATGTGTCGCGAAATCGTGACAACTCTTCTCCTTGGAGCCCATTCTTCAAAAGTGTCATGATATCACGATGACTTTTCCCCTTGGTGCCCTTTCTCCAAAAGTGTCGCGATATCACGACGACTTTGCCCCTTGGCACCTTTTCTCCAAAAGTGTCACGATATCGCGACAGCTTTGCCCCTTGGCGCCTTTTCTCCAAAAGTGTCGTGATATCACGAAAGCTTTGCCCCTTGGCACGTTTTATCCAAAAGTGTCGCGATATCACGATAGCTTTGCCCCTTGGCGCCTTTTCTCCAAAAGTTTCACGATATCGCGATGACTTTGCCCCTTGCCAGCACTTAGAGAAAAAAATATTTTTGGATGATGCAAGATTGCTTCTGCCACCTCCGGATGCTCCTGCATCACATTTTTTTAGCACATTCAATGCATTTGGGTGAGGATTCCCTCCACATAATAAATTTTATGAGATATACCAGCTTAGTGGGTGAATAACTCTCCACAAAAATGACATTAATGGGGTATGTCATAAGGTATGGCACATCATAAGGTGTTATGGCATGTCATAAGGTGTCATAGGACATCATAGCCCAAACTAGGAATGTTGCACTTTATCCAACCCAAGTGGAGAATTCATAATATTCCTCTCTTAGGCACCCATGCCACTTGTCACCCGCTCTTCCATCCTCATCACTCCCCTACACCCATGGGAGAATTTACAAAGAGATCTCCATTTTCATTTTCATGCGTACACAAAAATATAATGAAACTCTCCTCATATTTCATTAAATTTTGTTGTGTTTTTTGGTTGACATTGTGGTTGAAGGTTTACCATTCAAATATCTCAAAGACATCAACCATAGAGGCTCTTGTAATTATTCACTATTATTTTTTTCAGCCACACCCATAGTCGATATCTAAAAATGTATTGGATTTGCAATAAGACCCCAAAAAAAATCCAAGAAGGATCGGATCCAAGACCAAAAACCTCTGCTAGATAATAATCTCAACTGCTCAAGGTGGTTAATTGGTAGCACAACCACATAAGGTGGTTACCCAGAGTTTCAACCACCTAGTGTGGTTACCCAAAAGCACAACACAGGGTAGTTACCCAAAGAGCCAACCATCCTAAGCAATTGAGCTTCAAGGTAAACAAAAACCTCAAACCAACCATAGACTAAAAAAAAGGTAAAGTAGGTATTTTTTCAAGTTTTATAGGTATTTTTATATAGTTTTGTGACTTTTGCCTTCAATTTTTAAATATTTTGTAATGTTTTAGTCACATTTTATAATCTTCTTTCACAAATTTAGGCCTCATATTGAAAGGTCTTACATATGCTATTGATGTTGTCATTGTGAGCTTGTGTGTAGGTATTGGATACACATGGAAGCTTGGGAGTTCAATAAATGCACCTTCTAAACCCTCCCACAACCCACTATGTTATCAAGGAGATAACTTGCAACACCATAGATCTTACTTGTAAAAGAAAACCCTCCATTTTGGTAGGTAGGTTGTAATTGAAAAGGTTGATTTGTAAAAGATAAAGCTTATCAATATCAAATATATTGCAAATATATTTATATTGCATTTCATATATTTTCAATTGTCATGGTGTATTTCCTATTTTACACAAATGGTGATCATGGTGGGACCCATTTCCCACAATACATTTTATGCTTGTTGTTTTGCATGAGCTTTGGCAGTTACATCAAGCATAATATGTCTTATGTGTTTTTGTTAGGGTTATTTGTGCTTGAATGCTTATTTATCTTGATTTCTTAGCCTCCTAATTTCTATCTCTATTGTATCCAAATAAGAGCAAGAAATACACAGTCACACTTATCATATCAAGACTAGATCTTGCAATATCTACCCTCATAGGCTCAGGCACAACCACCCAGGGTTTTTTATAGGCTCAAAACATTGTATAGGGTGGTTCACAAGCTCAAACACAACTTCCTAGGGTGGTTCTCAAGCTTAGTATCAACTGCATAGTGTGGTTCTTAAGCTTAGTCTCAACTACACAAGGTGGTTCTTAAGCTCAGTTTCAATTGCATAGGGTGGTTCTCAATCTTAGTCTCAACCACACAGGGCATTTCTCAAGCTCAAACACAACTACCCAAAGTGGTCCTCAAGATCAAAAAACCACTACTTAGGCTCAAGTTCAAACACACAATATGCTCATTTTCCTTTCCTTCCAGCATAGGCTTATAGATTACTCGTTCATATCCTTTAATATTACATAAAAAATCGTAGCATAGTTCCTTTCAATTATTTGTTTGAATCTCTATTTTCCCTTTCTCCTTTCAAAATTCCAAAAAATATAATATCACTAGCATATTTATTTCATGGTTTCTTTTTCAAACTCAAATGCACATTAGTGTAGTTATTTATTTCCATTTGTTCTTCAAAAATTAAAAAGCATGATTGCTTAATCATTTCTTTTTGTTCTTTCAAAACACTTAAGGTGCATTAGATTAGTTTTCATTTATCTTTCAAAAGCTCAAAAATCCCTTAGATTAGTCATCATTTGCTTTTAAAAATTTAGTAGCTCAAGTTGTTATTTCCTTTCCTAGCTCAGTAGATCAATTTTTGCATGCTTTCATAAGCTCATTTAGATCAATTTTTCTTTTAACAACATATTAGATAATTGTTTTCATTGTATATTTAGGATTAGATCTAAACTTTCATGGTAAATAGACATCAAATAAAAACAAAATAAAATCAAAATAAAAATCACAAGACACATCAAATCACACACATTTGCACATTACATTTCACAAATATATTGCAATAAAAACCTCCCGATGATGCTGGATTTCACAACCAACCATAGGTTGAGCCCTTTAGACACCATAGCTAGATCACATAGCTTCTTGTATTTCATCACTAAGAAGTTGGTTACCCTTAGGGTTAGCTCAGGATAATTTTAAGGATTAGATGCCCTTTTGTTCATAGGGCTTAATAATTTTTGGACTTGCAGCTATCGATTTGTAGCACCCTAAAATTGGCACAGTAAAATTGTAATAATTACATTCACCTTAGTAAATAATTTAAAATTCAAATTTAACCTCCCAAACCGCCCGTTAACCATCGGGTAATCTATTTCCCCCTTTTTCGCACCAATTTTAGAGGTTGTTTTGATCATTTGATGATATCGTCGCCGATCAAACGATATCGCCCAAGATCTGATGATTTCATCTGGACTAGGACGTCCAGACGATCTTGTCATAAAACTGATTTTGCAAAGTTAGCTTTTGTTCCAACGGGTCTCCAATTCGGGCAGAAGAGTGTCTGCGTCGTTAGGGACCCTCCCCCATTGGAGATATCCCAAATTGGGATGATCTCCAACCTCCTAACTACTCCCCTAAGCCTATTTAATCCTAAGCTATCCCCTTAGCACCCCCCCTGGCTGAAATTCTCTACAATTTAACTCCATCTACGTTGAACCATCCCAATTTTTTCATTTGCACTGGTCCCATACCAATTTTTTTGCAGGTACATCACTATTTTTCAGTCGAAGCCAGCACACATCGTCATCGACAAACTTGTTCAGATCGGAGGTGAACCTGTCGAATCCGAGGCGATTTCATACTAATGTGAGACGATCTCGACTGCAGTCCATATTGAGGCAATCAGTGCCTAAAGTTTGCATTTTTCAACCTTTTCTCTGCTATTTTATTCTACAAATTAGATATTTTATTCAGTGTTTATGTTATTTTGCATTTGGATTTCACCCATTTAGCTTATATTGCATACTAAGATCATGATTTGTCATTAGAATATCGTAATTTGCTTGAATTTATGTTCATAACTATTATTCAATATTCATACATTCATTTGGTGTTGTTTCCCTCTGTTAGCACAGTAGTATTCGTTGTATTTTGTATCTATTTTTTTGCTTGCAGGTCTCTGACGAATTCCGTCAGATCCCAGACGAATCTATCAAATTCCAGACGATCCTAACTGCTTCAAACATCAGAATCATTACCAGACATCCGGATCAGGTATTCCTCATTTGTATTCTATAAATTCTCTATTTTATGTCTTTAAATCTATTTTCTATACTCATTGAATTTGCATTTTCATGTAGATTAATCTAGATTCATTTGGCCAAACCTAGGATATGAATGCTTAAATTTAAAAACGAACACATTAAAACACATTCCAAACCTAGGCGTGGAAACTGCCCTTAAATGTTTCCTGGTGAACCCACCATCCATCATCATCAAAATACACCTCCCTTGAGAGGCGGGACCTTCGCAAAGTCCTCTCAGTTTGAGGTACCGTGACATCCTTTTCCCATCCTCCTTTCGGGCACGGATCCAATAGCCTGAAGGTAAGGATGCAAAAAATTTGGAGCGATACATTTTGGTGAACCCGACGTGAATGCATCATAACCTTTTGAAAACAAAACAAAACAAAAATATATATATATATATATATAGAACAACTAAAACATAGATGCATTTTAAATCCTTTAACTTTGAAATCATGTTTAGATGGTAGATCCTAAGAAAAGGTTAGCAGTTACTATAAACGTAGAAAACCAATTGGCAGCCATAGAAGTCAATTATGTCCTTAGTGTGCCTGAAACAAGTAGGAATCAATTCCTGTGGAACGAACTTGATAGAAGACTTAGTCTCATCTCATCTAGGTCCACACAACTTAAGCAAATCAAGAGGCTAGTCCTAGATAGAATCCTGGATCCTCGTCAATTATTTTTTTATCATGAACTTCAGAGAGCCTACCATAGATGGTTAGCTTATAGGAGAGCTCTAGCATCTTCAGAATTGTTCACCTTCGAGGAATACCTCGAGAACGCAGCCATTGTCCACCAGTTCCTAGGTTGTGTAGAAGACGAAGAGGTTGTTATTACAGATAGGGAAATATGGAATAGAGTTCCACGAGCTGTGCTATATCGAGAGTATTGCCATGAGCTTTACTTTTATCAACCAACATCTGAGATAGATAATATCACTATAGCTCTTTTCATCAAATTTTTAAAAGAAAACTTTCAATTTGAAGAACACTTCATGACTCCGGAACAACTCGAACCTATTAATGATATTCATAAATTGTTTATAGAAAACTAGATTATTACTTTCAGTCTTATTTCTTGCATTTATTGTGTTGATTGTCTTTACAATATTATTTCAAAAAGCAAAGAAAAAACTAAAAAAAAAAAAACCCAAAAAACTTAGCAAAAACTTAAACATTTCATTTTCAAATATTGTAGTAGGTATATAGTAAACATATACCTCTTAATTTTTTGCATATATATATATATATATATATATATATATATTTTTTTTTTTCTGAAATCAAAATTTAGCACCATGCCTAAACTTAGGAATGGTAAAGAAACTTTAGGAGAAGAAGAAGATTGGTTACAAGATACAACTAGAAACCCAAATGTCCTTCTTGGAGATCCAAATTCGGAAGGAGAAACTCTAGGTCAATCAGAAGAAGACTTAGGTGAAGATAAAGAACAAGAAGGGAGTGTTAAAGAGGATGGATCCTCATCCCCTAGAGTAGCTCCAAATGGAACTCTTGCTTTTGACAATGCAGAGCATTTTTAGAAATTTCTCATTGATAAAATTGATGACCTTAATGTGGCAATTCGTATTGATAAAGGGCAAATTAGTAACACTCAAGTAGCCATGGAATATATGTGTAATATGCGCACTAATCCCTTGTCTTTCATTGATCAAGAAAGTGACAAGGCTGGGCCATCCAATACGGATATGGTCACTATGGCTCAAAACATGTCAAAACAACAGGTTATCCAACCTCCTAAGGAACCTGTTATTCAACCTAAAATCACTTCCACACAAAAGAAACCTTCCTTCACTACTTTATTCCACAAAACTATTGAGAAATATGCTTCAAGTAAACAAAAACCTAAAACAAAGCCAAATACAAACTTTCAACAATCTGGAATACAACATAATACAAATTCAAAATTCCTTCATAATACTTTTCCTACCAATAATTTACACAATAGTAACATGGCATCTAATCTACATGTTCCTCCATCATATGCCCATAAAACTCATGTCAATGCCCTACCGAACCAATATGGGGGGCAAACTAGTAATCTGGAAGCCATGGTGAAACAATTAGCTTCACGTATGGATCAGATAGATCCCTACCATCCCTCATATAATTATCAAGAGATCTGTAGTCAACATTTGGATCCCATAGTTGTAGCTCAACCATACCCTAAGCATTTTCCCGTGCCCATTCTACCTATATATAAAGGAACCGAAGATCCCATGGAGCATCTTCGCATGTTTAGGATAGCATGTCATGACATATCGCATGATGACTTGCTATTACTAAAAATGTTCCCAAAAATTTTAGGTGGAATGGCATTAGAGTGGTACTATCAATTGCCCACTCATTATTTGAGAAACTTTGAAGAAACAATGGAATCATTTGTCCATCAATTTAGTGCCTACATAGAGAGGCATGTAACTATTAAAGACCTATACAATTTAAAACAAGACAAGGGTGAATGTTTTGCCAATTTCTTAGCTAGATGGAGGCAATTGACAGGAAAACTGCACTTTGTGCTGCCTTATAGGGAAATGTTGGACATTTTCATCAACAATTTACAGGAACAGATATCTTATGAGCTATCGACTGCTACTTTAACTACCTTCGATCAAGCTATAGATTTAGCTCGAAGAGTAGAATATGCCCTAATTAGGAGAGGCCAACTTAGGAAGAATGATGATGAGAAAACATCTAGAAATCAATATAAAAACAAACAAGTTTTTGTGACGGAGTCACTGACAGCAGGAATGTTGCAAATATCAATGCAACAAAGACAACATAAAAATTCATATTGAAACCTCCTGATAAGCCTCCTCAATAATTCACTAGATTAAATCAACCCTTATCAACTATTTTACCTCAATTACTCGAAAGAGGTTTGATCCAATTACCAACTATCCGAGAACCTGACCCAACTATACCCGGATACAGAGCTGACTTGCACTATGATTTCCATAGAGGACCTGGACATTCTACCAACACTTGTAAAAGGTTGAAACATAAAATACAAGATTTTATTGACAATAATGAAATGGAAGTGCAAGCCTTCCAACCTAAACAAAACCCTCCTAATAATACTCAAAACACCGTTCCCCAAAATCAAAATCAAAACGCCAATCAAACTCTAGACATATTTCAACACCCTTTACCAAGACATGGTAAAGAGGTAGCCAATCAAATAGAACATCATAATGTTCCCCCTCCTACCCGATATGTAGGAATCATTAGTGGATAATTACCTGTTCAGGATCCTCAAATATTTGACATGACCTTATCCCTGGTTACGACTAGGCCCTTACATAATTTTCAAACTTCTGATTCTAGTGATATAGAATCATATAGTGAAAGTGAACTAGACATTACTTCAAACCAATCGAATAGTTCTGAAAACAAATCAGATCCCATTCAACCCATCACAAATGCTATGGTTCTAGAAGAACCATTTCCTAGAAGAGTCACTACTCGACCTTCTTCTAATATATTCCTTTCTAATGAACAAGCGATTAATGCTCAATCGAGACCAGTTCAGCGTCTTCACTATAACATTGTAGGTACCATTGGAGTTGTTACTCGACAACAAGCTCAAAAATCTCAACAAGAACCAAACCAGAACGATGGATCGGTTCCATTCGTTTTGAAAAACCCCAATAAAGGGAATCATGTTCCTACTATTCAATCTAAACCCCCTTACAATATTAATGAGCAATTGTCCAATACTACGGCCAGAATTTCCCTTTTGGATTTATTAAGATCCTCTCCCACCCATAGGGATGAGTTGATGCTTACATTGAGCCAAATGATGGTACCTCAAAATATTCAACCTGAAGCTATGGCCAATACTATCATCACTCAAGATATTGATTGTATTGACTTCCAGGATAAAGATATCCCACAACATAGTTTACATAAGGACAATCCCTTATACATTACTGCTCTAATTGGAGATGTAGTTGTCAAAAGAGTTTTGATTGATAATGGCTCATATCTAAACATTTGCACTTTTGACTTCTACTAACGATTTGGCTTTAGAAGTGATGAAATGAAGAAAACTGATATGATTATCAAATCTTTCAATGACGAAACACAAGAAACGTGTGGAGTTATTACCCTCCCATTGCATGTTGGCCCTAGAACCCTAGAAACAACCGTGTTTATTGTACATTGCCCAACATCGTACAATATACTTTTGGGTCGCCCTTGGATCAATGCCATGCGAGCGGTCCCATCAACTTTAAACCAATGTGTTAAATTCGAGTTTAAAAATCAGTTGGTCACTATTCATGGTGACCCTAGACCTTTTGATATGTATGCTTTGGCAGAACTCGTTGGAGTGCAATTTTTCCCTGCTCTGTCATCCACACATCCTAGTTCTTATTTTTCATCTAAAACTGTGAAACATACACCCATAACTTCACCTATTTCCCCTCCATTAATTTCATCCTCCTATATAGACCAACAACCCTCTAAACAAATCATTTTAAAACCTCAAAAATATCTTAAATCTTCAACCAATCCTTCAAGTTCTATCCCTATAAATTCAAAACCTATAGACACATCTATCATACCTTCCACATCTAAAGATATAGGTAATAAGCCTTCTACATCTTATGCCCTTTCTGATGAACTTTTACTAGACTTATCTACAACCTTAATATCAGAAAAAACAAATGCTTTCATGCAATATTCAAACCTTTTAAATAACTTGTCGCCATCTCCTCGTACTTTGGGCCTCCCACAACCTATGGGAAGTACTTACCAAGTCGGGAGTTGTTCCTTCATTTATAAAGGATATGACTGGGGAAGAATCCCTCGAAATATCAAAACTCATCATGAAGGATATTCTCGGTGTTATTTTACCAATGATTATATTAAAGAAAAACCCATGATGCTTAAAATGGGATATAAAGGGAAAGGCTTGGGACCTTCCCAAAATGGCATGAAAGAAAATTTTGAGGTAGAACCGTGGCCTGTCCACTGTGGTGTGGGCCTATTTCCTAATAAGGGTCAACCCTTTCCTTTTGAGGATGATGATCATCTCATATGCTATCAAGATTATTTGGATAGGCATGTTGATTTGCCTCTTAAAAATCAGTCGTTTTCATGCAACATGCTATCCATAGCATACCCTGAAATGATTGCTAACCCCGATGAAGAGTTGGAAGGAGATATCTTCCATGATGTCTCTGTTGAAGAGATGTTACACAATGGATTTTATTTTGATGGTTCTATACCAACTATAGCCCAACTTGAGGCCACTAATCCTCAGAATGAATTATCTAAATTAACCTTACAAGAATTACAAGAATTGGGCGTTTCACCCGCCCCACCTAACTTTGAAAGAGATCTACATATGAAGGTAGAAAATGTCATTAAAATTAATATTGGAACTGAGGAAAATCCTCACATAATCAATATTGGATCAAAATTAAGTCAAGAAAAATAAGAACAATACATTGCATTCCTTAAAAAGTATGAAGATGTCTTCGCTTGGACATACGAAGATATGCCAGGTCTAGACCCTTATGTAGTCATGCATCATCTAGTGGTCCATCCGGATGCTAAACCTGTTAAACAAAAACTTAGAAAAATGCATCCCAAAGTGGCTCTGCTAGTCAAAGGGGAGTTAGAAAAACTCCTGCATGTTATCTTTATACAAGCTATTGATTATGCTGAATGGATATCAAATGTAGTTCCAGTCACCAAGAAAGAAGCTACCAAAGTTAGGGTTTGCACAGATTTTAGAGGTATTAACGTTGCATGCCCTAAAGATGACTTTCCTCTTCCAAACATGGATCAAATCATTGACTTCACTGCCGAAAGTGGGATGATGTCCTTAATGGATGGATTCTCCGATTATAATAAAATTTGGATAGCTCCTGAAGACCAGGATAAAATGGCCTTTATTACCCCCTGGGGTACCTTTTCTTTGGAAAGTGATGCCATTTGGCTTAAAGAACGTCGGTGCAACTTAGCAACGAGCTATGACCTACATTTTTCATGATATGATGCATGATATCCTACATGATTATGTGGATGATATTATAGCTCATTCTATTATTGAAAATAATAATTTAGATGATTTGAGGAAAGTCTTTAATCGATTACGAGAATATCTCATTCGATTAAATCTAGTAAAATGCATATTCAGAGTTAAATCCGACAAACTATTAGGGGTTTTAGTTTCTTTACATGGTATTGAAATCGACCCTCTCAAGATTGTGGCCATCACTGATATGCCCGCACCTACTAATATATCTGAGTTATGAAGTTTACAAGGTAAAATTCAAGCCATCTGTCGCTTCATCGATAAGCTGGCAGATAAAACCGGTCCCTTTATTAACCTCCTTAAGAAGGATGTCCCTTTTAATTGGGACACAGAATGTAGAGAAGCTTTTGAACTTCTCAAACAATACCTCCTTAATCCACCTCGTGCTTTCACCACCTAAATCTGATCGCCCATTTCTCCTATATATTTTCGCTTCAGATTCTGCCTTAGGGGCTATGTTAGCTCAACTTGATGATGAAAAGCGAGAACGTGCTAATTATTATATTAGCCAAACCTTCATCAGTTATGAAACCCGTTACACAACATTGGAAAAACTATGTCTAGCAGTCATGTTTGCTATGCAACAATTATGACATTATATGCTTAGTCAAAAAACTTATGTCATTGCTAAATATGATCCCTTAAGGTATCTCATGAGTCGACCTTATTTATCGGGTCGCACAGCCAAGTGGGTTCTTGATCTAAGTGAGTTTGATCTCACATTCATAGGATAGAAGTCTATTAAGGGTCAAATCATAGCAGATCAATTAGCTGCTACACCCTTAGGGTCTACCCATCCCCTCATCATCGAGTTTCCAGATGAATGCCTTCAATTAGAGGTAGACCATACCGACCAATGGTCCTTATAATTTGATGGAGCCCGATGCATGAGTGGGGCTGATGCGGGTATTATTTTAATATCTCTGTAAAAACATCTTATTCCTCTATCCTTCAAATTGACATTTGCTTGCACCAACAATACTGCTGAGTATGAAGCTCTAATCCTTGGATTATGAGCTATCCTAGCGCTAAAAATTAAACATCTCTTAGTTTTTGGTGATTCTCAACTGGTTATAAACCAAATTAATGAATTTTATCAAACCAGAGATGATAAAATGTGCCCATATAAGGCCTATGTTTTACAATTAATGTCTTTATTTGATCAAGTTACCTTGGAAGCTATTCCTCGAACTAGCAACCGTGCAGTTGATGCTATGGCCGCAACTGCATCTCTCCTGCCCTTGGAGTTAGATGACGAATATGCCACTATCATTATTCGTCGACTCCAGGAACTCGCTTCAAATAAGTCATGCTTAGAGCCTTTGGATGTGTTTCTAATCAATGAAACTACTCCTGAACCTTGGTATACAGACATATTTGATTTTCTCCAAAATGGGACTTTCCCTGCAAATTCTAATAGAAACCAGCGTCGGTTATTATGTCGACGAGCAAGTCGATTTGTAATCATTGGCAATACTTTATATAGGAGATCTTTTGAAGGTATCCTATTAAGATTTTTAAACTTAGAAGAGTCTAAATTAGCCTTGAGTGAAGCCCACGATGGATCTTGTGGAGGACACTTTAGTGGTAGTGTCATTGCTAAAAATCTCCTTTGGATAGGATACTTTTGGCCTACCATGGAAACGGATGCACATGATTATGTGCGCCATTGTGACAAGTGTCAAAAACATGCTGACCTTGTCCATGCGCCTGCACAAGAGCTGTAGGCTATTTCATCTCCTTGGCCCTTTTCTAAATGGGGCTTGGATATTATTGGCAAAATCAATCCTGTGTCATCTGATGGACACAAGTTCATCATAACCGCCACTGAGTATTTTATGAAGTGGGTCGAAGCTATGCATTTAGCTTCCTACACTGGTACACAAGTTTCTAAATTTATTTTTAATCAAATCATTTGCAGGTTCAGAATTCCTGCAAATCTCATCTCTGACAATGGAACTTGCTTTAAAAATAAAGATGTTAAAAAATTATGCCAAAAATATAAGATTCAACGTTGCTGGTCCACTCCCTATTATCCTCAGGGTAATGGTCAAGCAGAAGCATCTAACAAAACCTTAATCAAAATTCTCAAAATATTAGTCAATAAAACTTGTCGTGACTGGCACATTCAATTATATCCAACCTTGTGGGCCTATCGAACTAGTGTTCGAACCCCCACGGGAACTTCACCATTTGTTTTGGTTTACGGTGCTGAAGCAGTTTTTCCATTTGAATTGGAAGTTCCTTCTTTGGCTCTGCTACTTCAAGATACCAAAGTAGGAGATGAATATCGTGCTGGCAGACTCAGTCAGCTGGAACTCCTAGATGAAAAACACATCAATGCTTTGGAGCATCTCCGTGCTTACCAAAACAAGCTTAAAAGATCATATGCTAAGAAAGTTTGTCATCGATCCTTTGAGATTGGCGACCTTGTTTTAAAAGAAAATCAAAAAAATACAAATGCAACTAAGGACCTTAAAGGTAAATTTGAGCCCAATTGGCTTGGACCATACATTATTACTGCCAAATTTGTATCAGAAGCATACAAATTGTCTACCTTAGATGGTAAATAACTTAAAGAACCCATGAATATTTTGCATCTTAAACGTTACTATGCATAAATTTGGTCATTTCATCCTTGTATATAATTGTTTAAAATACTTTCAAAATTTTATCTTATATTTCTTTCAAATTTATAAAAATCCAAAAACATCAAAAATATTCATAATCATCTTCAAAAACTATCTATTGCATTTATTTAAGGCACTTGTTAAATTTTTTTTGCTCAAATAAAACCAAACATCAAAAATAAAGAATAAAAATATAAAAACAACTATATGCTTGACTCTTTCAAAACCAAAATAAAATAAAGAAGAAAGAGAGAGTCAACATTCTCAAAACTTCTCAAAAGTGTTTATATATATTTTCTTACAATTATTGCAGTTATACGTTTCAAATTATTTTGGATAAATTACCATTTATTTGGAATCCCTCACTTGCACACTCACAAAAATAAATATCTTGATTTTATCTGGCATGATTACTAATCTCTCTTATATCAAAGTCCACAAAATTCAATTAAATAAAATTTGAGCATAGAGAATTGATCTTGTTATTTACTTAAACCAAGCACATATTTTCACAATAAAATGATTATATTTGTAATTTCCATGTTTTGCTACATAGTAGAACTGATTTCTTGAGCGAAAAGTTTCCCCTGCTATCCTATCATACACATGGTCTAGAATCTTTGAGAATTGGCAAAAGGACAAGCTCACCCCTACCCGAATAAAAATCCCTTGCTCTACGACTAATCCGAGCAAGTATCCCTAGCAAAGAAAAAGAAAAGAAAAGTTCAAGAAAAAAGAGAAAAGAAAAATGTTATTTTATATCATTCCAGCAATATTTCAAGCACTATCTCAAAAATCAAGCAAAAAAAAATACAAAAAGAAAAAGAAGCAAATTTCAAAAGAAACGGAAAAAGAAAAGAAAGAAAAAGCAAGAAAGCAATAAAATCCCTTCCCTACCCTTTGAAAAGAAAAGAAGGGTTGATGAGCTTGAATCCCTGGAATTCTCAATTATTCGAAAACTGTGAGGTAAGCCCCATAACAGGTGGTTTGTGCCCAACTCGCTTGGCCTTGGGTAACTCCTAGCGTGGTGATATGTCTGTCACATTAGCGACCTTCTTTTGTACAGACCTATGTCTTCTTATGGATTAGCTAGCTCTTGATAATCCAACCTACATAGTAGTCTAGTATGGTTATATGCATCTACATCATGGTTAATGAACACTTATTTGGTTTCTTCAAATCACTTGTATCATATTATCTTGCTCAAAACTGGTAAATGAACATAGCAATTGCACACACATTTGTATTTGAGAGATTTTGTGTATCATTATGATAAATCAAGATTGGAAATGAATTCACATATGCACATGGGATTCCTTATAGATCTAACTTTTGTCTTTAAAATCCTTTGAAATATTATTTTTGCAACTTGTTTGGAATAAATCAAGTACAGTTGTTTACCACAAAGACCACTATATAATAGAAAAATAAAAAATTTCTTTCAAAATATACAATCAAAACACATATATCTGGTTGACTTTCGCGACGATGGTATAGTTCCAAAACCAAAAGTGGAATTTTATGCCTAGCGCAAGTCCTCATTTTCATATTTTTCTGTTCATCAAAAATCAACCATACAATAAAACTATATTTTTTTGGATTTTCGCAATGATGGTATAAGTTTATACCTACATATTCTATGCCTAGCGCAAACCATTGTAACAATTTTTATTTCCCATTTATTAAAAATCATGAAAACCATATGACTTAATTCATTATGTTACACAAATTATGCTTTTAAAAAGCAAACCCATTTTCATTATTTCATGTCATTATGTCAAACTTCAACTTTGCAATGATGGTATAATTCCTAAAGAATTATCCAAAATTTTATCACACTTAGGAATTTATGCCTAGCAAAAATTATTTTAATATCATTTCATGCATACTATTTTCATGAAAATCTGAAAACAAACCATCATCATCATCATCATTTGCATTATTGCACCAAAGTCTTAAGACAGTTTCTTAAGCACTCTTTTACTTTTAACAATATTTCTATAAATGGGACTAGCTTGACGACCGAGTGAGCGCGACTCCATGAAATGGTCTATAATAGCGACAATGTCCTTTGAAATTATTGTTAGAAGTCTCTTTTTATTTTTATTTTTATTATTATCACATCACAAACAACCAATTTGTTACATCAGATTATTTCATTTAAAACATCACAGCATGACATCAAAATTATAATATTTCCAACGACATAATTACATGAATTATCAAATCAATCAATCAAACATAACAACATCATCAGTATACACATTATACAAGTCATGTGCTCAAAAACATATCTCATATCATATATATATCAACAATCGTATATATACATCATCAAAACTGGATTGGTATGCCATAATCTGTACCTCGGAATACTCAATCCTCTATCAACAAAATAATAATCATATAATACAATGTCAGTTTGTACAGTGTTAGTCCAGCCCTCTAGCCTCGTGAGCCCCTCAAGCTCTCTGCCTCATCTCCTCCCCTGCCCTAAGGTGGACAAGGTGGCCCCATCGTAGTCTGCGTAGTCCTAGTCCTCGACCGGGACGTGGTCCTCGATGACCCGATCCTGATCGGATCTGTAATGTTGGCTGGCAGGGGTAGTCTATTTGCCTCTGGCACCAGCTGGTGATACAATGTTTGATAGAATGTCAGCTAGGCGATAGCCCATGTCAGCTCTCCAGAGCTCGCACCTCCGCCCCATGCCCTAAGGCGTCCAATCTCATCCCGTAGCTATGACACCTCAGCTCGGTGACGTGCAGCCTCATCCTGTAGAGTCTACACCTAGGCCTGGAGACGATCTCTCTCCACCTAGAGAGTAGCCATCTCGCTACTTTCTCCTATGTTGACACCCTTGCCCTTATCGGGTGATGGTGGCCTCTGTGGAGATGGGGGTCTCACCTCCCTCCTCTCCCTCTGTCGTGGCCTCTCCTGTGCTTGTGGCCTCCTCACCTCTCTCCCGTCATGACCTTGGGCTACCTCCATCACTGCCTAGTGCTGCCTCCCTATCCAACAGACAACCACATGAATTGGACCCTATGCCCTCGTCATTCGAGGAGGGAAGATGCCTGCGTACCAGGCATCGTAGCCATCGGCTACCCCTACGTCGTCCCCATCCATTGGCTGGATGGGGGCATCATCCGTGTCCTAGCTCCAGAATCACTGCATGTCGGGAGCCTCGCTAACTGTGGTGTTATCCCAGAAATTCCAAGAAAACTTGTAATCCCTCAGATATGGGATCCCCTGCTGCAGACCGAACTGCCTCAAAACTTGGTCATAGCGATGGAGCTCCACCTCTCCCCTCTCCATTTGTAGCCAGTAGACTCACCTGACGCGAGCCAACTCCTATCCGTCCTTGGCCCACCTTGGATGCTCCCTCCATGGCCTCCATGCGATCTGATCTGGGACTAAGTCATCCAATAGCCTCCGAGACATAGGCAGATCTATTCGTCGTTGTGCCCCTCTTCGAAGCCACCAGTAGAAGACTTGGGGCCTTTCCCCGTCAACCCTTGTCAGAGGAAGCCCTACCGGCCTCTGCACTGTAATGTGCTCCCAGCACCAAACCTGTAAGAGCGATGTCATGACCAGACATTGATCGCCCTTATACATGACCCCATACAGGATCCTGTACAATCGACATAGAACAAAATTTCCCCAAGAGAATCTATAGCCGTGATCCCACATATCATAGATCACATCTGTGAGCATCCATGGCACCCTACACCCGCTCTGGTGGCACAACAAAAGTCCACCAACCACTCTAGCTAATACCCATGTGAGTCTAGATGCCCCAGGCATCTGGCGTAGTGCCTCGATATTAACTCTACCCTTCTCCAGGGTGAAGCTCGGGTCACCGCATAATCGTCCCATAGCATGGCCCTGATTGGTCGTAGGAGTAATCAACCGTCCTTGTATGGGGATTCTCAGAATCCTCCATACATCCTCTAATGTGGGAGTCATCTCCCCTGTAGGTAGCCTAAAACATGAGGAACCCGGATACCATCTCTCTACTAGGGCTGTTAGAAGCCCCATATCGATAGACACTTGTGGCATCTCTGCCACATGCTGTAAGCTGACCTGTGCCAGTTGATCTCGCTCTGCCTGTGTGAGAGCGTCCAAGTCATCTCTCAACCCTCCGTACTTCCATTCCCTTCTCTTTAGTAATCCTCTCTGCAAACATAAACAACAAAACAATAAAAAAATCATTAATAACAATTCAAGTAATCAATAATGCAAGTTAAAATTCAATTTTATGCAATTGATGATATCGCCCACTATTGGACGATATCGTCCCAAATTTGAGCAGAATCGTCTTCAATTTTGCAAGCCGAAATCGTCTCTAATTTGACGAAATCATCCCCCTTTCGACGATTTCGCCCTCGGGCAAAATTGCCGAAATTGAGACAATTTCGTCAAAATCAGGATGATTTCATCCCGACGACGTTGACAACCCAAAAACGGCCGTGATGCTCAAAAATCACCTAAAAATTACCTACAAAGCATGTAAAATTAAATTCAAGCATCCTAGTTAAGTCTAGACTCTTACCCGTAGACCGCACTGGACCTCTGTCGATCTGTGCGTCGTCTCCACCATTTTTGCTTCAGAGCTCTAAAAACCAGAAAATGAACAGTAAAAATGAATTAGGGTTTTACCCTATTTTTTTTAATTTTATTCAAAAATAATTTTTTGCTTTTCCGCGTTTTTACCTCAAACGTTCGATTTGGGTAAAAACACGGAGGGGGCACCATAGTAAGCTGTCGTACGATTCGACCAAGAATCGTCACCTAAAAATGGGAATAATTTTTGCTTTCTCGTAGATCGAGAAGAACTCATATTTAATGCATTTTCTTCAGAAAATTTGCTAAAGAGGGGGCAAAATGTAGCACCCTAAAATTGGTGCAGTAAAATTGTAATAATTACATTCACCTTAATAAATAATTTAAAATTAAAATTTAACCTCCCAAACCGCCCGTTAACCGTCGGGTAATCCGTTTCCCCCTTTTTCGTGCCAATTTTAGAGGTTTTTTTGACCGTTTGACGATATCGTCGTCGATCAGACGATATCGCCCTAGATCTGACAATTTCGTCTGGACTAGGATGTCCAGAAAATCTTGTCGCAAAACTAATTTTGCAAAGTTAGCTTCTCTTCCAACGGGTCTCCAATCTGGGCAGAAGCGTGTCTACGTCGTTAGGGACCCTCCCCCGTTGGAGATCTCCCAAATTGGGATGATCTCCAACCTCCTAACTACTCCCCTAAGCCTATTTAATCCTAAGCTATCCCCTTAGCACCCCCTTGGCTGAAATTCTCTACAATTTAACTCCATCTACGTTGAACCATCCCATTTTTTTCATTCGCACTGGTCCCATACCAATTTTGTTGCAGGTACATCACTGTTTTTCAGCCGGAGCCAGCACACATCATTGTCGACGAACTTGTTCAGATCGGAGGTGAACCTGTCGAATCTAAGGTGATTTCATACTGATGCGAGACAATCTCGACTGCAGTCCATATTGAGGCAATCAGTGCCTAAAGTTTGCACTTTTCAACCTTTTCTCTGCTATTTTATTCTACAAATTAGATAGTTTATTCAGTGTTTATGTTATTTTGCATTTGGAGTTCACCCATTTAGCTTAGATTGCATACTAAGATCATGATTTGTCATTAGAATATCGTAATTTTCTTAAATTTTTGTTCATAACTATTATTCAATATTCATACATTCATTTGGTGTTGTTTCCCTCTGTTAGCACAGTAGTATTCGTTGTATTTTGTATCTGTTTTTCTTCTTACAGGTCTCTGACGAATTCGTCAGATCTCAGATGATTCTGTCAGATCCCAGATGAATCTATCGAATTCCAGATGATCCTGACTGCTTCAAACATCAGAATCATTACCAGACATCCGGATCTGGTATTCCTCATTTGTATTCTGTAAATTCTTTATTTTATGTCTTTAAATCTATTTTCTATACTCATTGAATTTGCATTTTCATGTAGATTAATCTAGATTCATTTGGCCAAACCTAGGATATGAATGCTTAAAGTTAAAAATGAACACATTAAAACACATTCCAAACCTAGGTGTGGAAACTGCCCTTAAATGTTTCCTGGTGAACCCACCATCCGTCGAAAAATCATCAAAATACACCTCCCTTGAGAGGCGGGACCTTCGCAAAGTCCTCTCAGTCCAAGGTACCACGACATCCTTTTCCCATCCTCCTTCCGGGCATGGATCCAATAGCCTGAAGGTAAGGATGTGAAAAATTTGGAGCGATACACGATTATATCTAAGTCCAAAAAAGGGTGAAGTGAAATCCTAAATAGGCAAGTAGTAGGATGTATACAATATGTCCTCTCTTGAGAGTTTTGTTTTATCCCCTTAGGATACCTAGAGCTAACCCATCATCCTAGAAAAATATTTTAGTCATTTGTGTCTCATTCCTCATCATGGGATGAGCATAAACACACATTTATAGATTTTATTCCATCACCCATTCATATTTCCTAGGTCTAGGGAACATTAGATGCACAAAAATATAAAAAAAATCAAAACTTCAAAAATAAAAACATCAAAAAATGTATTGTTTTCTTGTTTTTCTGTTTGCATAGATAGTGTGTTTTTCCTTAAAAAATAAAAGAAAAAGAGAGTGTCCACCAACACTATTTCATTTTGTATAGCCTATGCTAATGACCCATAGTCAATCCAAGGCCTATTCCCAAAACCAAGTCTCCATGGACCATTCAAATAAGTTCATCTATTCTTCAATCATTTCCTTTACTTATTAGGGAATGCATCCCAAATCCATTAGGGTAACATGTCTAGTGATGTCCCTAATTACATATCTCCCCATCCTGAGACTCATACCATTGGATCTAATAAAGGTGAAAATCACCATGTCATGCATACCACCCCTTTTGAGTCCCCTCATACTAAAACTTCCCTTTCTCCACCTAAGCCAAACATCATACCCATTGATCTTGATGTAGCTCACCTACTTTTAACCAATCCAATCTACCATGTCCAACCACCTCCTTCTCCCTAGGACCCTTATTCATAGTATATCCCACCACATAGCTCATTCCCTCTATATTTACCCCTACTACACATTCCTATCTACGTTAACTCCACACTCACCAAGGTGCAATATTACAAGTCCTATCATCCTCCATCTTCCTCTAGTTTTCCCCACACCTTGAGTGCATCAAATTTTGGAATGTTGTGAGCATCCTCACCACCTAGGGGAACTAGTACCACCCCTTCATGTAACACCATAGGCTCAATTTTTGTATCCATCGACCTTAATCACCCATCTTCCTCCAATAATGTCCATTCATCACAATGCCTACACATTTTTACATCACACACACTTATCACCCATATCATCCAATCCAAGTTTCTTTTTCTTCCCATATACACTCATATAGTCCATATTATTTCCAATTTTCTAACCCACCTCCTTAATCCATGGCTTTCCATATCACTCCTCCCACCACTTATCCTTAATATCTTATCATTCATATCACTGGTGCACACAATTTTCATTCTTTCACAACATGTTCTACTTGTCCTATGTCATTCTACAATCATATGAAACCTTCTCATTAATTGTCTTCTCATCAAGAACATCCTAATAATTACCCAACTTATCACATTAGTTCTTCTCACACAATCCACATTTCCCAAAAACCACCACAAACTCCTCATCCTTCATTACATCCACTAGCCTAAGGATCATTCTTTCTCCAATTGCCATCCTAGACCTCCTATCATTCCATGGTGCTCGTAATCTATTCCCATACTCATTACTCTCATAAATGGAATATGACATAGTTGCATAACCCACACTCGCATCAACCACCACATCATCAATACCAATCCACTCCTGATTTGTATTAACCCACCTCTCAACCATACCAATCACACCTCACCAAATACACACATCATCCAACCTCTACACAACCCCTTAATTTCTACTTGTCATCATATCCCCCACTTCAACCACCTACTTATCATCAAAACCACACTCAAAAATCATCACCACATCCCTCACACACCCATGATGATAAGGTTTTATGGCACATAATAAGGTGTTATAACACGTCATAAGGTGTTATGGCACATCATATGGTGTCATAGGACATAATAGCTCAAACTAGGAAAGTTACACATTTGTCCACTCTAAGTGGAGAATTTATAAGATTCCTCTCTTACGCACCCATGCCACTTGTCACCTACTCTTTCATCTTCATCACTTCCATATACCCATGGAAGACTTTACAAAGAGGTATCCATTTTCATTTTCATGTGTGTACAAAAATATAATGAAACTCTCCTCATATTTCATTTGATTTTATTATGTTTTTTTGGTTGACATTGTGGTTGTATTTTTACCATTCAAAGAGCTCAAAGGCATAAACCATGGAAGCTCATAATTATTTCCTAATATATTTTTTTTAGCCACACCCATAGTCGATATCCAAAAATGCATTGGATCTACTGTAAGACCCAAAAAAAATCCAAGAAATATAAGATCTAAGACCAAAACCCTCTGCTACATAATAGTCTCAACTCCCCAATGTGGTTAACCGGTAGCACAACCACACAAGGTGGTTACCCAAAGTTTCAACCACCTAGGGTGGTTACCCAAAAGCACAACATAGGGTAGTTATCCAAAGAGCCAACCACCCTAAGCAATTGAGCTTCAAGGTGAAAAAACTTCAAACCAACCACAGACTAACAGAAAGGTAAAGTATGTATTTTTTCAAGTTGTATATGTATTTTATATAGTTTTGTGACTTTTAACTTCAATTTTGAAATATTTTTTAATGCTTTAGTCACTTTTTATAATCTTCTTTCATAGTTTTGGGCCTCATATCGAAATGCCCTGCATATGCTATTGATGTTGTCATGGTGAGCTTGTGTGTAGGTATTGGATACACATAGAAGATTGGGAGTTCAATAAATACACCTCTAAACCCTCCCACAACCCATTGTGTGCTCAAGGAGATAACTTGCAACACCATAGATATTACTTGTAAAATAAAACCCTCCATTTTGGTAGGTCGATTTGTAAAAGATAAAGCTTTTCAATATCAAATCTATTGCAAATATATTTATATTGCATTATATCTATTGTTAATTGTTATGGTGTATTTTATATTTCACACAAATGGTGATCATGGTGGGACCCTTTACCCACAATAAATTTTATTTTTGTTGTTTTGCATGAGATTTGGCACTTGCATCAATCATAACATGTCTTATGTATTTTACTTAGGGTTATTTGTGCTTGCATGCTTATTTAGCTTGATTTATTAACCTCCTCCTTTCTATATCTATTACAAGCACACAAGGACAAGAAAGACATAGTCATACTTCTCATATCAAGACTAGATATTGCAATATCTACCCTCATAGGCTCAGGCACAACCACCCAGGGTGGTTTATAGTCTCAAATAACTACACAAGGTGGTTCACAAGCTCAATAACAACTGCCTACGATGGTTCTCAATTTTAGTCTCAACTACATAGGGTGGTTCTTAAGCTCAGTCTCAATTGCACAAGGTGGTTCTTAAGCTCAATATCAATCACATAGGGTGGTTCTCAATATTAGTCTCAACCACATAGGGCAACTCTCAAGCTCAGACACAACTACCCAAAGTGGTCCTCAATCTCAAAAAACCACTGCTTAGGCTCAAGTTCAAAGATATAATATGCTCGGTTTCCATTCCTTCTAGCATAGGCTTACAGATTAATCTCTCATATTCTTTAATATTACATAAAAAAATCATAGCGTAATTCCTTTCATTTGTTTGTTTGAATCTCTTTTCTCCCTTTCTCCTTTCAAAATTCCAAAAAAAAAAAGAGCACTAGCATATTTATTTCTTGGTTTCTTCTTCAAAACTCAAAGGCACACTAGTGTAGTTGTTTCTTTCCATTTTTTCTTCAAAAATTTAAAGGCGTGATTGCTTAATTATTTATTTATGTTCTTTCAAAACACTTAAGGTGCATTAGATTAGTTGTCATTTATCTTTCAAAAACTCAAAAATTCCTTAGATTAGTCATCATTTGCTTTTCAAAACTTAGTAGCTTAAGTTGTTATTTCCTTTCCAAGCTCAATAGATCAATTTGTGCATGCTTCCATAAGCTCATTTAGATCAATATTTCTTTTAATAACACATTAGATCATTGTTTTCATTGTATTTTTAGGATTAGTTCTAAACTTGCATGGTAAATAGGCATCAAATAAAAACAAACAAAATAAAAAATCAAATTCAAAATCAAAAGACACTTCAAATCACACACATTTTCACATTATATTTCATAAATATCTTGCAATAAAAACCTCCTGATGATATTGGATTTCACAACCAACCATCGGTTGAGCCCTTTAGGCACCATAGCTAGATCACATAGCTTCATGGATTTAATCACCAAGAAGCTAGGTACCTTTGGGGCTAGCTTAGGTAAATTTTAAGGATTAGATGACCTTTTGTTCATAGGGCTTAATAATTTTTGGACTCACAGCTATCAATTATATCCAAGCCCAACTGAGGGTGACATGAAATTCTAGCTAGGTAAGTGTTGGTCATCAAATATTCCTAGGAAAGGATTTTGGGTGAGTGTATGCTCCCTAGACCCAGACTAACATTGAAAGGCTAAAGGGAAGAGATGCCCCTAATGCCAATCTCTAAAGAAAGGCCGGATCCTATACTAATCTACTTGGGTGTTTGAAGATAAGAGTGCGGGAAAGAGATAAAAGGAGTTAAGGTTAGAGAAATAAACAAAAAGGATTAAAGGAAGAGAGATCAATGATTTAAGGTGGGGAAGAACAGGAAGCACGATCACTAACAGACAACTCAAATGGAAGAAAAGAACACCAAGAATAAACAAAAGAAACGTAATATCAACCTTCCTATGTATCCTCCAGGCGAGTTTTAGGGTATAGTCCCCGATCGCACATCGGATGCAGGGTTCAGCTTTCTCAATATGCAAATGAAGATAGACAAAAGAATTAAGCATAGAAGGCAGCATAAAAGAAAACCAATATTACGCTTTTCCACTCCTATGTATCCTTCAGAACGAGTTTCAGGGTACAATCCTTGATCGCACACCGGACGTAGGGTTCAACTTTCTTAGTATGCAAACGAAGACAGACAAAAGAATCAAGCAAAGAAGGCAACATAAAAGAAAGAAATCGAGCCCAAAGCTCTTTAGTATTAATCGTAGGACATCAAGTTATAGCAGCTTTCTAGCAGATAGGTCCCCCATTTTACATTATAATGCCTAGGTTTTTATAGAGGACCCGACCCTCTGAATCATTATTACACAGAATGGTGAAGTATATTCTTGAGATCTGAGAAGTTGGCTTCTTGCGGCCCTCGATACTGAGCTTTCTAATCCATTACCAAAATAGGCAACTGTGACCGGGTCAACCATGAAAATATGCATTGATGAACCGCCTGAGTATCCTTGGTGCAATGCTCGAGTGGCCGCCATGCTCGCCGGACTCTCCTTTAGGGACTGACACCTCGCTTCCAATTTCCAAAAAAGAACAACAAGCTTATTGGGCAAGAAATAATGCATTTACGAGGCACTTGATTGTCTCAAGAAAATACCTAGCTTGAAGTGCATGCCCATCGCAAAAAAACATGTCACGATATCGTGACATTTCTAAGTCTTCAACTTGGTTCTCCTTATTGCATCGTGAAAATACGACATGTCGTGATATCGTGACACTTTTCCTTGCTTGCGCCTTCTCCTCACTTTGATCCATGAAAATGTGACATATCGCGATATCGTGACACTTTTCTTGCTTGTGATTTTTCTTTGCTTTCGGCTGTGAAAACACTACATGTCGTGATATCGTGACACTTTTCCTTGCTTGCGCCTTCTCCTTGCCTTGAGTCGTAAAAAGCAACATGTCACAATATCATGACATTTCTAAGTCTTCAACTTGGTTCTGCTTCTTGCATCGTGAAAATACGACATGTCATGATATCACGACACTTTTCCTTGCTTTCACCTTCTTGTCGCTTTGAGCCACAAAAATACGACATGTCGTGATATCGTGACACTTTTCTTACTTGTGCTTTTTTTTTGCTTTCGACCATGAAAACACTACATGCCGTGATATCGTGACACTTTTCCTTGCTTGCGCCTTCTCCTTGCCTTGAGCCGCAAAAATGCGACATGTCGCGATATCGCGACACTTTTCTCGCTTGTGCTTTTTCTTTGCTTTCGGCCGTGAAAACACTACATGTCATGATATCGCGACACTTTTCTGTTCTGGCCTTCTTGTCGCTTTGACCCATGAAAATGCGACATGTCACGATATCGTGACACTTTTTCATTTTGGCCTTCTTGTCACTTTGAGCTGTGAAAATGCGACATGTCGCGATATCGTGACACCTTTCTTGCTTATGCCTTCTCCTTGCCTTGAGCTACAAAAATGTGACATGTCACGATATCGCGACACTTTTTCATTCTGGCTCTTCCTCTGCTTTCGGCTGCGATATTGCGACATGTCACGATATCACGACACTTTTCTCATTTGCTCTACCTTGTTGCCTTGAGCCACGAAAACGTGACATGTGATATCGCGACACCTTTTATTTTTTTTTTGCGGAGCTATCTTCTTTGGCTTGTTTGGCAGTGGAGCTCTTCTTCTTCATTCCATGTGCAAGGGGGTGGCATTGAAAGCCAAAATTGCTGCAACACTTACAAATACTTTCGAAGCAACAAACAAAACACTCTACAAAGAGAATTTTTTTATTTTTATCTACCCCTTGTGCAATGTGACAAAATTGTCAACAGTAAGTAGTAGGACATATACAAAATGACCTCTCTTGAGAGGTTTTTCTTATCCCCTTAGGATACCTAGAGCTAACCCATCATCTTAGGAAAATAATTTAGTTATTTGTGTCTCATTAATAATCAGGGTTTGAGCATAAATACACCTTTATAGATTTCATTACATCACCCATTCATAGTTCCTAGTTCTAGGGAACATCAGACGCACAAAAACAAAAAATCAGAACTTCAAAAATAAAAACATTAAAACATTCATTGTTTGCTTGTTTTTTTGTTTGCATAGATATTGTGTATTTCCTTAAAAAATAAAATATAAATAAAGTATCCAAGCAAACCAAAAAACAAGTAAACAATATCTATGCAAACAAAAAAACAAGCAAACAATGAATGTTTTAATGACCCATAGTCAAGCTAAGGCCTATTCCCAAACCCAAGTCTCCATGGACCATTCAAGTAAGTTCATCTATTTTTCAATAGTTCCCTTGACTTATTAGGGGGTGCATCCCAAATCCATCAGGGTAACATGTCTGGTGATGTCCATAATTACATCTCTCCCCCACCTAGGACTCATACCATTGGATCTAATCAATGTGGTAACCACCATGTCATGCATACCACCCCTTTTGAGTCCCCTCATCTTGAAACTCCCCTTTATTCACCTAAGTTAAACATCATACCCATTGATTTTGATGTATCTCACCTCATTTTCACCAATCCAATCTACCATGTCCAACCAGATCCTACTCCCCAGTACCATTATTCATCACATATCCCACCACCTAGATCATTACCTCTATATTTACCCTTGATACACATTCATATCTGCATTAACTCCACACTCACCCAGTTGCAAGCTTACAAGTCCTACCATCCTCCATCTTCCTTTAGTTTTTCCCACACCTTGAGTGCATCAAATTTTGAAATACTGCCAACATCCTCACCACCTATGGTAACTATTACCACCCCTCCATATAACACTATAGACCTAATGTTTGTAGTCATCGACCATAATCACCCATATTCCTCCAATCATGTCAATTCATCACAATCCTTATACAATTCTACATCACCTCCTTACATCACACACACTTATCACCCATATCATTTAACTCAAGTTTGTGTCACTTCTCATATACACTCATCTATGTCCATATTATTTCCAATTTTCTAACCCACCTCCTTTAATCCATGGCTTTCCATGTCACTCCTCCCACCACTTATCCTTCATCCCTTACCATTCTTATAACTGGTGCACACATTGTGCATTATTTCACTACATGTTCTGCTTATCCTCTACCATTCTAAAATCCTATAAAACCTTTAGTTGTCTTATCATAAAGCACCTCATAATCATCACCCATATTATCACATTAGTTCTTATCACACCATCCACATTTTCCAAAAACCACCTCAAACTCCTCATCTTTCATCGCATCCACTAGCCTAGGGGTCATTCTTTCTCCACTTGTCATCCTAGATATCATGTCTACCCATGTTGCTCCTAATATATTCCCATCCTAATTACTCTCATTAGTGGACTATTACGTAGTTGCATAACCCACACCCATATCAACCACCACCTCATCAATACCATTTCACTCTTGATTTGTATCAACCCACCTCTCAACTATACCAATCATACCTCATCCAATACACATAACATACAACCTCTACACAATCCTTTAATTCCTACCTATCATCGTATCCACCACTTCAACCACCTACTTATCATCAACACCACACTCAACAACCACCACCACATCCTTTACACACCCATAATCATTCTCATCAATACCATCAATATCTGCACTTTGGATCTTAATTCCTACTAGCATCATATTTTGACCCTAAATACCATCATACCAACACCTTTATTCACACCAATCATATCCTCCCATTGATTCATACCATTTGAATCATCATGGCACCCACTATTTAGGTCCCTAGGCTACTCCAAATGCATTCCAACAGTTGACCGACAAGATAAATAGTTTAGAACCGTAATTCATGGGTATGGGATATTAAAATCCAACCTTGATTCAACTTTAAAAGTACCCCATCAACCCATTGATCCCAATTCTACCTTATCCTCCCCTATTTTGAATACCCAAATTCAAAAATTTCAAGGGTAAAGAGGATCCTCAAGACCACTTAAGCACATTCATCAATGCCTGTTATCTTATCAATGAGATAGACCCCCTCATTCTTTGTAACTTTTTTCTATCACTTGTATGAGGATATTTGGATTGGTACAACCATTTTTCCAAATATAGCTTGTATAATTTTGAACAACTAGCCAATCTCTTCCTAGAGAACTTCTATCTCAATGTTAAGAAGAAGATCACCTTGATAGATATTACCAACCTTCATCAATTTAATGACAAGTCTATCCTCAATTATGGCAATCAGTGGAGAGTGGTACTAACTGATTTACCCTCATCTATCCCCATTATTGATCTAACTTGGATGTTCACTCAGAGTTGTTCTAAAATAATATCACTCCTTCAACTCTAATAATACCAAACTCTTGAGGAAGCTATCACTCAAGCCAAAACTATGAAGGATATTAAAATTCAAGAAGAAATAAAACTTTGAAATAAGGAATGACCAAGAAAAAATGCTAAGATAAACAACACAAGTAATCAATCCAAGCTTGCCCAAGTCAACCAGGTGGTTTTGATCAACGCGATGATTTAACCTCCCTAGAAACAACCTCAACCTCCACCACAGTGACCTTCTTAAAAACTACAATAGCTGGAATACAATACCATGCCATCTCCTATCCAAAATAAAAATACCACTCATTAGGTTGTGTGCCCTCAACAACCCCAATGCAATTTCACACTTCTCTCAAAGCCCTTATCTAGCATATTTAAAAAAAATTGGATGCACAACTAATATCCTTACCCAAGATAAGTCCTAGAGATCCAAATAAACCTCAAGGAAGAGGGTATATAGAATATCAATATTGCATCTACCATCGACAAAAGGGTCATGATATCGATAGGTGCATCCAAATTGAGCACAAAGTGCAAGATTTGATTGAGATTGGGCTTATCAAAGTTGGAAACCCTCTTGATCCTCCTAATCAAAATTTGGGTATCTATCAAATCTCATTACCACAATATGGTATAGCACAAATAGACACTAGAGATACTATGACTTCCCCTCAACCAAATCAAGTTAATCATGTCAAAAAGGCCCCTGATTATTTAGGTTTTATTGGTATGATTCATGTGGTTACAAAAACTTTGTGATACCTAGATCCACTAGCTTAAGCAATTGATCCCTCAAATGTGTCATCCTCATCAACATTGTTGCCTCCACTAGTGCAAGTCACCATTATGTCTCAAACCTAGGCAATCATCCATATCAAAAGTAAGCTTACCCATAGCCTCAAAATAGCCTTGGCTAAGCTCTCAATTTATGAGTTAATCCAATAATTACCTCTCCCTCAAGAGGCATTAACAGATATACTCAAGGCCATAGATCTACAAACCATGATCCTAACACTTTTTCCAATTTCATGGGCAACATTCAAACTTACACTTTGCTAGCCATTAAATTTTATGACACTGAGATTAAGAATGTCTCGATGAATGGACCAGATCCACCCTTGCACATCATGACCACTATTTACAACAAAATCTTCAAATATGTCTTGATTGACATGGGCTCATCCATAAACATCATCATAATATCCACCCTAAAACATATCAATATTCCACCCACTCATATCATCTATTATACCTTCATTCTATGAGCATTTAATAATACCCTATGATCAATACTAGGAACAATCATCCTTCCTATCCAAGTAGGATTATAGACTATCCACACTCTATGTCATGTCTTGGATGGAGATATGTAATACAATGTACTCCTCGGTAGACTATGGATACAAGATATATGGTGTGTATCCTCAACCTTTCAATATTACCTCAAATACACACATGAGGGTCACATTCACTGCATTCCAATGAATGATGAACCATTCAAGTATTACCACATGGTCACACACCTACATGAGTCCCCCTTACCTACAACACATTTCTCCATCACTCATCATCCACTTAGCTCATCATACCATTTGACAACATCTCCCACTCCCTTGTTTGTCCTACACATTTCCAATCTAAAACCCACCCACTCAATCTCACTCAATCCATTTCTCTCTTATCCATATTTGGTCATCAACCACACCCCTCATCTTGTACTAAATCAAAATCATCCATCTTATTCATATTATTTACATATTCCTCCTCAAAACTACTCACGTTCTTCCCATCCTTCTTCTAATGCTTAGCCATTCAACTATTATTCTATAATGCAAATTATTCAACCCCACTCCCAACCTCTTCATCTTCCATATTCTCCTTATATACCTACTTCATATTTAGTGGCTAGACATCCATATTCAACCCTACCCAGCACACCCATGTTGCATCATCATCCTCTTGTCCTCTTTTATTAACCACCCCCAACCTACTACATCCAAATTGCACCCTTCTACTTCTTCCACTAATCCAAACCATCATCTTCGGGCTCCTCATTATTCTCATGTCACCTCTTCCATTGGATAGGCTACCACCACCCTCAATCCTACAATTATTTTCCCTTCTATATCTTCCATACCTATGCCCACACCTGCATACTAAAACATATCTTCTTCCATATCACCTAATCCATCCCCACATCTAAACCCATCTAAGATGCATCCACCCTTACTTGACATAGATCAAGGAAAATCCACTCTCATTTTTCCATCCTCTACATATCACTCCACTTTTTTGGATAATGCAAATTCATCCTCTTCATCCAACTCTCCAATGCTCTCATCTCAGACCACCGATGTTGTATAGATGACCACTCCTAGCATAGGCATGTACCTTGTGCATAGTATAAAGTTTTTACCTCCAATCATAGAATCGGTTAGGGATTTTGGTTATCCTAGCCATGTCTCATTAATAATAAATGTTATTTTCCTAGTAGGCTCCTCCTCTATTCACATAAATTTCTTCTATAAGGAAATTGATTCATCAATAGATAAACCTCTCAATAAAGAGCCTAAAGTCTTATTCTCTGGAAACATTAAATTTTGGATAATTCTTCATTCACCATGAAGTATTTCCATCATTTCAATTGGTGAGGATATAATATGGGACACTATAATAAAGGAATGCAAACTATTTTGGAGCCTCATTCTTAGCCTTCTTGAGACAAATTTGGCCTAGGCTATGATCAACATTCTATAATTGATTCCCTCAAATATGATCTTCAATGCATAACCTTTGGCCTCGAGAATAAAATTGAGAATGAATATCCTAATCTTGAGAATGCTCTCATATTGATGATAGACCTCTTCTAACTTACCACCATCCATGACATCTCATACAATACTTTAGATGATGAAATAGATAAGTCATTTGAGACACTTTCGATTGCCTCTAATAGCTCCAAAGAGAAATTATCTCCTGTTATCCCCATCACAAATGTGGATAACTTTTATCTATGTATGTTACCCATTCCACTTCCAAATTTTCCTATGCTCCTTCCATTGGAGCACCTTGACATACCCATCAATCCCTTACCTCAAACATGGCTACCTCCACAAAATCCTCACTTGCCTATTCTCAATCAACTCCTTCCTCGAGAGCATGTGTGATGGAACCTAAAATCCAATTCACAATCCCCTCCATTTCCTCAAGTTAACACAATATTTTTTGACTTATGCACATTCCTCCATAATATATATGATCCTATGCATCCCACACCCATTGATACCCATATCATTAAATTCAATCATATTTCATCCCCTCCAACTATCTCTAATTTCTATCCCTCAGATCAATTTCTTAGAGACTCAAACATTTACTTTCCTTCTTCATCCCCTTATTTACCTTCTTTTATTTAAAATTCTAAATTTAGTGAGGCTATGCCACCTCTCCCAGGTAATGTTTCAAATTACATCCATCTCATTCCCATCCCTCATTAGCTTGAGGAAGGTTCCCATATGCTCATCGAGGAAATAATCAATGTCAACATCAAAATAGACCTAGATAACCCCAAAATCATCAAACCTGGTAAAATTCTCTCATTCAAAGAGCCACAAATTTTTTTCATGGTCCTAACTAAATACTAATATATCTTCACATGGTCCTATAAAGACATGCCTAGCCTTGATCCAAACCTTGTCATCAATAACCTCATGCTAAACCCTAGTTTTAAGTCAATCAAATAGAAGAGGGAACTTCATCCTACCATAGCCCTCATGGTTAAATAATATTTGTAAAAACCCTTATACATGGGATTTATTCAACCAATTGACTATCCAGAGTGGATTTCAAACATGGTGCCCATTGGAAAACCTAACGGGGGGATACACATTTGCATTTATTTTTGTGATCTCAACAAAGCATGTCCTAAGGATTATTTTCTTCTCCCTAACATTGATACACTCATGGATTCCATTTCAGGCCATGGAATGCTCTCCCTAATAGATGGTTTTTAAGGATATAACCAAATTAAAGTCAATCCTGATGACCAACACAAAACAACTTTTACATTTTCTTGGGGAATATTTTGATACAAAATCATGTCATTCAGTCTTAATAACATAGGATCCACATGCCAACGAGCCATGACTTACATATTCCATGATTACATGTGCAAAATTGTAAAATATTATATTGATGGTCTCTTGGATAAATACAAAACATGCCATGAGCATATCGATGTTTTACACAAAGTTTTTGACCATCTTATTGAGCATAACGTGTGGTTTAATCCCAAAAAATACATCTTTGGAATTACTTAAAGGAAGAATTTAGGGTTCATAGTCTCTAAGAGAGCATCAAAGTGGATCCTAGCAAGGTTAAGGCCATCATCAAAATGCAACCTCCTACGGCCCTTAAATAACTTTGCAACTTGCAAGGTAAGATTTAAGTGATTCATTAATTTAACACTCAATTGTTAGATAAATGTAATCCATTCAATCATATGTTGCAAAAGGAGGTCACATTTCAATGGTCCACTAAGTGTTAGGAATTGCTTCCCCTTCAAATTTATCCCTACCTAGACCAGGCGTACCATTCTATTTGTACATATCTACCATTGACTTCACCTTAGAAACTATGTTGACTTAAAATAATGATTCCATTTAATATCAGGCTATCTATTACATTATTCATACCTTGGAGAGTTATGAGACAAGATATACATATGTGTAGAAGCTATACCTTGTGTTTTGTTGCCACTAAAAAGCTTTTCCACTATATGCTCAATCATAAAATGTATGTCATTGCTATAGAAAATCCTTTGCAATATATAATGAGTCACACTTACATGAATACCTATATGTCAAAATGGATAATATTTTTAATGGATTTTGATTTAAAATTCATAATCCAAAAGAACATAAAGGGCCAGGTCATTGTTGACCAACTCACTAAAGTTCCTCTTCGATATGATAAGCCTCTTATTATAGAGCTTCTAGATGACTCTCTCTTTAGTATTATTGATATTAAAAATCATGTCAAACCAAATATGAAGTTGATATCACCCTTTTCTTTGATGAGTATAAGTGAAAACAAGGAGGAGGTGTGGGAATTGTTTTCTTTACACCTCAAGGGTTTCCCATCCTTCATCATTTAAGTTTGGATTCCTTTGTACCAACAATAATGTAGAGTATGAGGCATTAATTTTATACCTTTATACTACTATGGAAATATGCATTAAATGAATCCACATTATAGGTGACTCCCAACTCATTTTCAATCAAGTTAAATGAATCTACTAGTGTAAATGACTGATCATAAAATTCTACAAGCAAATCATTGACAAGTTACTCATCAATTTTGATCGATATAACATAGAGTCTTTACCAAGCTCATCTAATCATTTTATGGACACCATGGCCTCTAATTTCCCTTATCCCATATAATCCTATCACAATGCTATCCAAATAAGTTATCTCCTAAGAGTCATTTAATGATGAATGGGATATCCATTTAATTTAGGTTAAACCCTACCATATTGCTTTTGTATAAATAAATAATTTTCCAAAACTTGGTACCCTTCCTTATGACTTACCCTTAGTTTCTAAATGTATGTTCAAGAAAAAAAGCATCACGATACACTCTAGTAGGAGATGTTCTCTATAATTATGGTTATTATGGTGTCCTTCTTCATTGTCTTAAACCACTGTAAGCCAATTGTTGGCTATGATGGTGTTCTTCTTCATTGTCTCAAACCACTAGAAGCACATGAGAGTACATGTGGTGGTAATTTTATTGGAATGACCATTGCAAAGCGTATTTTGTGTATGCATTACTATTGGCCCACTATAGAACATGGCTATTGCATATTCATTAAGAAATTTCACAAATGTTAACATCATGCCAATTTGACCCATCTTCCATCACAAGCCTTGCAACCGATTCAATCCATGTGGTTTTTCTTGTAATGGGAACTAGATCTGGTTGGGAAAATCTCCCCTCCATATTTGAGAAATCACACTTTCATCATCATTACCATAAATTACTTCACCACGTGGGTTGAGGCTATCCCTCTCACCAACACAATAGGACCCTAAATTGTGGAGTTTATACTCCAACACATCATCTATCATTTTGGTATCCCCTTGAAAATCATTTCTTACAATGGGACCCTATTCAAAAATAAGGATGTTCGAGCATTGTGCAACAAGTACCATAGTCAACATAACTTATCGACACCTTATTACTCTTAGAGCAATGAGCAAATTGAGGTAACCAATAAGACTATTTTTACCATTCTCAAGAAAATGTTACAATAAAATCATAAATATTGGTACCTTCAACTCCCTTTGGTACTTTGGATCTATTGAACTAGAATCCACATGTCAATGAATCAAAATAATTCTCTTTAGTTTATTGCATCAAATCCATCATGCCTCTTGAGATCAAGATCCCAACTCTACACATATCTTTACAAGAATTTATGGATTATGACACAACTCATCAATCTAGGCTTGATCAACTCACTCTTCTTGATGAATGCTAAATCAATGCTCTTGATCATCTTTGCATTTATAGATATTAAATTAAATGAGCCTATGATCATAAAATTAATCCACAAGAATTCCATGTTGGTGATCTCATGCTAAAAGAGAATCAACAAAACTTGAATCTTCCACCTCACTTATGTACTAAATTTGCAGCTAACTGGCTTGGTCAATTCATTGTCAAACAAAAATTTGGTTTCAAAGCCTATAAAATTGTGACTCTCAAGGGTGTTGAGGAACTTGAGCCCATTAATATTCTTCATTTGCACACGTCCAATGCCTAAATACTATCACACTATAACATAATCAATTTTAAAAATTAAAAAAAAAATCATCAATCATCAAAATAATACTAATAAGATTTTCCTCTATCATCCTTCATTTTTATCCAACCATTCTCCAACATATTAAAAAATAAAATCATGAACATGTCACTAGAACATGATGCCACACTTAAAATGAAGATACTAAAAGTTGTTGTGGAATGGTTGGATGAAAACAAGACATACCCATCATCGAAACTTTAAAATAAAAAAACAATAAAAAATAATCAAAGTCAAAATAAAAATCAAGAAAATCAAACACACAACACACTCATGTCACAACCATTTTTCATTTTTTAATCAGCCACTTATCATCCATATCTTTACTGTTTATATTTTTTCTCTCCTCCTTCCTTTCTCTTTCCTCATTCCTCGCACATCACTCCTCATTGTATTGTCATGCTTCGAGCAACTACATACCATGGACTAGTGTTTTCCTCTCCCCTTCCTCATTTCCCCCTATTTCTCAATTTTATATTCTTTCTCTATATTTTCTTGCTTGTTCCTTCTATATCATTTTCATGCCACCACCAGCTCATTACCCCTTCATTTTGCACTTTTACTTTTGTAGAGCTAAAAACGTGACACTATGCAAGTAATAAATGAATCAACTCAAAGAGACAAGTAATTGCATAAATATATTTCAATAAATGGGGGTGATCTGAAGAACTCCTTATTACAATTATTATGCCTTGACAAAGTTGATTTGATACAATAGATACAAATTGCTAGGGTTATCTGAAACCCTAGCTATACAAAAGTGAGTGTCTTCAACTGCGCTTCACTCCCAACAGAGTGAGTGGGCTTGTGAGATATCCAATTCTAGGCCACTCTAGCTTCAACAACTATACAATGATCTCTTGATTGATGTTATTCAACCCTACACACACAACAAACAACAAGGTTGTTAGAAAACAAAATGAGGGTTCCACAGTGTGAACCCTTAGAGATGCAGACTAAACCCTAGATCTATGTAAATAGAATGTGAAGAAATAAATAACAATAGATAATAACAAAAAAATATATTTACCTTGTTGTTGATAGTGATGATCCATTGCTTCATTGCAAATTTGGTGGTCGGGTGCCCCAATGACACCTGATGATTTTATACGACAAGCTCTGGTTCATGTTGATGATGACGATAGACGTTGGCAGGTGTTTGGTAGGCTTTGATGTGAGCTTTGCAGGCTCTGGACTGTGCCTATAAGATATGGTGGGATCTAGAGTGTGCTTGGTAGGCTCTGTAGCGAGCTTGGCAAGCTATAGAAAGCCCTATGGGTGAGGGTTTTATCTATAGAAGCAGATCACAAGGGTGTGATGGATGCAAAAATGAAGGGATTGTGATGGAAATGAAGGATGGATGTAGAAGTGGTTAGAATGGAGGAAGTCTTATGGCAAACTAGGATTTGAGTCAGCTCTCACAAGTGGATTCAACCATTGGGATCTTCAAGGCTCTACAACCTTCTACTTCACAAGGGCTTCTTCAACAATCTCTCCAAGGGCAAGAACATTCCAGGGTTTGAGCATTTACTAATGCATTTACTTATAATCCAACCTAGGGTTTTCTTAGGGTTTTATCCCAACACTTTTGATCGTGTGGCTAAGATTAAATCAAATCCTAAGGCTGAGATTAGACTAAATCGGACGACTGAGGTTAATTGGGTTTAAATATATATTTTATAATAAATATATTAAAATATATTAATAAAATATTATATTAAATATAAATAATATAAAATAAATATAAATTAAGTCCAAAGGGGTCGAAAAGTGGTGGGAAAGGGCTAAAGTGGGCCTTTTGAAGGCGGGAAGGGCATGAAATGGTTAAATGAGTGGTGGGAAAGGGCTAAGGTGGACAAGTGGATGGTGGGATGGTTAGGATGAAGGACTAATGGCTAGGATTTTGTGTCTATAAACGTCCCTTTTTGTACCATGTGGCGTGAAGCACAATATGGTGCAAAAATAGAAGAAACCTGCTTGGGTTATGGGCGCATACACAACTTCTCTCTGTTGTAGTATTTGAGCACTGGAGCACTCAATGTTGAAGACAAAAGAATAAAGACTTTTTTTTTGGAATTTTGCATATCTTACCCCTCCAATTGGCAAATGAGTTGTGGATGAATCTCATGAGCCAATTGAAAAATTTGTGCAAATGATGAATGATGTGGTACCATTTTTGCCCCAATGGTGAGAAGGGGGATGGTGCAAAATGTGATGTGATGTGGACGATATGAATGATGTAAAATGTGATACCATTTTTGCCCCAACGGTGGAAAGGGGGTTGGTGTAAAATACCATGTGATTGTGGACGATATGAATGATGTAAAATGTGATACCATTTTTTCCCCAATGGTGGAAAGGGGATTTTGTCAAGTGTAGATGTATCGATAATGTAAGATGTATCCCATCATGGTAGGATCAAAATCAATATTTTGGTTGCCTCAAATTTGAGGGTGATTCGATGCTATTGAATAGTGTGCTCTTTGATGCCATTCATATGCAAGTATGATGAAGCAGATAAAAAGAAAAAGAACCGTGGATGGCCTACTAGTGACTGTTATGATAATTTCCACAATTGGAATCAATCATCCTAGCTAGTGCCTATCATTAGGTTTTTGAAGAAAATGATGAAATTTGAGTGTTTGTTCATGTTAACCCTCACAAACTAGGCCGTCAATGACAACAGTTATGCAAATTGTTCTTGGTAAGGTTTCACTCCAAAATGTGAAGTACCCAATGTGATTGTGATCTTTGACAATGAGATAATTGATGATGATCATGGTCAAGTGTCCCTATGGTAGGCTATTCATCTTACCAAATTGCATGGATGCAAATTACTACAATCACCAAGTAGATAGAATAGACCACTAGATATGAGGTTCTCTTGAATTTGTTGGTGTTTTTTAACAAATGTTGCATGACATGATGGATGGCTTGAGAGATAGTGATGGAATAATATTAGATGAATGAATGTTATGATTTTGCTAAATGTAGAGCTAGATGAATGAATGTTCTTGGCAAGGTTTCACTCCAAAATGTGAAGTACCCAATGCGATTGTGATCTTTGACAATGAGATAATTGATGATGATCATGGTCAAGTGTCCCTATGGTAGGCTATTCATCTTACCGAATTGCATGGATGTAAATCACTGCAATCTCCAAGTAGATAGAATAAACCACTAGATACGAGGTTTGCTTGAATTTGTAGGTGATTTTTGACAAATGTTGCATGACATGATGGATGGCTTGAGAGATAGTGATGGAAGAATGTTGGATGAATGAATGTTGTGATTTCACTAAATGTAGAGTTGATTGATGTTTGATTTGTATTTTGTCCTTTTTTTAGTGATTTATTTTCCATGAAAATAAGATATTTATCGGTCAAATCAACTTCAATTTTCATGAAATTGTGTGGGATGATGAAGAATATGATGCAGAATAGTCAAATTTTAGTTTTGTGAAAAATTGGATTTATTTGATGCATTTTGTGACTCGATTTGTGTATTTTGAATATTTGGTTTTTTCTCAAAAATTATACATGCAAAACGATTTCTATTTTCATAAAACCTGATTTTATGATGTGCATTTTGTGTGGGTGAAATTTGGTACAATTTGGGAGAGGTAAGCTATTGTTTTGATCAATGTTGTCTTCATGCCATTTTGGCACCAGGAATCCAGTTGCGCCTGCGACATCCCGTAGGTGCTCAGGTGTGCCTGGGTGTGCTTGCAGGTGCCTAGGAAATCTTACAGACTACATGCATAGGCCTGCACCTAAATGCACTAAGGAAAGCTATAAATAGCTTTCTAAGTGAATCGTGAGGCTCACTTGTGTATTTCAAACTTTGAGAATCTGCATTTGAGGAGTGGAGTGGATTTTGGTGAGCTAAGTGAGGCTAGTGGAAATCTACATGGAAGCTATGGCGGTGAAGGGATCGAATGTTGATGGTGGATTTGAGCACAATTTGCTTTGATAATGTTTAGAAACACTTTGTATTTTGTGCAAATTATTTTTTTGAAATGGTATTAAAAATAGAAAAATATTTGTTGCTATAGTTGAGGGAGATAGAGCCTCGACATCGCTTCTCTCCTCTTGTTACCGGTATGAGGAAGAAGCTCACGGATGGGGATTGGGAGATTTTGGGGAAGGTGGGCTTGGAGGGGGTGGCTAGGTTGGATTTTGTGAGGGTATATGATGGGTATCTCTCATCATTGATAGAGATATGGGATTCTGACAGGGGGGCCTTCTAGCTACCGATTGGGGAGGCTACTGTCACCCTTGAGGATGTATACTGCATCCTCAAGGTGCCAGTAGAAGGGGAAAAGGTGGTGGTTGGGCATGATAAGAAGGTTGATATGGAGAAGATGTTTGGGGAGCAATGGTGGGATGCACAGATGGGAGATGGAGGGATATGCTATATAAGCATGTACAAGGTGAAGGAGTTGGATGCACTCCCATACTTGATCATGTTCATGCTAGCAAACATAGTGCTACCTAATAGGACTGGTTGTAGGTTCCCTTGGAACCTATTGGGGTTGGTGAGTGATCTACTCACCGACCCAAGGGGATATGCATGGGCTCTTGCATTATTGGTGTAGTTATATTGGGAGCTTTATGAGGTGACACAGAGAGGGAGGAGGGGTATTGGGTGAAGCTTCCTCCTGTAATGTTGGGCTTGGGAACATTTTAGTGTGGCTCAGCCAGAGGGGTTGCCATTCCAGGCATGGCAGATGAGGGAGCCTTATGCTAGATGATGAGCAATGGTATAGGAGATGCAACCAAGTTGGGAGGTTCATACTAGCTAGTGGTATTAGGATATGTGGTTGGGGTTGACTCGGGTTGACATGATATGGAGACCATGGTGAAGATCCTAGTGGTATGGTGATGGGGAGTAGCTGCATTGGGTGAGGCAATCTCAGTGGTTGGTTGGGAGAAGGGATGAGAAGGTGGAATTCTTCCAGTACTCATGGGTGCTAAGGTAGTTCGGCTTGCCTTAGGATGTGTCTGATGAGCCAGTGTTGTACCGGTATTTGTGAGATGAGGTGGGGCTTCCATGTATGGAGATCTGGCAAGTTCATATGGATGATGATGAGTGGCTGGAGGTCTCTAAAATAGATGATGATGGGGTGACTCTAGAGTATGTATCTTGGTTTGGTGCCCAACCAGTATGGGTACCCAAGATGGTGGATGATGATGCAATAGCTACGGGATCAATGATGACTCTGAAGATGATGAGGCCTTAGTGATCGGTGAGTTGGAGGTGGTCGAGCGAGCATCCCAACAAGCTCCTGAGATGGAGGTTGAATATGAGGAGGAGGAGGATTATGAGGATATGGGTGAGATATCCAAGGTGGCTAGGTTGTGGGCTGAGCTAGAGAAACTTCATGAGGAGTGAGAGACTACTCTTGAGTCTCATAGGGATGCCTTGGCTACTATATCTTGAATGGAGGTAGAGCGGTTTGTAGCTAGGACTGATTATTAGGAGATGGTAACAAGGCTTTAGGTAGAGATTTTTATTAGAGAGCGGCATCATTAGCTTGACCTACGATGACTACGTGCTAGTGAGGCCTATGCACACTCCTTGGAGGATGTGTGTATGGCTAATCACATTCCTTTGTTGGATCCTCCATCTTCCTCTAGGACTGAGTCATCAAGGCATACAACATCTAGTTCTAGGTCTAGGGCTCCTACTAGGTCTCAGGGGTCCACTCATAGGCATTAGCTTAGTGCTTAGATGCACTTTTGTATATGAGCTTTGGTGCTCCATTGTAGCCTTTATGGCATTCATTGTACATATGATATTTTTGATATATATATACATGAATTTTTATATATTTGTGTTATCCTTTGTGTGAATTATTTTATGTTTATGCGATGCATGTTTTATGAAAATATTTTTATGCTTTTCTTATGGATGACTAATGCAAACTAATCATGATGTGTATGCATAGTGTTATGGATGATTAATGCAAGCTAACCATGATGTGTATGTGTAGTGCTTATGGATTATTAATGCAAGCTAAATGGCATGTTTGTGAATGTAAACTATATGAAAGGAATGCATGATGTTCTAATGATCATTTTTAGTTCAAAATTTTGTTGGCCATTTTTGTTCATTTTTTTGCAATCGGGGGAACCGATATTGGTGGCTTTATGCGGGTTTATCCATGATGAATACATGGATGTTAATATGGAAGAATATATGGATATTGATATGAAAGACTGCAAGATTTTCAAAGAGTCAAACAAACTAGTACTATCAACCAAACTCACTTGACGGTTGTCTAACTTTCTTTAGGACCAATGTGTGTGCAAGTGAAGTTCATGTACCAAATCTTGAGCATGGCAATGACCCTAGTCAATCAAGAACCCATGTGTGTGCATGTGAAGTTCATTAACCCATTATGAGTAAATTGGGTATGACCTATTATGGGATGGACCAAGAAGCTAGCTTGCCCGTGTGTGTGGTTAGAGGTCTCCATTTTTGGAAGAGAGACATGTCACCGTGCATGAGCTTACTCCACTACCAGACAAGCATTTATAGCCCTGGTGGAGACTCACTCCATAGTCCAATGATCTGATCTTTTAGGCCTTGGGGATGACTACATATATTTCTGAGAGAAATATAGTACGATCCTTACAACTTTAGGGATCTGTGGTGTGTGTATAGAATTTGTTAACTTTGGATAGAGATTTGGGGAATCAAATTCTCAACCAAAATGTGATGATAATGTGATCCTATCCTTATTTCTCTATATTTTGTGTTTGTATTTGGAGAGCAACTGTGATAGTGGTAAAAACCACTATTTTTGATTTTGGACTATGTTGCATAATAGGACAAGTGAGGAATACCCCTTTTCACTTCAAGGTGCTACCCAAGTACATTATTATCCCTCTTTTACTCAATTTTTTTTTAAGATGTAAAAGAGTGTGGTTGGTGCAAGATTGCTTTTGGAATTAGTCAAAAATACTCAAGGCTTTCTTAATGTGATAAAAGTGCTTTTGGTCCTAAAGAAAATTAGACATCTTTCTAGAGGTTTCTAAACACACTAGTAGTGGCTAAGTGAGTGAAAATTTTGGCTTTTTGTGACTTTGGACAAAATGAATTGTTGGAGGGGATTGCATAAATACTCCCAAATAGGTACCCCCAGTTGTGGAAACTTTAATTTTTTATTTTGGCCATATCATCACCACTATAAATGATCATTGAACGTGGGATGGGATGAATGCAATATGCAATATTAAAGAATGCAATGGAATTCATGTGATATGTAAAATGCAGTGGAATGTGTTTGGAATGGATGCAAATGCAATTGTGAAAATGTAGTATGTATGAATGCAATGTGAAAAATGCATGCTAAAAATACCTATATGACAATGCAATATGTATGCGATTGGAACATTCCTATGTGAATGATTTTTGTTGGTTTTGTTTTTTTGTGTGTTTTTTTTTAGCCATGTATATATATACATATAACATCATATTAACAATAAAATTCCTTTAAATGGATAACATTAAGTGGTTCAGGTTCCTCTACTCCCTCTAAACATGTATTTCTTCCTCTTGAGGAGAGCGATGAATTGATATTGTTTATTGAATGATAGAATTTTTCCAAGCTTGATAATTTGTGAATTGTCAGGATCTGAACTAAGGTTCACTTCGATAGTATATTCAATAGATATATGTGAACCTTCCTCAAGTTGATGTGGTGTGGGAATAATATGAATGTCATCTAATATGTCATCCAACTCTTCCTGCTTGTTGCTATCTAACTCTGCCTGAAAAACCTTGGGATCCTTGGCAGAAAATGGAGGTGAAGGTGGAGGTGATGGAGGAATGTAGTTGGAAAAAGCCCATAACAATTCCTCGGATAGGATGAACTCTAAAAAGGAGGGTGGGGAAGAAATCCGGTCCATGTCAACAAGGCTTATGTCAATTGGAATTGGTTTAGCCAAATTGTACGGATTGCGGAGTGGGGTGAATAAGTCAATAGGACTCATATTGACTTATAGGCTGAAAGGTGTGATGGCTTGGATGAATGGATTGGTGGTATGATTGGATTTGAACTGATGTTGAGTCTTTCTAACCCTATATAGTAGCAACAAACATGAAATCAAATTCTATGTTCATGTAAAGAAAAGTTTTTCTATATATATATGTTATAAATTTTGGATTTGGCTGAATGGCTCAATGGAATTCATGTGGGAGGTGGTTCACCAGGTGGTTCAACTTGTTCTTGTGGAAGAAGCAAGCGAAATATGGGCTGGTGGATGGGAAAAATTCTGAGGTAAAATTCATCCTATTTGGTAAGGGGAATAATGGGTTGAAATTCCTCTTCAAAGTCGTCAGAAGCATTTGACATTACTTCAAATTCTTCATAACATTCCTCATAGAAATTGGGGATTGGGTAGTAAAAATTAAGGGGGTTATCCTCATTTAATTCATTGATGCTAAGATCTTTAAGGTATTTCTCAAGAGAGGAGGTTGAGGTAAATGGATGGGTGTTGTTGTCTTCATCATTGATGCTAAGCATTTTGAAGGCTTGCTCAAGAGAAGTCATGGATGAAAGTGGGGTGTAACCTAAGCTTGATCGATCATGTGCTCCTCGATATGGAACATCTAGAATATCATGCATCCCTTGTTCATGGTAACCTAGACCTTGACCTTACCAATTGACCATGTGAAAGTATCGGGATGGAAATCCTACCATATTATTTATGTTGGCCTGTCTTGGTTCTTTAGGTTCATTGGGTGGGTTTATCCCAATTGAGGAATCTAACCCTCCATAAACAAAGTTGATGTTGTTTGGAGCTAAACTCATGTCGTACATAACACCTATGGCTAAAGGATGATCACATGGGCAGACAAAATCCTTGGTTGTGGTAATGGCTAGGGGTGTGATAGTGACGTATTGGACCATGTATTCACTAATACCAATATTAATGATGTGGAATTTGACTTGGGCTGACGTGGCGGATGATGTGGGTACGGATGGCTCAGGATTGGATGTGGCTATGGGTGTTGGTGGTGAATTAAATATTTCATAATCTGAAATTTTGACTTGTAAAACATCTATTGCTAGAGCAGGGTTGGATGACGACGTGAAATTAGAATAAGGTGGATGAGGTATTGATGAAGAAGAAGAAATGGTTGTGGAAGAAGGGATGGTCGAGGTGTACAATGTGACAATGGTGGATTGATTTTTACCACATGTACAAGAAGAAATGGATGATTTAGGAGGTTCGGTGATGGGTAAATCCTCAAGAATAGGAGCTTTAGAAGAAGATGTGAATGGATTAGAAGAATATGGATGAGAATATGAAGAAGGCATATTAGATGAATATGGGGATAAAAATAAATGAGTGGAAGGCAACATGGATTCATAAGGGTTTGAAATGAAATTGCAATACTTAAAAGGTTCTATATCCATGGGGATGCAATGGACTTGTCCATCATGAACGTATTTCAAGCATTGATGGAGTATTGAAGGAACACATTTCATTTCCCTTATCCATGGTCTACCAAGGAGTACATTGTATGCCATGGTTTCTTTTAAAATGTGAAAAATTGTGTGCAACATTTTGGACCCTACTTCAATGGGTAAAACAACAGTTTCTACTATGGTACACAAAGTATCGTTAAATGCTTTGAGGATGAATGATGACTTGGAAATGTGGGAAGGTGGTAGCTTGAAGTTGTGAAGGGAAGCAGTAGTGATGATGTTAATGGATGAGCCTATATCTATTAAGACTCTTTTGAATGGCTTCTTATCTATCAAGGCCATGATATGCAATGGAGGATCTACAAATTCTGAGGTTATCAAAATTTCAAAGTCATAAAAGGTGATGGATGGCTCCATGCATGTCCTAACACTCCCTACAAAACTATTGAAGGCATTAGAGTCTTGTGATTCTAACTTAATAGACTTAAGTATCTCCATAAAATATTCTCTATGCCTAGGGGATTGTTGAATAAGCTCATATACAAATAATTTTGTTGATGCCATTTTCAAATTAGTAGTCAATCGACTACTTAAGGTTACCACTGACCTTATAGGGTTATGGATGGGCTGATTTGGTGGATTGGGTAGATGAATTGGTGGGGATGGATTTGGAGATTTTTGGATGGGTGGTGGATTTGAGGGTTGTATATTCTATTGATTTTTCCTTTGTCCTCTTGTGACTACATGGACTGCTCCTATAAAATTTTGATATTATTGAACATGGTTGACTTGGTTAGGAGGTGTTTCATAGTTTTTACCTCCTAAAGTAGTTTGGTCCTCACCATGGTTGGGCAAAGGTGTTTGAAAAATTCCCAAATTATGGTTTTGCAGAGCTAAAGTATTGTCCACATTGATGGCCCCCAACTCTATAAGGTCTTGGACGATGTTCTTGAAGACATGGCAATAATTGATGTTGTGACCCTTTTGTCTATGATATGGGCAAAATAGGTGTTATTTATAATTATTGGGCCATTTTGTAGGGTCATCGGGTCTAAATTTAGGTAAGGCTAACTTTTTTGTTTCATAAAATCTTTGAAAAATGGAAGAATATGACTCCGATAAGGGAGTGTATTAGTCGCATGGAGGTTGCTCCATAGTTGGCACTATGTTTTGCACCGTTGATGCTTGTGTGACTGATGGGACCGCATGATAAGTGATTGGTTGTTACATAATTTGTTGAGCCATTGTAGGTTGGCTCATCACCACTTGATTTGTTAGTCTCACAATGACACTAAGAGGGAGGGTGAATCAGTGTAGCTCTTTAAAACTTAAATCTTCAACACTCAAAGCAAAAACAATGAAAACATAAAACCAAATAAAGCAAGTATAACAAGAGAACATCACACAACACAAGATGTACTAAGGTTCATTGATTTGGCTACATCCCAAAAAATGACTATTTGGACTCCCATCCAAATCCAGCATTTACAAAGCACCAACTTTACAATCAATTTACCATAACCCACTGGAAGGAGCACCAACCCCTGATTTATCTGCACCAACAGAAAGGAGCACCAACCCATGATTTATTTGCACCAACAGAAAGGAGCATCAAACCCTCTACCAAGCACCAACTTGATTTTGATATTGATAATAAAATGACATATATGAATGTCTTCACTGAAACTAGAACCCTCTATGGTCTGTAAGATCAAAATCTAAAACATTCTATTTCACCCAATATAACATCCCTCTCTCTGCATTACCCAGAATTTGAATCTTCTATTCTTAAAACAAAATTGATTGTTCTCTTAGCTCATACTACCAATTTCTAAACGCTTTTTGGATATTGTGCAACACTTTTTCTATGAACTCCTCTCAAAATTTTAGCCAAAATGGATAGCATATGAGAAATTTATGCCCAAAATACTGAAGTGACGTTTTTCATCTCTCTCTAAAAATCACGGATTTTCACTCTTTATTTTTCTCCACACACACTTCTCTCTTCACAAAATAAAGTCCCCACTTTTCAATAAAATCCATTGTCACTTAAAAAGCACACACTTGCATTCTTTTTTCCTTTTCAATTTTAAAAATATTTTCTTTAATGAAGCTTCTTAAAACAATATAACTTCCTTTTTTTATTTTGAGAAGGCATTTCGTCAAACACGTCACATGCAAATAATTGACACCTTACTCGTTCTATTACTTCGGAGCCACGTGACACCTCAAACCAAAAACAAAATATGCTCTATTTTATGCCTTAAAGGTGTAACAACACTGAAACCAAAACTCTAGCAACTCTGCAAGGTCGAAATGGCCAACTGAATAATTTTGCACAAGTGGAACAAATTGACATAAAAGTGACTTGTACCATTTTTGCAACAATCATAACTCTCACCTCGTAACTCTGTTTTCTTTGAAATTTGAAACGTAGAATATATAAAATACTAAATGCATCCAATATGAATCTTGCTATATAAATCCATACCGTTCATCTATACCACCTCCATGAAAACTGTTGCTGACACACTTTTTTCAAAAATAGCATTTTTGTGATAGTCTTGCAACACTTGTAACATTCACCTCGTTTCTCCATTTTGGTGGAAATTTCGAATACATGTTCTTGAATATAATTAAAACCTCCAATTCAAATTTCACTATCAAATTATTCTTGGTTTGCTCGCAGTGCTTCTGATAAAATTGCCCTTTTTTGACCTGTACAACCACTTGCCAAATCATCCGCCAAGATACCGAAAATGTCACCGATCAATCCAAACACTGTGCTGACACCTCAAATGCTATTATAGACTATTTCCTAACATTATAGAATGTTCTAAATTTATCCATCTTATCCAAATGCGCCCGTGATGACTTTTGCAATTTTTTGACAACTTCTTGATGATTTTTTCAACTTTTGCAAATTTGCACGAACAACCTGTAACAACTTCACCCAAACATCAAAAACATCCTCATAAGCATTGAACATCACTATACATACTCTAAAAAACCTTTGAACAACTATCCACTACATCAACCTGTCCATCTGAGTGTGTTGACAATAATGACAATACTGTCATTGCACCTTACTCAACAGTCTTCCCCTTTGGAATTGTTGGCAACACATGCACAATTTCTTGTAACTCTTCTCACCCTTTAACAACACAAAAAAAGGGCTACTGCAAACTCCCCCTGAGTCCATGCATAGTATTCTTAGGCAAAAATTATTACACTTAGCAAAAATCACAAATATGAGCAAAAAGATAAACAAATACACAAATGCTCCCCTTGAGAATGTGGCCCCAATAGCTAGTCAATTCTTGGGAAGTGTGACCACTCCCAATTTCTTGTGAAGGTACTCAAATAATTCCTTGGGCAATGTTTTGGTGAAGATATCCACTACTTGCTCTATTTTTGGAACAAAATCCAACTTAACCTCACCTTTCGCAACTTTCTCCTTCAAAAAATGATACCGGATAGCAATATGTTTTGTGCGAGAATGCATAACCAGATTCTTTGAGATGTTAATGGCACTGGTGTTATCACACTTAACTAAAATTGGCTCACTAAAATTAATTCCAAGATCCTTCAGAGTTTATTTCATCCATAACACCTACGTACAACACGTTGTTGTTGCAATGTTTTATGCCTCTACTGTGGATAAGGAGACTGACTCATGTTTCTTACTGTGCCACGTGACCAACCTATCTCCAAGATAGAATGCACCTCCACTAGTACTCTTCCTATCATCTACACATCCTACCCAATATACATATGAATACGCAATAAGGGTGAAGTCCTTACCTTTCGGATACCATAACCCATACTCCATAGTACCCTTGAGGTACCAAAGAATCCTCTTCACTATTGTCACATGAGTCTCCTTGGGACTAGCCTAAAATCATGCTACCATGCATACTTCCTGCAAAATATTTGGTCTAGTACCTGTCAAGTATAGTAAGCTCCCAATCATAGATCTATACATAGTTTGATCAACATATGGAGATTTGTCATCCTTTCTCAACTTGCAACCTGTCGTCATGGGAGTGCTAACTGGCTTAAAATCCTCCATTGTGAACTTTTTTAGCATCTCTTTCACATATTTAATTTGAGAAATAAATATGACCTTCTCCTTTTTATTAACTTTCAATCCAAGGAAATACAAAAGTTCACCAATCATTGACATTTCAAATTCTTTCTGCATCTTATTTGCTAAATCTTTACACAAATCATCTTTACTGCTTCCAAATATGATATAATCTACATATACAAAAAGAACAATATGATGACCATTTTTTATTTTGACATATAAATTACTATCCACCACACCTTTCTTCAACCCTTGTTGAGTAAGATAATTCTCTAGCCTTGCATACCATGCTCGGGGTGCCTATTTTAAGTCATATAACTCTTTATTCAACTTGAAAACAAAGTTGGGATCATCACCAAGCTGGAAACTGTCTGGCTGCTCAATATAAACCTCTTCTTCAAGTTTCCCATTCAAAAATGCTGATTTCACATCCATTTGATAAAATTTGAAATTCTTGTAAACTGCTAAAGCTAGAAACATTCTAATTGCCTCTAGTCTAGCCACAGGTGCAAAGGTTTCCTCAAAGTCAATACCTTCAACTTGTGCATAGACTTTGCATACCAATATTGCTTTGTTCCTGACTACCTGTCTGTCTTATTTCAATTTTTTTTGAAAGACCCATTTAGTACCAATTACATTTTTTATTTGCGGGTCTTGGTACTAACTCCCAAGTCTTGTTTTTCTCGATCTGATCTAATTCTTAATTTATTGCCTTTACCCAACTTTCATCTTTGCTTCTGTCATCAACATTTTTGGGCTCAATGCTGGATAATAAAGAGTAGTTACTTACTAATCTTCTTCTTGTCTGAATACCAACTGTGGGGTCTCCAATTATTTGCTCTCTAGGATGATCTTTATTCCAGCTGCCTGTTTTGAATTTCTTATTTTCTTCCACTTTGAATAACTATTTGAATCCTCTGAGTCAATTTTTGATTTCTTTTCCATTTTCTTTTCCTCATCTCCTTCAATTACCTCTTCATAAATTGGGTAGTTCTCTTCATAGCTAATTACTCATTTCCTTCATTCATCAACTTTAACATTGGCACTATCCATGATTTTCCTTAGCCTCTTGTTGTAGCATTTGTAAGCTTTGATTTTTGATGAATAGCCAAGAAAAATACCTTCATCCACTCTATATTCAAACCTACCAAGGTTTTCTTCAGTTCTTTTGATGTAACTATTGAGCAAGAAGGATTGTCATTGTTGTCAACACAGGCAGTCAGATCCAAGGATGCAGTGGATAACAAAATTGAAATGGGTTTTTCTTAAAACCCAAGTTGGCTCTTCGTTTTGTTGAAAAAGATGCCCCGGTGTTGAAGATATTTAATTTTAAATATTTAGTTTAAATTTTTATTTTATTAAAAATTTAAATTAGAATATTAAATTAAATTAAAAAGGGCCGACGTGTTACTATTTCGCGGCAATAAGCTACAGGAAGGTAACGAAGGTGGAGAAGAGTTTGAGGCCGACAAAGTTAAATCTGGGCCGACGGATTTTAGGGTTTGGTAGCTAACAAATTCTAGGGTTTCTCAGTCAACGTTCTTCTAGGGTTTGCCTCTAAAATTTCTTCTATAAAAGCAAGGGTTCTTCGAGTTTAAAAGGTGCAGCGTGATGTGATATATGTGTATGAAGTTCGGGTGCAACAGTGTGAGTGGTGCGAAGAGAAGATAAGAACGCGGTATGCAGAAGTCATGTTCCGAGTGTGAAATGATAGTGTGCTGGCTGTAGAAGTGATATTTCTGTGAAGTTGCAGCAGAGAACACGGAGAGATATAGAGGAGTGGTTGAAAAAGTGTGAATCATTTTTCATAGTAGCAGTCGAATGCCGACAAGCAGCAGATCGTAGAAAAACAGCAGATCATGATAATTGAGGTGAAAGTTTACATTCTGCAATTTTTATTATTATCTTCAAGTTGTAGCTTGAAAAAGGGGTTGGTGCCTCTTTCTAGTTGGTGCTGGAAAAATTGGAGTTGGTGCTCCATTCTGTTGTAGCAGATAAAACTTAGGGGTTGGTGCCTCTTACCAGTTGGTGCTGGTGAATGATTATGTAAAGTTGGAGCTTTGCATTTGACTGGATTTGGATGGTAGTCCAAGCAATCCTTTTGAGGAGTAGCCACATCGGTGAACCTCGTTAAAATGCCATGTTATGTGTGATGCTCTTAGTACTTTTATTATTTCTGTTTTAATCTATTGTAGTTTATTTAAAAGTCTAAATTGCTTTTAAGTTTTTAAAGAACACACTGATTCACCCCCCTCTCAGTTGTCATTGTGATTATAACAATTGGTATCAGAGCCAAGTACCTGAAGAGGCTTAAACAGCTAAGGTGATCTTGGAATTTACACAATGGCAAGTGGTGAAGGATTCTCTTCGAACAAAGCACCAATGTTTGATGGGACAAACTATGCGTTCTAGAAAATTAGAATGTAGACTTATCTCAGTGCGTTGGGCTTTGACATCTGGGGTGCGGTAGTCAATGGTTACAAAGCTCCTGCCACCACTCCAACAGACACTGTAGGTAAAAAGGCATTTGAATATGATTCAAAAGTAATAAATGCTATTATGTGTGGACTAATTGACAGTGAGCTAGTCAAAGTCATAAGTTGTGAATCAGCAAAAGAGATCTAGGATAAACTAGAGAAAATTCATGAAGGAGATGACAGGATCAAGGAGGCTAAACTTCAAGCACACCGAGCTCAATACAAATATTTAAAGATGGAAAATGATGAGAACATAGAGACTTTCATGCAAAGAGTCAATGGGATCACAAATTCAATCAGAGGTCTTGGCGAAGAATTAACCGATGCTGCTATTGTGAAAAAGGTATTGAGATCACTTCCTCCTAGATTTGATTCTAAAGTCTCTGCCATAGAAGAAGCCAAAGAATTAAATCATTTTAGTATGTATGAGATGCATGGGTCCTTGACTACTTTTGAAATGATAATAGGAAAGTCTAATCCCACAGATAGAGAAGCAACCTTCAAAGCTCAAAAAGGCAAAAGCACAAAACATGAATCTGAAGAAGAAAATGATTCAGATATAATGGAAGCAAATTTTGTAAGAAAGTTGAAGAAAGGAAAAGGAAAATACAAAGGAATGCTACCTCTTAAATGTTTCGGATGTGGAGGCATTGGACACTTTGCTACCAAATGTCCTTTCAATGACAAAAATAAAGGTGAAGAAACTCAACATCAAGAAAGAGGAGAATGGAGGAAGAAATCAAATTTCAGAAAAGGTAAGTTTAATAAGAAAAGCTTTATCTCCCAAAATGTAGAATCTTCAGAGGACAGTTCCAGTGAAGACTCTGAAGAAGGAACAGGTGAGGCTCTTTTTATGGCTTTTGAAATAGACGAATCAGAGAACATAGAGGGGATGAACTTTGAAGTTGAAGAAGTTGAGGTTGAAGTTGATTTAGAGGGTGAGCTAGTGTTTGCTCTTACGGAATGGGAATCGAAGAAAAAGAAGAATGAAAAACTGACAAGGAAACTTAAGGATGCAAACGACATTATTGCCAGTTTAAAAACATAGACTGAAGAATACAAGAAAATTTCTCGAAGATCCGGAAATACGAGTTTCTATGAAGATAGACCACTCGCTGCAAATTGGAAGAAGAAAATGTGAGTCTCCGAATACAAATACAAGAGCTGGATCAAAAAATCAACTGTCATCTAAAACGTGAAGAAAGCTTGATGAAACTGGACAAAATTTTGAGCGATCAAAGATCCACAGGCATCAAATTTGGTCTCGGATTTACTAAAGGAGAATCATCAACTGAACCAAAAACAAGCAATGTTGAAAGTGAAAAGAACAAAGACAAGAAATAGGCTGTGGAAAGTAAAACGAATCAGGAAAAAGAAAGATATAATGCCAGACCTGAAATGATAGCTGACAATGATGGCTTTACTAAGGTCACACATCAAAAGAATAGAAGATCCAAGGCTCCAGCAACAACCTGGCCAAGACCATCTTTCAGGTTTACTCATTATTTCTATGGTTTTTGTTTTAAATGTAATAATTATGGGCATAAAATTGCTGAATGCAAATACAATATAGGTCCAAGAAGTTTCACTAGTAGAAATGTGTTTGATCCTTTAATGAATTATGCAAAGAGAGTGCTTTAAGTGTCACAACTTTGGGCATATTGCCATAAATTGCCGTAGTATGTCTGTTTCATTTCAACCTCAGAAAAGAAGAACTCAACCATATAAGGCAAAACACAATAGTAGTTCTTCTGAAGGATATATGCAAAATTTTGAAAAGGGAAAATCTCAGCTAGAACCCAACAACATAGTTAAGACAGAATGGAAACAAAAGAAACAACTCAGGAAAGAACAAGAATCCTTAATAGTGCAGACTGCTTTTAGAGCTCAGAATAAATATGTACCGTGGATTCTTGATAGTGGCTGCTCAAGTCATATGACAGGTGATAGACAGAAATTTGAAAATCTTCAGAAATATGAGGGTGGTTCTGTGAAGTTCGACAATAATGATGGAGCCAAAATAATAGGTAAAGGATCGGTCAAAATAAGTGAAGGGAAAATCAAGTCAGAAGAAGTTCTATATGTGGATGGTCTGAAACATAACCTGTTAAGTGTGAGTCAGATCTATGACAAAGGACATGAAGTGGTGTTCAAGAAGCAGGGTTGTGAAGTCAGAAAAACAAAGAATGGGAAATTAATAGCAACCGGCTCAAGGACGTCTGGCAATCTGTACACACTATCAGAATTTTCAGAAGGTATGTGTTTCATGGGACAAGAAGAAGAGAACTGGTTGTGGCATAAGAGGCTTGGACACATAAGTTTTGATAATCTGGTAAGAGTTAGCGCTAAACAAGCAGTGAGAGATATTCCAATCATTAAAAAACCTACAAATAGTATGTGTGCTTCATGTCAGAAGGGTAAACAGACCAGAGTTTCATTTAAAACAAAAGAACATCACACTAGCAGGCCTTTGGAACTTATTCACACAGACTTATGCGGACCCATGAGGACTCAAAGCATAAACGACGACAAGTACTTTATGCTGTGCATTGATGATTTTTCCAGAATGACTTGGATATTCTTCTTAAAAGATAAATCAGAAGCCTTTGAAATGTTCAGAACTTTCAGACAGCTGGTAGAGAATGAAACAGGGAAAAGGATTAAATGCTTGCGGTCAGACAGAGGAGGAGAATTTATTTCGAATGAATTTTTAGAATACTATGAAAAATATGGCATCAGGAGACAATATTCAGTAGCCAGAACTCCTCAGCAGAATGGTGTAGCAGAGAGGAAAAATAGAACAATTCAGGAAATGGCACGCACCATGCTGGCAGAAAGCAAAATAGCAGATAGATTCTGGAAAGAAGCAGTTCACACAGCAGTATACATTCAGAACAGGTATATGTTAAGAACTCATGAATGCAAAACTCCGTATGAGCTGTGGTTTGGTAGGAAAGCAACAACAAAACATCTCAAAGTATTTGGCTGCAAGTGCTACATCAGAAAAATAGATGACAATCTTGGAAAGTTTGAAGATAGAGCAGATGAAGGTGTGTTTGTTGGTTATTCTCCACATAGCAAAGCTTACAAATGCTACAACAAGAGACTCAAGAAAATTATGGACAGTGCAGACGTTAAATTCGATGAAGGGAGGAAACAAATAGTTAATTTTCAAGAAAACTATCCAATCTACGAAGAAGTCATTGAAGGAGATGAAGTACATGACACAAAAAATACAGATACGACTGATGCAGATAACTTATCGGATGGCTCAGAGGTACAAGAAAATAGAAAATTTAGAATGGGCAATTGGCAGAAAAATCATCCTAGAAACCAAATAATTGGAGATCCCACAGCTGGCATTCAGACAAGAAAGAAAGTAATAAGTAATTACTCTCTTTTATCTAGCATTGAGCCCAAAAACATAGATGAAGCAAGCAAAGATGACAACTGGATGAAGGAAATAAATGAAGAGTTAGATCAAATTGAAAAGAACAGAACTTGGGAGTTAGTACCTAGACCTGCAAACAAGAATGTAATCGACACTAAATGGATATTTCGCAACAAGTTAAATGAAAACGGTCAGGTCATTAGAAATAAAGCAAGACTGGTTTGCAAAGGCTATGCACAGGTCGAAGGGATTGAATTTGAAGAGACTTTCGCACCAGTAGCTAGATTAGAAGCTATTAGGATGTTTTTGGCACTAGCAGTTTACAAGAACTTCAGAGTTTATCAGATGGATGTTAAATCTGCATTTTTAAATGGGAAACTTGAAGAAGAAGTCTATATTGAACAACCCGGATGGCTTTCAAATCGGTGAAGATCCTAACCTTGTCTCGTAGATTAAAGAAGGCACTGTATGGATTAAAACAAGCACCACGGGCATGGTATGCTAGGCTATATAATTATCTCTCTCAATAGGGATTCAAGAAAGGTTTAGTGGACAAAAATCTGTATGTGAAAACAGAAGATGGGCATCTCATTGTTCTTGTTGTCTATGTGGATGACATCATATTTGGTAGCAACAAAGATGAATCTTGTAAAGACCTAGCAAACAAGATGCAGAATGAATTTGAAATGTCAATGATTGGTGAACTATCTTATTTTTTGGGACTACAGGTTAATCATAATGAGAAAGGTATATTCATTTCCCAAATCAAATATGTGAAAGAGATGTTAAAGAAGTTCACTATGGAGGATAGTAAGCCAGTCAATACTCCCATGAAAACAGGCTGTAAGTTAAGTAAAGAAGACAAATCTCCACCTGTAGATCAAACCATGTATAGATCAATGATAGGAAGCTTACTATATTTAACTGCAACTAGACCTGATATTTTGCAGGCAGTGTGCATGGTAGCCAGATTTCAGGCCAATCCCAAAGAGACTCATGTAATAGCAGTTAAAAGGATTTTTCGGTATCTCAAAGGCACCATGGAGTATGGATTGTGGTATCCAAGAGGCAAAGATTTCACTCTTATATCATATTCAGATGCAGATTGGGTTGGATGTGTTGATGATAGGAAGAGTACCAGTGGAGGAGCATTCTATTTGGGGGACAGATTGGTTGCATGGCACAGTAAGAAGCAAGAGTCAGTGTCTTTATCTACAGTCGAGGCAGAGTATATTGCAGCAGCAACATGTTGCACACAAGTTTTGTGGATGAAACAGACCTTGAAATATCTTGGTATTAATTTTAGTGAACCAATATCAGTAAAGTGTGACAACACCAGTGCAATCAACATTTCTAAGAATCCAGTAATGCACTCACTGACAAAGCATATTGCTATAAGGTATCATTTCTTGAAAGACAAAGTTGCAGAAGGAGAAGTCAGATTGGACTATGTCCCAACTATAGAACAGGTAGCAGACATTTTTACAAAACCTTTGCCCAAGGAAGTATTTGAGTATCTTCGAAGCAAATTAGGAGTAGTCACACTTCCTAAGAAGTGACTAGCTACAGGGATCACCTTCTCAGGGGGAGCACTTGAGTGTTTGAGGATGGACTCAGGGGGAGTCAAATTGTGCTTGAGAAGTGTGAGGATGGACTCAGGGGGAGTCAAACTGTGCCTGAGAAGATTGAGGATGGACACAGGGAGAGTCTGCAGCAGCCCTTTGGTATTATTGACAAAGGGGGAGAAGAGTTACAAAAATGTATACAGGTGTTGCCAACAATTCCAAAGGGGGAGATTGTTGAGCAAGAAGGATTGTCATTGTTGTCAACACAGCAATCGGATCCAAGGATGCAATGGATAACGAGACTTGAAATGGGTTTTTCTTTAAACCCAAGTTGGCTCTTCGTTTTGTTGAAAAATATGCCCCGGTGTTGAAGATATTTAATTTTAAATATTTAGTTTAAATTTTTATTTTATTAAAAATTTAAATTAGAATATTAAATTAAATTAAAAAGGGCCGACATGTTACTATTTCGCGGCAATAAGCTACAGGAAGGTAACGAAGGTGGAGAAGAGTTTGAGGCCGACAAAGTTAAATCTGGGCCGACGGATTTTAGGGTTTGGCAGCTGACAAATTCTAGGGTTTCTCGGTCAACGTTCTTCTAGGGTTTGCCTCTAAAATTTCTTCTATAAAAGCAAGGGTTCTTCGAGTTTAAAAGGTGCAGCGTGATGTGATATATGTGTATGAATTTCGGGTGCAGCAGTGTGAGTGGTGCGAAGAGAAGATAAGAACGCGGTATGCAGAAGTCATGTTTCGAGTGTGAAATGATAGTGTGCTGGCTGTAGAAGTGATATTTCTGTGAAGTTGTAGCAGAGAACGCGAAGAGATATAGAGGAGTGGTTGAAAAAGTGTGAATCATTTTTCACAGCAGCAGTCGAATGCCGACAAGCAGCAGATCACAAAAAAATAGCAGATCGTGATAATTGAGGTGAAAGTTTACATTCTGCAATTTTTATTATTATCTTCAAGTTGTAGCTTGAAAAAAGGGGTTGGTGCCTCTTTCCAGTTGGTGCTGGAAAAATTGGAGTTGGTGCTCCATTCCGTTGTAGCAGTATAAAACTTAGGGGTTGGTGCCTCTTACCAGCTTGGTGCTCGGTGAATGATTATGTAAAGTTGGAGCTTTGCATTTGACTGGATTTGGATGGTAGTCCAAGCAATCCTTTTTGAGGAGTAGCCACATCGGTGAACCTCGTTAAAATGCCATGTTATGTGTGATGCTCTTAGTACTTTTATTATTTTTGTTTTAATCTGCTGTTGTTTATTTAAAAGTCTAAATTGCTTTTAAGTTTTTAAAGAACACACTGATTCACCCCCCCCTCTCAGTGTCATTGTGATTATAACAGTAACACTTATTGCCAAAAACTTTAAAGTATCTTGCTATTGCCTTTTTACTAAACCACAACTCACAAGGAGTTTTGCTTTCATGCATCCTCAACATGCACCTATTTTGAAGGTATACCGCAGTATGGACTGCCTATTTCTAAAATCTATCTGCTACTTTGCTCTCATTCAACATAGTCCATGCCATTTCCTGCATTGTCCTGTTATTTCTTTCTACCACACCATTCTGCTAAGGTGTCCTGGATGCTGAAAACTGTCTCCTAATGACATATTTTCACAATACTCTGTGAAATCCTCTGAAATAAAATCTCCTCCTCTGTCTGACCTTAAACATTTAATCGTTTTCCTATTTTATTCTCAACTTGATTTTTGAAAACCTTGAACATCTCAAAAGCTTCTGATTTATACTTCAAAAATAGTACCCATGCCATCCTTGAATAGTCATCTATACACAACATGAAATATTTATCACCATTTATGCTTTGCGTTCTCATGGGTCCACATAAATCAGTATGTACTAGTTCCAAAGGTTTGCTTGTGTAGTACTCTTTTGTTTTAAATGAGACTCTAGTTTTCTTCCCCTTTTGACATGAAGCACAAATGCTATTTGATGGTTTGCCAATGGTGGGAATATCTCTCACTGCTTTCTTTGAGCTGATTTTTACTAGATTGTCAAAACTGATATGACCAAGCCTCTTGTGCCACAACCAATTCTCTTCTTCCTATTCAATCAAGCAAGATACTTCTAAAGTCTCTGAGAGAGTGTACATGTTTCCAGATGTCCTTGATCCAGTTGCTATCAACTTCCCATTGTTTGCTTTTCTGACTTCACAACCTTACTTCTTAAAGATCACTTCATGACCTCTATCACAAATCCGACTTACGCTCAACAAGTTATGCTTCATACCAACCACAAACAAGACTTCTTTTCACCTAATTTTTTTGTCACTAATATTAACTAAAACTCTGCCAACTATCTTAGCTCCATCATTGTTTCCAAAAGTTATTGAACCACCTTCATATTGCTGCAACTTCTCAAATTTTTGTTTGTCACCTGTCATATGACTGGATCATACACTATCAAGTATCCATCGTGTGGATTTATTCTACGCTTTAAATGCCATATGTACGATCAAGGATTTATTTTCTTCCTTAGGTCGCTCTTTTTCTTTCCACTCAGGTTTAATTACAAGTTTGGGCTCTTATTTTGGCTTTTCTTTTTCAGTATCTTGTGCATGTTTTTCAAGAAATTTTCTATTTTGTCTTATTCCATTTGGCTGAAATTTTCTTCCTTGAAATTTATTTGATGCAAATGTACTTCGATAATTTCTTGCAATATGCCCAAAATTATGACAGTTATAACATTCTACTGCATAATCCATCAAAGGTGAAAAAATATTTCTATTGGTAAAATTCCTTGGTCCTACATTATACTTACAATCTGAGATCTTATGCCCATAACCATTGCATTTAAAACAATAACCAGAAAAGAGATGATTGAACCTGGGTGGTGGTATTTGCCATGTTGTTGTAGGAGCCATAAATATTATTCTTCTTTGATGTGTGACATTGGTGAAGCCATCATTATCAATTCTCCTTTAGTGCCTTGCATTATTGCTTTCCTTTGCATGATTCATTTTTTCTTGATCAACCTGTTTCTTCTCTTCATTATTTTTGGATTCTTCATTTATGGCCTTTGATCCATTTGATGATTCTCCTTCATCAAAACCCAAACCAAATTTTATGCCTGTAGTATTTTGGTTATTTATGATCTTATCCAGCTTCATAGAACTTTCTTCACATTTGTGATAACAACTAATTTTCTGATTCATCTCTTCTAGCTGCATTCTTAAACCAACAATCTCTTCTTCTAGCTTGTTGCAATAATCTATTTTCATGGTTATTTGCACTGCGAGATATTTGGAGATTTTCTTGGATTCTTCTATCTTACTTTCAAATTTGTTATTATTTCATTTGCATCCTCAATATTTCTTGAAATTTTCTTATTATTTTTTCTCTCTATCTTCAATTCATCTAGAGTTGCAATTAGTTCCTCTTCAAAATTCACTTCTATGCCAATTTCTTCTTCATCACATTCTTGTTATTTTTCTGGTTTTTCTTCTTTGAGTGCCATGAAAAGAGCTTCACCAATTTCCTTTTCAGAATCCTCACTGGAGCTATCTTTTGATGAAATGACATTCTTGGAGATGAAACTTTTCTTCTTGAAATTACCTTTTCCAAAATTTATTTTTTTCTTCCAGTCACTTCTTTCTTCGTGCAATCCTTCATCACTTCTATTCTTCTCATTAAGTGGACATTTAGCTACAAAATGCCCAATGCCTCCACAGTTGAAACATTTAAATGGTAACTTTCCTCTGTATTTTCCTTTTCCCCTTTTAAGTTTTCGAACAAATTTTGCTTCCATTTAATCTGATGTCTCTTATTCCTTGGATTCTTGTTTTGCTTTCATATTTTTATGGGCTTTAAAAGTAACTTCTTTATCTATGGGGTTAGATTTTCCTATTCTCATCTCATATGCAGTCAAAGAACCATGCATCTAATCCATACTAAAAGAATTTAGATCTTTAGCTTCTTCTATAGCTGAAACTTTAGAATCAAATCTTTGGGGAAGGGATCTTAATACCTTTTTCATGATGAAAAAATATTTGATTTCCTCGTCGAGTCCTCTAATCGCATTAATGACTTCATTAAATCTCAACATATATACCTCTATATTCTCATCGTCATTCATATTTAATACTTCGAACTAAGCTCGATGTGTTTGTAACTTGGCCTCCTTGATCTTAACGTCTCCTTCATGAATGCTCTTCAGTTTTTCCCATATTTCCTTTGTCATTTTACAACCCATAATATTTACTAGTTCATTGTCCACTAATCCACACATGATAGCATTCTTTGCTTTTGAGTCATTATAAAATAGTTTCTTACCAGTAGCATCGATTGGATAAGTGGTGGATATTATGTATCCACTATCTACTGAATCCCAAATGTCATATCCCAAAGCAAAAATATATTTTTGCATCCTGAGTCTCCAAAATGCGTAATTATTTTTGTCAAACAATGGTGCTTTGTTTGATGAGAAGCCTTCACCACCTGCCATTGTGTCACTTCCAAGATCACCCTAGCTAGTTAAGCCTATTCAGGAACCTCACTTTGATACCAATTGTTAGTCTCACAATGACATTGAGAGGGGGGTTTAATCAGTGTAGCTATTTAAAACTTAAATATTCAACACTCAAAGCCAAAACAATGAAAACATAAAACCAAATAAAGCAAGTATAACAAGAGAACATCACACAACACAAGATGTATCGAGGTTCACTGATTTGGATACATCCCCAAAAATGACTATTTGGACTCCCATACAAATCCAACATTTAAAAAACACCAACTTTACAATCAATTTACCAACACCCACTGGAAGGAGCACCAACCCCTAATTTATCTGCACCAACAAAAAGTAGCACCAACCCCTGATTTATCTACACCAACAGAAAGGAGCACCAACCCATCTACCAAGCACCCACTTGATTTTGATATTGATAATAAAATGACATATATAAATGTCTTCATTGAAACTAGAACCCTCTATGGTTTGTAAGCTCAAAATCTAGAACTTTCTATTTCACCCAGTATAACATCCCTCTCTTTGCATTACTCATAATTTGAATCTTCTCTTCTCAAAACAAAACTGATTGTTCTCTTAGCTCATTATACCAATTGCTAAACGCTTTTTTGGTATTGTGCAGAACTTTATCTATGAACTCCTTTAAAAATTACAACTAAAATGGATATCATATGAGAAATTTATGTCCAAAATACTGAAGTTATTTTTTTCACCTCTCTCCAAAAAGCACGGATTTTCACTCTTTATTTTTCTCCACACACACTTCTCTCTTCACAAAATAAAGTCCCCAATTTTCAATAAAATCCCTTGTCACTTAAAAATCACACACTTGCATTCTTTTTTCCTTTTCAATTTTAAAAATATTTTCTTTAATGAAGCTTCTTAAAACAATATAACTTCTTTTTTTTATTTTGAGAAGGCATTTCGTCAAACACGTCACATGCAAAGAATTGACACCTTACTCGTTCTCTTACTTCGGAGCCACGTGACACCTCAAACAAAAAATGAAAGATGCTCTATTTGATGCCTTGAAGGTGTAACAACATTGAAACTAAAACTCTGGTGACTCTACAAGGTCAAAACGACCAACTGAAGGATTTTGCACAAGTGGAACAAATTGACATAAAAGTGACCTATACCATTTTTGCAACAATCATAACTCTCACCTTGTAACTTTGTTTTCTCTAAAATTTGAAATGTAGAATATCTAAAATTCTGACTACATCCATTCCGAATATTGTTATATAAATCCTTACGGTTCACCTGTACCACCTCCACAAAAACTACTACTGACACACTTTTTTTAAAAAGAGCATTTTTGTGACAGTCTTGCAACGCTTGTAACATTCGTCTCGTTTCTCCGTTTTTGTGGAAATTTGGAAAATATGTTATTGAAGATAATGACCACCTCCAATTCAAATTTTGCTATCAAATTCTTCTTGGTTTACTCATAGTGCTTCTGAAAAAACTGCCATTTTTTGACTTGTACAACCACTTGCCAAATCATCCGCCAAGATACCGAAAACATCACCGATCAATACAAACACTGTACTGACGCCTCCAACACCATTATCAACTATTTCCTAACATTTTGGTATGTTCCAAACTGATCCATCCTATCCAACTATGCCCGTGATGACTTTTGCAAATTTTTGACAACTTCCTGATGATTTTTCAACTTTTGCAAATTTGCATGAAAAACCTGTAACAACTTCACCCAAACATCAAAAACATCCTCATAAGCATTGAACATAATTGTACATACTCTAAAAAACCTCCAAAAAACTATCCACTACATCAACCTGTCCATCTGAGTGTGTTGAAAACAATGAAAATATTGTTGATGTACCTTGCTCAACAATTAACTTGATTGGGTGTGTTAGCTGTAGAGGCTTGTGATGATTTGTTTTAGCCATATTGATTATTTTGGTATTGGCCCTTATTTTTCCATTATTTATTCTTAGGCTTGATGATGCCCTCTTGCATTTTGATTTCCTCAATGATGCTAGCCTATGTTAAAGCTCCTTCAAATGTGCAAGAAGTATTAAGTTGAAGCATCCAAGAGATGGGTTTTAAGCAACTCTTGGTGAATAATTTGAAAATTTCTTCCATTGGTAAGGAGAATGGTAATTTGGTTATGACTGCCCTCCAATTATTTTCAAAATCATAGATAGGTTCATCATCCCATTGTTTTAGATAATAAATTTATGATAATGAGACCTTCTTTCTGATGTTTAGGGAAAAATATTTCAAGAATTGATCCATCAGTTGATTAAAAATGTAAATGTTGTGTTTTTGTAACTAATTGAATCATTCTATGGAATCTCCCCCTAATGTTTAAGGAAAAATTTGGAGCATGAGGGCATTTTCAGTTTGAATTCAAAAACATGTGTGAACAAATGATATCACATGCTCCTTAGGGTCCTCGGTTCCCTTATATTTATCAAACTTCTGTAGTGTGAAGTCTGTTGAATATGGCGATGATGGTACCAAAGGATGAATTGGTTGGTGAATCAATTGACTTAAGGTCAATTTTTGGATTGACATGCCAGGGGTATTTTGCATCAATTGATCAATCTATTTCTGCATGGCCTGTATCCTAGGATCTTCCCCAAGAATTTGGAAGCCTTGGATTACCTGATGATTGGGAGATGGACTGGAAGAAAAATGTTGTGGAGTGATTAGCCAATTTTGGTGGAATGAATTGGTTTGAATATAGGGTGAATATTGATGAATGAAATAAGGAGATGATTGATGAGGGGGATCTTGGAAGAATTGGTTGAGAGGCTGGCTAGAAGAAATGGCAATTGGTTGGGTTGGGGTATGAATTGGTGGAGGATTGGGGATGGAAAACATCGAATATTGGGGTACCCATGTTGGATTTTGGTTGGCTATGATGGGTTGGATTGGAATAATTTGGATTATAGGGTCTACTTAAACTTGTTTCTTAGCTTTTCAAAGCTATGAGATCAATTTGTTCACGTACCCTGATATATCCTATAACTATTGTTTAGACATGTTTGACATTGACATGGTTGCGACTAGATTGAAAGATGAAATAATTAAAGAAAATGGATTAGAATACATGGGCACGGAACAAGTTACACTTGATGTGGCAACTTGGGAGGTTAGGACTTGTGAGGTAGCATTCACATACTCCTTATACAAGGGATTAGATTAGGTTTGGATATGGCTATATGAAGGGTAAGTGTTAAAAACACTTATGTTTTGGACTGGGCTAGAAGAAGAAGGTATACCATATTCATAGGTAGAATTATGATATCCTTGGGTGGTGGTGGATGGGTAGATTGTAGCCAATTCTAGTTGTTCAACACAATCTTGAATAAGGGGCTTAAGAACATAGTTAGAGGTCTTGTAGATATCCTGTACTTTATCCATGTCTATGTGGATGGTAGGTTGCTCAATGTTATGCAGAAGGGATCCTACTTGTGGTAGGGATGGATAAGGGTTTTCCACAAAAGTAGCAGGGCGATTGGATGTGGTTTCCATGAAGTTATTTTGATTTATTACTTTCTTCTGATTTTATTTTAATACCATAAAGTAACTAAATCAAAACTTAGAACTGTCAAAATAAGCACAAAAACTAAAGCTTGTACAAATTGAAAATGAAAAGAAATAATCAATTCTAGGTTTTGACCTTGTGTCTTACCTCATTCATTAATTATTTTCTCCATTAATGTGTATTCCTTTTAGAATGATAGTTTTGTGTGTTTTGATGTTCTAATATTTATTAATAAAAAAAGGTAAAAACTAAGGTTGGTCAGGACAGTGAGATTCTTGTTGGTAATGACCTCCAACAAGTTTGCTCGGGGGTAATCCTATGGTGTCTAGGGAAGATATTGGTGAATGGAAATGACAGCCATCGTAACCAAATATCAAGCAATGGCTAGTGATGAAATCCAACTACTACTATTTTATAATGAAACGTGTAGTGTGTGATTGATTCTTCAAATTTCCTGTTCTTTATTGTGTTCAAATAATGCTAAATATTACCAATTTTACTCATATAAATTAGAAGCCAATATCAGAACATAAATTTCACCTAAAGAGCATGAAGTACACCACTCATGAACCCTGCCTAGATAGCAACCAAAGGCTTCATCCACCTCTTTTTCAAAGGAGTCACCCTAGGGTATAATTACTTTTTGCATCTGAATAATGTTCCTATTTAGATATGCAAAATAAAGCAGTGTTTGACTCCTAAAAATGTAGATTCTAATAATGATATTTAGTTTCCAATGCAAAAAAAATATGCAAGCAATCACTCGAATTTGTAGATTTTAAAATAGGAAATTTAAACTATGTGAATGTATGCACAAAAAACCCTAAATGCAATCTACTATGAATTCTTTTCTAGATTGATTAGTTTGTATTAATTTTATATTCAAAATATGAAGAATCAATGCAGAAAAAAATAATATGTAAATTGAAAATTTGAAACAAGGGCTATGGGACTTACTCAGAATCCTACGCTCTGCTTCAACTTGTTTCCAAACATATTTGGGTACCTATGAAGGCATAAAAGAGCACATGTGATGATCAACAGGTGTAGAAGAGCACCTATGTACCTTTTGCAACTATTACAAAATTCTTTAGAAACCCTAATCGGTAGAATCTATGAATTTTTCACTTCTGAAAAACCTGTAACAAATAAAAATAATAAAAAAATAAAAAAAGCAAACCAAATTAATAAATGAAACCCTTGTGGGGTCCCACCATGATCACCATTTGTAGAGCTAAAAATGTGAAACTATGCAAGTAATAAATGAATCAACTCAAAGAGACAAATAATTGCACAAAATAGAATATATTTCAATAAATGGGGGGGAGCTAAAAAAATCCTTGTTACAATTAGTCTGCCTTGATAGAGTTTATTTGATACAATAGATACAAATTGCTAGGGTTCTCCGAAACCCTAGCTATACAAAAGTGAGTATCTTCAACTATGCTTCGCTCCCAACAGAGTGAGTGGGCTTGTGAGATATCTGATTTTGAACCACTCCAGCTTTAGTAACAATACAATAATCTCTTGATTTATGTTATTCAACCCTACACACAAAACAAACAACAAGGTTGTTAGAAAACAAAATGAGGGTTCAACAGTGTGAACCCTCAGAGATGCAAAGTAAACCCTAGATCTATGTAAATAGAATGTGTAGAAATAAACAACACCATATAATAAAAAAAATAAATATTACCTTTCTATTTATGGTGGTGGGAAAGGGCTAAGGTGGACAAGTGGGTGGTGGGATGGTTAGGATGAAGGATTAATGACTAGGATTTGGTGTCTATAATTTTTATCTTAATGCTATTTTGATCATTGCTTAATTAATTTTGACACCTATCATCATGAAGAACTTTGGTTGTATAAATCAAGGGCATCTTCATAGTCATAGTTGTATAAACCCTTTGTATACACCTTTTCACCATATCCACTATGCCCACCATTCATTGGTCACCATGCCTTGTATATTTCCTCTCATAGGTTTGGATACTCTGTGAGTTCTTTCGATCATTTAGCCATACCTAGTGTCTCAATCAACCTTTGTTGAAATTCATATATCACTTGAGTGTTATAGGCCCTCTTGGTTACCTCAAGTTTTCTCTTGGACCATGCACATTTCACATATTAATCATATTTTAAGACTACGAAAGATGAAGCCATGCATAGCTTTAAACCATAAAGTGAATGGTTTCTCCTTCTCATCCTATCATGCCATAATCCAACCCCAAGGATCCATATTGCAAAAAAAAAGCATTAGTTGTATCAATTATCATGGATCCTAGGGAATTTTAGATATCTCCACTAAGGCTATATATGCTTGGCTAGTAGTGGAGCAACATCAAAGGATTGTGGGTCTATCTCCATTGGAGATATAGATGCCTAACTAATAGTGGGGTATGCCCTCACATGGATACATGTCTATCATATTAATGACCTTTATTTTTACAAACCTATGTCCATTCATGGATGAGCTAGCTTGTAATGGATTGAGTTACAATTGGTTAGTCCTACCTCTCTCAAAATTAGAAATGAACATCACTGCACACACATTGGTATTTGAGAAACTTGACTCCCTTGGTTGGTCTTGGTATCTTCAAGCATTTATTTTATTAGTAGATCAATTTGATCAATGTCACCAGGGTGTTTGAGCTTCCTGAAAGCACTTTTCGACCCTTCCATACTAAGATAGGTGAAATGAAAATTCATACCACCTTTGTTATTATAATTTATTTATCCTCTATTTTCATAGTATCACATTCGCTCCATTCCATTCTATAGTTATGACAGTACCATTGTGTTGACACCCTTGATTAATTAATCACTTCATGAGTGAGTGATACATTATTAAGTATTTTTGAATAATAATCAAACATGTATTTATATACCATCTTCCTACATTCATAGGTTCATAACCATTCTATTTTATGTTAGTCACATTTATCATTTTCATATTTATAACCATCTATCATGAGTATCCTCACATGCATATCATTTCAATCACTATATCTATTCATGCATCATTAATAAATTCACATCATACATCATCATAAATTCATAACACATCACATCATCATCACAAACACACAATAATTTTACACAATATATATATATATATCATCTCACAAACATCATCATACATCATAATAATGTTATACCCACAAACAATATCATCATGGCCTAGTAGCCTACAAAATTATGGTCACGTCATCTGCACCTCAAACCTCAAGGCTACCCATAATTGGTCTTGCTTCCCCCATTTTACCTTGATTCACTACCACTCTATTGTCCCTACTGCTCATCCCCTCAAGTGGATCTGATAATTGAAGCTCATGATGTAGGTAGCTCTCTGATTCATGACTCCACTATGACCTTGTCAATGTTAGCCATGGAGGGATATCCAATCCCTCCCTTAGTAGGATATCCTCCATATATAGCACCCTCTCCATCTCTAATCATCATTGTTATATGGACCTAGTAGATCTACTTTGGGCCATCATTGGCTCTATCCATGCTCCAGCTAACTTGGTTTATATAGCATCATTGGTCCTTTGTAGTTCTTCCATATTAACCACCATGCGCTTCCTCTCTTCCATATCTACATCTAGCTAGTGATGTAGAGCCTTCCTATTGAAAACCCCTATCTCTACTTGTCACCATATCTCATCCTTTTCAATCACTACTACCAATCTATCCTCCTATTTTTTTTCTAGTATCCATACTAGTCTATCTCGCTTGCTCATATCCTTCGTTCTCCATCCTACCCACTCCTCTCTATCAACCACTAGTAGAGCCTATTGCTACTCCACCTCTACAAACCATACTCCTAGTTGTCCTAGATCCACTCATAAGGTATCTCACTCTACCCAAATCTATAATACCTCCTCCTATATTACTCTAGGTGGGTCTCCCACACTGCCTATCCATAATTGTCATACCAATGTCTCCTATACCTTCCCCACCTCCTCTACCTAACCCATCACATCCATTCTCCCCTCAACCCCTTTTACATCCTCACCACCCATCCTCTAAATTAGCTCTCTAGGCTCCCCTTATTTGGTTTTCCTCTTGGGATCCCAATGTTGTGTCACCTAACATACATCATACTCTGGGGTCATCTTGGTATCATCTACATTTCCCACCTCAATATCCTCATATGCATCCTCCTCAACTTGCTCTACCTATGGTAGTGGTAAGGAAACATCATAATACCATCTCCTATAGATGGCAGGTGGCTCTGGAACCCCTTATCACAAATCAAACTATCATAGCACCCTAGAAAATTTAAATAACTCATGCTTTGTCCCATGTTAACTAGTCAACCATCTCATTTGCCACACTCAACTTAAGTGCACCCCATCCTATATCCATGTGGACCCTACCCTCCATGGCCTCCATATCATTACCAATGGTCTCAACTCCATCCATAGTTGTTGATAGTATTTTCCACTTTTATTTTGTGGTTGCCTCCATGGTCCTTCTCTATCATGTCACCATATCAATATGTAGGGTTGCTTGGGAGCTGCCTCCCCCTCTATCTTGCATGGTAAACCTATTGGTCAACATATTACAAATTTCTCCCACCTCTAAACCTATAGCAATACACTACAATCCAATATCATACTCCTCTATCATCACACTTTGTACAACTCAATGTATAGCCAGGTTAATAGTGTTGGTTCCCATGTGTATATTACCAACATCTCAATTAGATCTACTACAAATATCAATAGATTTCATGAAAATTGAGATTCATTCAAATTTGGTAGTATCACATTCAATATTAGAAACATCACAACCAACTATCACGGTGTCATATCGTACTCTACCAAGTATTGTAACCCATTGTTGTCCTTATCCACTGTCTCTCACTCCTCATTATATACCTCCATAAACAACTCTTACCTATCCATGGATACACACATAGGGATACCCTCCATTGGTAGTCAAAATATGTGGTACACATCTTCCAAGGTTATTTTCATCTCCACTATCAGGAGGTGGAAAGTCCCCCTATTTGGGTACCATTACTGATCTGCTAACATATAAAGGTATCTCCAATTCGCATATATAGCCTCTATCAATGCCAACTCATTCAAACCAATCACCTACAACCACTCCCATTATACATCCACCAACTTGTCCCTGGCACTTGGAACACAATGCCAAATTAGTATCATGGTTGTAGCATTCTCAACTACAATCACAACAACAAGGTCATAATCCCATCATTCCCATTTTATATATCATAAAAAAAACAATATAACCGCAAAAATAAAAACAAAAGCAATTTTTTTTCCTTCCATTCTGCACTATTGCAATTTAAAGTTTCACCCATTATTTTAACAATTCCAATTTTCTAAAAAAAACTTTCATCCACCCCATCGCATAATAATTTCACACACCATTTCTAATTTCTAATTTCTAAGCTTTCACAAAAAATTGCCTACTCTAGGGCATTTAAATTTTCAAAAATAATTAAAAAAAAAAAACTAAAAAAATTAAAAAACAAATCAAACCAAAGAAATCAAGGTACTTACCAACTCTGCACACCCTCCAACTCTCATTGCCATGCTCATTTTTGCCATCTCTTCCATCATCTTCTTCTCTTTCTCTATCCTTATCTATCACCCTTTGCAATTGCAAAAATTAGCCCATCAGAATTATTTATAGCTTTGCATTGGTAACCACCCAAATAGGTTCCCAACCAGCATAGGCAATCACCAAGGCACAAGGCAAGCACCTTGGGCAGTTCCCAAGGTGCTTGAAAAATGCCCTAGGTGGTTGCCAACGAGTAAAGTTTTCACAAAAACTCCCAAATCTTGCAACTAACTCCCAAAATCACATTTTTGCACCTTCTCTTATTCCATGCAGTAATTTTCATCCATGTTTTTTCAAGTGGCTCATGTTTTTTGCCCCTTTATCACCATCCACTTGCTACTTGAGGGGGTTGACAAGTACCCGCAAATTTTAACTCAAATTATTTTAGTATGCAAAAACCTAATTTTGGAGTTATATGTCTCCAAAAATATTTACCTAAGGATATCATTAACCCTCCATCTACAAGGGTAAATAGCAAAACCCATATTTTTTTGGTTCAAAATTTTTAATCAAAACCCTGATTCCAAGATAAATTTAAATCAAATTAATTTCATCTATTCTTCAAAGGAAACATTTCAAGGGTATTTGTTGCTTCCATGACTAGGGAATCTTACATTGTCCTTTATTTGAGATAATATGCATCACCTTACTCAAATCAAAGGTCCTCTCTTATCATTCATCAATCATTTCCTTTGTCCATCATCAATCTTGCAGTTAACATCATTGGTTTTTTTTGTTCAAAATTTTTAATCAAAACCCTGATTCCAAGATAAATTTAAATCAAATTAATTTCATCTATTCTTCAAAGGAAACATTTCAAGGGTATTTGTTGCTTCCATGAATAGGGCATCTTACATTGTCCTTTATTTGAGATAATATGCATCACCTTACTCAAATCAAAGGTCCTTTCTTATCATTCATCAATCATTTCCTTTGTCCATCATCAATCTTATAATGTCACTTTGCTCAAATTTCATTTGATTTTGCTATGTTATTTTTGTTGATATTGTGGTTGTAGGTTTACCATTTAGAGAGCTCAAAGGCATCAACCATGGAGGCTCTTATAATTTTTCACTAATATTTATTTTTTCAACAACACCCAAAATCGATATCCTAAAGTGCATCGGATCTATATCAAAGACCTCAAAAAAAATCTAGGAAGACTTAGATCTAGGACTAAAACCCTTTGCCATATAATAGTCTCAACTACACAGGGTGGTTAAAAAGTAGCACAAACACATAGGTTGGTTACCCAAAGTCTCAACCACCCAAAGTGGTTACCCAAAAGTGCAACCAGATAGGGTGGATATATAGAGAACCAACCACTTGGGTGGTTGAGCTTTAAGGAAAACAACTCCAGACCAACAAAAAAATGCACAAAAATGTAAAGTAGGTATTTTATTAGGATTTTAGGTATTTCATATAGTTTTGTGACTTCTTCCTTTGATTTTGTAATATTTTGTAATGTTTTAGTTTTGTAATATTTTAGTTGCTTTTTGTAATCTTGTTTCATAGTTTTGGGCCTCTTCATTTTTATCTTTGAATTCAGTTACTACACTTTCATAGGTGGACGTACTATCACCTAATTCTTGTCAAATTATATTCTCTTTGCCTTTGTCATTTTTATAATTTTTCAAGTTTTATATAGAAGCTTCTGAACAAACACTTAAGACATCATGATAATATTTTGTGTTAGTAGAACTTGAAGTATCAATAATGCATGAGGATTGAAATATCTTATCTAGGTATGGTTCATCCATTTCTATTTTCATTTTAAGTAATTCTATCAATATTTTTTTTTTACATTCTCATCCTTGTAACATTTGAATGTAAGTAATACCATATATAATATGCTACCAAATTCTAAAGGAATTTGAATGTCACTCTTTCCATTATCAATTGCTTCAGTGAGTCAAGCATGTAGATAATATTCCATGGTTTCAAATATATCTCTTAAAGATTTGTTGTGAATATTTTTGGAAGTAAGGTCTAAGTTTCCTTTAGAATTTATAAGTAAATTCTTGATTCTAATTTTTATGACACTTTCTCTTTCCTTTATAATAGTTTTGTTCATAACAATGTTCACTATATTATTTGAGGTAGACATATTTCTTTTTCTTTTAGTTTGAGTAGACTATGTCACTTGTAGACCTTGTATCTCTCTATTTGAATTCTAGACTGAATCAAATATCATAGTGTATGATTAGTTAATGGAATTCTAGTTCTTTTTGAGATCCTTTGGAGTAGTCTACCTTATAACTCCCTAGTGAGATGATTAAATACTCTTTTTCAATTTGTAGAATCAATCTTGGAAAGACTTTTCCAATTTTCAAGTTTTGTAAAAATATCCTTTTGACTTAATAATGAACTTGATAGTATTCTTAGCTTTCTATATTTGCTTTAAGTTGAATTCTTTTTGTCTCCCTAGTAATGTGATGAAACACTTAGAATAATGTTCAACTTTTATCACTTTTCATTCAACTATTTTATCTCTTCTTATAGAAAGCTTAGAAATGCAAATTTTCAAAGGATAAGATTTCAATTTCTTTGAGATATTTAAGTTGGATTCACTATGTCTCTTCAATATTGAGTATGACACTAATTGAGTATGACACTAATAAAAACAATCTTCCAACTTTTGATTAATGCTATGAAAAAACTTCTCGTAATTTTTGTGAAATGTAGTTTCTAAATTTCTATGATTTCAATTTGAAGTAGACTAAATATTTAGAATAACTACATATTTGTAAATTAAATTTTACTAACCTTATAACTCCTTGGTTTTAATAATTTACAAATATTTGAAGCAATAACAATAATGGTTTAATTACTTCTAGTTTCAACTTCCTTCTCAAGTCAATAAATATGCTTTCTAGGGGTTCTCTTAACACCTTATTACTCCTAATATTCAATATCCCTAGAGTATAAAGCTTAGTTGATTTCAACCTTAACAAACTTGTAATAGTCCTTAGAATAACTCTTACCTTTCAAATGCTTAATTCGGACTTGCAAGCTTCCTACAATCAACTTGAATGTATGTGAATTAGATGATGGTTGATTCCTTATCAACTTTAGGATGCTACATAAATATTTTACTTATTTTCTTCACCGAATTGTGTGCTCTTCTCCAATGTTAGTATGCTTACCTAGGTCCTTCTATTCAACTAGTGAACATACTTATTTTCAATGCCAATTTGCTAGTCTATGCACTTCTCTTCACCTGGTGAACGTACTCTTCTATAGTGTTGATACATTGACCTACACACTTCTATTCAACTGGTATCTTATATTGTTCTTACTTATTGATCTCTATGCCACCTTAGATTCTTATGTGATACCTTAAATTCATTACTATTCTATTTAATATTGGTTATGTATTTATGAGCACTATACAAGAGCTTCTCTTAAGGGTGTCTATCTAAAATAGAATGTTGTGTAAGACAAATAGTGCCAAGTGGCACTTGCATTATCTAACTCCTAAATGCTTCTACTACACCTTCTTCCAACACCAAATGACAAGTGGTGTTAGGTGAGTTATATGTTTCCTTCAACATCTCTAACCTATGATCAATGCTTCTACAAGAGTGTTGTACAAATGATGTCCAAGTATTCCTCTTTGTTTAGTGCTTGAGTTATTGGTTTTTTGGTGAATTTCTACCTGATTGCATGAAACACCTTATTCCATGTGGTGCAAGTCTTTCACCACTTTACCCTAACTACCTTAGGTTATTCAATTGATTGAGTCTCACTTCTCAATGCTTGTTCACTACACTTCTTGCTCTACTTCCAATGCATCTATGATAGATGAATGATAGCTATTATCCAACATTTTGATGGTAGAAATAGCTTATTCCTCTAATGCTTCAGTTGAGTGTCAACCAAGGCTATGCAATGGCTTCAGGTAGTGATTAAACCTTCTTCAAAATTGATTCACACTTGCTAATATATGCTATAGTTTAATGTACCTCCTCCTTAGGCTTACTGATTTTGCCTTACAAATTGTGATGAGTTCCACACTGGATATCTAAGTTGAATACAATGTTTGTAATGATGCAAGTTAGTCTAATCATGTGGGAAAAACTAGAGGCATGTCTAATTTCCAAAAAAGATACTTCTAATGTAGTTATATGGGCTGAATAAGGACATGTTCTATAATCCATTCGATTCTATTTTTTGGAGGTAGATGTTGTTGAGTTTACCTATAACACCTTCACCAAAGGCTATTGAATATGTAAGATACCTCACTTTACCTTCAAAGACCTTTTGATGTACCTTATTTTGCCTTCACCAAAGGCTTCCTAGATGTTGAACATACTTGGCTTGATGTCCTTAGCATAGCTATTTCTCCTACTTATGCTTTCACCTTATTTGCTATCTTCTACTTGTAAGCAATATATGTTATTACTTGGGTTATGAATATAGGTTAATGTTATCTGAGCTATATCCCTCCTCCTTGGAGATACTTCACTTTTAGAGCTCTATTGAGTGGCTCTAATGAGATGATATGCAAACATAGAATAATATGAAGAACACAATATTATACTAAGAGGGGGGGTGAATAGTATAAGATACAAATTTTACTTTTTTTAAATCAAGAGCATCTAATATTATCAGTTTTAATAAATTTTCAAAGAAGTATTAACCAATATCATCAATGGTAGTAATAAAGCAATGCACAAATCATCACACACATGAGAGACATAGATTTAATGTGGTTCACCCAATGTGGGCTACATCCACGGAGAAAATATTTCTTCTAAATTTTCTCAACAAATATCTTGGGAACTAATTCCCTATTACAGTGTTTAAGGACCTATGTCCAAAGGAGACACCAATCCCCTATGCTCAAGTTCATGGATATCTATCCACAAGAGACACCTATCCTTTTTGCTCAAATATTCTCCAAGCCCTTCTCACAAGGCTTACTCAAATATTCTCAACAACTTGCACAAGTTTATCTCAAACCTACCTATAGAATTGTTTCAAACCTACTTACAAACCCTGCACAAATCTACCTCAAACTTATTTCAAGTCTTCTCACAAGACTTGCTCAAGTCTACATCAAACCTATTTCAAGTCTTGTCACAAGACTTTCTCAAATCTTCCCCAAACCTGCTTCAAGTCTTCAAACAAGACTTGATCAAATCTTCTCACTTATCTCTACTCAATTCTACTCTAAGACATGCTCAAAATTTCTCTAACACATACTCAAATATTTCTTATGACCCATGCTTTGATAAAAGTACTTCAGATATATTCTACCTAGAATTCTTATTCAAGAACACATAGGAAATGATATGCAATACAATTTCACAATATATTCTTTCCAAATATCACTCAAGATCGATGCACAAATTGCTTCACAAAACTGCCCTATAACCTTTGTAAATTTATCTCAATATCAATCAAAGCTAGTGCATAAATTTGCTTCACAAAACTAGTTTCTAACACTTGGTCTCTCACATTCAATGTTACTCAAACCAATGTATAAATGCTTCACAAATTCATTCAAACAATGTTGCACAATTTATTTTCAAACCCTAACACAAATATTTCCAATAATGCACATATATAATCCGTATTTCCCCACTTTATGATTCAGAAATATTTGCTCAACAAAACACCTTAAAGAAGGGATAATGTCACCATAACTCTTAACTTGCTTTGATGAAGATGTACCCTCAAAAACCTATCTCAAAAGAATTTCCTTTTCAAAGTGCCACTTCAAATTGGTTAGTAGATTTCTCTTTCAAACCATCAACATTAAATTTCTTCTCAAAAATATATGCATAGTGGAATATGAAAATGATGCTCAATGACTCTCCTTTTGTTCTTAAAATATAGTGCATTAACAATTATCAAAACCCCTCAAAATTTCTTTTCACCATACAAAAATTACAACCAAAAATCAAACCACAATAACACCTTATAACTCCTACTTTTTTAAGAAATAATTTTTATCACACAACAAATTTTCTTATAGCACTCAATAAATCAAAGCAAAAATTACAACATTTAAATCATCCATATACACCTTATACCTCCTTACTTTCATAAAATAATTACCAACACACTTAATGACCCAAGGCACAAATTATAACTTTTAAATGAACTTCATACACCTTATACCTCCTAGTAAAAATAATAATTTTCAATGCACTCACTGTCTAATAATGCACACATAAATATGATTTATAATGTTGTATGTTGACCCCAATCATTTATGCAAAAATCAAACCTTATGTCTCCCCTAATGCCAAGAATTAAAGCTCATACCTTAGACATTCAAAATAATTTTTAATTCAAAACTTTGTGCCTTTTCTAACACTGCCACCGCAATTCGAACCTACCACCTTTATCTATCCCACACCCTAGCGCAAGCTAGGACAATGCGTGGGCTAGCTACCCACACAACAACCAAAATGCATGCACTCCTATTTCAACTGGCATGCAATACAATATCTTTCTAAAAAAAAACTATCCCTATCATGCTTCAAACTTGAGACCTCCTCTCTACTAGTATTCTAGCATAGGACCTCCCTACTATCTCGACTAGCCACCTAGATGAGACTTCAAACTTGCTGCTTCCCCTTTTGACTTTCAAAATTTTCTTTAGAAATCATGCGCCTGTCCTTTCTTTCTACTTTTCCCTCAACGAATCGAACGATCAAGAGGATCTCATGATTTTTTGCTTGGTCTCCACCTTAGGAAAATGAAATAATTTACCCTCTTTAAATATGCTTTTCCCATCATGCATTGATGTCAACACTTCAAATAAATTTGAATATTATTTTTTTGGTAGATAAGATACTATAGCATTAATATTTTACAGGTTGACCCAAAACCTTTTACAAAAATAAGCCCAGGGCTATTGATGAACATATTTATGAACGTATCCTTACTAAAGATCCTATATATGTAAAATATACATGTTGCCAAAGCCATTACATCCGGTAAGGCACATAGCCTGTTATAAAAAAGAAACTTCCCATACAACATTTTGGGTATACCCCAAGAAAACACACATGCATCATAATTACAAAAAATAAACAGACACGGATCCCTTCCTTGAGACAATGGAGAAACAAAAACCTATAGACACACATAGCAGAGTACTGAAAAAAACTCCCATAAGCTCTGTATTGATAGTTACTCTTAATAATTTTTTGGTAATTGCTTTCTTCTATATATGACATGCTTTGGTACCACATATTATCTTGGCCAATCAACCTTAGAGAAGTGAACCTGCTAGCTATATTTATGGTGGTGGCTATCTGGTGGTCCATGTGGCTTTGGTTCAAAGTATTATATTGTCGTTTCTTTCCTTCCCTATTATTATCAACCAACCTCAAATTACTAAGATGACTAGGATCCATGTTATCTGACATGTGACTATCCCCATTAGTCTTTGTGGTATTTCCAAGTAGCATCCATGAATACTGATAGCTAAGATAATTTTTATTTTGATTCCAATTCAAAAAAGATATGGGAATACTCATAGCCTTCGAACTTACAGTGCCTTCCCTGTTGGTAAATTCGACTATCATTCTTGGAATTCTTGTTGAATAAGATCCTCTGCTTCACTCGGGACATCATGTTCCCATTTGAAAAGTTTGTCACCATCGACATCCAAATTGGCCAGCTTATCAGCAGTTTTGTTAGCTTCCCGAAAGACATTTTGGTCTTTTTTGTCCTGTCTTCCTTGGAAAAGGATCCTAGCCTCTTCAACAATTATTTTAATCCTCCAAGGAGGTGTTTTCCAATTATTGAGGATATTTATAACATGCATAGAGTCTCCTTCTACGATCAAATTGCCTTCTAAGTCTTGAGTCATTTGAAGGCCTCTCCACATAGCTCTAGCTTCAGCTTCGTTGTTCGTACTTGTTCCCAAATATTCAAAAAATGCAAGCATCATATTCCCATTATGATCTCACACAATGCCACCAGCGCCTGCTCTTACAATATTGTCCTTAGCTACTCCATAAAAATTAAGCTTAAACCAACCCGTAGGAGGTGGAGACCACTTAACATTGGCTCTAGGGTTGACTACCCTAGGCACAGACTCATATAACAAGGTTAAGCTTAAATATTGAGCAATCGTGGTCTCCTACAGATGAGGTTTACAACTATCAAAAGGGATAAGGTTCACATTCTCATTGGCAAAGGATAGGATCCTGGTAATGATAGTTTTATGATCATGGATAGACTCATTAAAGACTCTATGGTTCCTTTCTAACCACACCTGCCAAAGATAGTGATTGAGATAAATTTTCCACATGTATCTAATTCTTTATCTTGAAAATGGGCAAGGCCACTAGATGAACAAATCAAGTACGATGGCTAGTTTAACCCATGAAATATTGAAGGCCTGCAAAACCCCACTTAGGACAGTCAAGGAAAAAGGGCACTCAAGAAAAATGTGATAAATGGTCTCCTAATTAGCCCTACATAGATAACAATGATTAGTGATACAAATACCTTTACACATCATATTATCAATGGTTAGAATTCTTCCTTGGATAACCAACCATGAAAATACTATAATTTTTGGAATTAAATTTTTTATCCAAACTAAGGCCTTTTGGAAGAATAAAATCCTCGTCATCAAGTAGAAGCTTGTAAGATGATTTAATAGTGAACTACCCTTTTTTCATAGGAGCCCAGGTCACTTTATCTTCCTTGGGTCTCATGGGGATAAACTGTTGCCCGAGAATATTATAAAGATCATTTGATTCTACTTGAAATCCCTAAATTCTTATTTGTTTCCACTTCATTCTACCTCTATCCTCAACCATATAATCAAAGACTTTTCTACCAATGAGTTCTTCTATGATATATCTGATTTGGGATAAGTTAGTATAATGTGTCAGTGGTTCGTACTTAGCTCACCTATCATTCCAGCAATTTATCCTCTCACCATTGCCTAAAACCCATCTTAAACCTTTTTTGATGATTTCCTTGCAATTAAGAATTGCTTTCCAAAAAGCAGAACCTCTGATTGGAACTGATTCACTTAGAAATTCCATATTTTGAAGATGCTTTCGTTTGATGATAGTTGTCCATTCATTTTCTTCACCAGAAATGAGATGCCACTCCTACTTAGCTAGTAAAGCTAAATTTATATGAGCAATTCTCCTCAGACCTAAGCCCCCATTTTCCCTGGGTCTGCATACTTTGGTCTGAATATTATTTCCTTTGGCGCTTCTTTTAACTTTGAAATATTTGCATTATAATATTAAAATATTATAATGTTAATATATTTGAAACCTTTGAAACCTTGGTGTATTGGAAATAATTCTATCTTTGAAACTTTTGCCTCCTTTGTAATATTTAAATTTTCATTTAAATATTATAACCTTTTTTTTTGTAAAAATAACTTGGAGATGTATATTTCATTGATAACCATTTTAATTTTTCTCATCAACATATTTCAGCCTTGTGCCTTATGATTTCAACCTTGAAGATAATTATACCTTTAACATTAATAACAACCAAAATACTTAATATTTCCAACATAATATGTGTAGACGTTTTCCCCCCTGTACTCTTAAAGTGACTCTCTTGGCTTCTCAAATTACTAGCTTCAACTTCCTTTGTAGGCTAAGATAAAACCAAAGTTAGTATTGCCTTCTAACCCTTGGCAATACTTTTTCTTTTCTTGGCTACTTTTACACTGATAATTCCAAGCTTTCCAATAAAGTTTTGCACTATAGTATATGCAAATTTGAAGAGTCTTATTTTACTTAGAATAGTCAATAGAAATTTGATATTTTCTTTCTCTCAAAATATATCTAACTTCTATTTTTATGTGTAGGTTTGAACCTTGTAGACAATAACTTCTACACAACCTTGAAGACTTTAAATAAACCCTATTTATGCAACCTTTAAACCTTGAAATTGGTGCTCAATAAAAATAATAAGAAACTAAATGTAAAATCTCAACTAATGAATATTTTGCACCTTTTGTTGCATACTTTTTCTACCTTTGTAGATGATGATGATGATAATTTGAATCACCTAAATTCTGCCCTTTTGTAGGTAGTATTTTAGCTCTTCTGGGCTATCCAAAAATATTTCTTTAGCTCACCTATTTTTATATTTTAAACTCCATTAATCTATTACCCGAAACTATGATTTGGTGGCTCCAATTCTCCTTCAAGATATCTCAAAAAATATGAATTTTAGCAGCTACTATGCTGCCCAAATTACTGCTTTCTTGCTGTCCTCAAATATGAAAAATTTCAGATTGTAAAGCATTCAAAAAATTTATTGAAATGCTATCCTTGAATCTCAAAAATTTGGTAGGAAAATCCTCCAAATCGCAGCTGAGTTTATCTTCAAGAACTCTTCAATATTTTTTTGTAAAAACCAGAAAATATCCTATCTCTAAAATAACCTTCAAGCCTTCAATAACAATCCCCAAATTTCTTAGATTTGGTGGCTTCTCTATCTCCTTTCTCCTTCAATATTCTTATCAAAATCTAACTTCAATATTGGCCTATCTAATGGTCTTCTTATCAATATTTTTACTATCTTGATATATTCACTATTCTCCTTCACAATTTGGAAAGATTCTTGCCAAATCCTACTCTCTTGGGCTTGTTGTCGAATGGTAACAATTGTCCCAAGTTCTTTATCAAAAAATTCTTGAATTTTCCTCAAATCTCTCCAATGATTTCTCCTAGGAACTCCTTCAATGGTCTTCTCCTTCAATAAGGCTCTCCAAGACTTCTCCTTGTTACTTATTGAGAACTCTTCTCTAGGGTCTTCACTCTCATAGCTTCTCTGGTCTTCGCAATGAGATATTTTCTTCAACCTTCTACTGAGAAATTTTGGCAATGAGATCTCCCTCTAGGATCTCTCAAGTCTACTACTTCTAAAATTTTCAATGGTAATTTTACTAGTATTTCTCAATATCCTATCTTCCAAATGTGGAAGTTATTCAATGGTACCTCCTATGGGTCTCTTCAATGTTAAGTTTTCAATCTTAAATGGAGATCACCAATCTTCAATCTTCACTAGGACTCTTCCCCTTGAGTCTCTTCTTCCTTAAATGGGATCTTCTTTCTAGGACCTCCTTCTTGATTTGCAATCTTCAATGTGGCTTCCTTGGCCACTGGATCTCTCCTCAATATCTAACTTGGAGTCTTTAATCTACAAATATTTTAATGGGACCTTTCTCCTTAGGCATCCAAATATTCAATCTCCAACTTTTTTCTTTAGGTACTAGATTGATTCCAAATAATTTATTCTTCCTAGATCTCATAGGAAGATTCCCAACTTTATTTGAATATCCTTTTTTTGAAACAAAGTATTAGGAAATAATAATAGAAATTTCTATTACTCTATATAAAATAATCTTCACTAGTTGATTTGTCAATCTAGTGGAATCAATGTTGAGTTCTAGTCTTCACAATTTTTTCTACAACTCTGTGGAAAAACTCTAGCCAAATACAATTTTATAAATTCTAAAGGAAATGCAACCATGAGTATGGAAATAAGCATGCAATGCTATAACTATGATAATGGCTAACTAATATGCATGAAAATATGATAAGAAACTTCTAAAATAACTCAAGAAATAGCTATTAATGAAAGCTCACAAAAATATACAATGCCATGCAATGGAGATCACTACTTCTCCATATTGCAAAAATGTATCTACATTGTATCTACTACTATTATACCTATGCACTTCAAAAATCCTCTCATCATTCTATTCTATGAAGGCCTATTTATAATGATATATGCCCTTTTGCCTTCCACATTCCTATGACACCTCACTATTCTATTGTAAGGACTCATGTACATGTGGACTACATGTACATTTACATCATTGCACATTCTAACACTTGTGCATTTATTACATTGCTTTAATAAACTAATTAAATCCTAATAAACTCCTAATATAAATATGTACCCATGAGGGTACATTAGAAAAAACAAATAATGTAATATATTCCAACAAAAAAATCCTTGGCTAGGTAGCAAAAGAGAATATCAACTCCCATAAAATATAATAAATAATCTCCATAGATAAGAATAGATGGTATTGGTATAGGTGGTACTGAAAAAGAGAACTAATTTATGGAAATAATGATGGCTTATAGCATAAGAGCATAAGCACATATTTTTCATGATTACACAAAGGAACTGGGAAGAGCAAATATAAGACTAAATCAATGAAGGGACTTTTTTATATGGTCCAAAATTATATAAAGTAGGATGTACATAGCTAGAGAAGGGTATAATATAATATTTGACAACAACAATGAGAAAAATATTTGGTGGTGGAGTAGAATATGGAAGGCAAAAGCTCCCCTAAAAACTAGAATATTTGCTTAATTAGCTCTAGCCAAAAAAGAACTAACATGGGATGTTCTTCAAAAGAGTTCATGGTAAGGACTAAGTCAGTGTATCATGTGTAGAAAAGAGGAAGAAATAATGGAGCATCTCCTAGTTCATTTCCATTTCATAAGAGAAGTGTGGAATTATATTTAACCTTTGACTTAAAGGAAAATATAGTGGCATGCTAGGAACCTTTTGGATAACCTACAATAGTGGTTCAAAGAAAGACAATAAGAGTATAGATGTATCTTTTTTATAGTGGCATGGGCCTTAATGTTGGCTAAGAATGCTAGCTTGTTTGAAGGTAAGAAAATTCTAGTGATTCAAGTGTAAATGTAGATCAAATCCATTTATAAAATTTTAAAATTCTCCTTAAAACCAAACCAAGTAGGCATATATGAACACTAATAGTAGATTCTATAAAACCATGGGCCTTCTTTGATGGAGCTTTCCAGGGTAGCCTAGGTAGGTGTGGGGTAGGGGGAGAACTTTAATTAATTAAAATTCATAAGATCACTTTCAAGGTAGGTTTAGGGAAAGGCACAAATAATATGGTAGAATGTAAAGCATTAATACTCTTGATGAGAATAGCAATGGAGAAAGGAATTACAACTTTAAAAATTTATGGAGTTACAAAATTAGTTATAAGTTGGGTTGTAGATCAGGTTGAGATGAAAAACTTGCTCCTCAATCCTTTATATGAGCAAGTAAGATTATTACAATATTCTATAACAAAAATTTCATACAAGCACATCTAGAGGGAACTAAATGTAGAAACAAATGGTCTTTTAAAAATGGTTTGAACCTTCCAACAGGCACTTGGTAGAGCGAAGAAGTGGTTAGAGAACTTGGGGTTTCCTCATAGTCCTTTTATTAAGGATCATATCAAAGATCTATTAATAACAAAAAATGGGTTTGAAAGGGGCCCTTGACTTTATTAAATAGAAATACAAGCTTTAGAATAGCATCAATCTTCAAATTGAAACTCGAGTCCTACTCAATTTTGGAACTCAAGCAAGAGTCATTCAAGAACTGTGATTGATTAAGAAATTACTCCTACTTTCCACATGTCAATCCTATTATTAGGATTTTATTTATGGATTGTAAGATGACTATAGTATATTAAAGTAGTAAGGCCATTAGTCCTCATAGTTCAGCTTAGACTATCTCTTGTCTTGGATGTAACTAAAATTTTTTAGGGTACTTCATATCCGTAGCATTTTAAATTTTTCAAACTTAGAAATAAAAATTATAGATTTTTTCAAGGAAAAAAAATATGGAGCTTCATTACTTGTCCACATAGAAAGTTTATCCAAAGCATCTAATATTTCCTTGACTTCTAGGATGAATTACTTCTTAGAGATTCACAAGAACCTTTGGCAAAAAAGGCAAAGGTATGATTCCTTTTTCCCCTCCAATTATTCTTTTTTTGGATAATTTATACCTATTCTAGGTATGTTCCATTATTATTAGAATATTTTTGACCTATTTTACATGTGTCCAAACCACTTATATTATAATGATTATTGATTCTTTGAATTTCAAACAATATCTTGAATTATTCACAAAGATTAAAACAAAATTTCCTCATAAATAACTTTGTGTCATTGTAAGAGAGAGACAATCGTGATGTTTCTATCCCACATGAGAGATTTGGTGCCTTGTATGGAAGAAGAAAGGGGATATTAATTTTACTTAATTGAAATTTTATGCACCATGTGCATTTAAATGGATGAAGATATTTATGGTTATGGATCATGACACCCTTTTTCATGGAGAAGGTACACCTTTGGACCTAAGTAGTGATGGAATAAGTTAGGCTAGACGGGCATGGCATAAGGGAGTTCTACCATTTGAAGTAAGGAGGAAAAGAATAAATTTATTTTGAATTATTTTCCTTGTATAAAATTCAAAAATAATATTCAAAATTTGATGTTTTTAAAAAATATAACTTTAGGACTATTTTAGAGGGCAAAATTCTAGAGGCCATAACTTTTGCATACAAAAGTGTTTTGAGCCCATTTTCTTCAAATTACATGATGTTTTGAGATTTATACATTGGTTGTATTTTTTAAAAACTTACAACAAGTGGAGAGACATCTCATTGTGTGATTGTCTTCATTACCTATTGTCTCCATTCAAAGGATCAAATTTATATTATATTATGCAATTAGAATATTTGGTCCATATTCATGGGAGATATGGTTGGGTTTGTGGTGGCATTAAAAAAATTATTAGATTTTTTGGATGTACATAAAAATAAGATCCATAATATGTTATAACTAATCCCTCATCTTCCCATCAAATGCTTAGGCTATTGGTTAATTTTATACATGAATATTTAATTTCTCATGATCTCTTATCTCTTCTATTTTTTGACTTGGTATTCTTGGAATTTTATAATGGCTATTCTCATAAAAAACTTCATATAAAATCTCTTTTGGCAACAAAAATTAGATTCCAAGTCTTGTCTTATACGATTATAGAATATTGGATCAAATTCTAAGAGGGGATATTCTTAGCATGTATTCCTTATATGGAGTTATAAAGGAGGTGTTTTTTATTTATGTATGGGATTATCCGATATTGGTTGTGGTGACTATAATCAAATCTAAAGATATTCTTGTGTAGGGGTATCTTTGCATAAGTAGAATTACAAATAATAAGGGGAACTCAACTTAGTATTCCTAAAATATCAATCCCCGCTAAAGAATTAATTATGGGAAAATATGTTATTTTCACTAATTTATTCTTTCATTTTCTCCTTAGTTCATATTATAAGGGGCTATTGAAAGTGCAATTTGATTTATAGTCAAGGTCGATATTGTATGATATAGTATTTATCTATGGTAAATCATTGTATAAATGTATTTAGTTATTTTTTCTATATTTAATTATTCATTTAATGTAATACCTATAGATTATGGTTAACCTTATTATGATTAAAACCATATTTGTTGAGGATTATTAGTATTATTTATTAATCCTATATTATTTCATATATTTCATTGTATTGTTTTGTATTCACGTGATTAGCATAAGTATGCCCATGTAGAGTGTTTGTTCAAACTATTAGTCAATGCATGTTTGCTAGCAATTCGTTTTTGTGTTTATTGCATATATGTTGGAGTGGTTACCCCTATTTGGTGTGTCGTTACAGGTTGTTGTAACCCTCCACCGTTGCATTTGTGTATTTATATTAGTATTCTACAATAAGATTTCAGCTTCATATTTTTGATTTTGTTACTTTCATATCCTGGTATTTTAGAGCAGGTTATAGGTTGTGCTTGCATAAATTTTGGCTTAATATCAGCTACATCACAACGTGAAGCTTTTATGATAGGAAAAAAAATGTTGCACCATTGCCTAGCAAGCAAGTTAGAGGGTTGCCTCATAATGAGCAACCTCCAGTGCCTCATTGTAGGTAGAAATCAACTTTGGTGTCATTAAATTGACACCTCAATGTAGAGAAAACTCCCCTGGGTATTTTATTCATATCGATCCTTTTTTTCCTACCCCCTCCAACACATGCACTCTATCGATATTATCTTTACTTTGACAGTCTCCCTGCCCTCTTCGACACTGCACACATTCTTCGAATGACCCACCTCTACTTCGGTAGTCTTCCTGCCCTCTTTGGTGTTGTGCACTATTCTGATGACCACCCTTATGTTGATAGTCTCCCTACCTCCTTCGACATTGTGCACCCCTTGATGGCCACACTTTATAGTGGTTGTACATTATAGGCATCGTGCATCAACACCATCGCCTCTTGTTCATCATTGGGTGTAAAGCATTTCTCCGAGCAAGTGTAGTCCAATCTCACATCATAAGCACAAATCTCATAAGAAGTGAAACCAATAAATAATATTCTACTCAACGATCCTCTGAATCAGTGGCTACATCACTACAAGTAGTTCTGATCGTGATTAATGAATTGTGCTACATTCAAGGCATCAATATTTTTTCATTACAGATGATATTTTTATTCTTTCAGTGAGTTTTTGATCTTCCCTGATGAGAAGGAATCATCCATGGTGATAAAACATCTATTTTGCCTAAAGTTCAATTTAAAATTTTTACCTTTTTGATGATGAAAATTTTCTTGGCATCGTAGTCTTTGTCGTTAGATCGAATCACATTCATGTGATCTGACATAGACAATGTACTTCCACATGCAATTATACCTTTTTTAGCCTGAAATTTTGATTAATTTGGATGCATGGCATTAAAGTTCTGACATCATCATTGTCTCCTTTAGTGCTCCAAACTTGTGGATGGTCAAAAATTCCAACAACTAACCTTGTGAAAATTCCAATAATCAGCCCTGTGATCCTCAGGCGTAAATCAAGCATCAAACAATTCCTTCTATCATTTTTTGTGATTTTCTTGGTGATGTCATGGTGTGAATTCAACCTAGCCACACACTATCATTTTTTGGCAAAGATTCAGCACACAAATGATGAGGAAAAATCAAACTCCTAAAGTTCTAAATTAATTTATTTTCTCGATGTCCTTTTTTGTCAAATTCTTAATCCCACCAACAATCACAAAGGGAAAAAAAATTGGTGTCTTTGTGGGAATAATATCACATGAGGCCCGTAGTGGGCTCACGGGTCCCTTATTAGCATGAATTTGCACCCTTGATTGTGTCTAATTTTCTAGACACACTACGCTGCACATGCAGGCACCTTGTTGTTGGGCACGTGGCGTATGACTTGTTGTTGCTATGCATGGTGGACTTTGCTCGATTCTTGATTATGTTCTACTATCTACAACACTTCTCATAAAGAGGGTATTTGATCGGCCCATCGACCCCCCCTAGTTTATTAGGATAAATTACAAAAAAAATTGGCATAATTTTCAATTCTTTTGACTGTTGGATGAGCAAATTGGTGCCAAAACAAAGGTATAATTTTTTTTGCAAATTTTGAACTTATTTTGCAAGAATTACTCAATTGTGCCATTACATTTTGCTTTAGGGAAAAACATATTGAGTTTTAAAGTGCAATTTTTTTTTTTGAATTTTTTTGGAAAAAGGAGTTGAAATTTTGCACTTAAACTCACCCTAAAATGCAAATTTTGAGAAGAAGGAAATTATATGAAAACCCTCATATACTGGTATACACTTTAAAAAAATGGTAAATAATATTGCTCAATAAGTAGCCAACATTACCACTATTGTTGGCGACTTAATGGATAGAGTAAAAGATATTGTTGTAGCTACTGCTCCACAAGATGTCAAAATCTACAACAATATATTTACCAACAAAATAAAATGTGATGTAAAACCTTATGATGGTACTCGTAAACCTTTTGTATTATCTACTTGGATCTTGGATATGGAGACTTTGTTCTCATATGCTGAGCTCCAACCAGAAGACCAATTACCTTTGGCAAGGGTAAGACTTACATGTTTAGCACAAATGTTGGTTTTTTATGGCACAACTAAGGTCAACAATTGGAAATAATTAGTGGCACTTTTGAAAGAAATATTTTTTCCACCTAACTACTAGAAAAATCTAAGGATCAAATGGTATAGGTTAAATAAAGGTTTTAATATGCTAGTTTTTTATTACATTTTTCAGTTTAATAAGCTTAGAGTTCTTTCTAGAATTACTTCTTCAGATAAAGAGCTTATTGAAAAATTTGTAAGTGGGTTGCATGATCCTATAATGAGAGAGATGAAATTCATTCTTTTTGTCTCATTGTCATTGGAATTCAAGCATGCCATCTTAGTGGAGGAGAAATTTTGTGGTTATTACAAGGTATGATAGTCACAGGAAAGCTCATCCAAAGGTTCAAATCAGCACCAACCAAAGGTAAAAACTTATCTTCTCATAATTTTTCTACTCCTCCCCATTCATCTAAATCCTATTATTCCTCTTCTATATCTAAAAATTCTTCTTCTTCTACATTTTCTTGTACTTATTGTAAAAATAATGGTCATACAAAAGATAATAATTTTGTACTTGGGAGAATGAAGAAGAAATTCCTTTTTATAAATTCAAATGAGGGCACACAAGATGGCCCCATTGTGGCTATAGGGAGAGAGGAATAATACCTTGATTTAAAGGAAAAACTCAATAAGGTTAACGTTATGACAAATATTTCTACTCATGGAGGTCATGACCATTTGTTTGCCACTAAGGCCCACCTTACACATAATGTTTTCATTGATTGTATCATAGACAATGGCTCACAGAAAAATCTGATTGTGAGATCTGTTGAAATAAGTTGAAGCTCCCCACCAAACCACATCCTCAACCCTATGCACTTGGGTGGAAGGATGTTGACTCTACTTCAAACATCACACACTCTTGCACTATGTCCTTTACCTTTGGTGAAAAATTTATGGATAAGGTTAAGTGTGATGTCACAGATATGGATTGTTGTGGAATGTTGTTGGGTAAACCCTATCAATATTATAGGAATGCTATATACTATTCTAAAAAGAACACCTAAACATTGGAATTGGATAACAAACAATATCTAGTGGAATGCACTAAGGACACATCTAATCTAGTGCTAAGTTGTAAGTAATATGACAAAGTAGTAAATCAAGCACAAGAGTTGGCACTCATATTCATAAGACCCACACAAAAAGAAGATCAAGCACAAAATTCTAACTTCCACATAAATAATGCTTCACTTCAAAATATTATACAGTCACATCAGATTGTGTTTAATGAACCCACCACTATACCACCAAAGAGATATATTAATCATAGGATCGAAATCGTTCTAGGTGTATCACTTCCAAATGTACCAATGTATAGACAATTAGTGTTACAAATGGATCAAATCAAATGCCAAATTGAGGACTTATTTGCAAAAGGATTCAGTAAGCCTAGCACTTCTCCTTGTACCTACCCTATTCTTTTGGTGCTAAATAAGGATGGCTCATGGAGACTTTTCATTGATTTTTGCGCATTGAACAAAATAACAATAAAAAACATTTATCCTCTTCCTGGTATTGATGACTTGCTAGATCAACTTCAAGGGGTAAAACATTTCTCAAAATTGATCTTAAGAGTGGTTACCATAAAGTAAGGTTTCAAGAAGACACTTGGAAAACAACATTTTAGACTAAATTTGGGCTCTTTGAGTGGTTGGTGATGCCCTTTGGTCTTACAAATGCACTTGCAACCTTTATGAGGTTGATGAATGAAGTGTTTAGGTATTTCCTAGACAATTTTGTGATCATATACTTGGATGATATCCTTGTATATTATACTACTTGTAAGGTACACTTGCAACACCTAGATCAGGTTCTCCACACCCTTAAGAGGAATGAACTTTTTGCCAACCTTCCTAAGTGTTCATTTTCCCAAACTTCAATATCCTATCTTGGCTTCATAATAAATCAGCAAGGAATTCATGTAGATTCTGCAAAGGTAGAAGCACTCCAAAATTGACCAACTCCCTCTTATTTCACTGATCTTAGGATTTTTCTTGGACTTATGAATTTTTATCGTAAGTTCATACCTATTTACTATACCATTGCTCATCCCTTGCACCATATCAAGAAAGACAAAGTTAGATTTTATTGTGTCAAGAAACATGACCAAGCATTTGATACTTTGAAACACAAGTTGTGTACTACCTCTATTTTTGTCCTTCCCAACCTTTCTCATCCATTTGAGATAAGTATATATGCCTCACAGTTTGCAATGGGAGCAATTTTTAAGTAAAATGGACACCCTATGTATACAATTCTGAGACCTTCTCAGCTGCCAAAAGAAACTACTCCACATATGACAAAGAGTTGTATGCTTTGGTCCAAGACATCAAATACTGGAGATATTATCTTCTTAGGAAATAAATAATTACCCACACAGATCACATGCCTCTCAAGTTTCTTTAGTCACAAACCAATATTGAATAAGCTAGACACATGAAGTGGACCACCTACTTGTAGCAGTTCCACTTGATCATCAAGTACAATAAAAGAATAACTAATATAGTGGTTGATTGTTTGATTCATCCTCCTACAACTCAAACCTTGACTACAATTGTGAATACCTCCCATATTGGATTTCAGACTTGGCCACCTTTATATGCTCTTGATTCATATTCCAGCAAAGTTCATCATCATCTTCTACACCCTTCATATTCCAACCTCACTCCTTTTACAATATGAAGGATGGAATCTTGTACAATATAGACAAAATTTGTGTACCATAGGAGCATAGGGTTTATCTCATCAAATAAGCCCACTCAAATATTTATGGAGGTCATTTTGGGAAACAAAAAATACTTCACCACTTACAACAGTTCTTCTACTAGCCTCACATGTAGAGAGATGTCCTATGATTTTTGAGACAGTGTGATGTTTGTTGTTACTCCAAATCAGAAAATAAGAAGTTGGGCTTAAGTTTTCCATTACCTATTCCTTCATGTCCTTGGGATAGCATATCCATGGACTTGGTGAGTGGATTTCCCTTGATAGTGAGGTAACATGGTAGTGTTTTTGTGATTGTGGATTGATTCAGTAATATGGCCAAATTCATTCCATGCAGAAAGACTAGTACACCACCTAATTTGGCACAAATGTTCTTTGATATAGTGTGGTGATCCTTTGTTCTTCCCACTAGAATTATTTATAATAGATATCTATGTTTTGTGGGACACTTTTGGATATCCTTATGGAAAATTTTAAGAGTTTTTCTTAATTTTTCCACGACTTTCCACCCTTAGTCAAGTAGTGAATCACACACTAATACAAAGTTTGAGGATCTACCACCACACCTCACTAGATAATTGGGATATGAGCCTCACTCAAATTTAGCATGCATATAATATAGTGGTTCATAGCTCCACAACACATTCACCTTTTGAGGTTTTATCTCATATTTCAGCTACTTGTACCTTATGAGTTGCCTCTTGCCTTACCCTCTCCCACCACTACACACATGGAGAAGGAGAAATATAAGATAAAATATTTCATACAAAATTTAAAGATCCTTTAGGCTAAGGTAACATAGATCCTATAGAGGACTCAATAGCATCAGAAGAAAGTGATGGATAGGCATCACATTCCTCATACCTTTTAGGTTGGTGATAGAGTTTGGCTTCACTTGGACAAATAATGTTTTTCAGAGAAGTCACATAGCAATATTAAGCCTTTCTACTATGGGACATACACCATAATTCAATATATATCTAAGAATACATTCTATTTGGACCTTCTTTCACATCTTGGCATCCATGATATTGTCAATGTGGATCTTTTGAAGCCATATCAGGACTCGACTTTGGATACTGCATCTATCATCAACCATCCAGTAGATGTGGTACTTAACTTCCAGCTTTTACTTGATACAGATAGATTTTTGACATGAAGACTCTTCAGACTTGATAGGGTTCAACCACTTCCTACCTTGTCGCCCTCTATGGTCAGCTTCCACACTAGGCATGCTAGATCCCTCACCATCACATGGCTCATGATATTCCAAATTTGTTGAGAGAATTAGGGTCCAATGCTTCTATGGTTGGGAGGAGTTTTGAGGATATTAGACTTATTATTAAGCCTATATTATTTCACATATTGTATTGTATTGTTTTATTTTGTATTTACATGATTGTCATAAGTATACCCACGTAGAGTGTTTGTTTGAACTGTTAGTCAATGCTTGTTTGCTAGCAGTTTGTTGTTGTGTTTGTTTCATATATGTTGGAGTGGTTTACCCCTATTTGGTGTGCTATTACAGGTTGTTGTAACCCTCCACCATATCATTCATGTATTTATTTTAGTATTCTGCAATAAGATTTCAACTTCATGTTTTTGGTTCTGTGACTTCTATATCAATATTATAATTTATAATTAACCTAAATCCCACTCCTTATATTGAATAAGGTTGGCTTGATTATGTATTGTGGTTTTTGGTATTAGTATAAATGCCCCTGAGCCACTCCATTTATTATATTATTTTTATCTATGGTACAGTGATTATTTAATACTCAAGTGAACCCATCATCCATATCTCTCTTTCTTCCTTTTTAAATATTTTTGTATATTATTTGAGTGAACGGATTTATTTTTTTCATTACTAGAAATTAGTGTGAAATATAATAAAAAATATATTAAAATTCTTATTAAAATTTGCGTAATTTATTGAGGATCTAAGAGATGAATATGTTCATCTATTTCCCCTAGATTCCCTCTATTTGTGGGTGTTAGCACAAGCATAAATAAAATAAAAAATAAATGTTGTAAAAGATTCATAATATATATATATATCTAACCTTTCAATAAATGGATTTAAGAAAATACTATCTGGATTGAGTGCTTCATAACACAATAGAAATTATCACAAGAAAACTAGGATCAAGTACTGATTCTAATCCATCAAATCACCTCACATATGCACTAAGTAATACATTAAAAATAAATAATCATTAAACATAAAAAATTCCAACATGAGTAAAATGGTGAGCTCAAGTGGTTAAAAATATGGACTTGCAAGATCAAGACCTAGATTCAAAATTTTCCAAATGATATATGAATAATTCCTAAATTTTTATTGTATTAATACCGTTGTGTTGCTTGTTAAAATATTGTGTCAAAATAACTATGATATAATATGGGTGGGGCCTATATCAATCCCATATAACCAATTAAAAATAAATAAATTTTCTAGTTGTAAACTCTACACTTAATTATCAATCCAAGGTGAACGATTTAGAGAACAGTAATCCAATGTAGATTATACCATAATGATCAATCTTTGACTTTATTCTATTTTTCTTAGTTTCAGGTTTGCAGAAAATAATAAAAGTGAAGAACACAAGCTTATACTGAGAGGGGGGGGGGTGAACAGTATAAGACCTCTTTTTACTTTTTCCTTTATACTTCAAAATAGTAAAGGCAATATACCCAAAGCAATATCAAAGCAATGCACAATATCATCCACAAAGTGACACCAATTTTAACGTGGTTCACCCGGAATGGTCAGGCTACGTCCACAAAACTTTTCTCTAAAAGTTATCTCAAAGTTCTTTGGGAATCCTTCCCAATTACAATGTTTATGAGCCTCGGCCCAAAGGAGATACCTTCCCCCAATCAGAATTTATGAGCCTCTGCTCAAAGGAGATACCTTCCCCCAATCAGAATTTATGAGCCTCTACTCAAAGGAGATACCTTCCCCTCTACTCTGGAAATGATCCCTCAGAAGATCAACTGCCTCTACCTCTTGCCAGAACGTGGAACTCCTTTCCACCGAAGACCTCCTGTCCTCAATGCTTAGCCTAAGAGACCTCTACCTTCTATGATCACGTCCATAGCAGCTCAACAACCTGTACCAAACATAGTCAATCGGTCTAGTACAAGTCTTCCTCTGTCTATTAGATCTGTCCAACTCTTGAACAAATCAATCCTCTACATACAAGCCTTCTCAAAGACTTGCCAAATCTGTCCTCAGGTTCTTCTCATAGAACCAATGCACCTCTGTCCTCAAGTTCTCTGATAGAACTATCAAACTCAGCTCACAAGTCCTCTCGCTAGGACCTATCCAAATCTGCTCACAAGTCCCCATCGAAACCTGTCCAAAATGGCTCATAAGTCCCCACCGAAACTCGTCCAAAACTCGCTCACAAGTCCCCATTGGAACCTGTCCAAAAACTCAAGCAAGCTCACCAAGAAAAACTTTCTTAGTAGGAAATCACAAAGTGAATTGTTAGAGACCCAATGTGATTTGTCAAACTCATAGAAGCATAAAGAGAATTGTTAGAGACTCAATATGTTCTATACTCAAATCCCAATCTCAAAACTCAACTCAAATCAACTCAGCTCAATCTCAATCTCAAATCTGAAAACTCAACTCAATATCTGAAATGGATAGGATAGAATGTTTTCTTTCAAGAACATGAAACCCCAACAATTGCCAACTATGCAAAGAATCACATAACAATGATACTCATGTTCTTTTCACCATCAATTAGGGTTTCAACAACAATGCTCATCAAACAAGGTTTAGTCAACCAACACCATTCAACTCAACATCAACCTTGAAGCATTCAACCAATCATCACAAGAAAAGGAAACAAGTAGAAATCCTTTTCCCTCCAAAGATATTTGAACAAAACAGCCACCAACACAATATCACCAAATGCAAAGAATAACTTGCTCAAATCAACTCAATGGAGTAAGCCCAATATCATGAATCAAGTAAAGCAATAACTTGATCAAACAACCTCTATGGAAGCAACTCAACCATCAAACTCAAAACAGCCAACCAAGGGTTCCACCAACTCAATGCAAGTAGCTAGACTCACAAATATAAACCCTAGTGCACAAAGCTTCCACTATCTCAAACCAGAAATTATGCATTCACCAAAAACTCTCCTTAAGGATAACAATGCATAAGTAGTCTTCAACAAACCAGAAAATAGGATTTACACCCAACCAAAGGAAACCTAGTTGAAAACCTTTTCACTCCAACCTTATTTCAAAAAACATACACCAATCATACTCATAAGGAAAATGTGCCCATACCTTTTTGGAGTAGAAGAAAATTGATCCTTAAAGCCGTCACCACACACAACCCTCAAACTTCCAACCAAGTTAGGGTTAGAACCAAGATAAATGAGCATATATAAAAACTTTCCTTAATACACCTTTTAGCTTCTCTTCTTTAAAAACAACCACCAAAGAAGCCAAAAACACAACAACCAAAACTTACACCTTATATCTCCATTTTTAAATTTAGCATAGCAAAAGACTAATCTCAAAAATACAACCAAAGAAATATCCCCTTATTTCTCCTATGTCTTTTAAACAATGCTAAACAATGCCAAAAATCATATCAAGAAAATAATCACACCTTATAATGGCTGCCCTTGAAGAATCCAAAATTCGTGGCACAAAACACGTTTTAATAAAAACGTGACTAATCCATGCACAGCTCCCTCCACGGGGATCGAAACGCAGACCTCCGCCTACGCAAGGCCCAAATGCAGCCTTCATTGCCACTAGCCCACAAGGGGCTTACGAAGTCCAAGACGGACTTCCTTCCACATAAACGGTCAAGCTTTTCGAAAGCTTTTCAAACCACGAGCTCTCCTCTTTCGTAGCGTAAACAGAACATTCGATCGCAGCCAAACCAATTAATTGCCTTCGATTTTCCAAGAGGGTTTAACCTTAGGAACCTTCTCATATTTATAGTCCATACGTGGACTTTAGAACACGTCGGCTGCAAAGAAAAGTAATTTCGAATTTAATCAAAATTTGCTTTCTAAAGGGTTTAAAAACCCTTAAAGTATTTTTAATAAATTAAAAATAATTTCTCCCTTAATTAATTAAATAATTAATTAATTAAAACCTTGAAGGGTTTTAAATAATAATTAAATAAATAATAAAGAGAACCTCCATTGGTTTTAATAAAAACCATTGCCAATGGAATCTCTCCGGATTCTCTTAAAAATATTCTCTTGGAATCTTCCACCTTTGAAGCCAACACATCCTCTTAACATTAATGTCATTTCCTTTTGACATCAATGACAACTCATAGACAAGAAGCTAGGATCTCAAACCCAAAATTGCCAACAATCTCCCCCTTTGTCATTGATGGCAAACCATGCTTCTCAACAACACTTGAACTCAACATAAACAGCTCCCCCTGTCTTGAGGCTCTCCCCCTTACTCATATCTCTCCCCCTTTGTCATCAATGGCAAAGGGTCACCTTTGGGGCTTGGGACTAAGAATGAGCCTCTTAGCTTAGTCCCTCCCCCACCTCCTGTTGAGGTGTTTAATTTTGGGGTGGGAGTAAAACTCCCAACAGGCACTGATCATCATCAGTGTCTATAGCTGCCTTACCATGTCTTCTCTTGTTCTCCTTGTCCATATTCCTGTTCCTGTTCCTGTCACTGTTCCTGTTCCTGTTATCATTCCCGTTCTTATCCATGCCTTGATCCTTGGACCTGTTCATACCACTGTTCCTGTTCCTGTACCTTGGAAGTTCAGCTCTACACTCTCTAGCTGTGTGACCTTCATTGTTGCACTTATAACAAGTAACAATGTTATTTCTTTTAGGCATACCTGTTCTTTGAATCCACCTATTCTGACTAACCCTGTTCCCGTTATTAGCCTTGCAAAAAATTGCCTTATGCCCAAACTGTTTACAAGAGTAGCAATACCCTTGAAAGAAATTACCACCTCTGAAACTGTCATTTACCTTCCTTACTTGAGTCATGCAATGTGAAGCCATGTGACCAAACCTCGTGACAAGCAAAACATCCGCCATTAAACTTTCCTCGTAAATGACCTTCTAGGTCCTGTAAACTTTCTCCCCTTTTTCCGTTTCCTATTTTCTGTTTCTGTGCATCTATCACTCAAGGACTCTTTCTCTGAAATACTCTCCTCATCAGAACTCTCTTCTTTTTGGAATCTCTTACTAGATTCCCCAACCTGTTCCTTGTGTTTCTTACCAAAACCAAGACCTGTTTTATCTGTTGCCCTTCTTTGATCTTTGATGATGGACTTTACCTTTTTGGAGCTATCTTGAAACCTGTAAAGCTTATCCTTGTACTCTTTAGTTTCCTCTTTCAAAGAAGCCATTTTTTGTTCTAACTCATTATACTCAAGAACCTTAGACTCTAACTCATCCTTGAGTTCTTGTGTCTTAGCTATAGAGAAGTCAAGACTTTCTATAAGATCATCTCTCTCCATACAACATTCATCTAACTTATCCTTGAGTCTAGCATTCTTCTTTCTTTCCTTTTCCAAAACACTAAGAGCACTAATAAGTTCACTTTCAAGATCCTTTATTTGTTTGCTTTTTGAATCATCAAAGCCTTTTTCAGATTTCTTATCACTAGAGGTGCTACCCTTTTCAAAGACCATACATGCATCTTCCTTATAGTTTTCTGAAGCATCCTCATACATACTAGAAACCAAATCATTATTTGTGCAATCATCCTCAAGGTGACCAAAATTTCCACATCTAAGACATTTCATGATAATGAATCTATGTTTCGGTTCTTCCTCTTTTTTGATATGAACAACATCTCATTTTCATTATCACTTGAAGAACTTTCACTATCACTACTAGAACACTTACTTGCTTTGTCTAGGTAGAAACTCTTCTTGTGCTTGTGAGAATACCTCTTTCCTTGATTGTTGTGCTCATCTTTGTTTTTCCTGTGATGCTTGTGCTTTTCGGAATCCTTGCTCTTAGAATCCTGTTTATCTTCATCACTTTCATTCTTGGGAACAGTACAATCAGTAGCATAATGACCAAACTTTCCACAATTGAAACATCTTATATTTTTCATACTTTTGTGCTTTCTAGAGAACTTGCCTTTCTTGTTGTAATATGCCTCTTCATCACTAGAAGACTCATCACTATCTTGAATCTGTTTACCCTTGGATTCCTTGGTAGCCTTGAAAGTCGCCTCTTTCTTGACATCAACCTTCACTTGAGTTCTCAACTCAAATGCTGCAAGTATACTATGGAGCTCATCCTTTTTCAACTTATCCAAATCTTTAGCTTCCTCAATAGAAGAAATATTTTCACTAAATCTATTAGGAAGAGATCTTAAAATCTTATCACAAACATCATTTTCAGCAAGCTCAAGACCTAAGTCTTTCATGGAGTTAACAACCTCATCCATACGAAGCATGTAGTCACTAATATTTTCATCATCATTCATCTTGAGTTGTTCAAACATACCTTTGAAGTGTCTCAACTTGGCCTTTCTGACATTTGTATCACCTGTATGAACCACCTTCAACTCGATTCCACATTTCACTAGTCTATCTTGCAGTGAATCACTTTGGTGAGATCCGCTTTCTGTAAGCCTTTCAAGATTGCATTCATTGCTTTTGAATTGCTGTGATGTAGGAGCCTTTCTTCTTTAGTATTAGGACCATGTTCAGGAATAGTGTACTCATCTTCAATCACTTCCCATACCTCATTACCAAGTGCCATTAGATGAACCTTCATCCTTGCACTCCAAAGACCAAAATCTGACCCATCAAGAATAGGTGTTGCATTGCCACTTGAATAATCCATTGTGTTCTTTACTAGCTTTTCCTTCAAGCTGTTAAACTTTTTGAAGGCACCTGCTCTGATACCAATTGAAGAACACAAGCTTATACTGAGAGGGGGGTGAACAATATAAGACCTCTTTTTACTTTTTCCTTTATACTTCAAAATAGTAAAGCAATATACCCAAAGCAATATCAAAGCAATGCACAATATCATCCATAAAGTGACACCAATTTTAACATGGTTCACCCGTAATGGTCGGGCTACGTCCACAAAACTTTTCTCTAAAAGTTATCTCAAAGTTCTTTGGGAATCCTTCCCAATTACAATGTTTATGAGCCTCGGCCCAAAGGAGATACCTTCCCCCAATCAGAATTTATGAGCCTCTGCTCAAAGGAGATACCTTCCCCCAATCAGAATTTATGAGCCTCTGCTCAAAGGAGATACCTTCCCCTCTCACTCTGGAAATGATCCCTAGAAGATCAACTACCTCTACCTCTTGCAAGCACGTGGAACTCCTTTCCACCGAAGACCTCCTATCCTCAATGCTTAGCCTAAGAGACCTCTGCCTTCTATGATCACGTCCACAGTAGCTCAACAACCTGTACCAAACATAGTCGGTCTAGTACAAGTCTTCCTCTGTCTATCAGATCTGTCCAACTCTTGAACAAATCAATCCTCTACATACAAGCCTTCTCAAAGACTTGCCAACTATCCTCAGGTTCTTCTCATAGAACCAATGCACCTCTGTCCTCAAGTTCTCTGATAGAACTATCAAACTCAGCTCACAAGTCCTCTGCTAGGACCTGTCCAAATCTGCTCACAAGTCCCCACCGAAACCTGTCCAAAACTGCTCACAAGTCCCCACCGGAACCTGTCCAAAACTGCTCACAAGTCCCCACCGGAACCTGTCCAAAAACTCAGCAAGCTCACCAAGAAAAACTTTCTTAGTAGGAAATCACAAAGTGAATTGTTAGAGACCCAATGTGATTTGTCAAACTCATAGAAGCATAAAGAGAATTGTTAGAGACTCAATATGTTCTATACTCAAATCCCAATCTCAAAACTCAACTCAAATCAACTCAGCTCAATCTCAATCTCAAATCTGAAAACTCAACTCAATATCTGAAATGGATAGGATAGAATGTTTTCTTTCAAGAACATGAAACCCCAACAATTGCCAACTATGCAAAGAATCACATAACAATGATACTCATGTTCTTTTCACCATCAATTAGGGTTTCAACAACAATGCTCATCAAACAAGGTTTAGTCAACCAACACCATTCAACTCAACATCAACCTTGAAGCATTCAACCAATCATCACAAGAAAAGGAAACAAGTAGAAATCCTTTTCCCTCCAAAGATATTTGAACAAAACAGCCACCAACACAATATCACCAAATGCAAAGAATAACTTGCTCAAATCAACTCAATGGAGTAAGCCCAATATCATGAATCAAGTAAAGCAATAACTTGATCAAACAACCTCTATGGAAGCAACTCAACCATCAAACTCAAAACAGCCAACCAAGGGTTCCACCAACTCAATGCAAGTAGCTAGACTCACAAATATAAACCCTAGTGCACAAAGCTTCCACTATCTCAAACCAAAAATTATGCATTCACCAAAAACTCTCCTTAAGGATAACAATGCATAAGTAGTCTTCAACAAACCAGAAAATAGGATTTACACCCAACCAAAGGAAACCTAGTTGAAAACCTTTTCACTCCAACCTTATTTCAAAAAACATACACCAATCATACTCATAAGGAAAATGTGCCCATACCTTTTTGGAGTAGAAGAAAATTGATCCTTAAAGTTGTCACCACACACAACCCTCAAACTTCCAACCAAGTTAGGGTTAGAACCAAGATAAATGAGCATATATAAAAACTTTCCTTAATACACCTTTTAGCTTCTCTTCTTTAAAAACAACCACCAAAGAAGCCAAAAACACAACAACCAAAACTTACACCTTATATCTCCATTTTTAAATTTAGCATAGCAAAAGACTAATCTCAAAAATACAACCAAAGAAATATCCCCTTATTTCTCCTATGTCTTTTAAACAATGCTAAACAATGCCAAAAATCATATCAAGAAAATAATCACACCTTATAATGGCTGCCCTTGAAGAATCCGAAATTCATGGCACAAAACACGTTTTAATAAAAACGTGACTAATCCATGCACAACTCCCTCCGCGGGGATCGAAACGCAGACCTCCGCCTACGCAAGGCCCAAACGCAGCCTTCGCTGCCACTAGCCCACAAGGGGCTTACGAAGTCCAAGACGGACTTCCTTCCACATAAACGGTCAAGCTTTTCGAAAGCTTTTCAAACCACGAGCTCTCCTCTTTCGCAGCGTAAATAGAACATTCGATCGCAGCCAAACCAATTAATTGCCTTCGATTTTCCAAGAGGGTTTAACCTTAGGAACCTTCTCATATTTATAGTCCATACGTGGACTTTAGAACACGTCGATCTGCAAAGAAAAGTAATTTCGAATTTAATCGAAATTTGCTTTCTAAAGGGTTTAAAAACCCTTAAAGTATTTTTAATAAATTAAAAATAATTTCTCCCTTAATTAATTAAATAATTAATTAATTAAAACCTTGAAGGGTTTTAAATAATAATTAAATAAATAATAAAGAGAACCTCCATTGGTTTTAATAAAAACCATTGCCAATGGAATCTCTCCGGATTCTCTTAAAAATATTCTCTTGGAATCTTCCACCTTTGAAGCCAACACATCCTCTTAACATTAATGTCATTTCCTTTTGACATCAATGACAACTCATAGACAAGAAGCTAGGATCTCAAACCCAAAATTGCCAACAAAAAGTTACAGGAAAAAAAATTGTGCTGAATTAAAATAAAATGTAATTTTATGATTTATGCTAATTTAATATTGTGTATATTTATTGGTGTGGATCCACATGCAACCTATTATAGATTTAACTTTCTACTTTTACCTTATAGTTTAAAGTGATGCAATTTATTTTTATTGATAATATAAAATAATATTATGTATTAACTAATCCTAACCTATTTCAGGGGCGAGAGAATAGGGACTGGCTATAGGAGTGGGCCCTGCCTCCTAAAGGATAGTGTAAATATTTCTCCCCTAATCTATTTTACTTCAGTAACTAATGTGCATTAAAACTACTAACACTATTTTAATTCATGGATGCAAGAAAATATAGTAAATATTACATAAGCAAATAAATCATAATAAAATCAACGACACAATTATCAAATTCATGAAGAAAAATGTTACTACTTTATTGATGTAATTCAAATGTACAGGATCTCGAACATCAAGCCTTTAGAATAGCAAAAATTGTATACAAAATCACTAGAGCATTCAAACATTAGGTATTAGACCTTTTCAAAGATCTCTTTCCTCTATTTTATAATGTCACTTAGACAATTTTAATGGAATTCCTCCACGTATTTTTCCATGTTTCTTATCAGCTTGATGATTTGGATACTAACCTCAAATTAATAATCTAAACTAATACTATTTTTTAACCACCTTAGAATTTGTCACAATCACAATGATCCAAGTGGTAAATTGAAGAACTAACATAACAAAAGTTCTTAATTTGAATAATCTTATGATGCAACCAATACAACTATTTTTCCTTCATTTCAGGAAGAGATAAAATAGGCTTGCATCTGATCTAAATATCTTAAAAGCATAATGACCTTACATCTTTCTAATAATAATTTTATATAAAAAATTAATAAATATAAAATATCGTGTATAATGCCAACATGTCAGTTAACTGTGCTGACTGTATATACCTCCTAATGATGGTACGTTGTCACTGGATGTGGCATGAAAATGCATTAGACAGTTTGACTTGGTCAATATTCTTTCTGTAATGCCTACTACTAGATGCTTTCTATAGCAGCTTTCCATAGCTATATTCTATAGCGTTCATCCACAAGTCTTCTTAGCACATAATTCTCATAGTTTATCTATCCATACTTATCATCTGGTCTGTGTCTTTCTACATCATTTCCTACAAAGCTCTTGCAATGTTCTCCTATCTAAAATACACAAAAACTTGCACACTTTTGCATAAAATACTAGCACAAATCATTTTCATCGTAATAAATCAAATTAATTTATAAATCATATGAATAAGACAAAATAATCTTCAAAATACATTTGTTTTCTATAAATTTATAGACAATAAATAGAATAAACTTGCATAAAATACATACTATTTTAACACTCATCATTCCTCCAAACTGAAGGAGATGCATGTCCTCATGCATACAAATTAAAATTATAGTATGTCCAATAAAACTTTGTAGTAAATTTTTAATACCCTCAATAGTTTTGCAGACATAGTAAATAGAATATTGCAACGTTACGTAAATAATTTTATAGATATAAAGTAAGATTCTGCAATCATTTTCAAAAATTGTTTGATAATTCTTATCAAATAAGGAACTGCAATTGTTTTTCAAAATAAAATACTAAAATTGTATACATGAATTATTTGCATTCATTCACAAAAATAAATCTGCAAAGATATGGAATAGAATACTACAAAGTGAAAATAATAACTATTTCAGATATGCAAAAGGAAAATACTATATATATAAAGATGAAATGATTTTAAAAATAAGTTCTGCAAATAATTAAAATAAAATATCATCATGAAAATCAAATAAAGTCTATAAAAAAAATTATGCAAGTTCATCAAAGGTATGTTATGGATTTTTAAAATATCCATGTTTGACTTAGATTTAAGCTAGGATGAAACCCGTGTGGGTTTTGATATCTTCATCGACAACTTCCTCTTTCGCTTAATCTTCTACACATGTTCTTTGGCCTCCTTGGTATCAAGTGGTTGTTCAACAGATGATGTCTTCACATGCTCAACCTCTGCAGATCCTCCATTTTGTGACCATCCACATCATGGTGTTCATGGTAAAAATTTTAAGTACCCATGCGAATTTACCTTTTCATACCAAATTCCTTGTAAAAATAAATAATTATTGATATTACCTTGTAAGATTCTACTTTGATATGTGTTGTCTATCTTGCACAAATCTGAGATCGTTAATACTTAGAAAATTTTATGAAATACGCATTTTCAAAAATATGCTATAGAAAGTGTCTACAAAAAATAACTACAAAAACTGTTTACATAAACAGTATACAAAAAATGTCTATAGAAACTATCTATAGAAAATGTCTACTGAAACTATCTACATAAAATGTCTAAAGAAACTATCTATAGAAAATATCTACAGAAACTGTCTAAAAAAATTAACTACAAAATATATCTATAGAAACTTAATTATAGAGTCGAAGGAATACTTTACCTGATTCCTCATTTTTTTCTTTTTCTCCCCCCAAACTGTATCATGAATTTTGAATGAATATTTTACTTTCCTCCCCCAAACTGTATTTTTGGCTATATAGCCAAAACAGGATAGAGAGGGTTTTATTTTGTAAAAGTTTATATTATGGAAAATATTATATATATATATATATATATTAGTGTAACCAAGTTCTCACATCCAGTTGGCTGGGTGCGTGAACCCGCACCCGCATCTACACTGGGTTCATGGGTTCACAATAGGGTACGGCTAGGCTGAACCCCATCCGAACCCTGTTTGACAAGGTTCAACTTTGATAGAACCCTATCATTCAGGGTTTGACGAAGCCCTAACCCTATGGTTTTAGGGTTCACCCAGTCGAACCCAGCCCATTTTGGGCATTAACATAGAAAAAAAATTATGGTAACTATTTCTATTGTGGTAATTGTACTTTGCCTTATCCCAAACATTCCAAATCAACTAGTTTAATACATAGCAATCATGAACCATAGGCTATCTTTGCAACACGGAAGATGACTTGTATTTGATCTCATCAATTGGCCCTGAAGGATCACGGTACTAAGAGTATAGATGAATATAGAAATGGATGCAAGGAGTCTCGTTCTTGGGCTGTTACTCTTTTTATTCACCTGTCATATGTGTAGGGTCAAGGCTAGTGTAGAAGATGTGGAGCGTGCGTCAATGTATATTGTCCATATGGATAAATTTGCAATGCCTAATGTTTTTGCAACTCACGAAGATTGGTATAAATCGTTGCTTTATTCTGTCAAAGGAGCACGGGGAGGGCAAATCAAAGAGATCGAGGATTCACATATTTACACCTACAATAATGTCCTGCACGGTTTCAGCGCAAAACTCACACAGTCAGAGCTTGATATGCTGGAGGAGATGCCTAGACATGTATTAACGTTCCTTGACCCCATAGGCACTATGGATACGACTCATTCCTTAGAGTTCCTAGGATAACTAATATAATAATAAATAATTAAATTAATGACAAATATAATGTTTTAACTATTTTTTAATTTTTTTGATAAATATATATATATATATATGTATATATAGCCGCACCCGCACCCGCACCCACACCCCTGCACCTGGTAACCTTGATATATATATATATATATATATATATATATATATATATATATATATATATATATATATATATATATATATATATATATTAATTTTAATATTGTTTTATTTATTTAATTAAGGATATGGGGGATTTAATTATGTATTATTTATGCATGTCAAGCCATCAAATAGGCTTGTAGAATAATAAACCTTCTTGCAAATATATTATGCAAAATGTAACTATCTCTTTGGATTTTAAATAAAATATCTCATGTTATTATTAAAAAATCCTTCCAATGACCTAGAGATTTTGTTTTATTGTTTTACTTCTTTTAGTTTCATTAAGGAGTTCCATGTGAGAGAAAAATAATGATTTTAAACCTGATACCAATCATCAATATTTATAAAATAGATCTTCATCAAAGGGTTAAGTACTTTCAAAACTTGTTTTGGAAGAGAAAAATATGATAGTCATTCTGGTATCATCTTGATGGCCTTTTTCTATAGAAATGTGCATCTATTTTCTATTCTTATAGGGGTGTAAAGCTTTGGGGAATTGGATTCCCAACCACTCTATCAAAGTCTTGATGGGAATTGTAACCCTATCCAAACTGCTTTGTCCCTACAATTGAATATTAAGGCTTTGGGAATTCGAGCCATATTTTTTAGGATAAAATGGACTATGATATTTGTGTGGAAATGTGATGGTGGTATGGAATGGAAGATTTTTTATGACTTTGTTTGCCTTAGGTGTAAATTATCTAGAGTTATTTTACAAATAGTCAAACATCCTAGTGATCTTAAACAAATTCATCTATTCATCTCATGAATCGATATGATGCTAAGGTTATCCTAGTGGTTTCAATTATTTTAAGGATAAATTGTGTGTAGTGAATGTTCATTTCTCATTATGAGTAAGGATCGACTAATCCATTGGTAACTTATGCCAACAAGCTAGCTCATCCGTGAGCATCCATAGATCTGTACAAAAGAATGTTACTAATGTGATAGAATTGATACCACACGTAAGGATACCTTATTACCAAGTGGATTTCATTAAAGCCATTGTTGTAATGAGGATCATCCCATGGTTTTCAAAATATTAAGAATTTCAGGGATTCAAGCTCCTTTCCCTTCTTTTATTAGAATTTTGGACTTTATTTGGGATACTTGGTCGTTTTAATAATGAGATCAAGGGAATTTTTATTGCTTTTGGGATACTTGCTCATTTTGAAGAAGATCAAGGATTTTTTTTTCATGAAGGGTGAAGGAGGAGCTTGTCCTTTTGCCAATTCTTTAGCTTTCTAGACCATGCACATAATTGGATGAGTAGGAGAAACCATTAACTTTATGGCAATAGTAATGCATGAGTTATTCTTCCCAAACTTCACAATGTTTTTATTTCTTATAACGTGCATAGTCCAAAAGGAAACTTGATTGACCAGGAAAAACCTATGGCACCTAAGGATTGTTTGATTTTCAATGGAGATTGCTTAAGACACTAGGGGTGGCTGAGTGATTGAAAACACCTAGATTTTGTTTAGCAAATAAAGTGTTATACAAACCCACATGTTGTAGGTGATTTGGAGAGGGTAGGGCAATCCTCCAAGGGAGGTCACTAGTTCTAATATCCACTTTATGAAATGCACATCGGGTACCCAGAATCTAGTTGATAATGTTGGTGCGGTCAAGGTAGGGCATGACTCCCAGGTGATTTTGATGATGTAGAAATCCCTGGTTGTGGTTTCTTAGACCAAGGTGGCCCCACAAGGGGTTATCACTAAATTAAAAAAAATGTTATACAAGATGTTGTAGTAGTTTCCCTACAAGTTTTCGAACTGATTTAACTAGAAGAAGTGTCTCCTTTGAAGCTTTTTGAAATAATATTGAGACTGAAGAATGATGAATAATGAAAACATTTTAGATACTATAACTCTATCATGAAACAATAGGAAGTATATTTAAAGAGTGATTTTTCATGATAATATTCTTTCATTTTCCAAGTGGTATATAGCAAAAATATATTTATTTATTTGTTCTTATTATTCTTATTATTATTATATGTATATATGTTGGAAATTTTGAGTAATTATGTTGTCATTGATGTCAAGTATTTGGTGCAAGGTAAAGTTCATTTTGATACAAGAAAATTGGTAAAATAAATGGTTATAATATTTTATATTATAAGCCAAAGAGGTTGGTTAAAAGGTTGAAGACAAAATTTTACACCCATGTTTTTAAAAGAAAAGATAAAATATTATAATATTTTAATATTATAATAATTAAGCCAAAAGGGCTTATTAAAAGGAAAATGAAAAAATTTACGGACTCCATGCAAAAGTATTGTTTAAATATTAAAGTTAAATAATATAATATTTAACACAAAGTTAAATATTATATTAAATATAAAATTAAATTTGAAACTGGAAAAGGGCACCAAAGTTCAAATTTAAATAAAGGTAAATAAAGTTTTTCGCTGACATCATAGCAATGCTTTGAATGCATATAAAAGGGAGGAGCTAAATTATTTTCCAAGCTAACCAATGTTGATGCGCAAGAATTAATCGATCGAGGAGTGCAGAGAAAAGTGTTCAAAATGCCATTCATTGAGCAAGCAACAACAAATAAGGACAAGGAGGTGGATGTTGTGTTTCAACGAGGGCTGGTAGCCCAAGTGGCAGGAAGATCTTGTGTAAGGTGCTGGCAGAGGAAATGTTTACAGTTTGATTCCACCTAGCACCGGTTTGAAGTGTTTTATTTCATTTTCATTAGAGGTAGCAAGAAATAAAAGGTGGATGCCAAGGGTTAGGTCTCAACCGCTTGGCTAGTGCAAGTGGTCGAGCATTGTGCTTAGAAGCTTGAATTTAGAGGGTCGATTCCTATTCGTGATAGAAAGGAATTAATTTTTATAAGGTATGCTCCAAGTTGATTAAATGTTGACTATATTTGGTGTTTGGAAAATGTGATTTGGTGTATAGTTTGGCATATAAGAGGTATAAGGAGAAATAATTTTTTGTATAATATTTTAAAGGGTATTAGTGCTATTTATATTAAATGCAAAGGTTAGAGTGATAAGTTTGTAAATGGTTTATTTAGAATTGTAATTCTTTGTTCTTGGACAATAAAGTAGATTGAAATTTATTTTATGATAGAGGGAGATAAAAGGTGTAAAGGGTGATGTTATTTTTTATAATTATTGCTTCATGAAAAAGAAATTTCTGAGTGGGTTTTGTTGAGCTTTAATGCATTATCCTTGAGAATAAAAGAAGAGTCCTAGAACATTATTATTAGAATTCATTGAGCACCTTATTGAGGGAAAATTCATGTATAGAACCTTGCTATTTAACCTTTGAAGTGGCACAAGGAAAATTGGTTGGTTGTGAGACAGGTTTTGAAGACATATCTCCATAAGAGCAAATTAAGAGGTATGGGCACATCATTCCTTATTTAAAGTTTTTTGTTGAAATGAATGTTTTGGAACATAATATGGAGAGAAAATGATTGTTTGATAAGCATTTTTGGAAATATTTGAGTTAGGTTTTGAAATCTACATTGTGCATCCTCATTGAAAGAAAGTGGAAACACGTGTTAGGATTTGTGAGCAAGCTGTGCTTTATTATTTGAATGATTGTGTGAAGCTTTTGAGCATTGGTTTTGAGTGATATTGAAAGTGAATGTGCAAACATTAGAAATTAGATTTATGAAAGAAAGTGTGTGCATCAAGAAGATAGGTGCCATATGCTAGACTAGATCTATCTTTAAAAGAGCAATAAATGTGAGACATGTGAAAGTGACAGACTTAATGATTGAGTAGAACATATTGAGTTATTTGCAAATGCATATCATTCTCTATATGTTCCAAAGGTTAAATAAATTTTGAGTAGAATATATTTGTTTGAAGAAAGCATTTCTTAAAAATATATAAGCTTTGTTTGTGTGCAAGATTTGGAAATATTTGGTACTGTTTTATGAGTAGTATTGAGGACAGGTTTGAGCAAGTCTTTTGAGAAGACTTGAAGGTAAATTTGAGCAATTATTTTGAGAAGACTTGAAGGTAATTTTGAGCAAGTCTTTTGAGAAGACTTGAAAGTAGTTTTGAGCAAGTATTTTGAGAAGAATTGAAGGTAAATTTAAGCAAGTCTTTTGAGAAGACTTGAAGGCATATTTGAAGAAGTATTATGAAGACTTGAAATATAATTGAGAGCAAATTTGTGCTAGACTTGGGACAAATTTTGGTGTAGATTTGTGAGTAGAGTTAGAGCATATTTGTGCTAGACTTGGGATAAATTTTGGTGTAAATTTGATATAGAGTTGAGAGCAAGCTTTGGATATGATAGAGCAAAGAGGATAATAGTCTCCAATGGATAGAGATCCATCAACCAGTGTAGTGGGGATAGATTTCTTCTATGGTGAGAGATCCACAAGACATAGTGGAGGTAGAATTCTTATAGAATATCACAAGCCAGAGAAAATGGGATAGAGTTCTCCTATAGAGAGATCCATGAACCAGAGCAAGAGGAAAGAGTTATCCTATGGAGAGATATCCACAAACCAGAGCAAGGGGAAAGATTTATTTTGTGGAGAGAGATCCACAAACCCGAGCAAGAGGAAAGAGTTCTACTATAGAGTGAGATATGTGAACCATATAGGGAGATAGAGTTCTTCTATGAAGAGAGATCCACAAACCATTTGAGGAGATAGAGTTCTCCTGGATCAAGTTCCATGAACCAGAGAAAAGGGGAAAGAGTTCTCCTATGGAGAGAGATCCACAAATAATAACATAGTGGATTGGTGTCTCCTTTGGATAGAGGTCCATAAATATTGTAATAGGGAATTGATTTCCAAGATATTTTTTAAGAAAATTTAGTAGAAATATTTTCTCCGTGGAGTAGCCCACATTGGGTGAACCACATTAAATTTGTGTCTCTCTTGTGTGTGATGATTTGTGCATTGCTTTGATAACTACTATTGATATTGCCACTAATAATATTGAATAATATTGTTTGGTAAAGAAAAGTAAAAGTTGATCTTATACTATTCACCCCCCCTCTCAATATAAGCCTGTGTTATTTAATATATGTATATTTTTTCATGCAGAAGAAAGAGAAGTTTTTATTCAATAATAGTTGATTGTAGTTCAAAAAATGCATTGCAAATCAACATTGTTGCTTAAGATTGTGTATAAATTCTTCTTTACACAATGGCTTCTTGTAGAGTTTAAGCCTATGCCCATTTACTAGTAATATTCTTGTTGAATCATCTATAGGCTTAAATTTAATTGTACCATTCCCAAATATTTCTTCAATCTCACAGGGTCCTAGCCATATTTTCCTTAACTTGCCTTGAAAATATTAATAGCGGGAGTCAAATAACAAGGTCCAATCTCCTAGTTACAATATGTTTATCATGCCATTTTTTCTTTGTTTTTAAGTTAATTCAATCATGTGTAATGCCTCTAGTCCTCTTTCATCTAGAATATATAATTTTTCTAATTTATCTTTCTATACTTAATCCAAGTTCACGTCAAGTTGTACTATTGTGTGAAGAGTTTCTATCTCAAATTCAATAGGCATAATAGCTTGCTTGCCATAAACCATTTCATAAGGTGAAAATCCTATGGTAGTTTTCCAAGTTGTATTATATCCCCATACAAATTCTTTTAATATTTCTACCTAATCAACCCTATTAATAGTTATAGTTTTGTAATGATTTTTTCAAGTTCTCTATTTATAACTTCTACTTTTCTGTTAGCTTGAGGGTGATATGATGAAGTTTTTTTGTGTTTTATTTTATATATTTAAACAAAATGTTTGATTACTTTGGAGAGAAATTGGGATCCATGATCCGAAACTAGTTCTCTAGGTGATCCAAAGTATTGCATGATATTTTATAAATAAAATCAGTTGCAGGTTTAGCTTGTGCTCATGGCAAGGCTTTTACTTCAGCCCACTTGGTGACATAATCTATACACACAAGTATGTGTTTATTGCTTGCACTTGGAGGATGTATTGGTCCAAAAAAATCAATTCCCCATTTCTTGAATGGTTCAAACATTATTTGTGGTACCAAAGGCATCTCCATTGAAGGTGTAGGTTTACTAGCTCTTTGACAAGCATCACATTTATCAATAAATTTATAGGTATATTTATTCATGGTAGGCCAAAAGTAACTAGTTTTAAGCATTTTACTAGTTGTTCTTTGGGTTGCATAATGACCTCCACAAGGTTCTTCATATGATGCCTGAATGATGTCAAATACATCTTCTTCTTGCACACATATCCTAAATACTTGGTTAGGTTTAAATAAGATTATATTAATCCACATATAAGGAGCACTCTGATGTATTAATTTTCTATGCTCATGCAGTGTAAAATTATGAGGTATTTTTACTATTACTAAATAGTTTACAATATCAATATACCGAGTGAAAATAGAGAGAGTGAACAAATATTCATCTAAGGAATTATCAGGGATTGACTCATTATCATTAAATATTTGCATACGAGATAAATGATCCACAATGACAATATCTTTACCTACTTTATCTATAATTATGACATTAAGTTATTGCAATAAGAGAATCCATCTAACCACTCTTTCTCTTATTGTAGCTTTATTCATTAAGTATTTTTTGGTAGAGTGATCAGTGTGAACAAATACTTCATACCCTGTTATGTAATATTTAAATTTACTAGTAATATGGACTACAACTAAGAATTCCTTTTCAGTAACTGTGTAATTATGTTTAGCCCCATGCAAATTTTTACTCACATAATAGATAGGATAAGGTATTTTGTTCTCTATCTATTGTAGTACTATCCCTATTGCATATCTTGAAGTATAAAAATGTATATGAAAGTGTAATTCCCAATTTTGTCCCTTCAATATTGGAGCAGTAATCAATTTATTCTTTATAACTTCAAAGGCTTCTTGACATGATTCAATCTAATTAAATTCACTTTCTTTGGTTAAGAGCTTAAGCATAGGAGAAGTAAATTTTCTAAAGTATTTAATGAATCTACGGTAGTATCTTGTATGTCTTAAGAAAATTCTTACCTCTGTTTGTGTTTTTGGAGGTTGGAGGGATTGGATAACTTGAATTTTTATAGGATCTACTTTAACACCTTCCTCATATATATAATGTCCTAATATGATACCTCCTCTCATCATCATGAAACACTTATCATGACTCAAGGAGAGGTTTTGTTCTTGGCATATTACTAGAATTTTTTGTAAACTTGATAAAGTATCTTCAAAAGTGTTATCATAGACTGTGAAGTCTTCCATATAGACTTCTACACATTCAATAATAAAATCAGCAAAAATAGCTAAAATATCCCTTTGAAAAGTGATAGGTTCATTGCATAATCTTAAAGGTAAGACTTTATAATCATAAGCGCCTACAAGACATGTGAAAGTTATCTTTTCCTAATATTCTTCAGCTATGGAAACTTGATTATACCCACTAAAACCATCCAAAAAGAAAAAATATTTCTTCCCAACTAGGGTATCAAGAACTTGATCAATGAATGGTAAGGGAAAATAGTCCTTATTTGTCACTTTTATTCAATTCCCTGTAATCCACACAAATCCTCCATTTACTATTATTTTTAGGAACTATTACTAATGGTGATACCCATTGGCTATCAAAAATTGAATATATATAAATCCTGCATTTAAGAGTTTAATAATTTCTTCTTGAACTATATATTTTATAGTTAGATTCAATATTCTTTGGGGTTGTCTTACTGGGTGGCAACCTTCTTGAATAAAGATGCGATGGGCACAAATATTTGGGTGTATTCCTTTTATGTCCTCGTAGTTCCATGCAAATTCTATTTGATGTTTCTTGAGAACATCTATCAGTTGTGATTCTTGTATGCTTGTGAGCTCATTACTAATATTCAAAGTCCTTCCAGGTGTAATGTCTATCTATTTTCAATTTTCAATATTTGTGTCTATTCCCATCATTTAATATTCAAGAACATTAAAGTGATAGTTGTAAGGTATCAATTGCTAATATTGACTTGTACTTGCTTCATTATAGACTATAGTAGCTTTAGATAAACAACTATTATCTTGACCTTGATATTCCTTTTAATGACCTAGTAGCACTAATAATGGTCCCTCAATTTCTTGTTGTAGGTGTTCACTTAGGTTATTGATTGATAAGGTTTGGATATCATCCAAATCATGAGGGAAATAATACCATATATGTTATAGAAAATATCTATCTAATGTTGATTCAGGAAATTGGCTAAGGTCTTTAGTGTTCTTGCCATAAAAAAAGTCATGTTTTTAGATCTACAGCTAATGTAGGCATTAGTTGTTGCAAGCCATGGGTATCCTAGAATTAAAGGATGTCCCCCTAACTTCTTCTTGGGTTGTAAGACTAAAAAGTCTACAGGGTATTCCCATGAACTTACAGACTATAACATCTTCTAGTTTTTCTTCTAGCTTAATAGTATACCTATCTGCAAGTTGGAGCACTATAGAAGTTGGTTGTAATTTGTGTGCTCCTAAAATTTTTATTGTTTCCTTGGTTATAACATTAATAACAGGTCCTAAATCGATCAAAACATTATGCAAGGCTATTTTACACTATGAGTATAGGTATTCTAGGATCCGTATATTTTGGTAATAACCTACCTCCAATCATTATTTTAGACAATTGTCTAATAACTTGAATGTTTTGAGCTTCATTCTTCTTTTTCCTTCCTGAATTTGTGCATATGTTATTGATTAATTTGGAATAAATAAGAATATCCTTGAGAGCTTGCAAAAGATGAATTTTAATGGTGATGTTTTCTAACTCTTAAAGGAAATTAAAATCTGGTTTAGATGGTTCCTTTGGTATTGCCAGCATTTTGGAAAATGGTATCTCCATTCCTTTCCTTTGAGTAATTTGGATCTCTTTTTATTTTGCTAGAATTTTTTTGGTAAAGCTTCCACATCTTCTTTAGGCCTTTCATTTCTATTTACTTTTTCAAATAGATATTTAGGAGGTTCTTCATTTTTTGTGAGAGTAGCTCTAATATTGTCCAATATTTTTTTGTATCTTAATTGAATCTGTTGGCAAGGTACCATAGATATTGAACATGTTTCATTTGTTTCAAAAACCTGTTGAACATTCTTGTTATTATAGGATTAGGCACTAGTTAAGCTAGTAAATGTGGTTGCTTAGGAGGATTTTTTACATTATTTGGAGGTGTAAGGAGTCTATTTTGAGGATAATTTTTAGGTGCTTGCCCCCTAAATTGATTTTGAAAGTTTTTATGTTGGGACTAATCTTGAGATCAGCTAGGTCCTGTCTGATTGTATTGGCCACTCATATTCCAATTAGATGCATTTTTATTTTGTATTACCATCCATGGAGGTGAATTTCATTATGGACTGGACATGAATTGAGCCCAAGGAGACATGTTCCAATCTTGATTAGATTAATTCCAATTCATCCAACTTGTAGCATTTGATCAATAATTAGGTCTTTGTTGGTTGGAATAGTTAGAGTTTGACCAGTTGGGTGGACCATTAAATGGACTATTTCTTATTTGAGCTATAAAATAAACATATTCTATTTCTCCAACCTCAGGTTCTTTTATAGCAGTTTTGATAGCCAAAATATATTTACAATTTTTGTTATTATGGTTCTTGTCACATATTTTACAACAAGCAAAGATGTTGGAAATGTTTGTAATGTTGAGAGGGAATCCCCTCAAGTTGTGTTTTTTTATACATCTATGACAATATATTTCTTCAATGTTTTGCTCTTTTGGCTTCTTGTCCATGAGGTCAAGAGATGTTGTTAATGTACTCAATAAATAAATTTTGAGGCTTTCTAGCATATTGCCAATTTTAGCTCTCGTTACTCCTCCTACTGATGATGGGTACCTATTACTTCTTAATGGCTTTTTTATTGAATAATTCTTGTAAATACTTATGATTTCTTCCAATACCATCTGATGTGAATATCCCCTTTGCCATAAGGTTTAGTATGTCAAGGACATCTTCCTTTAGCCCTTTAAGAAAAATTTCTTTTTGAATTCCTTCATCCAAATCAATATTTACTCTAGATCCCACAAACTAGAATCTCTCAAGATAATATTCAAGGGATTCGTCATCTTTTTTATTCGTGCAAAACAACTCAAATTTCTTATCCCTGACTCTACAATAATCTTGGTATCTTTTAATCCATGTTCTCCATCCCATCAGTTACACACACTTTCTCCTAGACCCATAAACCATATTAAGGTTGCATCCTTAAGTGTAGAAGGAAACAATCTCAATTTTTGCTCATCTATGGTGTAAAAATAAGCTTGGCATACCACTTCAAACTCAAAAAGAAATACATCAAGATCCTCATGTGGTTTCCCATGGAAGGTAGGCAAAACAACAACAGAGATAGGTTTTTGTTCTCTTATTAGCCTATATTTTGAATAAGAAATTGGGAAGGAAAAGTCTTTCTTTGCCTATCCCCTCTTTGATTTTCTACTTCTCCATGATCATTATTTCATTGACTTTGTTCCCTTTGGTTTCCATTTACTTACCCATGTTCACTAGCTTGATCAACCATGACTAAATATAAGATTTCAAGAATTGGACCAAGTATAGGTTCATAAAAGATAGTTGAGGGGTCTATATGATCGTCAAACTCTGGTTAGATATATTTTTGGGTCTTGTTCTAGGAATTCCACCTATTTTTTTGGTGATGTAAAATTCGTAGATGTTTGGATTATAGTTTTAGTTTCTTTTAATCCATAAGTTTCAAATTTATTACTAAGATTTATTTAATAGTTTACTTCTAGTTCACTGATCTTAATAAATCTTCCCTTTGAATCTCTAGGTTCGTTCATGAAATTTCTAAGTTCTTTGGTTCTTACAATAAAATTTTACCTTTCTAATATTCTTTGAACAACTTATGCATTTATTGGATTGAGTTGTTTAGGAGTCATATAATTTTCCTTCTCAAATTCAAAGTCTTTTGTTATAAGAAGAATCAATTGGACAATAAAATCCTATTTTTGAATTGGGTTAGGGATCTCAAACTGTAATTCATAAAATAAGTCTTATATAGTTCGCTAAATGATACAACTCTAGGTTTCCTGTGATATCTCTTGTTATAGTCTAGGCTCACCTCCCTATCTTGTACTTTTTTTAGTAAATAGTGAATGGTAATGTAATATTAAAAATATTGATCCCAAGGATATGTGAATGGATTTACTATTGCTCTTCTATCCCTAAGCCACTGTTCACAACTCCTTATAAGGTCATGGTAGGGTGAGTGATAATCTGGCCCAAGAATTTTATGTATGTTTACTCTTTTGATTTTATCCAATTCTTATGATATTTCTTTTATGATATCAAGGTGCTCATACAGGTATTCCCACTCTTTCCGAGATATTTTGTCTTTGCTCAAAAATGAGGTTAAATTCTTGTTCTAGAAAAAGTTTTCTAAGGTCAATCAGTGCAAATTTTTTGATGCAATTTTCTACCATTTAAAAATATTTTTACTTCTCTTTTGTTCTTCCCCCTTTTTTTTCAATTTTCACACTTTTATATATATATATATATATATATATATATAGTTTTTGTTTTTGTTGATAATTTAAAATAATCCTATTGTTGTTAAGACTCAATCTGCAATTCACAACCAATGAATTTTTACATCCAACCTTAACACAACAAGAGAAAAATAAAATTTCTTATTTCTAAAACAATCCTACTATTACTAAAACTAGGTGCAATTCACAACCAATGAATTTGTACAACCAATATTAGTACAATAAGAGAAAAATAAAGTTTCTATTTCTAAAATAATCCTACTATTACTAAAATTAGGTGCAATTCATAGTCAATGAATTTGTATAGATAATTTTAGCACAATAGGAGAAAGATAAAATATTTATTTCTAAAACAATCATGTTGTTACTAAAACTAGGTGCAATTCACAACCAATGAATTTATATAGCCAATCTTAGTATAGTAAGAGAAAAATAAAGTTTCTATTTCTAAAACAACTTTACTATTGCTAAAACTAGGTGCAATCCACAGTCAATAAAGTTTTATAGCTAATCTTAGCATAGTAAAGTGAAATATTGCTTGAAAAGTAAATTTTGTTGGAAATAAAATGCTGAAATAAGAGGTTAAATTGTTGTTACTTCTTGATTTTAAGAAAAATTTCACTATGATTGTGTCACTCAATCACACCTACTTACTATTTTCATAGGTGAAAGAGCCCAGACCTAAGAAAGCAACAACAACCACCAAATGCTTTGAAATTTTGCTGAAATAAAATATTAACTAAGAAAGCAGTAAAATGATCCTAAGAAAAAGAACATTACAACATAAAACAAAGGATAGTTTTGGAACTTGTTGTACCAATCTGATCTGTAACTCGTACCTCTTTCCACATACAAGTAAGCCTCTCTTCTTGTGTAAACCAATAGTCTTCGATTAAAAATTATGGTATGATATCAAAATATTTAGTTGTAAACTCTACACTTAATTATCAATCTAGGGTGAATGATTTAAAGAACAGTAATCCAATGTAGATTATACCACAATGATTAATCTCTGACTTTTTTTTTCTTAGTTGCAAGTTTGCAAAAAATAATAAAATTTTTAAGAAAAGAAATTGTGCTAAATTAAAATAAAATGCAATTTTATGATTTATACTAATTTAATGTTGTGTATATTTATTGGTGTGGATCCACGTGCAATCTATTATAGATTTAACTTTTTGATTTTACCTTATAGTCTAAAGTGATGCTATTTAATTTTATTGATAATCTAAAATTAATCATATGTATTAACTAATCCTAACCTATTTTAGGGGCGAGAGAATAGGGACTGGTTGTAGGAGTGGGCCTTGCCTCCTAAAGGATAGTGTAAATATTTCTTCCCTAATCTATTTACTTTAGTAACTAATATGCATTAAAAATACTAACACTATTTTAATTCATGGATGTTGGAAAATACATCAAATATTACATAAGCGAATAAATCATAATAAAATCAATGACACAGTTACCAAATTCATGAAGAAAAGTGTTGTTGCTTTATTGATGTAATTCAAATGTATATGATCTCGAACATCAAGCCTTCAAAATAGAAAAAATTATATATAAAAGCATTAGATCATTCAAAAATTAGGTATTAGACCTTTTCAAAGGTCTCTTTCCTCTATTTTATAATATCGCTTGTACATTTTCAATTGAATTCCTACAAGTATGTTTCTATGTTTCTTATTATCTTGATGATTCGAATACTAACCTTAAAACAATAATAATATAAACTAATACTATTTTGTAACCACCTTTGACTTTGTCAAAATCATAATTATCCAAGTGGCAAACTGATAAACTAACATAACAAAATTTCTTAATTTGAATAGTCTAATGATATAGCCAATACAACTATTTTTCCTTCATTTCAGGAAGAGATAAATTAGGCTTGCATCTGAATCTAAATATCTTAACAACATAATGGTATTACAACTTTCTAATAATAAATTTATATAACAACTTAATAAATATAAAATCTCATGTATAATGCCAACATGTCAGTTAATTGTGCTGACTATATATATCTTGTAATGGTGCTATGTTATCACTAGATGTGGCATGAAATTGCATTAGACAATTTGACTTGGTCAATATTCTTTTTGTAATACCTTTCAGTAGGTGCTTTCTGTAGAAGCTTTATGTAGCTATATTCTGTATCACCTTTCTATACCGTTCATCCATGAGTCTTATTAGCACATCATTCTCACGGTTGGTCTTTCCACACTTATCATCTAGTCTGTGTCTTTACGCATCATTTCCTATGAAGCTCCTACAATGTTCTCCTACCGAAAATACACAAAAACTTGCACACTTTTGTGTAAAATACAAGCACAAATAATTTTCATCATTATAAATCAAATTCATTTATAAATCATATGGATAAGACAAAATAATCATCAAAATATATTTGTTTTACATAAATTTACGAACAGAAAATAGATTAAACTTGCACAAAATATGTACTATTTTAACACTCATCATGAATTTAGATCATACAATAGTAAATTACACATAATATGTTTTCATTCCCAAATTATATTAGGGTGGCCACATTATTACACATAATTATTCAAATTTGTTTAAGATATCACATTAAACAATTTGAAACCCCTCTTATATTTTTATAAATTTATAGTTTTAAATTAAAAATTCAAAATCTCTTGCACTTTTCATAAATTTGTAAGCAATTTATTGATTTTTCAACAAATTTATATAATCGCATTGCAAACTAGAGGATAAATTTTGAGGGCTTTTTGGAATTGATTTCACAAATCCTTAGAAACCAAAAAATTACAAAAACTTAAGCTAAACATAAAAACAATCTACCTTATATTTTAACACGTCTTCCACTAAAAATTTCCCTTGTTGCTAATATTGATTACTTCTCCAATACATTTCCTTCTCAACTTATCCACTCACCTATTTATTAGCTTTATATTTCCTAACATAGTCATGGATCATATGATGGGTGACCTCTCAAAAATATTAGGTATTCCCTTTAATGTTGTTGTTGGTGTGTAAGACAATATATGGACATGCTAAAATATTAGATGTAAAAAAATGAAATAAATGGATTGGATTTTTATGCTATATTGTGTACAACTTGCATCACCTAGAACACCTACATAGCCTTTACTTAATATTAACATGTGTGTAAGTGTGCATGTGTGTGCATGTGCATATATGCATATGTACTATGATGGGTGAAATAAGATCTAAGAATATTGTCTAGTATCTTTAGGATGTTGAGATACAAGTTATAAAAATATTAATATTAGGAAGAGGGTGGGAGATGATGTTATGATGGAGGGGTTTGTGTATGGGGACGAGAGATGATATTATGAAGGAAATGTTTGAGGATGAGGGGATAGGAGATAATATTAGGATAATTTTTTTTTGTAAATTTATAATGTTAGTATATGTGGTTGGAAAATGGGATCAACCAAGCTTTTCTTTTATGTGGAAAATTCTTCTGACACCTAATTTAAATGTTGCAACCTCAAATCCAAGTTCCAATAAGGTTAAATAGGTTTTCCAAAGGATTCCCATGATATCTATATTAATATCATCTCTCTATTTTCCTAATTAATATCTCTTATCTAAACTCAAATACATGAAATTAATTTATGGAAAGAAAAATTCTATAAAAGTAAAGTGTGGGAAATAAATTTATGAAGTTTAAAGTGAGAAATGAAAGCAAATACAAATATTACACCATAACAAGGAGAGCATATGATTAGTTAACACATGATAAATCAGATAGCATCAATATTCACATTTTTATTATAAAATTAATAACCAAATGATAATATGAGCTAGGGTCATGCCACAACCCTCGTGCACTTAGCAAACTAGAATGAACTACCATTGATGGGACATATAAGAACTTACCACTTTCTTACAATATCATGATTATGAATCATATTATGGATCTTACAAAATGTACCTCTAAATTCTCATGGCCAAAAGAGAGTTAAAATGAAGTCTCTAGGGCCCTATTTATAGCAAAAGTTTACCTCTAAGTTACATGGGGTGAAAATCAATTACTTCTAGTAAAAGTAAATATCTAAAGGAAACTTTAGCAAAGTGTTCCACCTATAAATGTTACATGCCTTTAATAGAATTAGAATATCCAATAATTCTTAGTTTACCACAAAACACCAAAAATCACTTTTTGAAAAAGTTTCCCCATAATTTGTTTTAAACTTTACCTTTGCTCCTCTTTAAGTAATTTGCTCAAATCTATTGAGTGATTTAATTGTATTTGCAAGTGACTCACTAAAATTTAACAAGTAAAATGGTCATTTTTTTATTAATGAATCTCTCTCTTGATCCAATCATAGATTTAAGCAAGAAAATTGCTCATTTTATCAATTAACAAAATTTTACAAGTGAACCAATGCTTATCAAAATTAAGCCAAATTTTGAAAAATTTGGGGTATTTTATATAATCTGACCTCTTTTTTTTTATTATCACTTCCAAATTTCACAAAAATAGTAAAGGTAGTTAAAATTTATTACATTTAAGGTGGACTCATGGGACACCAAGTTTTATTGATGTAAAATCCCAAATCTTGTCTTTATCCTTGGGTGTATATTCTAAAAAATTACGATTCATGCTACATAATTGGAAAACTTGTTATTTCTACTTGATTCAATCTTTGGATTTAGAAATCCTAGTAACTTTTTCCACTCATTGTCGTACAAAAACTATATTATCCCAAGGTATTTTACCTTCTTCATTATATCTTCAAATATATTTTTAGATAGCTCTTTCCCCTTGGTAGCTAGCTTTTTAGTTTGGCATGAACTGGTTTTAGCTTCTCACATGTTTTAGTTGTATTCATTTGGTTTACATGTTCCTTTTCCTATTTTACCATAGTACTATTGATATCATAATCTAGGATATATTTCCTATTATTAAAGATGTTGGGCATTCCAACAATGATCAATACCTAAAGTCTATAGGTTACCCTAGATGTATGCAGTCCTACTTAGTTTATTGACCTTATCATTTCAATATATCCCTTACTACTATGCTTGTGTCATGGTTATATATGCAATGATTTTGATAACCTCTTGATGTTCACCCCTAGCCAAAAATTACTCTTCTACTTGCTTAATGATATTATTAACCTATTCCAAGATTTCTTTTGGGAAGCATATCAATCAAAAGTATTCAAATGCATTTATTTTCTCGTCCCTAATCTAGTTCCAAAGGGTTTTGAACATCTAAATTTCCTATGCCATTTCTAAGCCTACCTCCAATTATTTGGTCCTATAGGCTTCCAAATCCTTAATCAACTAATCCTTTAATTTCAAGTTTTTTAGAAGTCACTTTTATTCCTTCGTCTCTTGTATAACTTATTTAGATTCAACAAGTTCAACTTTAAGATCCTCCACTTGCTTTTTCAATTGATATTTTTTAATGAATTACTTTTTTATCCTTTCATTATCTTGCTATATTTGGTATCTTTCTACCTTCACTTCAGCCAATTTTTCTTCTAATATCCTATTCCTAACTTGTGTTTTCTTATTTTTAATTACTAGTTGGTCATATTTCATTGCCATGTCAAATATGAGCTAGTTATCCAATTGGAACATTTGGTATAAGTTTATATTTTCTATATCAAACTATAATACCCTAGTATTTAATACAAGTTGTGATGTTATCTTATAGGGGCTCATTTTATATGCCTCAAAAAAATATATTGTCTCCTTTGTTTCACAATTATAAGTGAAATATCATTGAGGCATTGGAGGTCTTCCTATTGAGTCTCTTATACTATTTCTTCCATCCTTTATCCTTAGCAAAAAGTATATCTAGTTTTTGTCGATCTCAAACTCTAGAATTGTATATATGTCTTGGCCTAGGCCCTTCATATTTATCTATTAATGGGGGAGATCATATAGACTCAACTCATTAGGTAGGAATGGTGAGCACTATCACCTATAGGAGAAAATTTTCATGCATGGGAGGGTGAGGTAAGGTGAATGGCATGAAAAGGGGTACAAAATAAGTGTTGATAGCAATAAATGAAGTGAAAGTGAGGGAAGTGGGATATGATCATAATTTTATCAATGGATAAAAGGGGGGACATGGTTTATAAAACCAAGGGTTATGATACAAGGACTTGAGTGAGCAGGGATGGAAATGAGGTGGTTAGAGTAGTTTTTATTGTTACTATAATTATTGGAGGTATAATAACTCTTGGAGAACCATGGGATGGGGTATCCCTCAGAGAAAAATGTGTTATACTTGTGGATGATGAGATAAGTATAGTAAAAGAACACGAAAGTGAAGTCTAGATAGAAGAAGGAGCAAAAAGAGAGAATTAAATGGATGTAAAAGAATAATAAATGGTAGAAAGAGAAAGTAAAGTAGTGGGTGAAAATGGTGGAATAGGAATATTTATAGTAGTGGCCATTGGGCTAGTCATTCCCAAATATAGAGGAGAATCTCATTGGGGAATTGCCTCTCCTTAACTTGAATTTACTGCTTTTTATTTTGTTATTCCATCATTTTATCCACCTCACCAAACATTGATCCATATCTTTCAAATCCATTATTTCTCTTAATCATTGCCTATATAACTATTATGTTGACTACTACAAGGGTTACTAACACAACTAAGATGGTAATTATCAATGCTACCTATTTTTTTAGATTTTTCTTGTGTAGGGTTGAATTACCTATCATTACTACTTCCCTTATTAATCTATCCCTCTTATAACCTTTAGGATGTTTTTGATAGCTCCAAATATGAATAATATCCTATTATACCCATTATAGACACAAATAAATTTTATCTACATATGTTCTCCATTCCACTCCTTATATTTTATATGCTCTTTTCATTGGAGCACCCTAATGTATCCATCAATATCTCACATCTACAATAGCCACCTCCACCAGATACTCACCTGTCTATTCTAAATCAACTCCTTCCTTGAGAGCATGTGTAAGGGAACCTAGACTCTAATCCACAATCCCATCTATTTTCCCAAGTCAATATAATATTTTTGACTTATGCAAATCCTTCCATAATCCATATGATCATACACATTCCATCCCCATCGATACTAGTCTCATTGAATTAAATCATATTTCATCCCCTCCAACTATCTCTGAATAACACAAGCTTATACTGAGAGAGGGTGAACAATATAAGACCACTTTTTACTTTCTTTCCAAACCAATATCAATTAATGTCCTTAATTGCAATAACCAAATATAGCAGTGTGCATTAATAACTCGGATAGCAGTAGTAAGCAAGAGCACAAGTCACCACACAATTGAGACACAACAATTTACGTGGTTCACCCAATGTGGGCTACTCCACGGAGAAAATATTTTACTAAAACTTTCTCAATCAATCTCTTTGGGAATCACTCCCAATTACAATGTTTATGGATCTCTGTCCAAAGGAGAACTCTTTCCCCTTCTGCTCTGGCTATGTGATCTTCTAGGAGACTTTGTCTCTCTGCTGCACTGACTGGTGGACCTCTCTCCACTTGAAGACTCCTCACTCAGATCTGTCTTCAACTATGTTGGCTGCTGGATCTCTATCCACTGAGACTCTATCCTCTGTACTCTATCACCTCCAAAGCTCTATCAATAGGCTCACTAAGAACCTGCTCAATAGGTTCACACAGAACCTACTTAACAAGCTCACACAGAACCTATCCAATGCTGAATAACAAGCTCACATAGAACCTATCCAATTTTGAATAACAAGCTCACACAGAACCTGTCCAATGCTAATAAGCTCACCCTCATCTATAACAAGCTCACACAAAACTTGTCCAATCTACTCAGCAAGCTCACCAAGAACTTGTCCAAATATGCTCTAGCAAGCTCACCAAGAACTTGCCCAAATATGCTCTAGCAAGCTCACCAAGAACTTGCCCAAAACTATCCACAAATCTATCCCAAAACTATCCTCAAATCTATCCCAAAACTATCCTCAAATATGTCCCAAAGGCCTTCTCAAAGGCTCAATCAATCATGCTCAAGTAGTACTCAAAATGAACTCAACAATGAATGGCAATCTCAACTCAAATCCACTTCATAGAAGCATAAAGAGAATTGTTAGAGACTCAATATGTTCTAATCTCACTCTCAACCCAAATCAATCTCAACTCAACTCATAGAAGCATAAAGAGAATTGTTAGAGACTCAATATGTTCTAAACTCACTCTCAACTCAAATCAACCTCAACTCAATTCAAGTCAACCTCAACTCAACTCAAGTCTTATAGAACCATAAAGAGAATTGTTAGAGACTCAATATGTTCTAACCTCAATCTCAACTCAACATAGAATGATGGAATAGTTTGTTTCATAGAACTTGAACAATCACTTCACACATCACTTGACTAGGCTCAATCAACTCAACTCAACCAATCATCACAAGGGACAACTCTCTCTCACACAACCCTAGTCCAAGTATGTATCAACCAACTCAAATGTTTCCAACAATGCTCAACCACAAATCTCACATAACAATGATACTCATGTTCTTTTCTAACTCAAGTTCTTTCACAACCAATGGGCTTCAACCACTATGCTTATAACACAAGGTTTAAACACAACTCTCAATTCAGAAAACCTTGATGCATTCAACCAACCACTTTCGAAAAGGAAACCACAAACAATCCTTTTCCCTCCAATGATATTTCAGAAATCAACCACCATAAACAATCAATAGGAGAATGTGCCCATACCTTTTATGAAGTGAAGAAACCCCTTTGGAAATCTGCCACACTCAACACACTTTGAAACAAAACAACCTTCACTTTGAAACCCTTTACAAAAATAGAAATATCTCTCTACATACACCTTATTTCTCCTTCTAAATGAGTTAGTCAAATAGCCCTCGAAATAAGCTTTCCAACGATATATAATATGATATACTTTTATAAAAGGAAAATACCAGAAATATCTTCTTTTCTAAAAGTGCTTTTAAACTTGCCTTCCAATAAAAAATCAAATCAACCCTCATCACCTTATTCCTCCAACATTAGGCAATAATAAAAAATTTATTAATAAAAATGTTACTTGCCTCTTAGAGGGAATCGAACCCTCGTCTCTGCCCAAACAATCCTCAACCACGGTGCCAAAGACCACGCGAGCTACGCGCTCGCATAGGACGAAGAGCGCAGAATGCGCTTTTGTCCTTCTCCCCTTGCTCACATCAAAAAAAATGTGGGCCAATTCTCTTGCTCGAAACTCTAACCCATGGGAATCGAACCTCATCTCTTTCACAAGCAAAAACCTTTGCACTCCCCTCGCTCGTCGTTGGACCATGCTGCCACACGAAGATTTCGGCGCTTTTCATCTTATCTCCTCTGCATTCGATTCCAAGGCTTTTGAAATAAAAGCCTTTGCATTTATATGCAACTTCCCTTTAATTTTGCAAATATCAGTGACGCTTTTAAATTAATTTCTTTTTGATGATGACGTCGACGCTGAGGTAATTTTAATTTTTAAAATTAAAATTAAATTTTAAATATTAAAATTTAAACCAAATATTCAAAATTGAATATCTCCATCTCCGAGGCACCTTTTTCGATGAAACGAAAATCCAACCTAGGTTTTAAGAAAAACCCATTTCAAATATGCCATCCATGGTTTTAAATAAAACCTTTTATTTTACCTACCTTGGTTTTCACAAAAACCCTATATATATCCATGCTCTCCGAAATATGAATGCTTTGGTCATCAAAACTCAATGTTACCTTGTGACATTAATGTGACATCAATGACAACATAAAACAACTCAAATTGCCAACAATATCCCCCTTTGTCATTGATGGCAACACCTCTAAAGCAAAAACCACAATCACTACAAAAACCATCTCTGAGAATCAAAGTTGCTCCCCCTGACTCAATAATCTCTTTGGAGACTGCTCCCCCTAACTCAATACTCTCTTTGGAGGCTGCTCCCCCTAACTCAATGCTCTCCCCTTACTCAAATCTCTCCCCCTTTGACATCAATGGCAAAAGGGACACCTATGGGGCTAAAATATATGACTCTTAAGCATAGCCCCCTCACCACCTTCTCTCTTGAGGTGATTAATTTTGGGGTGGGAGTACCTTTACTCCCATATTACATTGATTCTTTCCTCTATCAACTTCCTTCCATGTTTTTTTGATATCCTTCTCTTGATGAATTACTTGATCTTCTTGTCTAGAACCTGTTTGACCTTCTTGCCTTGAACCTATTTGGAATTGAGTCCTACACCATTTTGCAATATGCCCAAAGTTATTGCAATTAAAACACTTGATATTGTAGCCTTTGGATGGTGCCCATGTCCTGAATTCTTTCTTGAAGTAATTTCCATATCCATTCCTTTCTTGAACCCTGTATTGTGAAGCTCTATTTTCATGACCATTATTACCATGACTTCTGAATTGTGTAGCTTTAAAACCAAAACCATGTTGCTCATTTCCTTTGCATCGAAAAGCTTTATGACCAATCCTGTTACATGAGAAGCAATGTCCCTAAAAATCATACCTTCTTCCTTTGAAGTTTCTTCTAGAAAAATCAAACTTCTTTGATCCATAGACCCTGCAATGTATAGCCCTGTGTCCAAATCCATTACAAGAAAAACAATATCCTTGAAAAGCCCTTTGTTCATGCCTTGGTTCCTCATACCTTTCTTGACCATTATCCCTATGATCATCTTCAACTTGTGCATTGCATCCTTGAACCTTCTTTGTAGCATCTAAATCTTCTTCCTTAATTTCTTCCTTGCTTTTCTCTTCAAGAGTTTATTTTCCTTTTGAACTTGATTCACCTATCTCAAAACAAGAACCAAACTGAATATTTGGAGCCATAGGAACTTTGGAACTTTCCTCACAAATCTTAGGTGCTTCCTTGCTTTCATCTTTTAGAACTTCCTTTCCTTTTGAGTGTGACTTTTCTTGGAAGTAAGATACAACCTTAAAATAAGTTTCCACTCCTTTTTGAACCTTTTCATCTAATGTATCATGTCTTGTCATGGTTACCCTTAGTTCTTCATTCATCCTTTCTTCTATCCTTTTTGCATTTTGAAGCTCTTCTCTGAGATTACTGATTGTTTGAAGTAGTTCTTCTCTGATTTTGACATCTGTTCGAATCTTGTTTTCAAGATTCTTGTATTCTTCTTTTAGATTTTTGATTTTTGATTTTTGTTTACTTAGCTCATCCTCTTCTTTTTCTATTACCAAAAGTGAGACTTCTTTATTTTCACTATCACTGAGATTGTCACTAGAACTGCTGCTTTCTTTTTCAAATAAACTTTCCTTGTTGCAATTGTTGTAGTATGTGCAATCATCATCTATATGCCCAAAATCTCTGCATATGAAGCATTTTAGTATCCTTAGACCCTTCTTGTACCTATTTTCTTGCTCAATGGCTATGGCAAGCTCTTCATGTCTTTCTTCAATAGATCTATCCTCTTCTTTAACTTCAATGCCTAGGAATAGGTGTTCTTGCCTTTCTTCACTTATTCCAAAGAATGTACTTTCTTCTTCATCTGATTTGTCTCTACCACTGTAATCTGAGCTATCACTTGCTTCTACAATGTAGTAAGATTTCTTTGCCTTACGAAAAAATTTCTTCTTCTCATACCTGTTTTGCTTGAATCTGTCCTCTTTGTCATGCTTATGCTTTCCATCTTCTTTTCTTCTATGACCCTATTTTTCATCATCACTATTTTCTTCATGTGGACACTTGTGTGCATAGTGACCAAGATCACCACACTTGTAGCATCTAACTTTCCTTATATCCCTAAAATTCCTTGAGTCCTTATTCCTTTTGATGAAGTTAGCTTCCTCATCATTTTCTACAACTCTATCTATTTCTGAAACTTTCCCTTTCTCTTTCTCTGAAGCCTTGAATGCAATCTCTTTTATTGGAACTTGATGCTTACTTACCCTCATCTCATAAGTTGTGAGAGTACCTTGCAATTCTTCCATTGTTAGCTTGTTGATATCCATTGTCTCTTCTATTGCTGAAACCTTAGAATCATATTTCATGGGAAGTGATCTCAAAACCTTTTGAGTAACTTCTGATTCTTTCATCTCAAAACCTAGGCCTCTCATGGTGTTAGTAATCTCATCAACTCGAAGTAAAAACTTTGCAATATCTTCAGAATCTTCCATTTTCAATTCCTCAAATATTTTTCTATGAGTTTGTAGTTTTGCCAACTTTACCTTGGAATCTCCTTCATAAGTATTCCGCAACTTGGTCCACATCTCATTAGCTGAAGTACATACCATGACCTTTGCAAAATCTATCTCACGAAGCCCACTCAAGATACAATTCATTGCTCTTGCATTTATCTCAACCAATTTCCTGGTAGTCTTATCTTCCTCGGGATCACCTTCAACCCTATACTCTTTTTCAACCATCTGCCATACCTCATATCCTTGTGATATCAAGTAGTTCTTCATCCTCATGCTCCAGAAAGCATAATTGTTACCATAAAACAATGGAGCCTTATTTGAAGATAATCCATTCTGTGAAGCCATCTGTGTTCTTGTAGAATCTGCCCTCAAGTTGTTAGCCTTTTCGAAGGAACCCGCTCTGATACCAATTGAAGAACACAAGCTTATACTAAGAGGGGGGTGAATAGTATAAGACCACTTTTTACTTTCTTTCCAAACCAATATCAATTAATGTCCTTAATTGCAATAACCAAATATAGCAGTGTGCATTAATAACTTAGATAGTAGTAGTAAGCAAGAGCACAAGTCACCACACAATTGAGACACAACAATTTACGTGGTTCACCCAATGTGGGCTACTCCATGGAGAAAATATTTTACTAAAACTTTCTCAATCAATCTCTTTGGGAATCACTCCCAATTACAATGTTTATGGATCTCTGTCCAAAGGAGAACTCTTTCCCCTTCTGCTCTAGCTATGTGATCTTCTAGAAGACTATATCTCTCTACTGCACTAATTGGTGGACCTCTCTCCACTTGAAGACTCCTCACTCAGATCTATCTTCAACTATGTTGGCTGTTGGATCTCTATCCATTGAGACTCTATCCTCTATACTCTATCACCTCCAAAGCTCTATCAATAGGCTCACTAAGAACCTGCTCAATAGGTTCACACAGAACCTACTTAACAAGCTCACATAGAACCTGTCCAATGCTGAATAACAAGCTCACACAAAACCTATCCAATGCTGAATAACAAGCTCACACAGAACCTGTCCAATGCTAAATAACAAGCTCACACAGAACCTATCCAATGCTGAATAACAAGCTCACCAAAACCTATCCAATGTTGAATAACAAGCTCACATAGAACTTGTCCAATGCTGCTCCAACAAGCTCACTAAGAACTTGTCCAAATCTGCTCTAGCAAGCTCACCAAGAACTTGCCCAAATATGCTCTAGCAAGCTCACCAAGAACTTGCCCAAAACTATCCACAAATCTATCCCAACATTATCCTCAAATATGTCCCAACATTATCCTCAAATCTGTCCCAAAGGCCTTCTCAAAGGCTCAATCAATCATGCTCAAGTAGTACTCAAAATGAACTCAACAATGAATGGCAATCTCAACTCAAATCCACTTCATAGAAGCATAAAGAGAATTTTTAGAGACTCAATATGTTCTAATCTCACTCTCAACCCAAATCAATCTCAACTCAACTCATAGAAGCATAAAGAGAATTGTTAGAGACTCAATATGTTCTAAACTCACTCTCAACTCAAATCAACCTCAACTCAATTCAAGTCAACCTCAACTCAACTCAAGTCTTATAGAACCATAAAGAGAATTTTTAGAGACTCAATATGTTCTAACCTCAATCTCAACTCAACATAGAATGATGGAATAGTTTATTTCATAGAACTTGAACAATCACTTCACACATCACTTGACTAGGCTCAATCAACTCAACTCAACCAATCATCACAAGGGACAACTCTCTCTCACACAACCCTAGTCCAAGTATGTATCAACCAACTCAAATATTTCCAATAATGCTCAACCACAAATCTCACATAACAATGATACTCATGTTCTTTTCTAACTCAAGTTCTTTCACAACCAATGGGCTTCAACCACTATGCTTATAACACAAGGTTTAAACACAACTCTCAATTCAGAAAACCTTGATGCATTCAACCAACCACTTTCAAAAAGGAAACCACAAACAATCCTTTTCCCTCCAATGATATTTCAGAAATCAACCACCATAAACAATCAATAGGAGAATGTGCCCATACCTTTTATGAAGTGAAGAAACCCCTTTGGAAATCTGCCACACTCAACATACTTTGAAACAAAACAACCTTCACTTTGAAACCCTTTACAAAAATAGAAATATCTCTCTACATACATCTTATTTCTCCTTCTAAATGAGTTAGTCAAATAGCCCTCGAAATAAGCTTTCCAATGATATATAATATGATATACTTTTATAAAAGGAAAATACCAGAAATATCTTCTTTTCTAAAAGTGCTTTTAAACTTGCCTTCCAATAAAAAAATCAAATCAACCCTCATCACCTTATTCCTCCAACATTAGGCAATAATAAAAAATTTATTAATAAACAAAAATTTTACTTGCCTTTAACAACCCCCCTCTCTTCCCAAACAATCCTCAACCACGGTGCCAAAGACCATGCGAGCTACGCGCTCGCATAGGACGAAGAGCGCAGAATGCACTTTTGTCCTTCTCCCCTTGCTCACGTCAAAAAAAATGTGGGCCAATTCTCTTGCTCGAAACTCTAACCCATGGGAATCGAACCTCATCTCTTTCACAAGAAAAAACCTTTGCACTCCCCTCGCTCGTCGTTGGACCACGCTGCCACATGAAGATTTTGGCGCTTTTCGTCTTATCTCCTCTGCATTCGATTCCAAGGCTTTTGAAATAAAAGCCTTTGCATTTATATGCAACTTCCCTTTAATTTTGCAAACGTCGACGGTGCTTTTAAATTAATTTCTTTTTGATGATGACGTCGACGTTGAGGTAATTTTAATTTTAAAAATTAAAATTAAATTTTAAATTGTTGTGGCTGATCCACAACACACCCCAAAATTGGGGACCCACCTTTTTTGCATGCTTTCAAAGAAGATCTCAATGACCTAGATGCTAAAAATCAAGAAAAAGGCAAAATTGCACAAGGATGGAAAAGTGTCACGAAATCGCGACATGTTGCGCTGTCGTGGCCGAAAATGAAAAATTGTCGCAAAATCATGACATGTTGCGCTGTCGTGGCCGAAAATGAAAAATTGTCGCAAAATCATGACAGAAAATTGTCGCAAAATTGTCGCAAAATTGTCGCGGCCGAAAATGAAAAGTGTCGTGATTTCACGACGTGTTGCGCGGTTGCTGCCAGAAAATGAAAAGTGTTGCGACTTCGCGACATGTTGCGCGGTCGCTACCAGAAAATTAAAATTGTCGTGATTTCGTGACATGTTGCTCCGTCGCGGCCCAAAGAGGAGAGAGAAAGATGAAGCAAAAAAGTGTAGCGAAATCGCGACATGTCGCAAAATCGTGATCAAGACAGTCAAATGGGGCACGAAGCAGAAAAGCGTAGCAAAATCGTGACATGTCGCAAAATCGCGGTCAAGACAGTCAAACGGGGCACGAAGCAGAAAAGCATAGCAATTTCACAACAAAAAGCAGCAAAGGGGTATGAAGCAGAAAATCGTAGCGATTTCGTGACAAAAAATAGCAAAGGGGTACGAAGCAAAAAATCGTAGCGATATCGCGACAAAAAGCAGCAAAGGGGCCCAAAATAAAAAACATCGCGATTTCACGACAGGTTGCAGCCGAAGGCGTACCAAGTGAAAAAGCGTCACGATTTCGCGATAGAAAGCCGCAATACATGCCAAGGATGAAAAACATCATGATTTCATGACAAAAAGCAGCCAAGGTGTACGGAAGAGAAAAGTGTTGCGATTTCGTGACAAAAAAACAGCAAAGTGTACGGAATAAAAAGTTGTCGCGATATCATGACATGTCGCAATTTCATTGTGCATGAAGGCAGGAAAGGCTGTTGGCAGGAAAATTTCGCGATATCGCAACATGTCACGATTTCGTGACATGTTGCGTTTTCACGGCACATGAAGGCGGACAAGGCTGCTAGCAAGAAAATGTCACGATATCACGACATGTCACATTTTCATGGTGAAGGCAAAGGAGCAAAGTTGCATGCTATTTTTTGTCACGATTTTCATGGGGCCATTACAGAAGATGTAGAAAAGTGTGAAACATGTGGCATACATGTGTAAGGGCTGCAGAGGCATTAGTATTCACAAAGAAGATCTTGAGCATAAAATCAAAAGCAATGAAAATGCGGGAATACGAAGCGATGCATTCTGGGAGGTGAAACGAAGCGACGTAGGGCGAAACAAAGAGCCATATCAGATGGTATAAAATCATAAGAGCAGATTGGTACGAGGGGTCAGAAACCACTGTGAGTAGATTTGCAGTGCTAAAGGCCAGAGGGTCATTCTAGGCCTGCTTTGAGGCTGTTTTCCTTCCATAGACTGGGTTTGGAGAAACCAGCAGATTCTGCTATTGTAACATGATTTATTTTTAATGCAGGAGTGTTCAAAAATTTGCATCTTATGGGCAAGAAAGAAGGAGATCTTCTGTGCATGCTATAGATTTAATGTTTATTCTTTTATTTTCAAATTTTGGATTTATAGATAATGTTAAATGCCACTTTTGTGGGTTGCATTAGGTGAATGTTCGAAATTTGAATTTTATTTCAAAACCCTTTGAATCAGCACTTGGCTTATCAGGATTGTGCATGTTTGCAGGTCCCATAGGTTAGGTTGCATGCATGGAAACCTCACATCTTCGGTTTTTCCAGGACGGGATAGCATCAATTTGAATGCAATTTTAATTTCTTATTCTTTTTCATTTTATTTTCTTTTTGCTGCACTTTATTTTTCAAAAGTTCCAACTTTATTTTTCAAGCATTAAAATAAAATAAAAAATAAAAAAAACTTCAAAATCCATAAATAATTTCTTCATGTTATGGCATTTCATTAAATGCTATTTTGAAGTTACAGCATGGTCATATAAAGATCAAATCATATTTACTTTATTTAGGTTCAATGAACAATCATTAAATTTCATAGTAAAATAAACCACAGTGCCCCTTGTTTTCAGTTACTTGCAACCACTAAGGTGTTCCAAGCATTTTAATTAAATATCTTTATTTGAGATTATTAATACACAGATGCAAAATGCTAACATAACAGGAACCTTGGAGAAGTTACATGTTTAATTTCTTTGCAAGCAGAGGATTTAGAACCCAAATCCTATCGGAGAGTGTGTTTTCACAATCGGGTGAAAATACCACTTAATAGATTGGCGCTAGGAGGGCTTGGTGAGGTTTATTTTATCATGATTTTAGATGCTACGAGTTTATAATTGTTTAAGATCTTTACATTGCTAAATATTTCAAGTCCATTTGATTAGCATCTTCGGCCTCTAACACCACTCAACGGATTGGTGCTAGGAGGGCCGAACGGGTTTATTTTAGTGTTATTTAAATTTAATTTTTTTATACTTTAGTCCTCTAACACTTAGCAGATTGTAAAAGGACGGCCTGAATTTATTTACTTGTTCTATTTTAAGCAATTCAGGTATGTTGTATATTGTTCTAACACTTTTTTGATTGTTCATACAGAAATATGTGATTTGATTTAATTTTGAAAATTTTGGTCTCATGCAATTACTTGACATCTGATTTTAATAAGTACATCTCTTGGTTGATGCTAACTTGATTTTTTTTACCTTGAAGGTTGAATATTCAACAGATTTGGTTCTAAAGTTACATTTTAAGTTTCACTAATGGCAACACTTGAGGAGCAAATGGTATCCCTGAGAGCTGAAATAGTGTCTCTAAGAGAGAGAATGGTATCAATGATAGAGGATCATTATGAGGGTTTATCTATACCTATGGTACCCTATCAAATTCCCACAATGTTATTGGATTTTTTACGGTGTTTTAATCAAGAGGTGCCACTAGGATACTTGCAAAAACTGCATGTCTACAAGGATACATTATGTAAATTCTAGATTTTCTATGAGGAGGTGGCTTGTAAGTTATTTGCATACATTTTGGATGATAAACCATTATTTTGGTACAGCCAACTACCATGGAGGTTAGGACTTCTTGGATACAATTAGAATCAGCCTATCTTTATCACTTTGGTAATCAGGTTGACTTAGAAATCCTGAAAAATCAGTTTACCTCCATATGTAAGGAGCCTAATAAATCCTTGAGTCAATTTAATGGAAGATTTCGTGAGTTGCACTCCCAAATGTGGGAAAATTTTAACACATTAGAAGAGGAAGCCATGGAAGTATACCTAGGAGCCATACACCCCACACTTGCTTTGCTCATTGAGGAAAAACTGAGTGGTTTGTCCCTAGAGAAAATCCATGAGGTCTTAGAAGAGATAGAACGACAAGGTCTTGAAGAAGAAAAGGCACAACATGTTCACATGAGAGATTGTTCTTTTGATGCCAACCTACACCAACCATCAAACATAGCACCCTCCACTCCAATGATACCTAAGGTGAATGATCAAGAGGATGAATTTGAATATCCAAATCTTACAACCACCTTAGATGTAGTTCACGAGGAGGTGCAAATTGATAAGCCAACATCCACTAGTGAGGATTATGCAGAAACGATCTCTTTCATAGAGATACGTGATTATCCGGATGAAGGGGTTCTAAATTCAACAATGTTTGATATATGTGATAGGACGGAACCCACCATAGAATTGAATGAAGTGGTTGAAAGTGAAATGGAAAGAAAATCAATAAATAAATTTGAAGACATGATAGAGTTTCACCACTTGTTCTTGGAAGATACTATTGATGAGATGTGTAAAATTAAAGATCAGGAAATTATTCACCCTCAAAATTATGAAAAAATTGAATCATGGGTTACTAATATGGACGATGATAACCTTGCAAATTTGAATTCAAGAAATAACCCACTTTTGGAAATAATTGAACCATCTAAGGAAGGTGAAGATGAATTTGATGAGAAACACATTGATGAAATGGAAGATGTTGAAGAAGTAGGTGAGCGTCACCACTTGATTTTGAAAGATGATTATTATGATGCTTGGAAGAAATGGGAAGACTACACTAAATCCAAAACTACTAATGAAACTTGTGTGCCAATTGATATACTGGACAACATAATCGCCTACTTGAAGGAATATATTACAACTCCTGTACAATTTGAGGATGTTTTGGAATAGGGTTTCAAATCTCATAAAATTTTGGTAGATTATAATGATGCTATCACCAAGGACAAAGAAGAAAATGAATTGATGAATGAATCAAAATATCATGTCACAAATATCGCAGAATTTCATGCCATGGATTTGGATGACAATTTTCACAATGGTTGGGGGAGATATGATAATGCATTCTTTTCTCACATCCCTATAAATGAAACTCATATTCCACTTGATATGCAGGATGTTGAACCTTCTACATCATATGAAGATATCATATTCACAATATTTGAGAAGCAAAATTCGACCATGTTGAATATAAATTCATTGAAAGTGTGGATGCAAGTTTGCATGATGATTTGAGGATTCAAATGAAGAGATACCATGGATAGTGAACAAAGAATTAGAACCAAATGACAAAGAGATTGATCAATTGGAAGCAACTCAAATGAAGGATCATCAAGATGAGTCATGGGACATACACTTTGACCAAGAATGTTTGAGGATTGAAAAGGATGACCATATTTTGAATTTAAATAATGTTTATGATGAAATGTCATTAAAGGTAAATGAAAAACAAGGTATAATTTTTAATCACACCGTTAATAACATGGTTTTAATGAATGGAAAAGAAGTGGATGCACTTGAATTGTTAAATCAAATTCATCAACAATTGCTAATCGAATCTAGGGTAAAAACTGTTAATGATCCTAATTTAGTAAATATCCTAGATGCTTGCAAACTATTACACAAATTTGATTGGCCTACAAATTTGGAAAATAATTTGGCTTTAAAATTTGTAGAAATAGGCTCCTACTTACAAAATTGCATATTGAAAGAGGATAGCCTAATTCTAAACCAAAGATTGAGTTTGGAAATGGAAGTTTTAAAGAATAGACATGATAAAATTGAAAATCATTTATTGTCTAATCATTTTAGTAATTTGATGCTCACCTATGGGAGTATTATTGGAACTAAATCAAATTGGTATGGTGAGCATGGCAAGTGGAAATTTGTTGTATGGTTTGGTCTTGTCTTGTTTTTGTTGGATTCCCACAATATTTGGCATGCATATCATGTTATATTTTTTTTGAAATGTTCTAATCATGTTTGGGATCCAGGGAAGTGATAATCCAAGCTTTGCACCATCTTGTATTATATTGTACATTTGTATATAGATTTTGGTTTTTGGGTTTTTGGTTTGTTTCTTCAAGATCATTTTTTAAGTTAATTTGGTTTTTGGTTTTGGGTTTGTGTTTTCAAGTTTAATTTTGGGATTGTTATTTGGATTTGGATTTAAAGTTGTGTGTTTATTTGACATGTTTTGTTTGTCTATAAAAAAAAAAAAAAAAATGATGAAAAAGTTGTCTTGAGATGCTAACTTATGTTCTAGATCAGGGAAATATGAAACATTGGAATTGTCTTGTAAAAGCTCCACAAGTAACACAAACAATTTAATTATATCGTTTGAAACTTGTGATGCATGAAGTAGTTAGTTTTGTATGGCAATTATTTCATCTGCAATTCAAAAGACAATGCATTCATATTACATCTCACTTTGCACACACATGCCATCTTAGTTATAAATGCATTTCAAATACAAATCATTAAAATGTGTCAAATCCTCTTAAGGTTATGCTATCACATAAATAAGAAGAAGATCCTAAGGATTGGAACTGAGTCTTGAGATATCTAGAACCAAGCACATTTTATACACATTAAAAAGGATCTTGAGCAAAATGATCAAAACCTTGCTTAGGAGAAAGGGTTGGGCGAAATAAGTATTTCATGTCTATCCTATTTATGCAGCATTATCCTTAAAATAGTGGTTTTGACCACTTCCATAAATCTTAAAGCCTAAAATCAGAGTAGTAAGGATAGGGCTAAATCCTCATCGAACTTAGGTTGAGGATTTAATTCCCCAAAGCTTTGATTTGACCTACATGGAGTAGTAAGGATAGGGCATAAATTCTCATCTCGCTTAGGTTGAGAATATGATTCCCCAAAGCTCTTATGTCTCATTTCATGATAAATATTGGATTGGAAGGATCATACTACTTGTCCTCTGCAAAGGATGGGTAGTCATCCCCAAGGTCTAAGCAATAAAATTAATATTTTCCATTTTTATCCAAAGCTTGGATTGGAAGGATCGTACTACATGTCCCTAGCAAGGATGGGTAGTCATCCCCAAGGTCCAAGAAGTAAAAAATTAATTGTTCCCATCTCATATTTATATTGTATTGGAAGGATCGTACTACTTGTCCTCTGCAAAATATGGGTAGTCATCCCCAAGGTCCAAATAAATGAAGCTAAGTCATGGATTATGGGGTTAAGTATGCCCATGCATGGCAGCATGTCTTGTCTAAAAAACAAGACCACTGATTGTCCAAAGGGTTAGACTAGAATGACCATTTCTTCCATAATTGGTTAAATTATTTTACTCAAAGTGAGGTAATGAATTCCAAATCAGAGTAGTAAGAATAGGGTTAAACTCCCATCTCGATTAGGTTGGGAGTCTGATTTCCCAAAGCTCTGATTTCAATTTCACTTACACATGGGTTAAAGATAGTAGGGACTCATAACCAACTTTGGGATCTAATAAAGCAATTCATTATACATATAGTTGATCCTAAGAGGGTTTGATCATCTTGAATGTTTGTGTATGATACTAGAAGAAAGACTATGCCTTTTATAAAAGCAAAATATCTTAGCCTATTTATTAGGTTACACAAATCATTCACAATCTCACATATGCATTCATGTAAAACTGACGATGGAATGTTGATCAATTTCAAATGATAGGGAATGAAACACATTGCACACATTGAGCTGATACTTAATGATTCTGATGATTCATGTACTTCTGATCTTTGGGCATTGATTTATATTTATTATGTGCTAACACATGTTTTCGAGTTTGTATACTTCCAAGTTGGGTTCTCACAAATGCTCAGGAGCATTTGATAGCAAAGTCACCATTTGTTGTGGCTGATCCACAACACACCCCAAAATTGGGGACCCACCTTTTTTGCATTCTTTCAAAGAAGATCTCAGTGACCCAGATGCTAAAAATCAAGAAAAAGGCAAAATTGCACAAGGATGGAAAAGTGTCGCGAAATCGCGACATGTTGCGCTGTCACGGCCGAAAATGAAAAATTGTCATGAAATCGTGACATGTTGCGCTGTCGCGGCTGAAAATGAAAAGTGTCATGATTTCACGACGTGTTGCACGGTCACTGCCAGAAAATGAAAAGTGTTGCAATTTCATGACGTGTTGCGCGATCGCTGCAAAAAAATGAAAATTGTCACGATTTCGTGACATGTTGCTCTGTCGCGGCCCAGAGAGGAGAGAGAAAGATGAAGTAGAAAAGCGTAGCAAAATCGTGACATGTCGCAAAATCACGGTCAAGACAATCAAACGGGGCACAAAGCAGAAAAGCATAGAGAAATCGTGACATGTCACAAAATCGTGATCAAGATAGTCAAACGAGGCACGAAGTAGAAAAGCATAGCAATTTCATGATAAAAAGCAGCAAAGGGGTACGAAGCAGAAAATCATAGTGATTTCATGACAAAAAGCAGCAAAGGGGTATGAAGCAGAAAATCATAGCGATATCACGACAAAAAGCAGCAAAGGCGCCCGAAATAAAAAACATCGCGATTTCATGACAGGTTGCAGCCGAAGGCATACCAAGTGAAAAAGCATCGTGATTTCACAACAGAAAGCCGCAATACATGCCAAGGATGAAAAGCGTCGTGATTTCACGATAGAAAGCAGCCAAGGTGTACGAAAGATAAAAGTGTCATGATTTCACGATAGAAAAATAGCAAAGTGTACGAAATGAAAAGTTGTCGCGATATCGCGACATGTTGCCATTTCGCTGTGCATGAAGGCAGGAAAGGCTGTTGGCAGGAAAACGTCGCGATATCGCGACATGTCACGATTTCGTGACATGTCGTGTTTTCACGACGCATGAAGGTAGACAAGGCTGCTAGCAGGAAAATGTCGCGATATCGTGACATGTCGCATTTTTGCGATGAAGGCAAAGGAGCAAAGCTGCATGCTATTTTTTGTTGCGATTTTCATGGGGCCATTACAGAAGATGCAAAAAAGTGCAAAACACGTGGCATACATGTGTAAGGACTGCAGAGGCATTACTGTTCATAGAGAAGATCTTGAGCATAAAATCAAAAGCATTGAAAATGCGGGAATACGAAGCGATGCATTCTGGGAGGTGAAACGAAGCGACATAGGGCGAAACAAAGAGCCGTATCAGATGGTATAAAATTAGAAGATCAGATTGGTACGAGGGGTTGAAAACCACTACGAGCAGAAAAGCATAGCGAAATCGTGACATGTCACAAAATCACGGTCAAGACAGTCAAACGGGGCACGAAGTAGAAAAGCATAGCGAAATCGTGACATGTCGCAAAATCGTGATCAAGACAGTCAAACGAGGCATGAAGCAGAAAAGCATAGCGATTTCACGACAAAAAGCAACAAAAGGGTACGAAGCAAAAAATCGTAGCGATTTTGCGACAAAAAGCAGCAAAGGGGTACAAAGTAGAAAATCGTAGTGATATCGCGACAAAAAGTAGCAAAGGGGCCCAAAATAAAAAACGTCGCGATTTCGCGATAGGTTGCAGCCGAAGGCATACCAAGTGAAAAAGCGTCGTGATTTTGTGACAGAAAGCCGCAATACATGCCAAGGATGAAAAGCATCGCGATTTCACAACAGAAAGCAGCCAAGGTGTACGAAAGAGAAAAGTGTCACGATAGAAAAACAACAGTGTACAGAATGAAAAGTTGTCGCGATATCGCGACATGTCGCCATTTCACTGTGCATGAAGGCAAGAAACGCTGTTGGCAGGAAAATGTCACGATATCGCGACATGTTGCGATTTCGTGACATGTTACGTTTTCACGGTGCATGAAGGCGGACAAGGCTGCTAGTAGGAAAATGTCACGATATCGTGACATGTCACATTTTTGCGATGAAGGCAAAGGAGCAAAGCTGCATGCTATTTTTTGTCACGATTTTCATGGGGTCGTTACAGAAGATGCAAAAAAGTGCGAAACACATGGCATACATGTGTAAGGGCTACAGAGGCATTACTATTCACAGAGAAGATCTCGAGCATGAAATCAAAAGAAATGAAAAGGTGAGAATACGAAGTGATGCATTCTGGGAGATGAAATGAAGCGACGTAGGGCAAAACAAAGAGCCATATCAGATGGTATAAAATCAGAAGAGCAGATTGGTACGAGGGGACGAAAACCGCTGCGAGCAGAGTTGCAGTGCTAAAGGCCAGAGGGTCATTCTGGGCTTGCTTTGAGGCTGTTTTCCTTCCACAGACTAGGTTTGGAGAAACCAGCGGATTATGCTATTGTAACATGATTTATTTTTAATGCAGGAGTGTTCAAAAATTTGCATCTTATGGGCAAGAAAGAAGGAGATCTTCTGTGCATGCTATAGATTTAATGTTTATTATTTTATTTTCAAATTTTGGATTTATAGATAATGTTAAATGCCACTTTTGTGGGTTGCATTAGGCGAATGTTCAAAATTTGAATTTTATTTCAAAACCCTTTGAATCAGCACTTGGCTTATCAGGATTGTGCGTGTTTGCAGGTCCCATAGGTTAGGTTGCATGCATGGAAACCTCACATCTTTGGTTTTGCCAGGACGGGATAGCATCAAGCTGAATGCAATTTTAATTTCTTGTTCTTTTTCATTTTATTTTCTTTTTGCTGCACTTTATTTTTTAGAAGTTCCAACTTTATTTTTCAAGCATTAAAATAAAATAAAAAATTAAAAAAACTTCAAAATCCATAAATAATTCCTTCATGTTATGGCATTTCATTAAATGTTATTTTGAAGTTACAGCATGGTCATATAAAGATCAAATCATATTTGCTTTATTCAGGTTCAATGAACAATCATTAAATTTCATAGTAAAATAAACCACAGTGCCCCTTGTTTTTAGTTACTTGCAACCACTAAGGTGTTCCAAGCATTTTAATTAAATATCTTTATTTGAGATTATTAATACATGAGATGCAAAATGCTAACATAATAGGAACCTTGGAGAAGTTACATGTTTAATTTCTTTGCAAGCAGAGGATTTAGAACCCAAATCCTATTGGAGAGTGTGTTTTCACAATTGGGTGAAAATACCACTCAACATAAATATTAAAATTTAAACCAAATATTCAAAATTGAATATCTCCATCTCCGAGGCACCTTTTTCAACGAAACGAAAAGCCAAACTGGGTTTTAAGAAAAACCCATTTCAAATCTGCCATCCATAGTTTTAAATAAAACCTTTTATTTTACCTACCTTGGTTTTCACAAAAATCCTGTATATATCCATGCTCTTCGAAATATGAATGCTTTGGTCATCAAAACTCAATGTTACCTTGTGACATTAATGTGACATCAATGACAATATAAAACAATTTAAATTGCCAAAAATATCTGATTTCTATCCCTTGGGTAAATTTATTAGACTCAAACATTTACCTTCCTTCTTCACCCCCTTCTTTTCCTTATTATTTTTTTATAATGTTAAATTTAGTGAGGCTATACCACCTCTCCTAGATAATTTTTTAGATGACATCCATCTCATTCCCACCCCTCATTAGCTTGAGAAATATTACCATATACTCATCTAGGAAACCATTGATGTCAACATAAAAATAGACCTAGATAACACCAAAATAATCAAAATTGGAAAATTCTCTCAATTGCAGAGCCATAAATTTTTTCATACTCCTAATTGAATATCAATAGGTCTTCACGTGGTCCTATAAAGATATTCTTGGCCTTGACCTAAACCTTGTATTCCATAACCTCATGCTAAATCCTAGTGTTAAGTCAATCAAACAATAGTTGAGGAAACTTCATCCTACCATATCCCTCATGGTTAAATAAGAGTTGCAAAAAATCATAGACATGGGCTTTATTCAACCAATTGACTATCCAAAGTGGATTTCAAACATGGTACCCATTGGTAAACCTAACGGGGGGATACATATTTACATTTATTTTTGTGACCTCAAAAAAGCATGTCCGAAGCATGATTTTACCCTCCCTAACATTGATACGCTTGTGGATTCCATTGAAGACCATGAAATACTCTCTCTAATAGATGGTTTTTAGGATATAACCAAATTCAAGTCAATATTGATGACCAACACAAAAAAACTTTTACATCTTCTTGGGGGAAATTTTTCTACAAACTCATGTCATTCATTCTTAAGAATGTAGGATTCACATACCAATGACCCATGACTTACATCTTCCATTATTACATGCACAAAATCATCAAGTTTTATGTTGATGATCTCTTGGCTAAATTTAAAATATGCCATGGTATATCGATATTTTACACAAATTTTTTGACCACCTTCTTGATCATAATGTATAGCTTAATCCCAAAACATGCATCTTTGGCATCACTTCAAGTAAGCCTTTAGGTTTCATAGTCTCTAAGAGAGGCATCAAAGTGGGTCCTTATAAGGTCAAATTCATCATTAAAATGTAACCCCCTACGATACTTAAAGAAATTTGCAAATTGCAAGGTAATATTTAAATGATTCATTGCTTTATCACTCAATTGTCAAATAAATGCAAGCCATTCAATCATATTTTACAAAATAGGGACACGTTTCAATAGCCCACTGAGTGTCAAGAATTGCTTCTCCTCTAATTTTATCCTTGCCTAAACTAGGTATACCATTCCATTGTACATATCTGTCATTGACTTCACCTTAGAAACTATGTTGGTTCAAAAGAATGATGTCATTAAATATTAGGTTATCTATTATATTAGTCATACCTTGGTGAGTTATGAGACAAGATATGCATACATGGAGAAGTTATGCCTTGTTTTGGTTTTTGCCACCAAAATGCTTTACCACTATATGCTTAATCATACAACGTATGTCATTTTCAGATAGAATGCTTTGTGGTATATGATAAGTCACACTTACATGAGTACCCGCATGGAAAAATGGATAATGTTATTAATAAAATTCAGTCTAGAATTTATAAGACAAAAAAACATAAAGGGTCAGGTCAATGATGACCAACTCGTTGAAGCTCCTCTTGAAGATGATAAACCTCTTATCATAGAGCTTCTACATGACTCTGTCTGCAGTATTATTGAGCTTGAGCATGTCAAACCTAAATATGAAGTTAATATCATCCTTTTATTTTATGATTCTAAGTGCAAACAAGGGAGAGATGTGGGAATTATTTCTTTACACCTCAAGGGGTTCCCATCCTTCATAATTTAAGCTTGACTTCCTTTGTACCAACAATAACATAAAGTATGAGGTATTAATTTTAGGTCTTCAAACCATTGTTGCAATTCACAATAAATGTATCCATATTATAGGTGACTCCCAACTCATTACCAATCAAATTAAAGGAATCTACTAGTATAAATTACTAGTCCTAAAATACTACAACCAAAGCATTGACAAGTTACTCATCAATTTTTATTGGGATGACATAGAGTCTTTACCAAGGTTATCTAGTCATTTTGTGGACACCAAGGCCTCTTAGATCACTTATCCCATAGAACCTTATCAACAATGTCACCCTTGTTCACATCACAATGTTATCCAAATTGACTATCTCCCAAGAGTCATCTAATGATGAATGGATCTCCATTTAATTTAGGTCAAACCCTACCACATTGCTTTTGTGCAAATTAATAATTTTCTAAAACTTGGTACCCTTCCTTATGATTTTCCCTGAGCTACTAAACGCACATTCAAGAAAAAAAATATCTCAATAAACTCTAGTAGGATATGTGCTCTATCATTGTTGCTACAATGGTGTCCTCCATTGTCTCAAATAATAGGAAGCCAATTGGATAGTGTATCAAGTACACATTGATACAAATTATGGTAATTTTAGTGGGATGGCCATCACAAAGTACATTTGTGCATGGGTTACTATTGACCCATCATGGAACATGATTGTTTCACATACATCAAGAAATATCATAGATTTCAAAATCATGCAAATTTGACCCATTTTCCATTGCAATCCTTGGAACTGATTCATTTCCTATGGTTGCTATCACAATAGGGACTGAATCTGGTTGGAAAATCTCTCCTCCATATTTGAGAAATCACACTTGCATAATGGGGACTGGAAGATACAATATTTAAATAACAATTGAAATTTTTATAAGAATAGGAATAGTAGAAGAAAAAGTATTTGTTTAATTAATAGTTGATACTATGTACATAGATACTCTTTTGATCAGAATTCTTATCATTACAATGGGTAGAGGTATTTCCCATTCACTAAGATGGGTAGCATTACTATTTTCATGGATGCAATCTTGTAGGCATTTGAACCTATAGTTTTACCATCTACCAAGGTTGACTCCAAAGCAAGTAAAACTTTTGATGAGTACTAGGTTTTACATGAATTTCATCCTATTTAAGAACAAGGTATTCTTCCTTTTATTCTACTTTTGTGGATCCTTTATCAAACCACTTCTTTATGGATTGATATTGCATGTAATTTCTAATATCCTTTTATTTATCTTCTTATAAGGCTAGTAGTGTATTTAATATTTATTGCATTAGCTTGATGCCAGTGTCCTTGACAAGCATCATTAATTCTCATACTTTAAATTATCAAATTAGGATGGCATCTGATAGTTATATGCACTAAATAGAAGAATCTTGTGTTGGTATTGGGTCTTCTAAGGCTGTATAAAAATACACTTGCATAATGGAAAATAAAACAACTTGCATAAAAAAAATCAAAACACACTTGTCGAAAAAGAAATCTAATCTAGCAATAATATTAAACTATCCCAGGAAAACAAATAAGCTCATAGTTAAAATAACAATGGCTTAGATAATATAAATGGAGTAACAAAATAATAAATAATAGAATAAAAAATATACATTTATATGTTAAAATAATAATTCATACACAAATAATAAATTGACAATTAAATAATTCTAATAGAATGCTTGTGAAAGCAACTTAAATATAATTTTACATTGTGTTATTGGAGTGGGCCCTTGCTCCTTATTCTAGTGGAAATTAAAATTAATTTATAATAAAACTAAAAGTATAAAATTATTGAGAAGATAATAAAGGCATACTTTATTGAGAAAATATGAAATATAGCTTCATGCTAAATTACAATGGGAATATCCTCCCAATCATCCCCTAAAACATTACAATATTTTATCTTTTATAGATGAAGATAACTAACAACCTCCCTAATTATGAACAACAATTAACAAGAACATATCTCCAACTTTTATTTGGAAAAAAAAAAATTCTTGTCTATTTTTATGTATTTCTAAAAATAGATTATTCTTTACTAAGTCTAGGACATGATGAGTAGACATAGTCTTTATGGATTTTGTCATGGCTATCATATCCCATTTGGCTGATTCAATTGAAACAAAATTGACTACAATCATATTTGACTATGAAACTAATGTTGACCAATGAAAATAGGTACTATGGAATAGATTAAACCTATTGGTGCTAATTAGTATTGAATTTTTAAGCCTTACTACCACAAAATATCACAGGTTATCCAACAATATTCCACAGGATCAAATATATAATAGCCACAATAATAAAGGTCAAAGTAATTATATAATGAGTAGAATAATTTTAGAAAATTAATATGTATGTCAAGTCTAATATAATAAATCAAATAACATTTATTTATATGCTGAAATATGAATGTAAATAGCCTAAATAATTCATGTACTATGCATGAAAAAAAATTTACAATATTAATTACTCAAAATGTATACAAGATTTATTGCTCCTCTTTCTGTTACAACTTGATTATGAATACTTGATTCACTTCTTCAATTTGATACATTCTATGGAGCATTATCTCCATAATATAGCCATAGTAATGTGAATCTTCACATACTTGACTATTGCTCTCCATATGCCAAGTCTCATGACTCTTGGCTTATCAACTTACCACTTGCATACTTGATGAACACTTGACTCTATAATATTTGCACACCTTTACATGAATCTTACACTTCTACTTGCACTCCTAATCTAGGATACTTGTGCACATATTTACATTACATATTTTTACTCTTACATACAAGACACTTGTGCACATTCACTCAACCTACACTTGCACTCTAACTTACATGACACTTGTGCATTTCCTGCACATTACACTTTTACATGATACTTGTGCATTTCCTCCACATTCACACTTACATAAAGGGGAAATATAAATCACACTCTAACCTGTAGACTCAATCCTAATATTTTACATATTTACAAGTGTGCCATGAAGGTACCATGGGGGTACATTAGCATGTGAAGAACACAAGCTTATACTGAGAGGGGGGTGAACAGTATAAGACCATTTTTTACTTTTCTTATCACAATCAATATTATGAAATATATCAATGGTAATATCAACAATAGAAACCAAATCAATGCACAAAAAATCACACACACATGAGACACCAATTTTACGTGGTTCACCCAATGTGGGCTACTCCATGAAGAAAATATTTCATTAAAATTTTCTCAATCAATCTCTTGGGAATCCTTTCCAATTACAATTTTTATGGACCTTTATCCAAAGGAGATGCTGATCCCCTAAATCTGGTTTGTGGATCTCTATCCATAGGAGAACTCCTCCTCGGCTTTGGCTAGTGATCCTCTAGAATACTACTACCTCCACTACGCTGGCTTATGGATCTCTCTCCATTGAAGACTCTTGTCCCCACATAGAAGACCTATCCTCACTGCCCTAGATGATGTATCTTTATCCACTAGAGACTACTGTCCTCTCTACTCTATCACCTCCAAAGCTCTATCTCAAATATACACTAAACATAGTCTAGTTTGTCTAGCACAAATATGTTCAACTCTGCACTAAACACAAACTAGTCATTTTAGCACAAGTATGCTCAACAAGCTCACTCAAGTCTACACTAAACATAGTCTAGTCGGTCTAGCATAAATTTTCTCAACTCTGCACTAAACACAGTCTAGTTGATCTAGCACAAGTCTGATCAACAATCTCACTCAATTTTGCACTAAACAAAGTCCAATAGGTCTAGTAAATATTTTATTAATAGGTCCACTCATAACCTGCTCAAATATGCACAACAGGTCCACTCAAAACCTTCTCAAATCTACTCAACAGGTCCACTCATAACCTTCTCAAATTTGCTCAATAGGTCCACTCAGATTCTGCTTAAATCTACTCAATAGGTCCACTTAGAACCTGCTCAAATATGCTCAATAGGTCCACTTAGAACCTTCTCAAATTTTCTCAATAGGTCCACTCAAAAATTGCTCAAATCTGCTCAATATGTCCACTCAGAACTTGTCCAAATTTTCTCAACAAGCTCACACAAAACTTTTCCAAATATGCTCAACAAGATCACATAGAACTTGTCCAAATCTACTCAACAAACTCACATAGAACTTATCCCAATCTCATAGAAGCATAAAGAGAATTGTTAGAGACTCAATATGTTCTACTCTTAATGCACAATCACTTTCTCAATTTTCTCAATCTCATAGAAGCATAAAGAGAATTTTTAGAGACTCAATATGTTCTACTCTCAATGCACAATCACTTTCACAACTCAAATCAGAATATAGAATAGTTTTTTTATGGAACTTGAACAATCACTTTATACAACCACTTGAGTAGGCTCAACCAACTCAACTCAACCAATTACTTAATGAAACTCCCCTTTCTTAAAAAACCTAGTCTAAGCATATATCAATCAACTCACAATAATTCCAACAATTGCTAAACAACAAATCTCACATAACAATTATACTTATGTTATTTTCAAACCCTAGTTCAAGTTATTTGCACAACAACTCACTTCAAAAACAATGCTTATAACTCAATCTTCACATAACAATGATACTCATGTTATTTTCAAACCCTAGTTCAAGTTCTTTGCACAACAACTCACTTCAAAAAAAATTCTTATAACTCAATATTCACATAACAATGATACTCATGTTCTTTTCAAAACCCTAACTCAAGTTCTTCACACAATCCAATGGCTTCAACAAAAATGCTTATAAAAAAAGGTTTTAATCACAACTCTTAATTCTAGAAAACTTTGAAGCATTAAGTCAAACACTTTCGAAAAGGAAACCCTAATCATATCCTTTTCACTTAAAAATTTATTATCTAGTAAGTAATCAATCAACTCAACCAAGAAATAATTTGCCCATACCTTTTTGCTTGACAAGGAGTTGATCTCACAAATCTGCCACACTCACAATTACTTCTTTACCAATCTTAATAAGGATTAGAAGATAATAATTTCCTCAACAAAACACAATGCAAAATGATATCAAAATTACACCTTCACTCCAACTCAAATAATATTCAATACCTTCACAATAATCCTTTTTAACACAAAAAATCGTTTATAAAATTAGACAACACTCAAAAGTTTTAATCCTTTAATATGCCAATATTGTAATTTAAGACTTTATCAAAAATAATTAAAACCAAAACTTCCTTATTACTCCAAGTGATAATTTTCAACTACCACCACTATCCAACAAACACCCTTTCTAAAAAATTCCACTAACAACCCTTATACCTCCAAACACTCTTTATTGAAACCTTAGGCAATAAAATTAATTAAAAATTTTACCCTAGACACCGACGGGTTTCGACCTCGTAACCTCTTCCTCCATGAGAAACCTATCCTCGGGCTCCATGACCACATGCACTAAAGCCACATATAAGAGCCAAAAGGCTCTACCTTCACTTTAACCTTTGCACCCAACGAAAACACACAAAAATATTTTCCTTTTGCCGCTTACCATCAACGGATTTTGAACGTGGGCACTTGCTTCCTCCAATGCTTTCACAATTTGCGATCTACCACTTGGACCACCATGTCCAACGTGCTTCAAAAAATCCAACCCCTTCACCTTATCCTTGGCGCTTAAGATGAAAATATTTTTCGTCTTCTTCCTCAATGAACCTTTCAAAATCGCAAACGAAGTTTTAACCTTGGTGCATATCAATTGTTCGAGGGATGAGCAATAACATATTTGGAGGCCACCTTATATACAAAAATATTTATTTCCTTCAACGTTTGTGCTCCCTTATTTCAACGATGTCGATGCCTTTATAAACACTTTATAATTTATATAAGGTGCTTTATTAAATTGGATGATGTCAACATTAATTATAATTTATAAATATTTTAAATTCTAAAGAATTTAAATTTTATAAATTATAATTATAAGATTTAATTTTTAAACCCTTCCTTTACATTGCATTCCATGGTGTAAATAATATTTATTTATAAAACTCAAATTCTTATTGAATTTAAATAATTTATAAAAAATATTATATCTCCTTTTTAATTTTGCACTGAATCCTTTGGCCTTCTTATTGGATATCAAATAACAACTTTTACAACTTTGTTCCTTGATGAAAAACATTGATATTAATGTTGACTTCATTTCTTGACATCAATGACAATTTTAACTTTTAGGACTCAAATGTCCAACAATCTCCCCCTTTGTCATTGATGGCAACCCAAAAACTTTTTACCGGAAACTTGACTTCTTCTGTGTTCTACCCCTGGGACACTGTTCCCCTTGTCTCAATGCTCTCTCAAATATAAAATCTCTCCCCTATACTCAAATATTTTTCCCCATTTGACATCAATGGCAAAGGGTCACCTTTGGGGCTTGGGGCTAAGAATGAACCTCTTAGCTTAGCCCCTCCCCCACCTTTTTTTAAGGTGGTTAATTTTTGGGTGGGAGTATTTCTACTCCCAGAAAGCATTGTTCTTTAACTTTATCCTCTTCTCTTCTTTTCTTAAATTTTTGAATCCTCTGACTGTTTCTATCCATGTCTATGTTCTTGTCCATGTCATCATTCCTATTCCTATTTTTGTTAACATCCATGTTCTTGTTCCTATTCCTGTTCAAATCCATGTTATTTTTCCTGTTTTTCTTCACATTCATGTTCTTGTTCCTATTCTTTTTCACATCCATTTTCCTATTCCTATTCTTGTTCACATTCATGTTCCTGTTCCTATTTTTGTTCACATTCATGTTCACATTCATGTTCCTATTCCTATTCCTATCCATGTTCATGTTCCTACTTATCTCTGGAATATTTGCTCTACACCACTTTGTTGTATGACCATCATTATTGCACTTATAACATTTAATGTTATTATTCCTTGGAGGTACAAATATCTTAGGATTTCTCCTAGTGAAGCCATATCCTCTTCTATCATGAACCCTGTAATTCATTGCCTTGTGACTAAACATATTACATGAGTAGCAATATCCATGGAAAGGTTGTCCATTCCCATATTCTTGTATTTCATGTGTCCTACACTATGAAGCCATGTGCCCAAACCTATGACATGAAAAACATCTTCCATTGAATATTCCTTGTCTTGACCTCATTGGTCTCCTATTCTGATTGTTGTTCCATCTGTATCTTCTTTGTGCACTGTTCTTATTTTTGTTGAATTCACTATTTCCAACCCATCATTTGATGTCTCAATGTATTTTACACTATCTTATTCTGAAGTATATTCATCTAAAGTATCTTCTCTAAAACTTAAATTTTACTCTCCTTCCTATTTCTTTTGAACCTATTCAAAACCAAGACCTATTTTACTTCATGTAGGATTTTGTGTCTTGATGAACTTATCCAAGTTATTTGAGCTATTTTTAAATCCCTTCATCTTGATCTTGGATTCATCTGTCTTCTTTTAGTAGTGCCACTTCTTGTGCTAACTTCTCACATTCCAAGATCTTTGCTTCTAACTTATCTTTGAACTTATTTGCTTTAGCCTTTGATTTTTCTAAATCCTCTATAAGCAATCTTCTCTCTTCATAACATTCTTGAAAATGAATTTCAAGTTTAGAGTGTTGTTTTATTTCCTTCTTTAGTGTGTCAAGGGTATATATGAGTTCTCCCTTGAGATCATAACCATTATTTTTTGAATAATCCTCTATTTGTTTGCCTTTGTCCACATCATTACTCTCTTTAGGCTTGTCTTCTATAGGATCACTTTCATCTTCTTCTAATAATGCCATTTGAAGATTTTCATCTGGTCCTTCAAGTGCATTCATACTCATCATCACTAAAAATATAACCATACCTTGTACAATCATATTAAAGATGTCCAAATTTACCACATCTAAAACACTTGAGAATAACTAGATTTTTCTTAACTGATTCTTTTTCTTCAATCATAAATGGAACTTCATCTCTATCATTTTTTGAAACACTAGCATCACTATCACTTGAGTAATTGCATTATCCGTATAGTAGCTCCTCTTTTGCCTTTTAAATAACTTATTTCCTTGTCTGCTTTGTCCATTCTTGCTTTTATTTTGGTGCCTATATCTTTTTGATTCCCTGTTTCTATGATCTTTTCTTTCTTATTTAGAACTAAATCCTGTTATGGTGACTGATGACCTTTGTGCATTGATAATCTTGTCTAAAGTCTTTGAATTTTCCTCAAACTTGTGTAGCTTGTCCTTATAACCTTTTACTTCCATCCTTAGTGAAACTATCTCATGTTCTAATATTTCACACTCTAGATCTTTTACCTTTAATTATTCAGCCATACTTTCTTCAATCATTTTTTCCTCTTCAACCTTGATTTTGAAGTTGGTGATGTCCTGTAGAAAATTTTCTTTTTCTTTCTCATCTTCTTGAGCTTGAAATTTTAATCCCAAGTTCTCCCTTTTTAATTTTTCAATAGTAACCATAAGTCTTTCACATTCTATCATTTTTACCTTTTACTTTTCAATCATAACTTCTTCAACTCTTCTTGAATTTTCAACCTTATATCTAAAATCAGAGAGATATTGTAGAAGCTTTGTCTTGCATTTCTCATCTACTTGTATTTGAGGCTTCAATTCTAAATTCTCTTTTTTCAATTCAACAATTTCCTTAAGAGTGGCTTCCTCATTTTCTTTTTCTAAATCTTCCTCTTCTTTCTTTCTTTGATCTTCTATAGGAGCATTTTCTTCTAATACTGAAAGTAGATTTTTTTCTTCATACCTATTTTGATTGTCCCTGTTATCCTTTCTTGAACCAAACTCTAGGGTTTCATTTCCAAAAATATCAACTTCATCTTCATTGCTACTGAACCCATTGCAATAACTTCCATCATGATCAAGTTGACCATAAACAAAACATTTTTCACCCTCTTGTGGACAATAAGCTACATGGTGACCTGTATTCCTACATTTGATATAAAACATTATCAACCTGGTTGTTTCTCCATTGCTTGATTCATCTCTTGAATCTATTTCCGTTCTTCCTCCCAAAACAACAATATTGAATTCATCTTCCTCTTCTTTCATGACCATGTGTGTTATTTTATTCTTGTGTCTCATGGTTCTACTTTTGACTTTCTTTGTCATTTGTGTTCTTGTAAGATCTTCCTTCAAGTTGTTAAAATTTTTCTTAAGGTACCAACTTTGATACCAATTGAAGAACACAAGCTTATACTAAGAGGGAGGGTGAATCATATAAGACCACTTTTTACTTTTCTTATCACAATCAATATTATGCATTATATCAATGGCAATATAAAAAACAAAAATCAAAGCAATGCACAAAACATCACACACACATGAGACACCAATTTTACGTGGTTCACCCAATGTGGGCTACTCCACAGAGAAAATATTTCACTAAAATTTTCTCAATCAATATCTTGGGAATACTTACTAATTACAATGTTTATGGACCTCTATCCAAAGGATATGTTGATCCTCGAAATCTAGTTTATGGATCTCTATCCATAGGAGAACTCATTCTCCTCTGCTCTGGATGGTGATCCTCTAGAAGACTACTGCCTCCACTATGCTGGCTTTTGGATCTCTCTCCACTGAAGACTCTTATCCCCACTCAAAATACCTATCCTCAATGCCTTGGTTGATGGATATCTATCCACTAGAGATTACTGTTCTCTCTACTCTGTCACCTCCAAAGCTCTGTCTCAGATTCATAGTCCAGTCGATCTATCACAAATCTATTCAACTTTGCACTAAACACAGTCCAATCAATTTACCACAAGTCTACTCAACAAGCTCACTCAAGTCTACACAAAACATAGTCCAATCGATCTAGCACAAATTTGCTCAACTCTACACTAAACAAAGTCCAGTCAATCTAGCACAAGTCTTCTCAACAAGCTCACTCAAATCTGCACTAAACACAGTCCAGTCAATCTAGCACAAATTTGCTCAATAGGTCCACTTAGAAACTACTCAAATATGCTCAATAGGTCTACTCAGAACCTGTTCAAATATGCTCAATAGGTCCACTCATTTTTTGCTCAAATTTGCTCAATAGGTCCACTCAGGACCTGCTCAAATATGCTCAGTAGGTCCACTCATAACCTGCTCAAATTTTATTAACAGGTTCACTCAGAACCTACTTAAATATGCTCAATAGGTCCACTCAAAACCTTCTCAAATTTTTTCAACAGGTCCACTCAGAACCTGCACAAATATGCTCAACAGGTCCACTTAGAACCTGTCCAAATTTGCTCAACAAGCTCACATAGAACTTGTACAAATATGCTCAACAAGCTCACATAGAACTTGTCCAAATCTGCTCAACAAGCTCACATAGAACTTTTCCCAATCTCATAGAAGCATAAAGAGAATTGTTAAAGACTAAATATGTTCTACTCTTAATGCACAATCACTTTCTCAATTTTCTCAATCTCATAGAAGCATAAAGAGAATTGTTAGAGACTCAATATGTTCTACTCTCAATGCACAATAACTTTCACAACTCAAATTAGAATATAGAATAGTTTGTTTTATTGAACTTAAACAATCACTTTATACAACCACTTGACTAGGCTCAACCAACTCAACTCAACCAATTACTTAATGAAACTCCCCTTTCTCACAAACCCTAGTCCAAGCATATATCAATCAACTCAAAATGTTTCCAATAATTTCTCAACAACAAATCTCACATAACAATGATACTCATGTTCTTTTCAAACCCTAGTTCAAGTTCTTTGTCCAAAAACTCACTTCAACAACAATGCTTATAACTCAATCTTCACATAACAATGATACTCATGTTCTTTTCAAACCCTAGTTCAAGTTATTTGCACAAAAACTCACTTCAAAAAAAAATCTTATAACTCAATCTTCACATAAAAATGATACTCATGTTCTTTTCAAAACCCTAACTCAGGTTCTTCACACAATCCAATGGCTTCAACAAAAATGCTTATAAAACAAGGTTTTAATCACAACTCTTAATTCTAGAAAACCTTGAAGCATTAAGTCAAACACTTTTGAAAAGGAAACCCTAATAAAATCCTTTTCACTCCAAACTTTATTTTCTAGTAAGCAATCAATCAACTCAACCAAGAAAGAATTTGCCCATACCTTTTTTCTTGACAAGGAGTTGATCTCACAAATCTGCCACACTCATAATTACTTCTTTGCTAACCTCAATAAGGGTTAGAAGATAATAATTTCCTCAACAAAACACAATGCAAAATGATATGAAAATTACACCTTATCACTCCAACTCAAATAATATTCAATACCTTCACAATAATCCTTTTTAACACAAAAACCCTTTATTAAAATTAAACAACACTCAAAAGTCTTAATCCTTCAATATGCCAATATAGTAATTTAAGAATTTATCAAAAATAGTTAAAACAAAAACTTCCTTATTACTCCAAGTGATAATTTTAAAGTACCACCGCTATCCAACAAACACCCTTTTTAAATAATTCCACTAACAACCCTTATACCTCCAAACACTCTTTATTGAAATCTTAGGCAATAAAATTAATTAAAAGTTTTATCTTGGGCACTGACGGGTTTCAACCCCATAACCTCTGCCTTCATGAGAAACCTAGCCATGGGATCCACGACCACATACACTATAGGCACATTTAATAGCCAAAAGGATCTACCTTCACTTTAACCTTTGCGCCCAATGAAAATGCACAAAAATCTTTTCCTTTTGGCGCTTACCACCATCGAGTTTCAAACACGGGCACTTGCTTCCTCTAATACTTTCGTAATTTGTGCTCTGCCACTTGGATATCCGTGTCCAACATGCTTCAAAAAATTCAACCCCTTCACCTTATCCTTGGAACTTAAGACAAAAATATTTTTTGTCTTCTTCCTCAACGAACCTTTCGAAATCACAAACGAAGTTTTAACCTTGGTGCATATCAATCATTCGAGGGATGAGCAATAATGTCTTTGGAGGCCACCTTATATACACAAACATTTATTTCCTTCAAATTTGACTCTCCCTTCTTTCAATGATGTCGGTGCCTTTATAAACACTTTATAATTTATACAAGGTGCTTTATTAAATTGGATGACATCAACATTAATTATAATTTATAAATATTTTAAATTCTAAAGAATTTAAATTTTATAAATTATAATTATAATATTTAATTTTTAAACTCTTCCTTTATATTGCATTCCATGGTGTAAATAATATTTTTTTATAAAATTTAAATTCTTATTGAATTTAAATAATTTATAAAAAATATTATATCTCCTTTTTAACTTTGCACTGAATCCTTTGGCCTTCTTCCAGGATATCAAATAATAACTTTGAAAACTTTGTTCCTTGAAGAAAAACCTTGATATTAATTTTGACTTCATTTCTTGAAATAAATAAAAAATTTAACTTTTAGGACTCAAAATGTCCAACAATCTCCCCCTTTGTCATTTATGGCAACCCAAAAACTTTTTATCGAAAACTTATCTTCTTCTGTGCTGCTCCCCCTGGCTTAATGCTATCTCAAATATCACATATCTCCCCTATACTCAAATATTTCTCCCCCTTTGACATAAATGGCAAAGGGTCACCTTTGGGTCTCGGGGCTAAGAATGAGCCTCTTAGATTAGCCCCTCCCCCACCTTCTGTTAAGGTAGTTAATTCTAGGGTGGGAGTATTTCTACTCCTAGAAAGAACTATTCTTTACCTTTATCCTCTTATCTTATTTTCTAAATTTTTTGAATCCTCTGACTGTTTCTATCCGTGTCTATGTTCCTATCCATTTCATCATTCTTGTTCCTATTCCTGTTCCTGTTCTTGTTCCTATTTACATCCATGATCTTGTTCCTATTTCTATTCATATTCATGTTCCTATTTCTATTCTTGTTCACATCCATGTTCCTGTTCCTATTCACATCCATGTTCCTGTTATTGTTTATGTTCACATTCATATTCCTGTTCCTATTATTATCCATATTCTTGTTCCTACTTGTCTCTGGAATGTCTGCTCTACACAACTTTGTTGTATGACCATCATCATTTCACTTATAACACTTAATGTTATTATTCCTTGGAGATGCAAATGTCTTAGTATTTCTCCTAGTGAATCCATATCCTCTTTTGTCATGAACCCTACAATTCATTACCTTGTGATCAAACTGATTGCATGAGTAGCAATATCCATGGAAAGGATATCAATTCCCATATTCCTATCTATTATGTGTCCTACACTATGAAGCCATGTGCCCAAACCTGTGACATGAAAAAAATATTTCATTGAAGCTTCCTTGTCTTGACCTCATTGGTCTCCTACTCTGATTGTTTTTCCACCTGTATCTTCTTTGTGCACTGTTCCTATTTTTTTGAATTCATTGTTGTCTAACCCATCCTCTGATATCTCAATATCTTTTACACTATCTTCTTCTGAAGTATCTTCTCCAGAACTTGAATTTGACTCTCCTTCCTATTTCTTTTGAACCTGTTCAAAACCAAGACCTATTTTACTTGATGTAGGATTTTGTGTCTTGATAAAATTATTCCAATTCTTTGAGCTATTTTTAAATCCCTTCATATTGATCTTGAAGTCCTCTAAGTCTTCTTTTAGTAGTGCCACTTCTTGTGCTAACTTCTCACATTCCAAGATCTTTGCTTCTAACTTATCTTTGAACTTATTTTCTTTAGCCTTTGATTTTTATAAATCCTCTATAAGCAATATTCTCTCTTTATCACATTCTTGAAACTGAATTTCAATTTTAGAGTGTTTCTTTCTTACCTTCTTTATCGTGTCAAAGGCATAGATGAGTTCTCCCTTGAGATCATAACCATTATTTTTTGAATAATCCTCTATTTCTTTGCCTTTGTCCATATCATTACTCTCTTTAGGCTTGTATTCTATAGGATCACTTTCATCTTCTTCTAATAATGCCATTAGAATATTTTCATCTGGTACTTCAAGTGCATTCTCATACTCATCATCACTAAAACTATAACCATCCCTTGGATAATCATCTTCAAGATATCCAAAGTTACCACATTCCTCCCAAAACAACAATATTGAATTCATCTTCCTCTTCTTTCATGACCATATCTGTTCTTTTCTTCTTGTGTCTCATGGTTCTAATTTTGCCTTTATTTGCCATTTGTGTTCTTTTAAGATCTTCTTTCAAGCTGTTAAATTTTTTTTGAAGGAACCAACTCTGATACTAATTGAAGAACACAAGCTTATACTGAGAGGGGGGTGAACAGTATAAGACCACTTTTTACTTTTATTATCACAATAAATATTATGCAATATATCAATGGCAATATCAACAAAAGAAACTAAAGTAGTGCACAAAACATCACACACACATGAGACACCAATTTTACATGGTTCACCCAATGTGGGCTACTCCACAGAGAAAATATTTCACTAAAATTTTCTCAATCAATATCTTGGGAATCCTTAGCAATTACAAATTTTATGAACCTCTATCCAAAGGAGATGTTGATCCCCTGAATCTAGTTTGTGGATCTCTATCCATAGGAGAACTCCTTCTCCTCTACTCTAGATGGTGATCTTATAGAAGACTACTACCTCCACTACATTTGCTTGTGGATCTCTCTCCACTGAAGACTCTTTTCCCCACTCAAAAGACCTATCCTCACTACCTTTTATTATGGATATCTATCCACTAGAGACTACTATCATCTCTACTCTATCACCTCCAAATCTCTATCTCAAATCTACACTAAACATATTCCAGTCGTTCTAGCACAAATTTGTTCAACTCTACACTAAACAAAGTCTAGTCAGTTTAGCATGAGTCTACTCAACAATCTCACTCAAGTCTACACTAAACACAGTCCAGTCGGTCTAGCACAAATCTACTCAACTCTGCACTAAACATAGTATAGTTAGTCTAGCACAAGTCTACTCAACAATCTCACTCAAATCTACACTAAACATAGTCCAGTCGATCTAGCACAAATATGCTCAATAAATCCACTCAAGACCTGCACAAATATGCTCAACAGATCCACTTTGAACCTGTTAAAATCTGCTCAATGGGTCCACTCAGAACCTACTTAAATCTGATCAATAGGTCCACTCAAAACCTGCTTAAATCTGCTCAACAGGTCTACTCAGAACCTGCTCAAATTTGCTCAATAGGTCCACTCAGAACATGCTCAAATATTATCAATAGGTCCACTCAAAACCTGCTCAAATATGCTCAATAGGTCCACTCAAAACCTGCTTAAATATGCTCAATAGGTCCACTCAAAACCTGTCCAAATATGCTCAACAAGATCACATAGAACTTGTCCAAATCTTCTCAACAAGATCCCACAGAACTTATCCCAATATCATAGAAGCATAAAGATAATTTCTAGAGACTCAATATTTTCTACTCTTAATGCACAATCAATTTCTCAATTTTCTCAATCTCATAGAAGCATAAAGAGAATTGTTAGAGACTCAATGTGTTCTACTCTCAATGCACAATCAATTTCACAACTCAAATCAGAATATAGAATAGTTTATTTTATGGAACTTGAACAATCACTTTATACAACCACTTGACTAGGCTCAACCAACTCAACTCAACAAATTACTTAATGAAACTCCCCTTTCTCACAAACCCTAGTCCAAGCATATATCAATCAACTTAAAATATTTTCAATAATTGCTCAACAACAAATCTCACATAACAATGATACTCATGTTCTTTTCAAACCCTAGTTCAAGTTCTTTGCACAACAACTCACTTCAAAAACAATGCTTATAACTCAATCTTCACATAACAATGATACTCATGTTCTTTTCAAAACCCTAACTCAAGTTCTTCATACAATCCAATGGCTTCAACAAAAATGCTTATAAAACAAGGTTTTAATCACAACTCTTAATTCTATAAAACCTTGAAGCATTAAGTCAAACACTTTTGAAAAGGAAACCCTAATAAAATCCTTTTCACTCCAAACTTTATTTTCTAGTAAGCAATCAATCAACTCAACCAAGAAAGAATTTGCCCATACCTTTTTGCTTGACAAGGAGTTGATCTCACAAATCTGCCACACTCACAATTACTTCTTTGCCAATATCAATAAGGGTTAGAAGATAATAATTTCCTCAACAAAACACAATGTAAAATGATATCAAAATTACACCTTATCACTCCAACTCAAATAATATTCAATACCTTCACAATAATCCTTTTTAACACAAAAAACCCTTTATTAAAATTAAACAATACTCAAAAGTCTTAATCCTTCAATATGCCAATATAGTAATTTAAGACTTTATCAAAAATAATTAAAACCAAAACTTCCTTATTACTCCAAGTGATAATTTTCAACTACCACCACTATCCAACAAACACCCTTTCTAAACAATTCCACTAACAACCCTTATACCTCCAAATACTCTTTATTGAAACCTTAGGCAATAAAATTGATTAAAAGTTTTACCTTGGCCACCGATGGGTTTCAACCTCGTAACCTCTACCTTCATGAGCAACCTAGCTGCAAGCTCCACAGCCACATGTACTACATGCATGTTTAAGAGCCAAAAGGCTCTACCTTCACTTTAACCTTTGCGCCCAAAAAAAATGCACAAAAATATTTTCCTTTTGGCGCTTACCACCAATGGGTTTCGAATGCAGGCACTTTCTTCCTCCAACGCTTTCGCAATTTGTGCTCTACCACTTGGACCACCATGTCCAACGTGCTTTGAAAACTCCAACCCCTTCACCTTATATTTGGCGCTTAAGACAAAAATATTTTATCTTCTTTTTCAACGAACCTTTTGAAATCGCAAACGAAGTTTTAACCTTGGCACATATCAATCGTTCAAGGGATAAGCAATAATGATTTTGGAAGCCACCTTATATACACAAATATTTATTTCCTTCAACATCGATGCTCCCTTATTTCAATGACATCGACACCTTTATAAACACTTTATAATTTATACAAGGTGCTTTATTAAATTGGATGATGTTAGCATTAATTATAATTCATAAATATTTTAAATTCTAAAGAATTTAAATTTTATAAATTATAATTATAAGATTTAATTTTTAAACCATTCCTTTACATTGCATTCCATGGTGTAAATAATATTTATTTAAAAATTTAAATTCTTATTGAATTTAAATAATTTATAAAAAATATTATATCTCCTTTTTAACTTTGCACTGAATCCTTTGGCCTTCTTCCTGGATATCAAATAACAACTTTGTTCCTTGATGAAAAAACCTTGATATTAATGTTGAATTCATTTCTTGACATCAGTGGCAATTTTAACTTTTAGGACTCAAAATGTCCAACAACATGTATCAAATAATGTAATATACCTCAACAATTTGACCTGTGTAGTTTCGAAAGAAAACAAAAAAATATTATTTTTTTGTTATATTAGAGGAGTGGGTTTTGAAAGGGCCCCAAAACCTTATTTACAAAATGAGCATCAAAAGGTACAAGCTCAAGAAGACAATCTTCTGGAAGCAAACAAATATCAACTAAAACAGGGGGAAAACCCCCGCAAGACCAACAATTGGAACTAAAATTTGAAAAGGGCTTTCCTGCTAGGACCAAGAAAGCCAGCTTGCAACCAAAATAATCTAAAATTTGAAAAAAAATCCTACTAAGACTAGGGAAATCCAACACATAGCTGGGATGAACAGAAAATGTAACCAAACCGGGCTAAAAAATAAAAAGGGTCAACCTGCCAAGACTAGGGAAGCCAACATGTAGACTAAGCAATTTGAAACTTGAATAAGGTTTTCATACTAGGATAGGAAATCCAATATGCAGCAAAAGCATATCCTACACCATAAAAAGTAAACAGGGGGACCCCGGGCCCTAATATGAAAAATAAAAATCTTCTCAAAAATAAGATAGGATTCCCTCTTAATATGAATCTAGAATCCTGCATGAAAAAAAAAAAAAAACTTGCAAGAGGAATCTTCCAAGGCCTTTTAAGATAGATTAGTAGCACAGGGAGATCACCATACGTAAATATATCTTGCTACAAAGTAGAAGGATTGCATATTCAAAGGATAATAAATCCTAGTGAAGCATCTATCCACCATGACGTCTTAGGACTAGGGGGAAATATCATATAGGGACTACCATCAGGAGATAAAATTCTATAGTAGGTAGGCGTGCATAGGGTCCCTCTCCCAAAGACAAAAAATACTGTAGAAGACACCCATCAAAAATTCACCCATACTAGATTACTACCAATTCCACCAACTATTCATATCGGGAGAAACCAAAGGACACCATCATCTGCAATAATATGAGAAAGCACTAGCCTGACCTGAAGACCAAAAAGGAGTTGTAGAGAAAGGTTCCAGTGATAATCTCTAAAATAGATAATAAGTGGATCCTTTGAGAAACAAATCCGAATATCCTAAACCCGCTCTAGAAATCCCATATCAAAAACATCCACAAGAGCCACCCATATGCAGATGATAAAAATGTGGTCCATTCCCAAGATCAATAAACATGTAGAAAGGAGACCCCAAGCTAAAAATAAATAAAAAAATAAGATGGTTGGAACCCCTTTTCAAGGGCCTAGCTTTGGAGCAAAACATAGGAAACCTTCCCTGTAGACAACAAAAAAGCATAGGATCCTCCTCAAGACTAGAAATGTATATCGAGAAAGATTTCACATCTCCCACTCCCAAGCTAAGTCATTAAAAATCTAGTCACCGTCAGAGGTCACCAGAGAAAGAAGCTTTGGGACTAACAAGCCAAGCCATAACAAACATATCAAATGTGGGACAACACATCCTAGGAATTCTAGAAGGGTCTCATGGGGATCTTGGAAATGCAGTAGGGAGATCCCAAGGAGATTTACCTAGCAAGGGATTAGTAGGACATAAGGAGGGAGAGAGGAAATTCTATTTGTAAAAAATATATTATTATTTTTGGCAAATAGAATTTATTGTTAAAAATAAATTATACTATAATTTCTAAAAAATAGAATTTGTTGTTTTTTTGCAAAAGAGTTTATATTAAATTATTTAAATAGAAGAGGCACATTGCTTGTATTTTCATGTAAATAATATTTTTATCCAAGATTTAATAGATGATGTAGTGCTACGTTCTCTATCAATTGATTTTCTATAGTAACCCATGTGTAATAGGAATTGAATAACACAAGCTTATACCGAGAGGGGGGTGAACAGTATAAGACCACTTTTTACTTTTCCTTCCCAATAAATATTATGTAATGTAAAGATAGCAATATCAACAACAGCAATTAAAGCAATGTATAAATCACCACACACATTAGAGACACCAATTTAACATTGTTCACCCAATGTGGGCTACTCCACGGAGAAAATATTTCACTAAAATTTTCTCAATCAACCTCTTGGGAATAGTTTCCCTATTACAATGTTTATGGACCTCTATCCAAAGGAGACACCAATCCCCTAATCAAGTTCATGGATATCTATCCATAGGAGAAATCCTCTCCTTATATCTGACTGGTGAACTACCCCCACTACTCTGGCTAATGTATCTCTATCCACTGAAGACACCTATCCTCACTACCCTAGCTAATGGATCTCTATCCATTGGATATTTTCATTCTTTATACTATGTCATCTTCAAATCTGTCTTAGATATGTACTAAATACAGTCCTTCAATCTAGCACAAATCTGCTAAATCTTTGTCTTTGGTCTATCACAAACATGTCCTAAAATCTGCACCAAATTCTATTCTTGAATCTATACTAAACACATTCCTTCGGTATAGCATAAATTTATCCTCTGATCTGCACTAAACATAGTCCTTCGATCTAGCACAAATCTATCTACAATATTTGTCCTCAAGCCTTAACTCAAAGCTTGACTTAATCATAAATCAACTCTATCAAATCTACCCCAAACCTTAACTCAAGATTTGAGCAAATCAATCAATCAACTCTACTCTCAAATCCTCTCAAAGACTTATCTTAAATTTGCCTTGTAAGCTTCCAAAAAAACTCACACTAATATGTCCACAAGTACTCTCTAGAACTTGTCAAAATTTTCTCAACAAGTCCTCACTAGAACTTGTTCAACTATGCTCTAAATAGGTATTGTAAGCTTCCATAAAAGCTCACACAAATCTATCCACAAGTCCTCTCTAGAACTTGTCCAAATTTGCTCAACAAGTCCTCACTAGAACTTGTCCAATCTCATAGAAATTGTAGACACCTAAAACACGTCATGTCGAAAGTGACTACTCATATGTGACATACTACAAGACCATATGGAAGATCTTGGACATACTCCAAGATAGAGAAGTGGTTCTAACAACTTAATTTGGGTCCTTGGTCTAATCAGTTTGAACTGTAGTGGAGACCTCCGGTCTATAGTCTGAACCGTAGTTAAGACCTGTAGTTTACAGTCTAGGCCGCAGTTGTGACTTGTGGTCTAAACTAAAGTTCAGTTGGCCTTCATCCGAGCCAAATATTTTGGAACAACCACTTATTCTAGAAGAAGGTAGTTGAAGGACAAAATATTCTAGAGGCTTCCAATCCAACTATCCCAACTACCTCTTCTTGATCTTGGCTTCTCCATGAAGCCACCCCTAGCCCTTGGGTAGTCCTATAAGTACCCCTTAGAATTAGGGCAAACCATAAGAGAATACATTAGAGATTAGAGTAGCAAAGCCCTGTTAGATTATAGAATTATTTGAATACACTAAGAGAGCCTAGTTGCCATTCACTTTCCAATTCATCAAGCATCATGACAATTCATGCCATGGATGCCCTAAGGAGCTAGAATGTCAAGAAACGTAAATTCAAACAAACAGAGGCCCAACTGTGCAATTCAACCGCCAAACCTATCAAAGGATACTGAGGTGACCCTTGATCATGAATTTTACAAGGAAGATCAAGCCCAAAACCCTAAATTTGGAGGACAAAACCACTTGATTGCTCACCGTGGCTAACAGTCGTGGTGTACAGTGTAGATCGCTCATCAAAGTTGTAGTTTGCAATAGGTGACAGATCTCCTTAATGTTTCTATTTCAATATGCTTAATTAGGTTAGATTAGTCATTTTAATTGTTATTTTGGTAGTTTAGAGATTCGGGCTGGCTTAATTAGGGATTATAATAATTTTACTTCATCATAGCAAGTAGAACATCAATGGCTTATTTTCATGCTATCTACTTTTATTCCATGCAATTGATTCAATAGATAAATAGCTGCACTTTCTACTTTCATGTTTCTAATAATATTCATGAATCTTGCACAAGTTTAATATGTTTTATTCATCTTCTTGATTTCATAGTTGTTATGAAATATTTATGCATATTTTCCTCAAAGGGCCTCATCATGAGAGGTTGCATATTTTTTTAATGCTTTTGTGTTGTTTCTTGATCATAGGAAACAGGTTCGAAGGAGATTTAATCATTTAATTCCTTCCTCAATGCGAAGAAGAGGGTCAACTCCATCCTAGAGCAGTTTGTGACTATTTATAGAGCCTTAGTATTGTGCCTACCCTGTTGGGGGCTTTGGAATTGTATCAATTATATCAACATCTGGGTGATCTTGAGAGGGGCATAATTGTAACCGATATTCATTTCCAATATTAATAAAATAAAATAAAAATCCATTTTATTGTTATATGCAATCTTGTTTATCATTTTATGCTTTTATGTTGATTCTGATTGATGTATTAGATAGGTGCATGCTTTTTGGATAGGTCAAAAGGTGATCACGGTGGAACTCTGCATTTCTTGCATTTGATCTCTAATTTCTTTATGTGATGAGTGTCGTCAATCACATCATTTAATCATTATAATTGTCAATCCAGGGTGGTGTCCAAGGCTATATACGAAAGGAGATATAGGCAGCTTTGAAAATCAGCTCATTCAAAAAAATAGGCTTTATTGGTGGGACAAGTTAACCTTGGGGGTTTTGGTGTCACTTAAATCCTATAAACTGAAATTGAATTCTAATTACTCTTGCAGAATCAAAATTACAGGAATAGAAAGATTGCAAAAATAAATAAAACCTGATTACTTTTGTAGAATGAAACCTATTTACTATTGCAGAATATAAATGACAAGAAAAGGTAGTTGCAGGAAACTGAAATCTAACTAAATTTGTAGAAATATCACCTATTTTACTCTTGAAAAATGAAAAGAATAACAAGAAGATGAAATAGCAAAAAATAAAACACACAAGCTAACAACTGATCAACAAAATGGATTAAAGCAGGAAATAATCTGCTGGAAACAAGGGAAATTCAACAATGCTACAAATTGATGAATCAATTAACACTCACTCTCATTAACCTAGGTCCAAATCACAAATCTCTATGCACTATTAGCTAATGAACAGAAAATGAAATATGACAAGTCTCTGCTAATCTGCTACAGCAAAAGTTGCAGAAAAACCTGTCACCAATAAGCCTTCTTCTAAACCTAGAAGTGGCCCTTGCTCCCTTGTTCCAGAAGAAGGCAGAAAAATTCTCTCTTAACTACTTAAACACTCAGACATTTAATGGGACAAAATATGAATGAGAAATCCTGCACTTTATTTAGTCTCAAGCAACATTACAATATTTGTAGGAAAACCTCTAAAAACTGCAATTTGCCACAGATCTACTTTCTTACCACAAGTCCTATCCTTATTCTCTACTTCTCTACCTCTCTACCTGGCTCAACCAACATGGGAGCCTATTATTTATAACATTCTATTACATATGCCAATCCGTTCTATTGTTGCCTTTTAGGGATTTAGCAACTGTTCTGAAGAAGTCTTCCTAAAATGCAAGAAACTATTATGCTGCAACATATCCATTTTCCTTGTTGTGTGTCATCCATTGGGAGAAATGCATTGGAAGGGGTGAGAAAACTCCTCATACAGCTAGATCCATCTTCATCTCACCATTTTCCACCTTTTTGACCATTCTGTTTATAGTTTTGACCAAAACTGGTCCTGTTCTGCTCATTTCAGAGCTGCTCCGGAATATCTGGCAGTTTAACCATTTTGACCCTTATCCATACACCATATGCGCAAAAAAGCGAGTTTGACCAGCTAGGTAGTCTTCCTAAGTCCTTAGAAGACCAATTCTATAGTATTTACATGTTGGAATTGACAAATTCCAAGCCATGCTATTTATTGATAGCTGGCTGGAATTTGTATGATTGTTTCCAGATTTCTTGCAATTCAATATTTTTGACTGGTTGCTCCTATTTGGATCACGTGGAAGTGTTGTCAAGTGGAGAAAGAGTCACTCCTAGCCTCCCTCAACTATTTCCAAGTGTTTCCCACATATTTAATTGACAAATTCCATGCCTTCCTTCATAGTGACAAGTGGCTGGAATTTGTATGGACTGTCACCTATTTTTTACAGCAGTCAAAACATGCCCAACTGCCCTTTTGGAGTGCTTATAACTTTTGCCTCGTAACTCCAATGTACACAAAATTTTACCCACATGTTCTTGGCTATATGAATTACATCTGGTTCAATTTTTAGCTCTTAAATCCTCAGGAATTACTCCCAGAATTGTTGTCAAGTTGGCCTCTAACACAGATTTTTACCAGAATTTCCAGCTATCAAAAAGTGTGAAACTGTCATTTTGTGGGCCCCATAACTTCCAGATTATTTGTCCATATGCCTTCAAATTTGGGTCATGTGTTCTCTCCACTATGAAATATCATTGGTATGAATTTTGTTCCTTAAATTGCTTTGGATCATTCCCAGTAGATCCCCAATGTTCCCCTTACTCCCCACCCCAAAAAAACCCATAGTCCCCAAGGCATGAGCTCCAAAATGATGTAACCTTCATAACTTTTTATCTACAGCTCGGATTGACTTGATTCAAAAAGAAAAGTTGTAGTTCTCGATGAGAGGAATCTATCCATACCATCAAAATGTAATTTTACTATAGTATGACATCAAAATTGACATGATACTCATTTTTGACCTTTTACAAGTAAAATGCTTAAAATAGTCAAAATAGGGGTATAATGTTTCTAACATAAAATCATGTAAACAATTAACAATTAATATATTCTAATCAACTATTTGGCAATTTAACTTTGTATATTTAATAATATGGCAGTTTTTATATGTTAACCATAGTGCAAAAATGAGGCATTTCTCGGCCTCATCATTCCCCCCAGCTTGAACTGATGCATGCCCTCATGCATCCTAGTAGGCCATAGCAATATGCAGGTTTTATCCTGTTAAACATATTTTGCCACCTGAGAATTTTATTCTTGTTGTACTAAACATTTTCAATTAGCACAGGTATTTCATTTTTTGTATACAACCTTGCAGATTTTGTAGTTCCTGCAATTTTTTTCTTTCCTTCCTTTTTTTTTTTTTCTTTTTTTTTTATGTTGCTCTTTATTTTTTTCCTTGCAATTTCTAATGTGCCCTACTATTCTGCAACATTTGCAGGAATTTTTGGCACACTTTGTCTCGGTTTGAAGCCTGCTTTGGAATGAGACTATTGTTTTGAAGATGCTTCGAAATTTATTGCAGTAGGAGTAAAACAAAATCTTTAGGTGTTGAATTTTCCATGCAACTAAGGGTAGAAGGGGGTGTTTCTTGACATTTTTAACTTGCCAATATTATATGAATAGTTTATGCCAAATATTGATTATCATACACTAAATGCTAAATGCTCACTATGACTTAAATGCAAGAAACACATACCTTACTGTTCTGAAAATTGATCATGCATCTTACAAACTGCTTCTGATGATTCTTAGCATGCTATCTGAAAATATAAACATAACACATGTGCAGTGTGAGATTTGTACAATGGTGGAACAATGATGGGTGGATCAACAAGGCAATGCACGTCGAAAAACTGGTTTTCATGCAAGCCAATTCAATAGCGCCTTCGAGAAGGTTTTCACTACCAAATTATTCATTTTTTCTTTCCTTTTTTTCATTTTTTTTTTGTTTCATTTTTTTCATTTTTATTAGAAGAGGTTGCCATTTCTGGTTTTCAACCAACTTCTATATTTTCAAGGGCTTCAATGAGATAGAATGTATCTCATGAGGCTGCAATGTGAGATAATTTCTCTCATTCTTATTTGGATAAGAACAATCCTTATTCTGCAAAAACATGTCAATTTTTTCTGTATGAAAACATCTTTTTCAGCTAAAATCTGCAACAATGATGCAACCTTCCTTCCATACAAGTAGTAAGAATCTTCTTGTGTCATCATTGTCTCTGTATTTTTGGAAATGAAGTATTGACCTCATTAGTTCTTCTCTCTGCTGAAATTGATGCATATCCTCATATATCTTCATTTTATGGGACATGCCTTATGCTACAATTTTTTTTTCTTTTTCTTTCATTTTTTTCTTCTTTTTTTTCTCTTTTTTTGTTTTTTTTCAAGATTCAAAGATATGATCATTTGGAATATTTTTCAGAAGAGGAAGCCTCTTCTACCTTATGCAAATGTAACTATGTGAAATATTGAGCAAATTCCACCTTTGTTAGTGGTTGATGGTACACCTGTAAAAGATGTCCATTCACCACTAATGTCCTCCTTAAATCATCAATCGAAGAAAGTTGAACAACTTCATTCTCAAACTCCTCTGGTGCATCCTTGCTGCTCTTAATGTGATCATCATGCCACATTTTCCAATTTTGTTGAGTGAACTCTATTTGGTGAAGTGCTTCCAACCAAAGTTCATCAAATGCATTCAACTGCAAAATCTATTTTTTCTGTACCTGCAACAACTCAATACCAATTGCTAAAGATGCATAAAGTGTTAGTAAAGCATCATGATGACATTCATGTGGTAAATGAAGAAAACTATTTTGTACTGGAATGGGTGACAATTTTTCAAAATTTTGCTTTTCATCATTCCATAATAATTGTTGAACAATAGTTGGTTCATCTTTAAAATCTGAAATATGAACATTTTCAGCAAAAATAAACTTTTTGGATGAATCCAACTCTTCTTCATTACCCTTTACAACTATGGAGGCCAAAATTGAAATATTCTTTTCATTTTCCTTATGTGATTCAAGAAATTGTGAACTTCCTAGACAATCATACTTAGGTGGAGTAAGTTTTCTTGCAAGCAAGTTTACTGATTTTCCACCTTTTTGTATGGGTTCAAGATATACTTTCTTCTTTTTCCTTGATTTCTTAAAACACATTTCTTGAACAATATTATTAATGATTGGTACATCTTTAATAGCTTGAAGTAAAGGGATTTTAACAATAAAATGTGTTAATTCCTTTATCCAATCTGATTGTGAAGATGTCAATTTTGATATTTCAAACTGTTCAAGACATGGTACTTTCTTTGATGAGTCATATTTTTCTTTTTCTTCTTCTTGTTTCAGTGCAGATTTGTTTTCATGCTCATTTATTTTAGCTCCTATTTCTACACTGGTAAGTGGAATATGTTCAAGAAGTGGTTTTGAACACAACTGAGTTTTATCATAGTCACAAGCATTTATTATGGTTGTATTTTTTGATTCAGCCATAGATACAGGGGTTACCTATTTAACATTGTTGGGATTGGCCACAGGTTGAGCTGAAAATAGAGTTTGTTTTTCCTTTTGTTGTTGTTGTCCATGAGAGAAACTATGGGTATGAGTGGGCAACAAATTTGATTTCTATTTTTGATAATGTTGCTGCCCTTTGTACAGTTTTTGTTGTTGTACCCATTGATATCCCTGTAGTTTTGGTTGCAACCATGGTGGATGTTGTTGATTCCATTGTTGTTTCATCCATCCATGTTGAGACCATTCTTGGGAATATGCCCATGGTGGTTGACTCCAACATTGTTGAAGTGGACCTATAGCAGACCATGGCATATACCAAGGATTATTTCCCCAATGTGTAGGAAATTGAGAAGCATTCTGATATGGAAACTTAAGAAAATTATCTCCTTGTCTTTGTCCTACAAAGTTGTATTCTTTCATAGGTTGAGACTATTTTTCAAAGACACTTTTGAGTTCTGGTAACAAACTACATTGATTTGTGGGGTGTCCTTTTTGACAAATGCTACAAGTAGCAGGTATAAATGTTTTGTTCAAAGCACAGTCATGAAGAGAGTGTTGCTTCTCATTACATTTTGAACAATAGATGATTGAAGGTTCAACAGATTCATTCTTTTCATCTACTGCTTTATCAAGATGTACTAAAATATCAACCTCTTCCATGCATTCTTTCAAATCATTTGTGTTACTACCAGTTTTGTTTTTTCTATGCCTTGAATGAGAATAATTTTTACAAAGTTTAATGATTTCCTGAAATTCAAGTGCATTTGCATCTCCTTTCCCTAAGATATCCAATGCATCCCTAAATTTATCTTGCAGTCCTCTTAAGAATATGACTTTGCAAATTTTAGGTTCAACACTTCCACATCTCTTATGAACAAAAGAAAATTTGTCTAGATAGTCTTCTAAGATTTCATTTTCCTCTTGTTTCATTGTAAGAAATTCATCATTTTGATTCTTGACTTGACAATATTCTTGGTATCTCTCCAAGAATATGTTTTCCATATCATCCCAAGTTCTAATTGAATCAGGTGCTAAGGTGATAAACCATCGTAGAGCTGACTCTTTAAGAGTGGAAGGAAATAGTTTGAGCTTTTGATTGTCATTAGTGTAATCATGAGCTTGACATACAATTTTAAACTCAAACAAAAACATATCAGGATCTTCAGATGTAATTCCCTTGAAAGTTGGTAACACTGAAGGTGAAATGGCCTTCATGGGAGCATATTGATTAAGATCTAATTGAATGGGATTTTGAAAAGTTTTGGCAGGTGCACTAGTTGTACTAGGATAGAACACATTACTAGCTCTCCCTAGATTCTCTTGTGACACTTCCATTATAGGTTCCCAAAAACAATTATAAATCTTGTCAAATTTTCCTGAGTGTATGGATTTGTCAAGAGAAAGTGGTGTTGAACTACTGATTTTTCTTTCTTGTAATAATTTCTCAAAGGATCCTGCAGTTCTTGAAGTGGATGATTGTGATTCTTTGAAAATTCCAACATTTTTGGAAATAAAAAATTTAGACAATTTTGACATAATTTCAACCTCTTGTAAAAAAATTTCTTCCTATGGTTTCTTGCTTATTTTCTAAATGGGCTGAAATGCAATTTACCAAAAATTATTACTTATACCAATCATTTATCCATATTTCACTCTGAATTTCACAACTTAGCACAATTAATAATTATTGGGTTGCTTTTACCTTCTAACAACACCGTGGTCCCTAGAAACGGTGCCAAAAATGATGAGTGTCATCAATCACACCATTTAATCATTATAATTGTCAATCCAGGGTGGTGTCCAAGGCTATATACGAAAGGAGATATAGGCAACTTTGAAAATCAGCTCATTCAAAAAATAGGCTTTATTGGTGGGACAAGTTAACCTTGGGGGTTTTGGTGTCACTTAAATCCTATAAACTGAAATTGAATTCTAATTACTCTTGCAAAATCAAAATTACAAGAATAGAAAGATTGCAAAAAATAAATAAAACCTGATTACTTTTGCAGAATGAAACCTATTTACTATTGTAGAATATAAATGACAAGAAAAGGTAGTTGCAGGAAACTGAAATCTAACTAAATTTGTAGAAATATCACCTATTTTACTCTTGCAAAATGAAAAGAATAACAAGAAGATGAAATAGCAGAAAATGAAACACACAAGCTAACAACTGATCAACAAAATGGATTAAAGTAGGAAATAATCTACTAGAAATAGGGAAAATTCAACAATGCTACAAATTGATGAATCAATTAACACTCACTCTCATTAACCTAGGTCCAAATCACAAATATCTATGCACTATTAGCTAATGAACAAAAAATGAAATATGACAAGTCTCTGCTAATCTGCTGCAACAAAAGTTGTAGAAAAACCTGTCACCAATAAGCCTTCTTCTAAACCTGGAAGTGGCCCTTGCTCCCCTATTCCAGAAGAAGGCATAAAAACTCTCTCTTAACTACTTAAACACTCATACATTTAATGGGACAAAATATGAATGAGAAATCCTGCACTTTATTTAGTCTCAAGCAACATTACAATATTTGCAGGAAAACCTGCTAAAAACTGCAATTTGCCACAGATCTACTTTCTTACCACAAGTCCTATCCTTATTCTCTACTTCTCTACTTCTCTACCTCTCTACCTCTCTACCTGGCTCAACCAACATGGGAGCCTATTATTTATAACATTCTATTACATATGCCAATCCGTTCTGTTGCTGCCTTTTAGGGATTTAGCAACTATTCTGAAGAAGTCTTCCTAAAATGCAGCAAACTGTTATGCTGCAACATATCCATTTTCCTTGTTGTGTGTCATCCATTGGGAGAAATGCATTGGAAGGGGTGAGAAAACTCCTCATACAGCTAGATCCATCTTCATATCACCATTTTCCACCTTTCTGACCATTCTATTTATAGTTTTGACCAAAACTGGTCCTGTTCTGCTCATTCTGGAGCTGCTCCAGAATATCTGGCAGTTTAACCATTTTGACCCTTATCCGTACACCAGATGCGCAGAAAAGTGAGTTTGACCAGCTAGGTAGTCTTCCTAAGTCCTTAGAAGACCAATTCTATAGATTTTACATGCTGGAATTGACAAATTCCAAGCCATGCTATTTATTGATAGCTGGCTGGAATTTGTATGACTGTTTCCAGATTTCTTGCAATTCAATATTTTTGACTGGTTGCTCCTATTTGGATCACGTGGAAGTGTTGGCAAGTGGAGAAAGAGTCACTCCTAGCCTCCCTCAACTATTTCCAAGTGTTTCCTGCATATTTAATTGACAAATTCCATGCCTTCCTTCATAGTGACAGGTGGCTGGAATTTGTATGGACTATCACCTATTTTTTACAGTAGTCAAAACATGCCCAACTGCCCTTTTGGAGTGCTTATAACTTTTGCCTCGTAACTCCAATGTACACCAAATTTTACCCACATGTTCTTGGCTGTATGAATTACATCTGGTTCAATTTTTAGCTCTTAACTCCTCAGGAATTACTCCCAGCATTGCTGTCAAGTTGGCCTCTAACACAGATTTTTACCAGAATTTCCAGCAGTCAAAAAGTGTGAAACTACCATTTTGTGGGCCCCATATCTTCCAGATTATTTGTCCATATGCCTTAAAATTTGGATCATGTGTTCTATCCACTATGAAATATAATTGGTATGAATTTGGTTCCTTAAATTGCTTTGGATAATTCCCAGTAGATCCACCAATATGCCCCTTAACGCAGATTTGCACCTGTTAACAGCTCTAGAAAAAAACTAAGGCATGAGCTCCAGAATGATGTAACCTTCATAACTTTTTATCTACAGCTCGGATTGACTTGCTTCAAAAAGAAAAGTTGTAGTTCTCGATGAGAGGAATCTATCCATGCCATCATAATGTAATTTTACTATAGTATGACATCATAATTGACATGATACTCATTTTTGACCTTTTACAAGTAAAATGCTTAAAATAGTCAAAACAGGGGTATAATGTTTCTAACATAAAATCATGTAAACAATTAACAATTAATATATTCTAATCAACTATTTGGCAATTTAAATTTGTATATTTAATAATATGGCAGTTTTTATATGTTAACCATAGTGCAAAAATGAGGCATTTCTCGGCCTCATCATATTTTTTCTATCATAAGGTGCAAATCGTAGATTACAGCTACAGTTTCATTGTTGGCCCACGACTTCAAAACATAGTCTATTGTATGAACTGCACATCATACTTGTGATTCACAACAGACACAACAAATATTAGGGAGCCAAAGCTTGATCGGATGAGGACCTGAGGTAGGCCCCATTTTTCACTCTCTATACTTTTTATTTTGTCTGTGTTTTCCAAAAAGCAGAAAAGGGGAAATCTAATTAAGACACTAAAAAAGGAAATGAATTAGGTCTTGGGGTTTCTTTTTTTTAGTTTGGATAGGTGCTTCTAGGAACAACAGACCTCTGAGTGTAGTCCACCCTAGAATCCAATGTGCTAGGTTTAAATTGTGTGTTGGTTTGCATGTTTGAGGCCCAATTAGAGGCTATATCATTGTAATTTGCATTTTCAAAAATTCATATAGGATATAGCATGCATTCTCTAAAAATAAAATGTTTATTTTTGCATATCATATAGGAAATAATCATTCATATTGTATTATGCATTTTCATTTCTATGCAAAGATTAAAAAGAACCACACACAATATTTCAGTTAAACGCTAGTGAATTGGGAGTGACATCCAACCACTAGTAGGGTTCAACAACGATGGAGGTGACTTCCATACGTTGGACCAAATCCTATGTACCCTTGGATACTAGACCAATACCGAATCCAAGAACCTTTTTTACCCTAGAAAATTTATATGTATTCTCTTCAAAGTGTATAACGTTGACTAGGGGAAAATGGGTGAGGATCTAGGAGGACCTGTGCTCCCTGACTATGTGTGGGCTTCATTACCATACATTATAGGTTGTATTACGTGACTTGGAGTTCATAGCAATTTTTTGAGTTGCGAGTATACAGGTGAAAGCCAATTAAACTAATAATATCATCCAACAAGATTTCAAACATGATAAGGAGTTCTTTACTAACACAACAAATTTGAAACATCATCAAATAGTTTAGGGCTCAAATTTAAAAATTTAATACAAGATAATCACCATTATATACCTTGTTTGCATAATAAAGAATAAAACCAGAAACTAGGTGTACCATGGTGGAGACACGAGGTGGTCGACAAAGGCATAAGCCTGATGCCAATGACCAAGCCCTGATAGATTCACAACAACATATGTAGAACCCTTGCCCACATGTGCTTCCCGAACATCGTTTGATGAGCATTAGAGGATACAATTCAATACAAGGGAAACCTATTAAGTGTATCATTGATAGAGGAGTTTTTGTGCATTCTTCTAGACACAAAATAGAGCATGGAGCCTCTTAGCATGAGGGTGTTCCACTCAAAATTCATTACCAAGATTGCATTGCACGTGTTTCCATGGGATCGACCGAAGAGTATGTTATACAGGGGTCCAATTTGGTATCCCTATGTCATAGGTTTGTAGGAGGATCCATGGCTCCACCTTCAGAGTACAGACAGGATTGAGACCCGTCCATTTAGTGGTATGTAGATAGGATCACCACTGAGCATAGGCCTATGCAGACTTTCACACATAGTGAACCTCAAAATATCACTATTTATATAGCCAAGGTGGGAGCCAATGGCACACCACTACATGAGCGATGGATATCCAAATAGTTAGATGGCTTAGGTATCATCCTTGAGCAGTTAGGCTATAAGCCTTCGGATCCACACACTCATGCCTTGAGTGAGCATAGTAGGATTTCTATTAGGACTGCTAGAGAGCATGGAGAGGCTTCCAAGTGCCCTCATGTGACACATCCACCATCTATGCATGGTGGCATAGAGCACAGGGCTTAGTATGATTCCAATGCCATCTTCAAGGACAAAGGCAAAAGCATTGTAAATCAGTTAGATGGGTACATAACCCATAAGGTCGCTCACACAGAGCATGCATACCAGAGGCCTATTATGGTTGATCATCTTGATAGATTACACAGACTTGTATCTGAGTAGCAACAACAACTCCTCCAAGATCAATTGGAGGATACTCGCCTAGAGAGGCAACGCATCAAAGATGAGAATATTTAGGCATAGAGGCTCTTTAGACAAAGACTATATGAGCAACACATGCATGAGGAATGCATCCTTAACCAAAAGGAGCACGTAGAGCAGGAGGATAGGCTATCTAGAGCTATTCTATACACTCACATGGAGAACAAAGAGTACATTAAGAGAAATACTTTTTCACAAGTCAATGTGTAGCAGGAGCATAGAGACGCTCACACTCATATTAGTACCCTACAAAGGGAATGGCTACCACTATTTAAATATGAGAGACAACAACAATATGAGTAATAAGATGGATATAGATCCAATCAAGAGTATCGTAAAAGGCTCCCAAGTTGAGAAGAAGAGCAACTTCCTCCACTTCGATAGAGGAAGAATGTACCTCCAAGACCGCCCCCTCATCATCTTAGGGAGGAGGACTTTCTATCCTCGTAGGCTTATAAGGCCTTAGCTGAGAAGGTAAAAGTAATAAAGAAGCAAGACATGGTTCTTCAAAAGCCAACATTAAGAACAATTCATAATGAGCCTTTAGACTCCTCAGTGCCTACTCCAGCATATCCCGATCATTTTGATATGCCTAGGTTAGATAAATTTAAAGGTGATGAAGACATGCAAGAGCATGTAACAATATTTCTAGATGCATGTTTCCAAATTGCAAGCAATGATACCTTGTTGTTGCATACATTCATTACAACCCTATCAAGCCCAACCCAAGATTGGTTCAATCAGATGAAGAATTATAGTATCACCAACTTTGGGCAGCTGGCTAACGCTTTCCTTGAATGCTTTTATTTTGGCATCAAGAAATAGGCTAACCTTTCTGATCTGGTTGTGCTAGCTCAGTGTGATGATGAGCCAATTGAACAGTATGAAAAGAGGTGGAGGATATTTATGGCAAAGTTGTTATTCCCTATTATTGCTATAGAACTGACCTGAATGTTCACCAAGAGTTGTGCCAAGCACATCTTGTTATTATTGCAACTATAGTAGTATCCAACATTCGAGGAAGATTTGGCGTAAGCCAAAGTAATTGAGGATGTCAAGCTGCAAGAAGGTAACTTGAAGCTCAAGAACAGGAAGGAAGGGCACAAGAAAATCTCCATGAAACAATAGGGTAAGCAGGCCCATGTAAATTAGGTGGTGCTAAACCTCCAAAAAGAGGATAAGGGGTAACAAAAGTAGAATTATCAAGCCCAACCTCCTCCTACATATTACGAAAAGCATAATAATAATTATAAGGACAAAAATAAAGAACAATATCGAGCTCACCAATTCATGCCTTTGACAGAATCATGGACATCAATATTCCATCAATTATACAAGGCTAAGGCATTCATACTACACGAGGTTAAGCTGGTTGATCCTAATAAGCCCAAGTCAAAGAGGTATCAGGATGATCTATTTTACATCTTCCATCGCACGAATGACCACGACATCGAAGTGTGTTGGTCCTTCAAACATATTATGTAGAATATAATTGATAAGGGTAAGCTTGTAGTGCCACATAATATGCTAGCACCCAACAACAAAAACATGGGGATTTATAAAAATCCATTACCAAACCATGAGGCACCATGCAACAACGTTGGCCAAGTCAACCAAGTGCAGGTCGAACCGCCCACCTAGGGGTTCTTAGGCATGGTGAATGTTGTTACTAGACATGGGATATATGAGTAGCCAAATCAAAATCATGCTCCCATTAGGATACAAGCTACACTAAATCAGTGGCCAACTCGGAATATTCTAGGTCCATCAACGATACCGATGGTGACCATACAGAGTAGGTTGGTCCAAAACTTGCATACAACTCCTACGAAGTTGTATATATATGAACTGATATAGCAGTCCCCTAGGCACATGGAGACTCTCACGGACATTCTAAAGTCCATTGAAGTACAATCTCAAGATGATAAAACATTTACCAATTTTGTGGGCTATGTACAATAGTTCCAAGATCCAATGATCTAATTTTATGATCATGAAATTAGGATGGTTCCTACAGATACGACTGACCCGCCATTGCTTATCATTGCATGTGTTAATCACATGCCATTCAAGAGGGTCTTGATTGACATTGGTTCATCGATCAATATAATAACGACCAAGGCATTGAGTCATCTAAAACTACCTAAGTCACATATTGTGCCCACCACCTTCACATTGAGAGCATTTACCGATACCCTATGCTCCACGGTTGGCATAATTATCCTACCTATTCAGGTAGGCCTAAATACCATCCCTATGATGTGTCATGTGATTGAGGGTGCCATGCAATATAAAATCCTACTTGAGAGGCCTTGTATTTGATAAATGCATTACATTCCCTCTATATTACATCAATGTGTAAAATAGTTGCATGAGGGATGGGTTCACATAGTATCGTCAAGCGAAGAACCTTTCAAGTTCATGAACCTAGTAGATTTATGTGGGGGTTTCAAACTCCCATAAATGCACCTGGACATCCAAACTGCATCGTTGGTTAACAATCCAGGAGATAAACCAACAATACGTGCTCAACCATCGACATATGTATCACACATATCTGAGCACACTACTGCTACTTCACTGAAACCATCTACATCAGTGATGCTTCGGGATGATAGGAAGTTAAAGGTAAAAATAAGTAAAAATGAGAAGAAGCATGTGCCCGAACAAGTTGCCAATGAGGCTTCCATCCCCATGGAAGTGGAGGAAGCCCAAGATAAATCCAAGGAGATACCTTAGCCTGCCTCACCTGCATCATCAGTAGGGTCATATGCACCACGAGTGACTGTACATCTCACCAACATAGGATTAGGTGAGTATATTATGCTTTGGACTAATTCTGGCACAAGAGATGGGTCGACCGCATGCTCATAGTTTTTGGTTGGATCAATAGTGCCATTGGGAGAGCCACCCAATCAAACTAACTTCATCTACATTGGGCTGGATCATCTTCCACTGTAAATGCCCATGGACGAAGATGATGATGAACCTTTTGCAGCAAATGTTTGTTACCTATCCAACTCGAAGTACTCCATGTGTATTTTTGAGTTATATCATTGGTATGGATACGACCTTGGTCTTTTTGAACAAGGATGTAGGACTCCTCTTGAGATGTGTTATCAGCTACCAACTAATAGATTCGAGCTAAGGTTGCAGATACAAGGACAAGATGATTTTCTCACAGTATCCTTAGATCACTTGTACCTTATTCTAGGGGACAATGTGGATTTCAACCCATATCACCCTAATCCTTCTACATTCAAGAGGGATAGTCATATGGTGTCTTATGTCACCATAACGCCACCCAAGACGTATCATGAGAATATTTTGGTGGATAGTGAGTCATCACCCGACACTCAGTCAGGGTATGAGGCGGATCCGATTTATGAGGCAGTATCATATTTATAATGCTTATATCCGATTTTATTGGATAATGATGATAGTGATTAGGAAATTGCCTATATGGGGCCACATTTGCTAGAACGCCCCATTCTAATGGGGGCAAATGAAGGATTGTATTATGACAGTGATGAAGAATATGATTTAGAGAGAGCCTATCTAGGACCTCCCTACCTGTTTCACTGTAATGCACCTTATATGGCTAATGGCATCCATAGAGAGATAAATATCAATCCTTGCCTTAGGGGAAGACCACCAAAATTTGATGTGATCTATCACATGGTGTTTCCCCATCCACCTACCTACGTAGATATCCTTAAGTCAAATGATCTCATATTGCAATCAGTGCATATAGAGGATCCAATCATCCATAGTTATCATAGAGAGGACCCATTTGTGCCTATGCCATTAGAGCCAGATCTCGGGTATGAGAGCTGGATCGATGATGTAGAGGTTTGTCTATGTGATCCTGGTTATCAATTCCATTCCATAAATATGGTCTCTATTGATTTCACCACTCCACTTTGTAATCTAGTAGATCCATCCAAACCGCTACATTTAAATGTAGATGCTATCGACTGGGATCATGTTGACTTGCCTGTTGAGCCTGAATATTTCTTCCCTAATGAAGAAATATTGCAACTATTTCATTTTGCATCAGGCTATGCTTATGATGTCTATCATGCTGAGGGTGCTTCCGACGCGAAACCTATCAACCCAGCTAATGATATCCATTTGATTCCTACACCTCATCAGCTTGAGGAGGGATCATACATGTTAGTGGAGGAAACCTTCAATGTGGATGTCAGCAGTGATCCCACTATTTTAAGGAAGGTTAAATTTTGAGAGAGTCTCACTACATATGAGCATGCCATCATCATCCCTCTACTAAAAGAGAGACCTAATATTTTTTCTTGGACATACAAAGATATGCTAGGTCTGGACCCGAAATTGGTTACTCATAACTTGTCACTAGATCTAACAAAGAATTCGGTCAAGCAGAATATTAGAAATATGCATCCAACAGTATCCTTAATGGTGAAGGATGAATTGCAAAATTTTTTGGACATAGAGTTTGTAATCTCCATTGACTATCCAGAATGGGTATCCAATATGGTGCCCATAGGAAAAACTGATGGAAGGATCCGTATTTGTATAGATTTCAGAGACCTGAATAAGGCACCACCCAAGGATTCATTTCTATTATTGAATATTGATGCTCTTATGGATGCAACCATAGCTCATAATATGCTCTCCCTGATGGATGGATTTTTTGGTTACAATAAAATTCAGATTAAACCTGAAGACCAGCATAAAACTACATTTATAACACCATGGGGAACATTTTTCTAGAAATTTATGTCATTTTGTCTCAAAAATATTGGTGCCACATACCAGCGGGCCATGGAATACATATTTCATGGCTACATGCATAAGATCCTAGAGAATTATATCAATAACTTGTTGGCCAAGTCATTACTACGTAGTGAGAATGTTGAGGTCCTGATGAAGGTCTTAGATCGCTTGATAGAGCACAATGTTAGGTTGAATCCTAAGAAGTGTGTATTTGGTGTAACTTCTGGTAAACTATTAGGATTCATAATTTATAAACAAGGCATCGAAGTCGATCCAGTGAAGGTCAAGGCTATCTTAGAAATGTTTCCTCCCTCTAATATTAAAGAATTAAGAAGCCTTTAGGACAAAGTAGCATAGATAACGTGATTCATCACTCAATAAATATCGACCCATGAATCGATTGCTACATAAGGGGGTCCCATTCAACTGGGATGAGGACTTCCAAGCAACTTTCACTAAAATAAAGAAATACCTAGCGACATGGCCAATATTAGCTCCACCAAGGCTAGATGTGCCTTTTCTACTATATATCAGCAAACAAATTTGCATTATGGATCATATTAGCCCAAAATAACATGCAAGGAAAAGAACAAGCCATATATTATATTAGCCAAACCTTGGTGAGTTACGAGCTAGGGTATGCATATGTGGAGAAACTGTGTTTAGCAGTAGTGTTCGCTACCAAGAAATTGTGAAACTGTATGCTAAGTCATATGATATATGTAATATCAAAATAAAATACTTTGCAACATATGATTAGAAATATGTATCATAATACACATACTACAAAGTGGATCATGCTACTGATAAAATTCAACTTGGAATTCATAAGCCAAAATTCCATTAAGAGACAAGTCATAGTTGATCAACTGGTTGAGGTACCACTATCAAACAATAGGTCTCTGACCATTGATCTTCCATATGATGTGATCTTCATCATATCCAAAGCTCCCAAACCTAAATAACTAGAGAATAATGCTAACATGAATCTGTTCTTCAACGGTTCGAAGTGCGAGCAAGGAGGTGGTGCAGGACTAGTGTTTTCACGCCATAAGGAGCTCCAATGCCCTTGTCATTTAAACTAGACTTTTTGCGCACCAAAAATAATGCTGAGTATGAATCCCTACTGTTGGGCCTCCACACAGCCATTGCCATGCACATTAAGAGACTAAACATCTTTGGTGACTCCTTGATCATAGTCATCCAAGTTAAAGGGCTCTTTAAATGTCGATGTCCCATGATGAAATCTTATAAAGATCTTGTTGTTACATATTTGGATAAATTGGAATGGTATGACATCAAGTAAATCCCTCATTCATAAAATAGGTTCATAGAAACCATGGCATATTTGTGATCCTTAATCCCTCATAATCTATTTGCATATTTCACCACCATCCATGTCTAGACGCTCTCGCATCCTACAGTAGAGTGTGCAGCTTTTGATAATAAAATGTCAATCAACATGATTAGCATGGAGCTAAAAGCTGAATGGTTTTGCAAAACTAAATACTTTCTACAGAAGGCATCCTGGGGGTCATTAACCTCTCAGAGTCTGACGGGGAGTGGTACTACCATTCACCACAAGGTTATTTCCTAGTCTGCATTTGCAAAAGTAAATACATAAGGGGAGCAAGTCACCAGTCGAAGCTGAGGCTTGTCGAAGTTGGATGTCATAAATCCAAGACTTCTTAAAACTTGGTATAATCCCAAAGGGATTGTCGCCTATTGTAAAATACACATTCAAGTATAAAGTGACTAAATATGTCTTGCTAGGAGATATTTTGTACTGACAAGGTTATGATGGAGTTCTCCTTCTTTGTCTAGATCCCCAAGAGTCATCTTGGGTGATTTCTCAAGCTCATGATGGTACGTGTGGTGGCCATTTTAGCGACATGACCATTGTCAAGCGCATCCTTCAAATGGGTTACTATTGGCCTACTATGGAGAAGGATTACAATGTGTATGTCAAGAAATGCATCAAATATTAACATCATGCTAATCTTATGCACTTGCCATCATAGGCCTTACAACCCATTCAAGCAGCTTGGACATTTTCTCAGTGGGGATTAGATCTTATCGATAATATTTCTCCTCCATCATCAGGCTGACACACATTTATTATCAAGACTATTGAGTATTTAATAAAGTGGGTGGAAGAAATACCCTTAACAATGACAATTGGAGCTTGTATAGCATATTTTATACTAGAGCATATCATAAGTCATTTTGGGATTCCATACAAAATAATTTTGAATAATGGAACATCATTTAAGAATAAAACTGTGAGAGCTTTGACATCTAAATATAGAATCAAGCATAGTTTTGCAACTCCATATTATCTGCAAGCATACGAGAAAGCTAAGGCCTCAAAAAAGACAGTGGTAGCCATATTGAAAAAGATGGTCCAAGAAAACCACAAAAATTGGCATATCTAGCTACCCCTTGCATTATGGGCTTACAGGACTAGTATTCGGACACCCACTAGGGCAACACCATTTTCACTAGTATATGGCACAGAGGCCATTATACCCTTAGAGTTCAAAATTCCAATGTTGCACATCATATTGAAAGAGTTCATCGATGACAACACCACATGGCAAGCTCGACTAGATCAATTGATGTTAGTTGATGAATGTCATGTGAATGCCCTAGAGCATCTCTGTGTTTATCAGGAGTGACTAAAATGAACTTATAATATCAAAGTCAACCAAAGAGACTTTGAATTTGGGGATCTTATGCTCAAAGAGAACCAACAGAACTCTAATTTTTTGCCCGATATGCGAGATAATTTTGTGGCTAATTGGCTAGGACCCTATATCATATCTGAAAAAATTGGTTTAGGTACTTATCGCCTAACGTTTCTAGGGGGTGTTCAAGATCCTGAACCTCTCAACATTGTCCATTTTAAGGTGTTATATGCTTGAGATCGTAGCAAAAGGCACCAAGGGTTCCTAAAACCACTTGATCATGTTAGTTAAAAGCTCTGAGGGTTTTTCTTAAAATCGTTCGGTCATCCCAAAAAAGCCCCAAGGATTCCTAAGAATCACTTGGTCAATTTAAAGGCTCCAAATGCATCTGTTAGCTCTTTGGTCAATCCAAAAAGGCTCCAAGGGTTCTTAAAACCACTTGGTCAAATCTTAAAGGCTCCAAAGGCATGTACTCATCGTTTGGTCAAATATAAAGGCTCAAAATCAATAAAAATTATAAAATCAATAAAATCCAAAAAAAAATGGTAAAGCATAAAATCCAAAAATACATTTGCATTTGTATCTTGCATTTTCATTCACATATGCATTCACTTCATTGCATTGCAAATAGTTATTCTTTATCCGTTGCATTCTACATTAGAAGAGATTGTATTTTTTAGTCTTACAAACGATGCCATATTTGTGTTTCAATCATGCACCTTTGCATTTATCATAATCCACTGCATTCATACACAACACCTATTTCTATGAGATATGTGGGTATACCAAAATTTTCTAGTCACTCAGCCATACCTAGTGGGTCTCTCAGATTTTATAGAAAGCTTACTTCTTTTGTAGATGAGGTCACTAGTTGTGATAGTACTTGACACATCAGGATCACGTCACTAATCAAAACATTTAAAATATTACTAAGATAAGGGAGGATGAAAACTGCAAAAGTGGTCCTAGGTATTTAGATAGAAGGTTTTTATTACCTACTTATCTTGCAAATAGTTTGGTCTAGAGTGGTGAACCTTGGCAAAAGGACAAGAATTTCCCCTACTCATACATAGATACAAAGTTTAAATCTCAAAACCAAAGTTCAAAGTTCAAATCTAAAGTGATATAGTGAATCAAAAGCACTATACAAATCCCTTGCTCAAGTAAAACATGAGAAACAGTGATTTTTATCACTCGAAGTAAAATGTGAAAAACAATGAATTTTATCACTACATATGAGCAAATATAAAAAATAGGGTGAGAACTTGAATCCTTGGATTGTTCATTATTCAAAGCCATAGAGTGAACCCCAATCGTAGCAATGGGTTGAAAGAGTCCCACCTACTTCCGGAGTAGTAGTTCTATTGGGTGATCCCCAATCACAGTAATGGGTTGAAAGAGTCCCGACTATTCTTGGAGGGGTAGTCCTGATCAATTTGCAATATGAGCTAGCTCTAGGTGCTTGGGGTTGTCTAGCAGTATAGTCCAATCAAGTCTAAAATAAATGTGATACAAACATAAGAGGAATACGATATCACATATGGGTTGGAAGAGTACCGATTGACATTTGGAGTATGCCTATGGTCTATCTAAAAATACTCACGTGCACACATAGGGATAATGAATAGTTGGGCCATTCACGATGAAAGCCTTGTCCAATAAAAGCCTTGTATAGTTGGTATGTGACGTTTGAGAAGTCTACTAGGGTGTTTGAGTCTCATGGAAAACCTCAAAAATTTCTCTAATAGCAACAAAATACCAAATATCACAAACCATATAAATTAAAGTCATTCAAATCATCAAACTACAAAGTATCGAATCCATGATACATCATTACATAAGGTACAATCAAGATATAGGATAGATACTGGATGGATATCAAAAATGATATTTAGACGACCACTGACTATATTGTGCATATTTTTTTTAAAATACAAAAGAAAAATAGAGTGACATATTATATCATTTGCATCATACCATCTCATATCATTGCATTTCATATATGGGTGATTAATTGAGTAAATTCCTGTAATGAATATTTTCAATTACATTCATGATTTTTATACATTTTGTGGTGTCGTCCTTTAGATTATTAAACTCATATCACATTCATTCCTTGTTTTAAGTGATTAAAGCATACAGTTTCATTTACATTAGATTACCATCATGTAAATAAAGCATTACATACATTACACCAGCATAGCATGACATCATCACAAATTAAATGCATATAATAAAGAAAAATTAAATATGCATTTAAAAGTAAACATCGCATCCATATGCATCCATCATAAATAGCACATCTAAGCATCTAGATCACTGCATATCATCATCATCATAGAATAGAGTAGCTATTTAGTGCATGTCATCCATACATCACATCATATGAACATAGCATCAATATAAACATCTACATCCATGTGTATAAACATAAACATAAAACATATACAAGACATGTACAAATGATGGATTATAAATAAATCAATATCTCATATATAAATATGTGTATCAATGAGTACATCAAGAGTATATCAAAATTCCCATAGGCTACAACTATGTAGGTCCTCAACCTTACACTCAAAAATGGTACAATAAATATCTCAACAAATATGTACTATGGAGGGTTGACACCCCCGACCTAAGAGTCACCGCCATCACCCCTACCATCCCTGTGGCTCCTATGAGAGCTGGCTCCATGTGTACTAGATGACCTGCTTGTCCTCTTGGTATTGTGGATCTGGTGGTTAGAGCTCACGGAGGACTACCCTGTAGTCCTAGTCCTAGTTCACTGGGACCTTGAAGCATGTGTATCCTCTGGGACCTACCCATCAATAAACCTGATGTAACCCTATAGCTACTCTATGATGGATACCCTACCTATGTGCCTATCATTGCCCTCCTATACAAGGGTATGTAAGCATCGAATATCTATCATGGGGTTTTGGATGCCTAGTAGCAATGATGATGGTGTAGTTGGAGGTCCCATTATAGCCTAGGAGGATGAAGGATACCCCATTTATAATCTAATCATATCTCTCTGCAGTAGCCACACTCAGATGCACCTATGCCAAATTATGTACACTAGTGAGATCATGGATCTATTTCTCTATCCCTGTATCTCATGTTGTGAGAGTTATGATCTGCTCCTAGGCTTGTGCTAATTGCCTCTCCCTGTGAGCCAACTCACCTCCAGAGTAGCGATAGTAGTATCCCGCTATAACTACTAGGTCTACAACCTCCCTACCTGAATTTGAAGGTCAGTAACCTAAGCTAGTAACTACCCCACATCACTATCTAGAGGTGCCTCACCCTCCTCTAGGACCTCCTCCTCTACCTCAGTCTATGGAGCATCATCTACAGGGGCCTCTGCACCCCATCCACCCTTAGTCTATTGGCACACACTGCACCCCTCTGGATCAACCTCTGTCCCATCATCCACCTAGTCGAGGGGTCTTGATCCCTGCCACTGTAGTAGGGACCACCAAGTATCATACACTGGGGTGGTCCCAACCCTAGCAATGCCTAACTCCTGGAAGTCATCAGCCTCATCCTCAAGTGGCATCAGTTGAATCCAAGGTAGATCCCTCTCTAGCACTAGGTATCGATAGATGATAGGCAAATTTGGAATATCCTGTATGGTCCCAAACTAGCGGAGGACACATGAATAAAAATGATACTCATGGATCTCAGCCTTATGGCTGAGCAACCACCTGTCTCACCTATCCTGTTTTAGTATCTCGCCAACCTCCTCCCATATAGGGCAATTCATATATGGATGCCACTCTATGTCATCCATCTAGAGCTATGCAAATATAGTAATGTATTTATCAATGTCCCCAACGTGGGACCTACTCTAAAACCCCTCCTCCTCATGAGGCCAGCATGTTGTATAACACTGGAACACGTCAGGGATAGTAGTGATGACGAGTAGTAGGTTGATCGGTCACTTGAACCTAATATGTTTCTAGCCCTAGATCTAAAGCAACAGTCTATAGTTGATGCCAACTCGGATCCTGTGCATAGTCTGATATAACTCTTGATATAGTTGGCATAGTAAGGTGCTCCCCCAAGCCAAGAGTAGTGGTTGCTACATGGAGCTCTGTGTAACTCTCCTACCACTTATCAGGAGGTTCCAGGGGATCATCGCACCTAAGGAGTCTATAAGAATAATTTAAACAATGAGGTGCATAAATACAACCTCTCGAATGGAGAAGATGTGCTCCCCTTGCCAGTATCCAATGTGGACACCCCCATGATCAGCCCTACCCTGGGCATCCTCACTATGGTCACCAAAGATATCATCAAAGACATCCTCCTTGCTTCGAAAATAAGAGGAGGCGATGGGCTTGCCATCAATAGGGATCCTGAAGATCTGGTAGACATCCTCCAATGTGATAGTCATTTCACCTATGGGTAGGTGAAATGTGTTGGTTCGTACCTCCCAGCATTGGGCCAACGTAGTTATGTATGTTTGATCTACCCTAATTGTAGGTAGATCAAGCACATAGCCAAAGCCAACCACACTGAACTACTACCACTCCAGGTCAGTGAGCTATCCACGGAGGGTGTGTAGGAGATTAGGCTCCCTAGCTCTAGAGGTCAATTTTTGAAAAGAAATAGTACATAAGGAAAAATATAACTAAAAATAGCTAAAAAATGACCTAAAAATGTCAAAACAAATCTAAAAATTTCTAAAAACACAATAAAATGAAACAAGTGAAAAAATTTCAAGAAAATTTAAAAATGCATCCCATAAATGCAATAAATGGCATTAATTACCAAGAAAAATAAAAAAATCATTAAAATATGAAAAAATATTCCGAAGTTAGGAACCGTAGGCCAAAGTTGCGGTTCGCATAACGATCAAATTTTTGACCATTGGGATTTGAATCCCACTATGACTGATAGTTGCGATCCCCAATCTGACAATTGGAAATTGCACCTGCCAGCTACGGTCTAGTAACGTGACCTTTTTTGGGTCACTTCCTAGCCTGGCACCTAATACAAATTAAAATCTAATCTAACCTAGACTACTATGAGGTTCTTTACCAACAATTTAGTGAGGTTGATTAACCCATTACTTAATGAGGTTCATTTTTAAATTGGTAAGGAATGCACTGATTAAGTTTAGGGTTACCTTTCCCGCACCGATCCCTTTGATGGATGAAGGTTGTGAAGGGTCTACCATCAGGATGTGTATGAGGTCATCAAAAGTAGGTTCTAGTAGCATTTCACATCAGATATGCTTCCTCACCTCTCAGAGCTCTCCAGTTGCAAATCGCTTTCAAGGAATAATGAGAATTTTTCAAAATGGGAAAATTTAAATACCCTTTTCTAATTTTTTCAAACCACAGCTTAAAATCATGGTCCTAGAATTAGGTTTTGCGACCATAATCCTGAGCCATGATTCCCAAAATTTGAAATACCAATCGCAGACCATGCGCGTGGTTTGCAACTAGCATTAAATGCACTAAAATCCCACTATGGGAATATTTTAAATGATAAATTAGTGACTCCTAATAGATAAAAATCTCAATAAGAGTAATCAATTTAACAAATTTGGTGATTCTCAAGCACCAAGATCAATTAAAATTTCAAATTAACCAAAATAATCAAATAATCAAAAGCCAAATGCACCTCGTATTTAGTCATTTACCCTATACACTCAATAGTTGCAGCAACTGACGCTCCATGCAATCCGATGAGATGAGTAAATAACCATAAGGAAATTTGGGGAAAAAATTTCATCGTTGATTTAATATGCTTATTTTCAATCCCGAAGAAGGCCTTTAAGGTTGGATCGCTCCACGTGAATGAAGCGTTTCATATCATTTCTCCTATGACATATTTTCAACAAATCATCGACAAATTGATTCAACATAAATCTAATTAGGCATTGTATCATTTTGATTCCCTAAGAAGGCTATTGCAGCTCGACTACTCCATATGATAGGAAGTAATTACTATTAACAGTTGCAATCATAAGCTGAACTAAGGCCTAGACAAGTAATTAAAATGGTCAAATCTAAGTTTGTGCAGATCCTTCATGGTGGTCAAGTGACCTCATTGCTTTATTCATTGAAGAACACAAGCTTATACTGAGAGGGGGGGTGAACAGTATAAGACATATTTTTACTTTTTTCTTTATACATCAAAATAGTAAAGAAATATACCCAAAGCAATATCAAAGCAATGCACAATATCATCCACAAAGTGACACCAATTTTAACGTGGTTCACCCGGAATGGTTGGGCTACGTCCACAAAACTTTTCTCTAAAAGTTATCTCAAAGTTCTTTGGGAATCCTTCCCAATTACAATGTTTATGAGCCTCGGCCCAAAGGAGATACCTTCCCCCAATCAGAATTTATGAGCCTCTGCTCAAAGGAGATACCTTCCCCCAATCAGAATTTATGAGCCTCTGCTCAAAGGAGATACCTTCCCCTCTGCTCTGGAAATGATCCCTCAAAAGATCAACTGCCTCTACCTCTTGCTGGCACGTGGAACTCCTTTCCACTGAAGACCTCCTGTCCTCAATGCTTAGCCTAAGAGACCTCTGCCTTCTATGATCACGTCCACAGCAGCTCAACAACTTTGTACCAAACATAGTCAGTCGGTCTAGTACAAGTCTTCCTCTGTCTGTCAGGATCTGTCCAACTCTTGAACAAATCAATCCTCTACATACAAGCCTTCTCAAAGACTTGCCAACTATCCTCAGGTTCTTCTCATAGAACCAATGCACCTCTGTCCTCAAGTTCTCTGATAGAACTATCAAACTCAGCTCACAAGTCCTCTGCTAGGACCTGTCCAAATCTGCTCACAAGTCCCCACTAGAACCTGTCCAAAACTGCTCACAAGTCCCCACCGGAACCTGTCCAAAATTGCTCACAAGTCCCCACTGGAACCTGTCCAAAAATTGCTCACAAGTCCCCACTGGAACCTGTCCAAGAACTGCTCACAAGTCCCCACTGGAACCTGTCCAAAAACTTAGCAAGCTCACCAAGAAAAACTTTCTTAGTAGGAAATCACAAAGTGAATTGTTAGAGACCCAATGTGATTTGTCAAACTCATAGAAGCATAAAGAGAATTGTTAGAGACTCAATATGTTCTATACTCAAATCCCAATCTCAAAACTCAACTCAAATCAACTCAGCTCAATCTCAATCTCAAATCTGAAAACTCAACTCAATATCTGAAATGGATAGGATAGAATGTTTTCTTTCAAGAACATGAAACCCCAACAATTGCCAACTATGCAAAGAATCACATAACAATGATACTCATGTTCTTTTCACCATCAATTAGGGTTTCAACAACAATGCTCATCAAACAAGGTTTAGTCAACCAACACCATTCAACTCAACATCAACCTTGAAGCATTCAACCAATCATCACAAGAAAAGGAAACAAGTAGAAATCCTTTTCCCTCCAAAGATATTTGAACAAAATAGCCACCAACACAATATCACCAAATGCAAAGAATAACTTGCTCAAATCAACTCAATGGAGTAAGCCCAATATCATGAATCAAGTAAAGCAATAACTTGATCAAACAACCTCTATGGAAGCAACTCAACCATCAAACTCAAAACAGCCAACCAAGGGTTCCACCAACTCAATGCAAGTAGCTAGACTCACAAATATAAACCCTAGTGCACAAAGCTTCCACTATCTCAAACCAGAAATTATGCATTCACCAAAAACTCTCCTTAAGGATAACAATGCATAAGTAGTCTTCAACAAACCAGAAAATAGGATTTACACCTAGCCAAAGGATACCTAGTAGAATACCTTTTCACTCCAACCTTATTTCAGAAAACATACACCAATCATACTCATAAGAAGAATGTGCCCATACCTTATTGGAGTAGAAGATAATTGAACCTTCAATCTGTCACCACACACAACTCTCAAACTTCCAACCAAGTTAGGGTTAGAATAAAAAGAAATGAGCAATAATATAAACTTCCTTTATTACACCTTTTAGCTCCACTTCTTTAAACACAACCACCATAACATGCCAATAAATCAACAATCACGGACTCACACCTTATACCTCCATTTTTAATTTTAGCATAGCAAAGAATAATCTTAAAAATACATCCAAAGAAATATGCCCTTATTTCTCCTAAGATTTTATTCAATGCTAATCACAAAAGCCAAAACTCATAAAATTTAATCACACCTTATAAATCGTTGTCCAAGAAACTCCGAATTTCGTGGCATAAAGACGTTTTAATAAAAACGTGTGTTACTCTAGCAAAGCACCCCCGCGAGACTCGAAACGGTGACCTCCGCCAATGCAGCGCCCAACAGCAGCCTTCGCTGCCACTAGCCCACGTGGGCTACGAAGTTCACAAGTGAACTTCCCTCCACTTCACCCTCGAAAAAAACTCCCGAAGACTTTTCAACCGCACGTGCTTCTAAGTCTTCCTTCGATCGCAGCGAATACAGAGCACAAACACCACAAATTGCATTTGGGGAATTTTGAATTAATTAGCCTTCCAACCTTAGGAGTTGGAGAATAAATAGTCTCTTCGAAGACACCTTGACGTCGGTGGAAATAAAGACCATTTCGAAATTAATCAAAAGTCTTTTCAAAAAGGGTTTAAAAACCCTTAAATAATTTTAATAAATTAAGAATAAAAAAAGGTTTAAAAACCTTTAAGTATTTTTAATAAATTAAAAATAATTTCTCCCTTAATTAATTAAATAATTAATTAATTAAAACCTTGAAGGGTTTTAAATAATAATTAAATAAATAATAAAGAGAACCTCCATTGGTTTTAATAAAAACCATTGCCAATGGAATCTCTCCGGATTCTCTTAAAAATATTCTCTTGGAATCTTCCACCTTTGAAGCCAACACATCCTCTTAACATTAATGCCATTTCCTTTTGACATCAATGACAACTCATAGACAAGAAGCTAGGATCTCAAACCCAAAATTGCCAACAATCTCCCCCTTTGTCATTGATGGCAAACCATGCTTCTCAACAACACAGAAACTCAACATAAACAGCTCCCCTTGTCTTGAGGCTCTCCCCCTTACTCAAATCTCTCCCCCTTTGTCATCAATGGCAAAGGGTCACCTTTGGGGCTCGGGACTAAGAATGAGCCTCTTAGCTTAGTCCCTCCCCCACCTCCTGATGAGGTGATTAATTCTTGGGTGGGAGTAAAACTCCCATTAGGCACCGATCATCATCAGCGTCTATAACTTCCTTGTCGGGCCTTCTCTTGAACTCTTTGTCCATATTCCTGTTCCTATCACTGTTCTTGTTCTTGTTCTCATCCCTGTTCTTGTCCATGCCTTGATCCTTGGACCTGATCATGCCACTATTCCTGTTCTTGTATTCTAGAATTTCAGCTCTACACTGTCTCGATTATGTGACCTTCATTGTTGCACTTGAAACACTTGACGATGTTGTTTCTCTGAGGTAAACCTGATCTTTGAATCCACCAGTTCTGACCAAACCTGTTCTGACCAAACCTATTTTGGCCAAACCTATTCTGACCAAACCTGTTCCTGTTATTTGCCTTGCAATAAACTGCCTTGTGCCCAAACTATTGACAAGAGTAGCAATACCCTTGAAAGTAACTAGCACTTCTAAAACTGTCATTTACCTCCTTCACTTGAGCCATGCAATGTGAAGCCATGTGACCAAACCTGTGACAAGCAAAACATCTGCCTTGAAACTTTCCTTTAATTGACCTCTTAGGTTCTGAAAACTTCTTCTTCTCATTCTGAATTCTGTTTTCTGTTTCTGTGCATCTATCATTCAAGGACTCCTTTTCTGAAATACTTTCCTCATCAGAACTCTCTTCCTTTTGGAGTCTCTTACTAGACTCTCCAACTTGTTCCTTGTGTGGCTTAACAAAACCAAGGCCTGTTTTATCTGTTGTCTTTCTTTGACCTTTGATGAGTGACTTAACCTTTTTGGAGCTATCTTGAAACCTGTAAAGCTTATCCTTGTACTCTTTAGTTTCCTCTTTCAAAGAAGCCATTTTCTGTTCTAACTCACTATACTCAAGAACCTTAGACTCTAACTCATCCTTGAGTTCTTGTGTCTTAGCCATAGAGAAGTCAAGACTTTCTATAAGATCATCTCTCTCCATACAACATTCATCTAACTTATCCTTGAGTCTAGCATTCTTCTTTCTTTCCTTTTTCAAAGCACTAAGAGCACTAATAAGTTCACCTTCAAGATCTACTTCACCTTCCTCTATATCTTCCTCTATTTGTTTGCTTTTTGAATCATCAAAGCCTTTTTCAGATTTCTTATCACTAGAGGTGCTACCCTTTTCAAAAACCATACATGCATCTTCCTTATAGTTTTCTGAAGCATCCTCATACATACTAGAAACCAAATCATTATTTGTGCAATCATCCTCAAGGTGACCAAAATTTCCACATCTAAGACATTTCATGATAATGAATCTATGTTTCGGTTCTTCCTCTTTTTATGATATGAACAACATCTCATTTTCATTATCACTTGAAGAACTTTCACTATCACTACTAGAACACTTACTTGCTTTGTCTAGGTAGAAACTCTTCTTGTGCTTGTGAGAATACCTCTTTCCTTGATTGTTGTGCTCATCTTTGTTTTTCCTGTGATGCTTGTGCTTTTTAGAATCCTTGCTCTTAGAATCCTATTTATCTTCATCACTTTCATTCTTGGGAATAGTACGTCAGTAGCATAATGACCAAACTTTCCACAATTGAAACATCTTATATTTTTCATACTTTTGTGCTTTCTAGAGAACTTGCCTTTCTTGTTGTAATATGCCTCTTCATCACTAGAAGACTCATCACTATCTTGAAGTTGTTTACCCTTGGAATTCTTGGTAGCCTTGAAAGCTGCCTCTTTCTTGACATCAACCTTCACTTGAGTTCTCAACTCAAATGCTGCAAGTATACTATGGAGCTCATCCTTTTTCAACTTATCCAAATCTTTAGCTTCCTCAATAGCAGAAATATTTTCACTAAATCTATTAGGAAGAGATCTTAAAATCTTATCACAAACATCATTTTCAGCAAGCTCAAGACCTAAGTCTTTCATGGAGTTAACAACCTCATCCATACGAAGCATGTAGTCACTAATATTTTCATCATCATTCATCTTGAGTTGTTCAAACATACCTTTGAAGTGTCTCAACTTGGCCTTTCTGACATTTGTATCACCTGTATGAACCACCTTCAATTATTTCCACATTTCACTAGTTGTCTTGCAGTGAATCACTTTGGTGAGATCTGCTTTCTATAAGCCTTTCAGGATTGCATTCATTGCTTTTGAATTGTTGTGATGTAGGAGCCTTTCTTCTTTAGTATTAGGACCATGTTCGGGAATAGTGTACTCATCTTCAATCACTTCCCAAACCTCATTCCCAAGTGCCATTAGATGAACCTTCATCCTTGCACTCCAAAGACCAAAATCTGACCCATCAAGAATAGGTGTTGCATTGCCACTTGAATGATCCATTGTGTTCTTTACTAGCTTTTCCTTCAAGTTGTTAAACTTTTTGAAGGCACCTGCTCTGATACCAATTGAAGAACACAAGCTTATATTGAGAGGGGGGGTGAACAGTATAAGACCTCTTTTTACTTTTTCCTTTATACTTCAAAATAGTAAAGCAATATACCCAAAGCAATATCAAAGCAATGCACAATATCATCCACAAAGTGACACCAATTTTAACGTGGTTCACCCAGAATGGTTGGGCTACGTCCACAAAACTTTTCTCTAAAAGTTATCTCAAAGTTCTTTGGGAATCCTTCCCAATTACAATGTTTATGAGCCTCGGCCCAAAGGAGATACCTTCCCCCAATCAGAATTTATGAGCCTCTGCTCAAAGGAGATACCTTCCCCCAATCAAAATTTATGAGCCTCTGCTCAAAGGAGATACCTTCCCCTCTGCTCTGGAAATGATCCCTCAGAAGATCAACTGCCTCTACCTCTTGCCAACACGTGGAACTCCTTTCCACCGAAGACCTCCTATCCTCAATGCTTAGCCTAAGAGACCTCTGCCTTCTATGATCACGTCCACAGTAGCTCAACAACCTGTACCAAACACAGTCAGTCGGTCTAGTACAAGTCTTCCTCTGTCTATCAGATCTGTCCAACTCTTGAACAAATCAATCCTCTACATACAAGCCTTCTCAAAGACTTGCCAACTATCCTCAGGTTCTTCTCATAGAACCAATGCACCTCTGTCCTCAAGTTCTCTGATAGAACTATCAAACTCAGCTCACAAGTCCTCTGCTAGGACCTATCCAAATCTGCTCACAAGTCCCCACCGAAACCTGTCCAAAACTGCTCACAAGTCCCCATCGAAACCTGTCCAAAACTGCTCACAAGTCCCCACTGGAACCTGTCCAAAAACTGCTCACAAGTCCCCACTGGAACCTGTCCAAAACTGCTCACAAGTCCCCACTGGAACCTGTCCAAAAACTCGGCAAGCTCACCAAGAAAAACTTTCTTAGTAGGAAATCACAAAGTGAATTGTTAGAGACCCAATGTGATTTGTCAAACTCATAGAAGCATAAAGAGAATTGTTAGAGACTCAATATGTTCTATACTCAAATCCCAATCTCAAAACTCAACTCAAATCAACTCAGCTCAATCTCAATCTCAAATCTGAAAACTCAACTCAATATCCGAAATGGATAGGATAGAATGTTTTCTTTCAAGAACATGAAACCCCAACAATTGCCAACTATGCAAAGAATCACATAACAATGATACTCATGTTCTTTTCACCATCAATTAGGGTTTCAACAACAATGCTCATCAAACAAGGTTTAGTCAACCAACACCATTCAACTCAACATCAACCTTGAAGCATTCAACCAATCATCACAAGAAAAGGAAACAAGTAGAAATCCTTTTCCCTCCAAAGATATTTGAACAAAATAGCCACCAACACAATATCACCAAATGCAAAGAATAACTTGCTCAAATCAACTCAATGGAGTAAGCCCAATATCATGAATCAAGTAAAGCAATAACTTGATCAAACAACCTCTATGGAAGCAACTCAACCATCAAACTCAAAACAGCCAACCAAGGGTTCCACCAACTCAATGCAAGTAGCTAGACTCACAAATATAAACCCTAGTGCACAAAGCTTCCACTATCTCAAACCAGAAATTATGCATTCACCAAAAACTCTCCTTAAGGATAACAATGCATAAGTAGTCTTCAACAAACCAGAAAATAGGATTTACACCTAGCCAAAGGATACCTAGTAGAATACCTTTTCACTCCAACCTTATTTCAGAAAACATACACCAATCATACTCATAAGAAGAATGTGCCCATACCTTATTGGAGTAGAAGATAATTGAACCTTCAAGTTGTCACCACACACAACTCTCAAACTTCCAACCAAGTTAGGGTTAGAATAAAAAGAAATGAGCAATAATATAAACTTCCTTTATTACACCTTTTAGCTCCACTTCTTTAAACACAACCACCATAACATGCCAATAAATCAACAATCACAGACTCACACCTTATACCTCCATTTTTAATTTTAGCATAGCAAAGAATAATCTTAAAAATACATCCAAAGAAATATGCCCTTATTTCTCCTAAGCTTTTATTCAATGCTAATCACAAAAGCCAAAACTCATAAAATTTAATCACACCTTATAAATCGCTGTCCAAGAAACTTCGAATTTCGTGGCATAAAGACGTTTTAATAAAAACGTGTGTTACTCTAGCAAAGCACCCCTGCGAGACTCGAAACGGTGACCTCCGCCAATGCAGCGCCCAATAGCAGCCTTCGCTGCCACTAGCCCACGCGGGCTATGAAGTTCACAAGTGAACTTCCCTCCACTTCACCCTCAAAAAAACTCTCGAAGACTTTTCAACCGCACGTGCTTCTAAGTCTTCCTTCGATCGCAGTGAATACAGAGCACAAACACCGCAAATTGCATTCGGGGAATTTTGAATTAATTAGCCTTCCAACCTTAGGAGTTGGAGAATAAATAGTCTCTTCGAAGACACCTTGACGTCGGCGAAAATAAAGACCATTTCAAAATTAATCAAAAGTCTTTTCAAAAAGGGTTTAAAAACCCTTAAATAATTTTAATAAATTAAGAATAAAAAAAGGTTTAAAAACCTTTAAGTATTTTTAATAAATTAAAAATAATTTCTCCCTTAATTAATTAAATAATTAATTAATTAAAACCTTGAAGGGTTTTAAATAATAATTAAATAAATAATAAAGAGAACCTCCATTGGTTTTAATAAAAACCATTGCCAATGGAATCTCTCCGGATTCTCTTAAAAATATTCTCTTGGAATCTTCCACCTTTGAAGCCAACACATCCTCTTAACATTAATGCCATTTCCTTTTGACATCAATGACAACTCATAGACAAGAAGCTAGGATCTCAAACCCAAAATTGCCAACATTCATTGTTATTACCCTCACTGACTCGTCGCTTGAGGGGGAGTCATAATATCATAATCGTAATCAAAATCAATAGAATATTTTTGAAATCGTAGATCCCTTGATCTTGTCAAATTGCATTCATCTTACGAATCATTGTCAATAGTTATCATAATATTACCCCTTTGCTTGGGGTAAATAACAAATATTATAGTTAGTTTGTAACTCTCATCCTTTCAGTTATATAGGCCTAACTCCTATTGTAGCACCAAAGCTACCCGAATATCTAATGATGAGTGCAAACTCTTGCAAATTTAAGCCTTTCACCCAGTTGGATGCAATGATTCTAGGATGCACATACTTTTGCAGGACCTGGGGCATCTAATATTTATTTGACTAATGATCATCATGCAACCTTTTACATCATCTTAGAAGGTCTATTTTTGTTCAACGTTTTTTTATCTCACAACACATCTCAAAAGAGGCATCTGTAGACACCTAAAACATGTCATATCAAAGGTGACTACTCATATGGGACATGCTGCAAGACCATATGGAAGATCTTGGATAGACTCCAAGATAGAGTAGTGGTTATAACCAATCAATTTAGGTCCTTGGCCTAATCAGTATGAACCAAAGTAGAGACCTATGGTCTACAATCTAAAATACAGTTAAGACCTGTGGTCTACAGTCTAGGCCATAGTTGTGACCTATGGTCTAAACTAAAGTTTAGTTGACCTTCATCCGAGCCAAATTGGTTGGAACGACCACTTGTTCTAGAAGAAGGTGGTTGAATGATGGAAGATTACAGAGGCTTCCAATCCAACTGTCCCAACTACCTCTTCTTGATCTTGGCTTCTCCATGAAGTCACCCCTAGCCCTTGGGTAGTCCTATAAGTACCCCTAAAAATTAGGATAAACCATTAGAGAATGCATTGGATATTAGAGCAATGAAGCCCTGTTGAATTGTAGACTCATTTGAATACACTAAGAGAGCCTAGTTGCCATTCACTTTATAATTCATCAAGCATCATGACAATTCATGCCATGGATACCCTAAGGAGCTAGAACACCAAAAAACATAAATTCAGGTGAACAAAGGCCCAACTATGCAATTCAACCGCTAAACCTATAAGAGGACATTGAGGTGACCCTTGATCATCAATTTGACAAGGAGGATCAAGCCCACAACCCTAGATTTTGAGGGCAAAACCACTTCATTTCTCATCGTGGTTGACAGCTACGATGTACAGTGTAGACCACTCATCAGAGCTACAGTTTGTAACAAGTGACAGATCTCCTTACTGTTTCTATTTTAGTATGCTTAATTGCGTTATACTAGTGATTTTAATGGTTCCTTTGGTAGTTTAGAGTCTTAGGCTGGCTTAATTAGGGATTATAATAATTTTACTTCATCATAGCAAGTACGACATCAATGGCTTATTTTCATGCTATCTTGTTTTATTCCATGCAATTAATTCAATAGATAGATAGCTGCACTTTCTACTTTTATGTTTCTAACAATCTTCATGAATCTTGCACAAGTTTAATATGTTTTATTCATCTTCTTGATTTCATTTTTTTATGACATCTTTATGCATATTTTCTTCAAAGGGCCTCATCATGAGAGGTTGCATATTTGTTTAATGCTTTTGTGTTGTTTCTTGATTACAGGAAATAGGTTCGAAGGAGATTCAATCATTTAATTTCTTCATCAACGCTAAGAAGAGGATCAACTCCACCCTAAAGCAGTTTGTGACTATTTAGAAAGCCTTAGTATTGTGCCTACCCCGCTGGGGGATTTGGAATTGTATCAATTGTATCGACATCTAGGTGACCCTGAGAGGGGTATAATTGTAACCAATATTCGTTTCCAATATTAATAAAATAAACATCCATTTTATTGTTATATGCAATCTTATTTATCATTTTATGCTTTTATGTTGATTCTGATGGATGTATTAGATAGGTGTATGCTTTTTGGATAGGTCAAAAACACAAGGATAATTGTTAAAGACTCAATATGCTTCACACTCATCACAACGCTCAATCACTTTCAATCACTCTTTTATAAATATATAGAGAATTTCTAGAGACTCAATATATTTCACATTCATCACAATGCTCAATCACTTTCATTCACTCTTTTAGAAACATAGAGAGAATTGTTAGAGACTTAATATTCTTCACACTCATCACAATGCTCAATAACTTTCAATTACTTTTTTAGAAACATATAGAGAATTGTTAGAGACTTAATATGCTTCACATTCTCAACCTCTCTCTCAAATAAATTCATAATATAGAACAATTTGTTTCATAGAACTTAGGCTATCACTTCACACATCCACTTGACTAGGCTCAACCAATTCTACTCAATAAAATAATCCTTTCTCACAAATCCTAATCCAAACATATGAAAACTCACTCAAATGTTTCTAATAATGCTTATCAACCAATCTCACATAACAATGATACTCATGTTCTTTGAAAACCCTAGTTCAAGTTCTTCACTCAAATTAATCACTTCAACAACAATGCTTATAAAACAAGATTTTATCAACAACTCTCAATTCCAAAAAACCTTGAAGCATTAATTAAAAACACACTCAAAAATGCTTAACCAAACAATCCTTTTCACTCCAAATTTTCATTCACAACTTTCAATAATCACTCACTAGGAATAATATGCCCATACCTTTTGTTGGATGTAAAGGTGCCTTTAGAAAAACCTGTCTAAATCACAATTTCCTTCTTTCCAATTCCAATGGTTAGACACAACAATATCACTTCAACACTTTCTCAAAAATATTTCTTAGAAACAAAATAATCACAACTCAATTTATGCCTTATTGCTTCCTTTTAAAAATAACACTCATCATACCATACATGAAAAATAATTTCTTTGATACACCTTATAAACTCCAACTTAAAATAATATCCAACACTTCACAAACACCTTACAACTCTTTCCAACCATTAAAGAAAATGATATTAAAAAATTTAATTTGCATAATCCTTATAAATCCCCATGCAACCTTATAAACCAAATATAATGCAAAAAATAATTTTTAATTTTTCAACCACTTTCGAAATTTTCGGTGCCTAGATTCCAATGCTTACCTTGATTTCCCCAAAAATGGGTTTCGGTGTGATTCGATCCGCCGTCTACCTAAGGCCAAAGCACCTTAGCACTTGGGAGCCCACTGCATAGGCTATAGTCCCCATGTGAAGGAAAAATCACTTCCTCTGCCTTATGCCTTGTGCGCCTTTTGATTTCTTCAAAGTCCACTACTCTCTCCACTTTGTTGTAGCACGCGTCGCAAGCAATTCACATTAATTTTCAAATGAAGGCATGGTAAGTTCTAAGGTGGGTGGATCCTTCTTTTTATACATGATTTGATTTTTCTACCATGTCGGTACTTTTAGTAATTTGAATTAAAAATTTGAATTATGATTTTAATAACCCACATTTGGGTTAAAACATTAATATAAATTAACTTTATAATTAATATTAAAACTAATTAATAATTAATTTACATAACTTAGGTTAAGTAAATTAAATTATAAATTAATTTATAATAAAATTTATATTAATTAATTTAAAACCTCCTTTTATAATATTATAAAAGTATTATAATATTATTTACTTGGGCATATTCTTTTGCACTTTGGTCCTCATCTGATCTCCTAAACCCGAGCTATCTTTTGCACATATTGGAGAACCTAAAACTGATGTTGCACACTGAAGCTACCACTGACTGGTGTTGAAAGCTTGACATCAATGACCACTCACTCTTGAAATCAATGACAACTTATCTACTCAAAATGTCCAATAATATTCCCCTTTGTCCTTGATGGCAATCCAAATTCTTTTTACCAAACACTTGACCTTTTTCTTGTTCTGCTCCCCCTAGGACATTGCTCCCCCTAACTAAATGCTCTCTTATTAAACCATATATCTCTCCCTTACTCAAATATCTCGCCCTTTGACATCAATGTAAAAGGGTCACCTTTGGGGATTGGGGCTAAGAATGAGTCTCTTAGCTTAGCCCATCCCCCACCTCCTCTTGAGGTGGTTAATTCTAGGGTGGGAGTATTTCTACTCCTAGAAAGCACTGGTCTTTACCTTTATCCTATTTCCTTCTGATTTGATCCTTCTAATTTATTTGACTGTTCTTGTTTCTATCCTTATCCATGTCCATATTCATTTTGTTGTTCATATCCATATTCCTTTTCTTGTTCCTATTCTTGTTCCTATTCCTTTCCATGTCCATATTCCTATTCCTGTTCATATCCATATTCCTTTTCTTGTTTCTATTCCTTTCCATGTCCATATTCTTGTTCCTATTAATGTTCATGCTTGATTCTAGAATGTCTGCTTTACACGAATTTGTTTTATATCCATAATTATTACATTTATAACACTTAATGCTATTATTCCTTGGAGGTACAAATGTCTTGGGATTTATCCTGGTGAAGCCATATCATTTTCTATCATGAAACCTGCAATTCATCATCTTGTGACCAAACTAATTACATGAGTAGCAATACCATGGAAAATTTATTTATTCCTAAAATTCCCATTTTCTTGTCTTTCATGTGTCCTACACTATGAATCCATGTGCCCAAATCTATGACATGGTAAGCATCATCCATTGAAACTTTCTTGTCTTGACCTCATTGGTCTCTTAGTATCTCTTAACCTATTTTTATTGATGTTCCATTTGTTTCTTCTTTGTGCATTTTTCCTTTCCTTGTTGAACTTTCTATTGTTCAAATCATCCTTAAAAATCTCACTTTCTCTTACACTGTATTCTTCTAAAGTTTCTTCTTCTGAAGAACTTAAGGTTGACTCTTCTTCTTGTTTCTTTTGAGCTTGTTCAAAACCAAGACCTATTTTCTTTGTTGACCTTCTTTGTACCTTGCTCATCTTATCCATAATATTTGAAATATTTCCAAACTTGTGTAGCTTATCCTTGGATTTTTCTAAATCTTCCCTTAGTAGAGCTACTTCTTCTTCTAACCTTTCACATTCTAAGACCTTTACTTCTAACTTATCCTTGAACTTATTTGTCTTAGACATTGACTTGTTTAGATCCTCTATAAGATTTCCTCTTTCTTCATCACATTCTTGAAATTGAATCTCAAGTTGAGAATTTTACTTTCTTCCCTTATTTAAAGTTTTAAGAGCATAGATAAGCTCTCCCTCAAGATCAACTCCTCCTTCTTCTTATTCTTCCTCTATTTGTTTGCCTTTGTCTACATCTTCATTTTCTTTTGAATTGTCTTCTATAGGCTCACCTTCTTCTTCTTCTAGTGTCATTAGAATATTCTCTTCTGGTCCTTCAAGTGCATCCTCATATTCATCATCACTAAAACTGAAACCATCCCTTGTACAACTATCTCCAAAATCTCCAAAATTACCACATCTTAAACACTTGAGAATTATTGGTAACCTTTTATTGACTTTTTCTTTTTCTTCAATCAGAAATAGGACTACATATTTATCATTATCTGAAAAACTATTATCACTATCACTTTAGTACTTACTTGCCTTGTCTACATAGTAGCTCCTCTTTTGTCTTTGAAATAACTTATTTCTTTGTATATATTGTCCATCCTTACCTTTATTTTGGTACCTGTATTTTTGTTCTATTCCTGTGATCCTATTTCTCTTCATCATTGTTGTTTTTATCTTCTTGAAAATCAGTTGCATAGTGACCATATTTCCACAATTGAAACATGTAATAGATTTTTCCATCTTTAAATCTTCTTGAATATTTATTCCTTCTACCATAATTTGCTTCTTCATCACCAGATGACTCATTACTTGATTATGATGTCTTACCCTTTGTCTTCTTAATTTATTTGAAGGTTGTTTTCTTTTGAATATTAGGTTCCTCTTTTGTTCTCAACTCAAATTTTGTAAGAATACCAAGTAACATATCTCTTGTCAAAGAGTCACCATCTTTTGATTATTTTATAGAAAAAATATTTTCACTAAATCTTTTTGGAAGAGATCTTAAGACCTTATCACAAACATCTGATTCTTCAACCTTAAGTCCAAGTCCTTGCATGGCATTAACAACCTCATCAACTTGAAGTAGATAAGTACTAATGTTTTTCTCATCCTTCATTCTTAACTCTTCAAATTGTCCTTTGATATTTTGTATCTTTGCCTTCTTGACACCTTTATCTCCTTCATATATGCTTTGCAACTTATCCCAAATTCCTTTTGCATATTTACAATGCATAACTTTTATGGACTCTGTTCTATGCAAACCTATCAAAATTGCATTCATTGCTTTTGAATTGTAATGCTCTAGAATCTTACCTTCCTTATATGTAGGTGGATCAACTGGCGGTATGTATCCATTTTTAACTGCTTCCCAAATTTTATTTCCAAGTGCCATCAGGTGAATCTTCATTCTCATACTAAAATATATATGATCACTTCCATAAAATATTGGTTTTGAATTATCCGAGGACACATTCTTAGACTCCATTTTGTTCTTTAAAGCTTTTCCTTCAAGCTGTTAAACTCTTACAAAGGAACCCGCTCTGATACCAATTGAAGAAAATAAGCTAATACTAAGAGAGGGGGTGAACAGTATAAGACCAATTTTTACTTTTTATTCCCAATCAATATTACGTAATGTAAAGATAGCAATATCAACAATAGTAATCAAATCAATGCACAAATCACCACACACAATAGATACACCAATTTAATGTGGTTCACCCAATGTGGGCTACTCCATGGAGAAATTTTTTCACTAAATTTTTTTCAATAAATCTCTTGGGAATCCTTTACCTATTACGATGTTTATGGACCTTTATCCAAAGGATAAACCAATCCCCTAATCAAGTTCATGGATATCTATCCATAGGAGAACTCCTTTCTCCTTAGATCTTACTGGTGAACTTTTAGAATAACGGTTGCCCCCACTAATCTGGCTAATGGATCTTTATCTACTGAAGACACCTATCCTCACTACCCTGGCTAATGGATCTCTATACACTAGATACTGTCATCCTCTGTAATATATCACCTTCAAAGCTCTATATCAAATTTATACTAAACATAGTACTTTAGTCTAGCACAAATCTACTTAATCTCTATCTATGGTCTAGCACAAACCTATCCTCAAATATGCACAAAATTGATCCTTGAATCTGTACTAAATACAGTCCTTCAATCTAGCACAAATATATCCTCAATATTTATCCTCTGATCTACACTAAAAATAGTCATTTGGTCTTAGCATAAATTTATCCTCAATATCTATCCTCAAGCCTTAACTCAAAGCTTGACTTAATCATAAATCAAATCTGCTAGATCTGCCCCAAAGCTTAACTCAAGGTTTGAAAAAATCAATCAATCAACACTGCTCTCAAGTCCTCTCAAATACTTATCTTAAATTTACCTTGTAAGCTTCCACAAATGCTCACACTAATATGTCCATGAGTCCTCTCTAGAACTTGTCCAAATCTGCTCAACAAGTCCTCACTAGAACTTGTCCAACTCTGCTCTCAATATGTATTGTAAGCTTCCACAAAATCTCACACAAATCTATCCACAAGTCCTCTCTAGAACTTGTCCAAATTTGCTCAACAAGTCCTCACTAGAACTTGTCCAATCTCATAGAAACACAAGGAGAATTTTTAGAGACTCAATATGCTTCACACTCATCACAATGCTCAATCACTTTCAATCACTCTTTTAGAAACATATAGAGAATTTTTAGAGACTCAATATGTTTCATATTCATCACAATGCTCAATCACTTTCAATCACTCTTTTAGAAACATATAGAGAATTGTTAGAGACTCAATATGCTTCACACTCATCACAATGATCAATAACTTTAATCACTCTTTTAGAAACATATAGAGAATTTTTAGAGACTCAATATACTTCACATTCACCTACACTCAACCTCTCTCTCAAATCAATTAAAAATATAGAACAATTTTTTTTATAGAACTTGAGCTATCACTTCACACATCCACTTGACTAGGCTCAACCAATTCTACTCAATCAATCACTCAATGAAATAATCCTTGCTCACAAATCCTAGTCCAAATATATGAACACTCACTCAAATGTTTCCAACAATGCTTATCAACCAATCTCACATAACAAATGATGCTCATGTTCTTTGCAAACCCTATTTCAAGTTATTCACTCAACTTAATCACTTCAACAACAATGCTTATAAAACAAGGTTTTATCAACAACTCTCAATTCTAGATAACCTTGAAGAATTAATTAAAACACACTCAATAATGCTTAACCAAACAATCCTTTTCACTCCAACTTTTCATTCACAACTTTCAACAATCACTCACTAGGAATAATATGCCCATACCTTTTGTTGGATGTAAAGGTGCCTTTAGAAAAACCTATCTAAATCATAATTTCCTTCTTTCCAATTCCAATGGTTAGACACAACAATATCGCTTCAACACTTTCTCAAAAATATTCCTTAGACACAAAATAATCCCAACTCAATTTATGCCTTATTACTTCATTTTAAAAATAACACTCATCATACCATACATGAAAAATAATTTTTTTGATACACCTTATAAAATCCAACTTAAAATAATATCAAACACTTCACAAACACCTTACATCTATTTCTAACTATTAAAGCAAATGACATTAAAATATTTAATTTGCATAATCCTTATAAATCCCCATGCAACCTTATAAACCAAATATAATGCAAAAATTAATTTTTAATTTTTCAACCACTTTCAAAATTTCCGGTGCCTAAATTCCAATGCATACCTTGCTTTCCCCAAAAAGGGGTTTCGACATGATTCGATCTACCATCTCCCTAAGGCCTAATAACCTTAGCGCTTGGGAGCCCACCGCATGGGCTATAGTCCCCACATGAAGGAAAAAGCACTTCCTCCACCTTATGCCTCGTGTGCCTTTTGACTTCTTCAAAGTCCACTACTCTCTCCACTTCGCTGTAGCACATGTCACAAGCAATTCACATTAATTTTTGAACGAAGGCATGGTAATTTCTAAGGTGGGTGGATCCCCCTTTTTATACACAATTTTATTTTTCTCCCATGTCAATGCTTTTAGTAATTAGAAATATGATTTTAATAACCTGCCTTTGGGTTAAAACATTATTATAAATTAACTTTATAATTAATATTAAAACTAATTAATAATTAATTTACATAACTTAGGTTAAGTAAATTAAATTATAAATTATTTTATAATGAAAATTATATTAATTAATTTATAATTAATTTAAAACCTCCTTTTATAATATTATAAAAATATTATAATATTATTTACTTAGGCATCTTCTTTTGCACTTTGGTCCACATATTATCTCCTGAACCCGGGCTATCTTTTACACATATTGGAGAACTTGAAACTGATGTTGCCCACTAAATTTGCCACTAACTGGTGCTGAAAGCTTGACATCAATGACCACTCACTCTTGACATAAATGATAATTTATCTACTCAAAATGTCCAACAAGAAAAACCTAATATAGTGAATTATATAATTAAGTACATCTAATTCTACTACCATCAAGATATATGATATAAAGAATCTCTTCCCTAGTTTGTGTTATCCACCATCTATGGGTATATTCATAACTAGAGAGATTGCCTTTGTATAGATTCCAATTTTCCATTGCATATGCAACTTTGCTTTGTTCTCTAGGAATGTGATTGTATTACACAAACAATAAGATTTTCTATACCATATAAACCCTCTATATAATTATCCTTAGTATCCAGTAAAGCTTCCTTCTCCCTTGGATTATTTATATGGTTGGTCATGTTGTAAGTTGAATTCTATATTAACCTTCTTATAGGCTATCTTAACTACTTCCTAGATCCCTCTAAAGATGCCACAACCCTTCACTAAGTTGTTGGAAAGAATTCCAATATTCTCTACAAAGGTTAAAATTGAGGTCCCATTTGATGCTCCATCTATGTTAACTTTTCTTCAATCCTCTAGGGGAAGCTACCACTTTTCTTTCTGACTACTTTCGGGTGTTTTATGATCACCATTTGTTGATTATTAGCCATATAAAAAAATTTAATATGATCATGAACTATTCTAATCATTTGTGGGTTTCTTAGGGATATTTTAGCATACATTGGACTAACTTCGTTATGTTGGTTGTGGTATTTTTCAAAATATAATGGATGTGCATAGACTCTTATTTGAATATGTGGTTTTTCCTTTCCTTCCATATGTTCCATTATAAGAGAGTAGTCCATACCCACACTATTTTCCTAACATACTGGTCTACACCATCTTGTGTAGTCCATTCCCTCCACATATGCTCTAGGGTGGTAAAGCCAAACCAATTAATACCAAGTAAGATAGCCATCATATTCCATAGCTTTGAGGCTATAATACACTTAATAAAAAATGAAAGAGCATTTTGAGGTTCTCCCCACACATCTCACATATAAAAAGACCATGGTAGCCTATTTTCCTAAGTTGTTCTCCTATTAGTATCCTTTTATGCAAAAGTAGCCAATTGAATAATATCACCTTAGGCCATAATTTTTGTACCCATATTTGTTTGAATAAGTCTCAACGTGGGTTAAGAGTACTTTGGCATAGAACTGCAAATCCATGTGCTACTAAATTATCCCCCTAGCTTGTATTGTCCCATACAAGGGAATCCTCTACTTAAGACCATGAAAGTGATGTTATTTGTAGAGTTTCTTGGATATTCATATTTTACCTCTCTAGGATTTGAGTTACCATTTATTTGTGGGAACCTGATTTCTCTCAAATTCCAAAATTTTGATCTGGTAGCTATAGTATTTTTCTACCTTTATCCAATTTTATCTATGTAGATGCTCTATTAAAGGTCTCAATTCTAGAAATTAAACCACCAAAGGTTGGTGCCCATCCAAAGAATCTATCCAAAATTTTACATGTTGACCATTTTTAACTATTCAAAAGAGCTCCTTCTTTATCAGCTCCTCTCCTATCCTCAAAACTACTAAGGTGAGGGATCCTTTGCTAGAGAATTGGTGGTGAATAATATCTATAAAAATCTTACTTTTTGCATATTTAGCTCTTATATTTTGGTCCCATAGTGCATTGGGGTTGTTCAACATCCTCCAGCATAGCTTAGCTACTAGTGCCTTATTGTTCTTGATTGTTGATCTGAATCCTAGTCCTCCTTCATGTTTGTGAAGGCATAAAGTTTCCCACCACACCAATGCCCATTCCCTTTCCTCCATAGTGCCCCTCCAAAGGAATCAATGATTTATTTGATCTATCTCTCTCATCACTTTCTTGTGAATTTCCAAAACTATAGAGACATAAATACGTTTAGATTTAGGATTGATTTAACTAGGGTTATTTTTCCTCCTAATGATATCCAGCGATTAGTCCATTTTTTACTTTCCTTTTTACTCTGTCTACTAGCCAAGCCCAATTCTACTTATATCTCCCTATTTCAAGAGGAATTCCTAACTAGGTGATGAGGATGGAGGTTTTATATTATCATAGTCTGTTAAGAACCATGATCTCCTATTTGGTTGAGCAATGGAAGAAAATGACTTTGGACTTTTCCTCATTGATATGTTGCCCCATGGCTCTTGAGAAACAACTTATAATATTTTTTTTTATTGAGTATTTCTTCATTATTATTTTTCCTAATAGAGTAAATTCATCAATAAACTAGAGGTTAGTGGTTGGTCGGGTTCCATTGGTAATAGTGATTCTTATTAATGTTTGGTTTTCCCTATGTTTGGCCATTTTCCTTCCTAGGCATTTAGCTAGAATTGTGAATTAATATATGAAGGATATCTCTACCTAATACCTTTGTATGTAGTGAATAATTATGAAGGGTATTCATTGATTAGAACTAAATAGGACACTGATGAAATGCATCCCTTGATAAACTCTATCCATTCCTACAAGAAGCCAAATTGACCCATTATTGTGAGGATAAAATGTTAGTCCACCTTATTATATGCTTTGTATAAGTCTAAATGGATGAACATGGATGGATATTTTTAAGCTTCCATGGAGTGAATAGCCTCTTGAACCAAAACTCTCTCATCCACTATATGTTTTCCTTCCACAAAACCACCTTGTTCTAGTGATATAATGTTATGCAGATGTAGTTTGACCCTCTCCTCCATTACCTTAGTGATTATTTTTAGCTAGACATTACATAAAACTATTGGTCTAATCTTGGTAATGTTCTCTACATCTTGTGCCTTTGATATCTATGTTATATATGTTTTTTTGATATCCTTGAGCACATATTTAGATTTCCTAGCTTCCCAAACCACATCCATAAGATCCTCATGCAAGATATCCAAAAAATTTTGGTAGAATTTTATGGGAAATCCATCCAACTACATTTTGAAAACTACCTATTCTAAATCTTTTGTAGTTACTAGTGTAGTCAAAACTAAATTATCCTCCTCTGTTATTAGTGTAGGTATCTCCTGTAACACTTCTTGTTGGGCTTCCATATCTAGAGGTTTTGCTATGAATAGACTTATAAAATAGTTTACTATAATAGACCTCATACCTTCCCATGTGTGGATAGTATCTCTTGCTTTTGAAGTCAAAGAGGGTATAAATTTGTGCTATCTATGGGCTAGAAGAGATTTGTGAAAGAATCTAATATTTTAATCTCCATATTGGAGCCATTGGATTCTATATTTTTACTTCCATAATAGCTCTTACTTTTTTTCCATTCCTCTAGTTGGGATGTAAGTCTGATCTTTGCCATACTTAGACCCTCCATGAGGCCATCCATGTAGATCTATTCATTCAAATATTTGAAATGGGATATCACTTCCAAATTTTTCTTCTTGACATCTCTAAAATATTCCTAGTTCTTGGTCCTTATCTTAGATCTAATGTATTGAAGCCTCTTAACAAAGTAGTACATCTTGGTTTTATGGTAAGGTTTTCCTTTATTACACCATTGCTACACTTTAGGCCTAAAGATATATATCTGAACCACATCAATTGGAATCTAAATGGTAAGTGTTTGGTATTGGATTTCCATATTTCTATCATGATCAACCAATTATTTGAGCCTACATTGTTTAAGATATTCACCCTAGAAATATGTCCATGAATTAGAAAATTATCTAATAGCAAGAACCTATATAATATTTCTAGAATGTAGGAAGATATTTACTTGCTATTATTCCAAGTCACTAGACCATTATTTGGCATAAAACCCACAAGGTGGAGGTTTTTGGTGTATTTTTCATGAGGTTTATTCTCTTGCCTAAGTAACTATTTCATCCTAGTTTCTCTTACAAGGATAGAATGGTATTGAAATATCCTCCTATTAGGGCCCATGCTTGCAATAATTTAGTAATAATATAGTTTATATTTGTCCATAATATTTATTTCTCATATAGCATAGTAGGTGCATAGACATTCATGCATAGCATAACTTGTTCTATTTACCTACTTTTTTTTGTTTTTTCCAAGAAACCCTAGCTACCTACTACTTTGTGTATAACTACCTCTATAAGGCCCCAAAGGCATGAAATACCTCTCAATACCCCTTGATATCTATAGGACTCCACTCTTCCATAAACCCACACTTTCCTTGTAATTATCTCCATCTCTTCCACCAACACCTTCATCTCCTAAAGGAATACGAGTTGTGGTCAATTTGTTTGTATCATTCTTCTAATTTTACTCTAGATTGAGGGACTACCTTTGAGTCCTCTAATGTTATAGGATATGATCTTCATCAATATCATGGGATAAATATTTGGGTAAGGGCATTGAATCTACCTTCCACTATTGTATTTTATCCTTATTTTCTCACATGGTGCTAATTAGTTTTGTATTCTACCTTTTGATTAGTGTTCATTTTCATATGCTTACTTGTATCTTGGCTCACCTCTCCTAATTTTGAAATAACCTCCAACCCTAGTATATATGTGTATAGCACTAGGATATAGGTTTTCTATGGTTCCTACCTTTAATAGACTATTAATATTATTCTCATTTTTCCCCTGGTTATTTTGTTGGTAGTTTATTTTTGGTTGGTTTACTACTTTCTATTTGTTAATCTACATATAAAGGGTGGTTTCAAAGGTACTATTTACCTCATATAGCATAGATTTCCTCCTCCCACCATGGAACCATGTCTACAAACTTATATCTCCATTATATCTTCCTCATCATCCAAAAATTCATCAATGGGAAGATTTCCAAACATATTGTTTAACACCACTACCTAGTTTCTCACTACCAACTTCTTTTGGATATTTTATTTTTTGGAACTTAGAACCATTAAATATCTATCTACTTTCTTCCTTACTCTAGGATCTTATGTGTGTATTTTTTAATAAATTACCATATTCATGGTAAATTATGTAGTGAAAAGGAATGTTTCATAATACACCTCATGTTCCCATATTTCCTCTCCAAACTACATGGTGATATTTTCTGGGAGAGGCTTATTTAAATCTATTAGAACACATATCTGAGCATAAATAATTTTCTCAAATTTATATGTATTATCAGTAACCATCATAAGTGTTCCTGTGGTATTTTTTTTTTTGAAAAATTTGAAAAAACTTGTATTAAAACAAAGATTAGTTACATAAGGGAGAAGACCCTTCCCATCGAGAACAAAGAAAACACAAGATTACAAGGTGCAAAAACGTGACACAAACCACCTTTGACCGCAAAAAGTCAATAAGTCATGAAATCGTGACAAGTCGCGATATCGCGACAACTAACCATCCTTGACCACGACGGAGCGACATGTCGCAAAATCGTGACATGTCACGATTTCGTGACAACTATCCAACCTTGGCCGCGATGAGGCAACAAGTCATGATATCATGACATATAATGATATCACGACAACTATCCTTCCTTGGCCATGACAGAGCAACATGTCGTGATATCGTGACATGTCACGATATCGCGACAATAATCCATCCTCAGCCGTGATAGAGCAACATGTCACAAAATCGTGACAACTTTCCTCCATTGGCCATGACGGTGCAACATGTCGTGATATCACGAGAAATTTCCTCCCATGGCCATGAGGGTGCAACATGTCACGAAATCATGACAACTTTCCTTTGAAAACCGTGATGGCGCAACATGTCGTGAAATTATGACAGCTTTCCTCCAGTAGCCACGATGGCGCAACATGTCGTGATATCATGACAGCTTTCCTCCAAAGGCCATTATGGCAAAATATGTCGTGATATCATGACAACTTTCCTCCAAAGTCCGCGATAGTGCAACATGTCACGATATCATGACAGCTTCCAACCAAAGGCCACAACGGCGCAACAGGTCGCGATATCATGACAACTTCCCTCCAAAGGCCGCGATGGTGCAACATGTCACGATATCGTGACAGCTTCCCTCCAAAGTCCGTGATGGTGCAACATGTCACAATATCATGACAACTTCCCTCCAAAGGTTGTGACGGTGCAACATGTCGTGATATCATGACAGCTTCCCTCCAAAGTCCACGATGGTGCAACATGTCGTGATATCACGACAGCTTCCCTCCAAAGGCTACGACAGTGCAACATGTCGTGATATCGTGATAGCTTCCCTCCAAAATCCGCGACGGTGCAACAAGTCGCAATATCACGACAAAAACCACCCTTAGCATTTTATTTGCTCATTGTCTCAAGGATATTTCAAGACCCTACCTAATCACTTCATCCTCCAAAGGCATGTCACTATGTAGCTACACCCCTACCTCTTTCTCAGCACCCATCTTCACAAGGAAATCGGCCACTTTATTTAAATCTCTACTCACATAAACGGGGATCACATCGTCTAATTCCATCCATAGTTCCTTTATTTGAGAGACCAGAATTCACAACCTCCATGATTTCGAAGCAAAGATCCTCATGCAGTCTAGAGCGCCAACCAGAATTTGAGAATCAGATTCGAGAATTATCCTCCTGTGGCCATGATTAATAGCCTAGATGGAAGCAGATTTGATAGCAATGGCTTCTGCTTCATTGTTTATGGCTCTTCCCAAGCCTTGCAGTTCCCAATAGAGCACTGAACCAGCATGATCCTGGAAAACTACACCAATTTTGGCACTACCCGGATTGCCTTTTGTAGCTCCATCAGTATTGATTTTAATCCAACCTTCTGGGGGTGGTTTCCAACTAGCTCTGTCCTATCTCTATTGCTCTTTAGCTCCCTCTTCTAGTGGCCCAATACCAACCTGATCTTCCTCTTTAGCATAGATGTCAATAGTTTCTGTGACTTTGCTCCAGATGACCTGCCAAACTCCATCTAGCGAGGAGAAAGTTTCTCTAAAAATACGGGCATTTCTCTCCAACCACACTTGCCACCAGATGAAAATTAAGCCAAGATCCCAACCAATTCGAAGAGCTTTAGATTTAAATCTACCACTCTTCCATCTTTCCCAAATATTGGTCCGATTCAGATCACCATTAGCCTGGATTTTATAGTGAGAGAACCAACGCTTCCAAATCTGACACGTGAAAGGGCACTCAAACATCAGGTGATCAGCTATTTCCTCATTCTTATGGCATAATACACACTGAGATGGATCAATTATTCCTCTACTTCTGAGAATGTCAAAAGTGAGAATTCCATTGTGCATAAACTGCTAGGCAAAGAAATTTACTTTTGGCCAGCCCTTGGAATGCCAAATCTTTCTCTAATCCTGAATCAAAAATGAATGTGGGGGAGGCTTTGGGAGGATCTTGTCGTATCCGTCCTTCACTGTATATACACCAAGTTTCCCATAGCCCCAAGCTAATTCATCCTCCTCATCTCTCCCTATGAGAAATGTTTCTGTCAAGATTTTGGTCAAGATGGGTGCCAGCTCTAGAGGGATTGTAATTGGCCACTCCTCCAACCTCTTAAACTTCTTAAACTTATACTCCCCCATTTGGCTAGTGTTGAAATAAATTTCAATTTGGAACCAACCCTTGGCTTCTATGGAAGATTTAATTGGTTGTAATTTGGGGAACTCAGCAATGATGGGTGGGTACTGGTCCCATGAATCAGTCCAAAAACGTGCCTTCTCCCCTCTCCCCACTTTCCAAAATAATTGGTCTTTAATAACCTGAGATCCAAGCTTGATAGCTTGCCACACTAAGGATCTAGTACCATCCAGAGGGAAACGGCCCACCTCATTGGGGTGAACATGACACAAATATTTACTGGTTAGGATTCTACTGAATAAGGAGTTTAGTTGGGAAATCCACCTCTAGTACAGTTTTCCAACCAAAGCTTTGTTATTAAGCTTGGAGCTTCTCAGTCCCAGCCCTCCTTTTTCCTTGGGCTGGGTAATTTTATCCCAACCAACCAAGGCCCATTTCCTCTCCCCTTTTGCTCCTTCCCATAAAAATCTTCTAGCCATTTTGTCCAGCTTTTTCCATATAGTATGTGGGGCAGCCAGGATAGAGAATTTATAAATTGGCATGGCCTGAATAACTGACTGTAAGAAATTTAATCTACCCCCATAGCTTAACCATTTATGAGACCAATGATTCATTCTATATTTGATACCATCCAAAAGATCCTTCCAGATATCTATTTTTAATTTTTTGAAATGCAAAGGAACCCCCAAGTAAACCACTGGAAGAGAAGTCCTTGTGAATCCCAAGATCTCTATAACTCTGTCCTGTAGCCTTTGGTCAAGATTGAAAAAGACCACTTTGGATTTTTTATCATTGATGACTTGGTTTGAATCCCTAAGGTAGACATTAAGAGTATCTTTGATTCCTCTAGCTTCCTTGAAGCTGGCCACTCCAACCAATCTTGTATCATCCACAAACTGTAAGTGAGTCAAAATTTCCTCACCCACCTTGATACCTGTTAGCAGGCCTTGATGTTTTCTCCTCAAGAAAATTCTACCTAATCCTTCAGCCAAAATGAGGAAAATATAGGGAGAGCAAGGGTCCCCTTGAAAAAGACCACATGTGGCTCCAAAAGGTTGCAAGGGAAGACCCTTGATTAGAACAGAATAATAAGGCGTAGAAACACAACTCATGACCCAATCTATCCAGTCCTGAGAGAAACCAAAGGCTGCCATCATCTTTGATAAGAAACTCCACTCCACCCTATCATAAGCCTTAGACATATCTAGTTTAATGAACATTCCTTTATTACCAGATTTTTACATTGTATGGATTGCCTCCTGAGTGAGAACCACCCCATCCAAGATCTGTCTACCCTCTACAAAACCCCCTTGCTCTGAGGAGATAATGTTATGAAGGAGAGGTTTTAGCCGTTCAGCCATTATCTTTGTGATTATTTTATAAATCACGTTGCATAAGGCAATAGGTCTGAAATCAGAGATATGAGCCCCCTCCTCCCCTTTTGGAATTAAAGTGATGAAGGTATGATTTATTGCCTTAAGCATTCTTTTATTAGTTCTGGACTCCTCTGTGATAACCAAAACATCCTCCTCCAAAGTATCCCAAAATGCCTTAAAAAACTCAATAGGAAAGCCATCTGGACCTGGAGATTTGCCAGTGCTCATTCCAAAGACCACATTCTTCAATTCATCTCTATCAATGGGTCTAAGAAGGGTCTGATTTTCTTCTTCAGAGATAACAGAGGGTATGACATCAATAACTTCATTTTGAGCCTCTACATCTTGCTCCATACTTTCCTTAAAAAGTTTAGAAAAATAATCCATTGAATGGTAGTGCATACCAGGAAGAGTATCAAAGGAGTGTCCATTCTCATCTTGAAGGGCTTCCATGTTATTCATCTATCTCCTAGCACAAGTTGATCGATGGAAAAATTTGGTATTTCTATCACCTTCTAATAACCAAGTGTTTCTTGCTCTCTGTTTCCAATAAGTCTTCTCTTGGTTATCAATGTCCTCAACCGCTTTATGCAAGGCATCATCCTCGGTTTTGAGCTGCTCTGTAATTGTTCCTTCCCTAAAGTGTTTTTGAACCTCATCCCATATGGCCACCAAAGGAGCTCTTTGGAGCTGGAAATCTAACTTATTAGCTTGCCTCCATTGTTTCAGTTGAACTTTGACAAAATGAAGCTGTATGTGGAATCTAAACATTGCTGTCCCAAAAGGTAGATGGCCTTCTTCCCACCACTACAGAATTTTCTTTCGAAGATCCTCCTTTTGTAACCAAAAATTCTCAAATTTAAAAGGTTTGTGGTGCTGCCCTGTCATAGTCCCTCCCTCCAACAAAATGGGAAAGTGATATGAAACTGGGCCCTCCAAAATCTAGAATTTAGTATTCCACTTTACAAATGCCTCCTCTAAGACCAAAAAACGGTCTATCTTTACCTTCCTGCTATGTGGCTCCCTCCTCTTGTTATTCCAAGTAAAGTAGGTTCCAAGGCCTTTAATATCCACTAAGTGAAAGGCCTGGACTTGGGCAATCAGAAGCTGATCCCCTGGATCCAAAATTGGGGTTCCACCTTCCTGATCTCGAGCAGATAATTTACCATTAAAATCCCCAGCAATAATCCAGTCTAAATCTTCCCTTGAGGACCTCATGTTATGTACAGCTTTCCATTGGAGCCTTTGTCCATCAAGGTTTTGAGCCCCATAAAAATTTATGATTAAAACATGTTCAACTGTGACATTATTCCTAAAATGAGATGTGAGAACACCCCTCCAAGCTATATGTTCTATTGCAGTCCATTCCAGAGGGTTCCAAAGAGTAACAATCCCCCCTGAGGCACCTTGGGCAGCCACATCTATATGACCAGCGCCCCTCTAGATTCTATTAACTGTTTTACACATAAGATCTAAAGACTTTTTTGTCTCTTGGATAAGCAAAAAGTTTGTTTTACATTTTCCTAAGAGTATTTGAACAACAGATTGATGGGTTCTACTATTTAAACCCCTAACATTCCAATATTGAATAATCATTGAAAACCTTTTCTGTAAGAATCAATTGTCCTCACCGATCCTCCAATGATCAGCTTGTCACCTTGAACTGCTAGCAGGTCCTTATTTGATTTTCTGCCCACTCCTTGAGAGTTGCTATTTTTGGATCTCTTTTCCACCTGAGTTATCCCTAGGGCTGGAATTTCTCTGTTCTTTTCTGTAATTCCCATGCTGACATCCTTAATTACTGGCTGCGCTTGGGAGTGCACTATCAATGCCCTTGCATTCTCTGGTTACGGTAACTCAGTGGACTCAATCACCTGTTCTAAGACAAGGGGAGATGAAGGAGAAACATGAGTGTGGATGTTATTGTCCTCAATATTCCCATCCATTCCTTCCATGACTTGATCCTCTTGATCCACTAGTGTCTTAAAAATTTCATATCTATTGGCTGGCTTGAGTTGTGATTGCTCCTTACCATTTTTCTTTTGCTTTCTCCTTATTTTGGGCTGTTCAAAGCCATATTTTTGAACATCATTACCCTGAGGAGTATTGGATGGTTATTTGTCAAGAGTAGACTTACCCTCTCTGGGGCAATTTGGCATTCCAAGTGGGGCCTCCATTTTTGTGTTCACAATATTTGGACAAAATCGGGCCAAATGCCCATGTTTGTGGCAAACTCTGCATCTGAAGGGCAGAGCCTCATAATCTAGTTGTTGGATCCAAATAGTCCTACCAGTTCAAGTTCCACCTCTGTCGGTAGAGGCTAGCTAATATCCATTTCCATGCAAATTCTTGCAAAGACAGCTATGTTACCTTCTATGGTGTCCTTGGAGACGCCCAGATGTCTATCGAGGGAGTTACCGATCATTTCTAGAACCTGCTCACCCCAAAACTCCATTGGAAGAGTGTACAACCGGATCCAAACCGGGACAGCCATGGGTTCAATACGAGGATCGAAACCCACTCTCCAGGGTTGAACAAATAACCCTGTCGGACCGTGGTTCCTCTTTTCTGATTCAAAAGCCCTGTTTCTATCAGCTAGAGAAGAAAAACTAATAATGAAATACCCATTGCTAATAAACCATAAGTAGTACTCACCATGAGGCTCCCAGTTCTGTCTGACCCAGGTATGCAAGAAATTTAGGGTAGGTCGGATACCCATGAATTTAGAGATCAGATCATGGTTAGCTCTGTATATGATTGTGTCTTCGACCATCTTTGGTTCGATGACAATCTTGGGTCTTGAGGCAGATTGTGGAAGGCATCCATTAACTCGATGTCTTTGTTGAGTTCTTGCCAGCATTCTTGAAGAGCGTATGAAGAGTATTTCTCTGAGCTTTGTCATTGGAAGACGAAGAATTTTATTTTAGCAATTCAGTGTAAGAGCTCTTTCTCCCAGAGAGAGGGTCTAGAGGAGACCCCATTGGGCCCTCCTGGGGCAGCAGACGTTCCTTCAGATCCATAGTAACCATAAAAACAATACGGCAACCCACCTGATGCCCTGGATTTTCCTTCGCTCCACAAACCCTAGAACATCGCCTGTCGCCTGCTCAAAAATTTTCTCGCCAGTTTGCCCGTAGCCTAACCTCCAAATTCCTGTGGTATTTTTAAATACTACCAGATTCTAAAATTTTACTAGCAAGCCAAAAAGTCTCACCCAAACTAGAATTGTGGATGGCAAGTCTTCCTCTAATTTGAATTTAGTATGCCAAGGTTTCATAAAAAGACCTAAAATTCCAAAAAACCATGGCCCCCATTAGAATATGTGTTCCCTATCTTCTTCAGAAGTAAAAATAACAAGGAAATAACCATTGGGGTAGGCAAAGGTTTAGAACTCACCTTTTATTCACCATTATTTAGCATACTATAATTTAAATGCTAAAAGGATTGGTTTGAACACCATAAATTGACATATCATCCCTCTCCTCTCTATGTCTTCTATTTCATTATGAATTTCCTCCATATTCACCTTCACTATTGGGGAACCATCCACCACCTTTAAACACCTTGTTGCAGTTTTCCTAGGATCTATCTTAGGCATCCTCAAAGGTCTTTATGGTGCCCTTAGGTTATTGATCACATTTGAATAGGGTTATTCCCAAATAAGGGAGTTCTTGAAATTAATATTTGGTGGTAGATCCCTTAACTCCTTCCTTATATTATGTATTGGTATAGTTGGCCCCTTTTGGTAGTTTTCCCTCAAAAAAATCTTACTCAAGTTCTATATTGTATCAATTTTCCCTTCTTCAGCTTCTCTAATATGGTCTGCACCATGAATTTCATTTCTAGTTCTCTTCAATAATTGTCCTCTTTTTTGTGGTAGAATGTGATCTCCCATCTATTTTTGCATTGTAAACTAAAAGTGGTTGTTATTTTTTCCTTCACTTTGTGTGGCTTATAAAAAATTGGTTGTCTATTGCATTTTGAATCCACTATATTTCCTCCAATTATGCATTTTCTTTAACGTAATCATCCTCATCAAAATCGTATTGCTAGACACTATGGACAACATGAATCATCCTCTATATTTTCCTTACAATTTTATATAAAATCCTTCAAAAACCTCATCTCAGCTCTCTACCCCTCGCATCGATGGTCTATACACATCTAGGCTAGCAAGGTCTTATTATTTTTGAAAAATATAATTTGTTGTTATTTTTGGAAAATAGAATTTGTTGTTGATTTTGAAAAATATAATTTGATGTTATTTCTGGAAAATATAATTTTCTATTATTTTCAAAAAATAGAATTTGTTGTTATTTCTGGAAAATATAATTTACTATTATTTCTAGAAAATAGAATGTGAGGTTAAAATAGAATTTGCTATTATTTTAAAAATATAGTTTGTTTTTCATTCCTAAGTTGACTAATTTTCTATGCATAGTCTTCCAGTGTTGCCTCTCCATTCTTGATAATATTCTAAAATTATCCTAACACTTTTTAGTAACAACTCCATTTGGTGTGATTGTAAAAACATTCAATGTCCATATAATATTGATAAGTTAATTTTTAACACCCATATAATATGGTTGAGTCAAATTTCAATGTTCATTTGATGTGGTTGAGTCAATTTCTAGTGCTCTAAGACTTTTTGGTGCTTTGAGAGCTTTCATAGTTGTATCTGCTTTCGACACCACCTTATGATGCCAACATCTGATGTTATTATTTTTCATGCAAACCTCCTATTATATTTTGATGCTCTAAGGGCTTCCATGGCTATATCTACTTCTAACTCCAAATTTTGGTGCTAGAATGCTAAAAGTACTTAGCAGATATAGAATTTATTATAGAGACCTACAAGGCATCACCTTTCTATCCATCTCTACTAGTCTAATGTTATAAGCTAAAAACCACAACTAGATGTAAAAACTAAGCTTAAAATCATATAAAACCTATATAAAATAACTTCACAATGAATTTTACTTATTAACCATATCTAGTCAAAGTATTAGTGCAAGGTATAACCTAGTCCATAGTTAAACATTATTTACCAACACATTAAAGGAGTTAGAAAGTGTTATTTTTTTTAAAATGAGGTTTTTTAGGGCCTCATATTCATACTGAGATGTTGTGACATTTGGAGGGAAGGGAGCTTGAGGTTAATTTGGACTATTATACTATCTTGTATGGATATGAACTTATAGATACCTTTGGCATCACTTTGTCTACCTATAATACTTTATGTAAAATTGTATTTTAGTCCCTCTGTGATTATAAAATGGTCCTCTTCAAGATTCTTGTGATGTTAATTTTGGTTTATTTGGATAATACATTACCCTAAGGATAATAGTTAGAAAATGTCTTGAGCAGGAATCCATATTTGAGGATGAATTTCATCAAAGATAGTCCCCTTGAAATAGTTGAAATTATTTATGATAATAATAGTAAAGGCTTCAAAACTAGTGACAGTGTCTTCAAGTAGTTGCACCACCATCTTCTAATTAGATATTTTATCTAGGACTACTTCAAACCACTTGATGAAGTAGTATATGGTGTTGAGGATCCACCTATGGCCTACACTTAACAATATGTTGATATTTCTTACAAAATTGAGGCCTCACTATTGGAATGGTTTGTTTATAATTATTAGTTTTAATGTTGTTGGGGCTCTTTTCTTCCTTCCCTAGAACATGCAACAAGATTTGTAATCCTTGACCCATTAGTATAAATTGATGAAAATGGTAGGCTAGTAGTATCTAGCCCTCAATATCATGTAGGTTTTTATGGATGAAAATAAGTCCCTACCTCTATAATGATACTACTTGATAAGATCTCCTTGCTTATCTTCCTCCATCCAATGGAGTAAAATACCATTGTATATTTTTCTAAATAAGATATTACTTAACTATTGGTAGTATATCATATTTTACTTTAACCTATCCCTTTACTTGATGAATAATACTTCAAGAACCTATCCTATAGCCATATACTAACACATATTTCCATCATTACCCCTTCAATTAGAGCGACTTATTCTTTAGATACTATACTTGATAACCTTTTACATAAATCCCTTCTAGTAATCAACTTGGTGAGTTTGATATTGATGTTAAATTCTTGTATCTTCTTGATCCATATAGCTCTCTTCTCGTTTATTTTACTATGTAATATAATAGACTGGACATTAGGTTGTACTAAAAAGATAGTGTTCTTGCTTTACAAAAAGTAATATCTAAACATTTTAGGGTCTTCATGATAGTGAATACTTGTTTTTTAATTAGGAAATACCTCTATTCATTTTTGTGAAGGGATTGACTCATAAATGATATGGGATGTTTTTCATCTTGGTGATTCTTTTGCAACAGGATAACTATAGTAGTCTCATGATACACAAAAGTCCCCCTATTAGTGGTCAAGGTTGTCTTATGTTGGTCTTCATCCTTAACCCAAATATAATTATACCTAAAGAAGCCATCCAAGACCAACAATATTTTTAATCCCTACTAACTTATACAATATCTTATCAATGGTAGGTAGTGGATAGTGATCTTTCAAGGATACCATGTTCAAGTTTTCAAAATCAGCGCACAACCTTAAATCTCTATTTTCTTGCATACTAAGACCATTTTAGAGACCCACATAGAATTCTTGATTAGGAATATAATATGAGCTTGCAAGATAATTAGCAACTCTTTTTTCATTATGGCCTATATTTTTTAATTGGGTCTTTTATTTTATCAGAATTGCTTGGAATTAGGTTGTAATTTGGTGGTGTGCTCTATGATATTGTATTCATATATATTATAATCTTTGTATGACTAGACAATAATGTCTTTGTACTTATTATAGATCTCTTTGAAGACATCCTTTTATTTTTTAGTATATTCTTTCCCAAGTAATAAAATCTTCCCTTTTACTACCTTGATTGGGTGATATACAAATATTTCATCTTGAGACTAATAGGATTTTTGGTGTGATTAGGCCTTTGGGTAGTTGTTTCAATTTTAGTTGTATGACTTCATCCTTGATGCCATATTTATATTCATTATTTTTTTTGCATATTAGGTCTCTTTGATCATAAATTCTATTATTTGTTTATCATTATTAAAAATACTAGTGATCATAACTATCTGGAAGTGTTTGCCTAAAAATAACTTCTAATTCCTTTGGTTTATCCCACATATCATTTATCAAATCAAAATGGGTTGCCATAGCTACCAACCCATCTACTATCACATTAATAATTCTAGGTACTACTTTGATTTCATAGGGATAAAATCTTACAAGCAAATACCAAACTCGATGTTTATATGACTTAAGATGTCTATTATTTGTGGCACATTAGGAATCAAACTAATTTATAATGAGTTTAGAGTTACCATATGTTCTTAGGCCCTTGATTCCCATATTCTCTACTTTTCTTAAACTAGTATTTAGTGCTTCATATTCAACCATATTGTTTGTATAATTAAATAGCAACCTATAAATTGTAGCCTATAAGTATAATTAATGTGTGTTTCTTATATTTCAATGGACTATACCCCAACACCTACTCCATTCTTGGTTTTGGCTCCATTGAAGTACATATTCCATGTATTTTTAGCTTCATGGCTTGTCAAGATAGAAAGCCTTGGAGTCTCTATTATTAGGTAATTTTCCAACTTAGTTTATTTATACTCTACTTTTAGATCTTCATTATCCTATAGTACATCTATTATCATGTCTACTTACCAGTATTGATTGCTTTTCTTATATTCCCCATATTTGATGTATTCTAGAAGTTTATTCTAATTCAATGTTTTTCACCCTTGACCTTGTGTAATAGGTAGTTGCAAGGTAGTTCTTTGTCAATTATGATTATCTTTTTACCTTTGGTAACCTTTATATGAGTATGATCTATTTATAAGTAACCATCCCATGATAACTTTCATGTTCATTCTTTGGATAGCAACATTCCAAAGTATGGGGATAGGTTTGTGTTTATAACCTCTAGAACTACTAAGAACTCTATATACTAGGATATGGTCATGACTAGATCCATGAGAACACCTACTATATTAAATATTGTTCCATCCATATGGATTGAATTCCTGGTCATATTAGTGTGAAAAAGTCCAATATCTTCACAAATAGCCTTGGGCATAACTATGACTATAGCAATTGAATACACTATGCAACTCTTGAGAAGATAATTTTTATCTTGAGTGCCATAAAGGATGGGGATGGTTTTATATTGTTTAGTTTTGGAGCATTATGCACATCAAACATTTTATCTTGAATTTTTTATAAATATTCTACTATCAAATTTAGTTGTTCTTGTATGCTCAAATTCATTACTAAAAGATGGTATTGATGCTTAATAATCTAATTATACATTTGCCCTTGGTATCTATTGGAAATTTTGAGTATATTGTTGTCATTAATGTCATAAGTTAATGATATTGGTTGTCATTTATGTCAAGGAAAATAAAGGTTTAATGGTTTTACCATGGTAACACTTGCAAAAGAAAAAGGAAGAGGTTTTATGATGGCAAAGACTTTTATTCAAAGAAAAGGTCCAAGAAAAAAATATATTATAATAATTAAATCTATGAATATTTAAATAATTATAATAATTAAAAATTAAAAGGGACCAAAGGTTAAAATATAAATTATAATATTTAAATCTACCTTAGATTTAAATTATTATAATATTTTTAAAAAGGTTAGATGGCACCAAAATTCGAATTTGCATGGAGGTATTTTTCAAAGTTGAGCCGACGTCCAAAGTCAAAGGGAAAATTTGTATGAAGGGGTTAATGTTTTGCAAAGCCAAAGTTTATGTTTATCCTTAAAAATTAAAATATTATATTTGTTATTAGTTTGTTGGCAATTTTGGGTACATTGGGTACATTGCCTTTGCTCAAGTGTTGATGTTGTCATTGATGTCAAGAAGCGGAAAGGTTTTTTGTGAAAACCAAGGTAGACAAAATAAAAGGTTTTATTTAAAACCATGGACAACAGATTTGAAATGGGTTTTTCTTAAAACCCAAGTTGGCTCTTCGTTTCATTGAAAAATGTGCCCAGATGATGAAGATATTTAATTTTAAATATCTAGTTTAAATTTTATTTATTTAAAATTTAAATTAATATTTTAAAATTTAATTAAAGTATTTTCCGACGTGTTTGGAAATGCCGACGTGTTTGGTAATGCATCGAAGTGCATATATAATGGGGCTAATAAATTCATTTCAGTGTGTGTGTGTGAATCGATATAAATCGGAGTGCATTTCATTTTCGTCTTTGTAGCGAAGGAAGATGTCAAGCATTGACGACGAAGGAGAAATATCTGCAAGAGTTAGTGTGGGATGGAGGCGACGTCGTGAAAGGGTGTAGTCATCAAAGTTGAAAAGGAATGTCTTGCTGGAACTCTTCAACGAAGGCAGTGAGACGTCAAGCTAGAAGTCAAACAGAAGAAGAAGCACCGTCGCAAAGTTTTGATTGCAGATCATCGAAAGGAGGTAATGCCATGCAACAATCCATCAGCAAGACTGAAGGAGTGAACATTGAAAACTGTTAGTAGGTTCAACAAAACCTAGAAGTCACGGTTGCTAAAGTTGGAACAGTTTCACGCAGTGTGCTAGGGTTTCCACACGGATGACATAGCTTCATATGCTAGACTGATGTAGTTGTGCTGATCTAGATGACACAAGGCTTGCGATGATTGTAGTTGGATACCATAGTTTGGACATACTAACTACAGGAGTGCAGGTAGACCTCTACGATTGTGCTACTCCAGTAGATAGGTATACGCGTGGCAGCGGGATGCTATAGTCATGATAGTGAAAAGAGTAGCAAGGCAATTGGTCAAAAACCGCGTGGAGGTGAATCATTGTAACTTGTTCAAGAAAGTTTTCAACGCTAAAGGAAAACATTCAAACAAAGAACAAAAGGACAAAAACGTAAGGAATTATTTTTGCTTTCATAAGCTTTACTATGTATGTTTTAAAAGAAGTAATAAGGGAGTTATAAGGTTATGAAATGTTGTGATTTATTTTATTTTATGGTACAAGTGGTTTTAGGAGAGATAAGGAAGTTGTGCAATTAAGGGCTTTGGTAATGATTATTGAAAAGTGGAGTAATGTTGATTATTTTGTGATCTACTAACCCTTGTGAAGATTGGCAAAAGAATTTTGTGATTGTGGCAGATTTCCAAAGGGGTTCCTTCACTTCAATAAGGTATGGGCACATTCTTCTTATGAGTATGATTGGTGTATGTTTTCCTGAAATAAGATTGGAGTGAAAAGGTATTCAACAAGGTTTCCTTTGGTTGGGTATAAGTCCTAGTTTCTGGTTTGTTGAAGACTACTTATGCATTGTTATCATTGATGAGATTTTTGGTGAATGCATATTTCTCGGTTTGAGGTAGTGGAAGCATTGTGCACTAGGGTTTATGAATGTGAGTCTTGATACTTGCTTTGAGTAGGTGAAATCCTTGGATGGCTGTGTTGAGGTTGATGATTGAGTTGCTTCCATAGAGGTTGGTTGATCAAGTTATTGCTTTTACTTGATACATGATATTGGGCTTACTCCATTGAGTTGGTTTGAACAAGTTATTCTTTGCATTTGGTGATATTGTGTGGGTGGCTGTTTTGTTCAAATATCTTTGGAGGGAAAAGGATTTCTACTTGTTTCCTTTTCTTGTGATGATTGGTAGAATGCTTCAAGGTTAATGTTGAGTTGAATGATGTTGGTTAAACCTTGTCTATGAGCATTGTTGTTGAAGCCCAAATTGGTTGAGAAAAGATATTGGTTGTTGGAAAGAACATGAGTATCATTGTTATATGAGATATTGCATGGTTGGAAATTGTTGGGTTGTGTTTCATGTTCTTGAGAAAAGCATACTACATCTATCTTATTCTTTTGAGATTTGAGATTGAGTTGGGATTGAGATTGGGAGTTAAGTATAGAACATATTGAGTCTCTAACAATTCTCTTTATGCTTCTATGAGGTTGATGAATCACATTGGGTCTCTAACAATTCTCTTTGTGGGTTCATGCCAAGCAAGTTTTCTTGATGAACTTGTGAGCGAGGTTTTGGACGAGTTCCATTGGGGACTTGTGAGCGAGGTTTTGGACGAGGTTCCATTGGGGACTTGTGAGCGAGGTTTTGGACAGGTTCCATTGGGGACTTGTGAGCAGGTTTTGGACAGGTTCCATTGGGGACTTGTAAGAAGATTTGGACAGGTTTCGGTGAGGACTTGTGAGAAGATTTGGACAGGTCCTAGTAGAGGACTTGTGAAGCTGAGTTTGATAGTTCTATCAGAGAACTTGAGGACAGAGGTGCATTGGTTCTATGAGAAGAACCTGAGGACAGATTTGTACCAGACCAAAGGACTGTGTTTGGTACTGATCAAAGATAGAGGATGAGGACATTTGTGCTAGACCGAGGGACTGTGTTTAGTGCAAATTCGAGGACCAACTTTGAGGTGATAGAGTTGAGGATAGAGGTCTCCAGCCATAGCAGGGAAGACAGGTGTCTTCTATGGATAGAGTTCCATTTGCTAAGGGCAATGGAGGCGAGAGGTCTTCTAGAGGATCACCAGCTAGATCAGAGGTAGGGGAAGGTATCTCCTTTGAGCAGAGGCTCATGAATTCAGATTGGGGAAGGTTTCTCCTTTGAGCCGAGGCTCATAAAAATTGTAATTGGGAAGGTTTCCCAAAGAACTTTGAGATAAATTTTAGAGAAAAATTTTAAGGATGAACCATGTAAATTGTTGTGTCACTTTGTGGATGGTTTTGTGCATTGCTTTGATATTTATTTGGATATGTTGTTTTACTATATTGAAGTATAAAGGAAAAGTAAAAAGAGGTCTTATACTGTTCACCCCCCCTCTCAGTATAAGCTTGTGTTCTTCAATTGGTATCAGAGCCGGTTCCTTCGAAAAAGTTTAAACAGCTTGAAGGAAGATCTTACAAGAACACAAATGACAAGGAAATGCAAAAGCAAAACCATAAGACACAAGAAGAAGAAATATCACATGGTCATGAAATAAAATGAAGATGAACTCAATGTTGTTGCTTTGGGAATGGAAATAGATTCAAGAGATGAATCAAACAGTGGAGAACAAGCCAGATTAATAAAGTTGTGCACCAGATGTGGGAATACCGATCACTTTGCGGCTGAATGCTCACAAGTAAGAGAATGTTTTTTTTGTGGTCAACTCGATCACAATGATCATCATTGCTATAGGTTTAGTAGCAGTGAAGATGAAGATGATCCGTTCAAAAGTGATAAAGATAAACGGGACTGTAAGAGCAAGGATTCTAAAAAGCACAAGCATCATAGGAAAAACAAAGATGAGCACAACAATCAAGGAAAGAGGTATTCTCACAAACACAAGAAGAGCTTCTACCTAGACAAAGCAAGTAAGTGTTCTAGTAGTGATAGTGAAAGTTCTTCAAGTGAAAATGAAAATGAGATGTTGTTCATATCAGAAAAAGAGGAAGAACCAAAACATAGATTCATTATCATGAAATATCTTAGATGTGGAAATTTTGGTCACCTTGAGGATGATTGCACAAATAATGAATTGGTTGTTAGTATGTATGAGGATGCTTCAAAAAATGATAAGGAAGATGCATGTATGGTTTTTGAAAAGGGTAGCACCTCTAGTGATAAGAAATCTTAAAAAGGCCTTGATAATTCAAAGTGCAATCAAATAGAGGATCTTGAATGTGAACTTACTAATGCTCTTAGTGTTTTGAAAAAGGAAAGAAAAAAGAATGCTAGACTCAAGGATAAGTTAGATGAATGTTGTATTGAGAGAGATGAACTTATAGAAAGTCTTGATGTCTCTATGGCTAAGGCACAAGAACTCAAGAATGAGTTAGATTCTAAGGTGCGTGAGTATAGTGAATTAGAACAGAAAATGACTTCGTTGAAAGAGGAAAATAAAGAGTACGGGGATAAGCTATACGAGGTTTCAAGAAAGCTCCAAAAAGGTTAAATCTCTTATCAAAGGTCAAAGAAAGACAACGAGATAAAACAGGTCTTGGTTTTGTTAAGCCTCACAAGAAACAAGTTGGAGAGTCTAGTAAGAGACTCCAAAAGGAAGAGAGTTCTGATGAGGAAAGTATTTCAAATCATGAGTCCTTGAATGATAGATGCACAGAAACAGAAAATAGAATTCAGAATGAGAAGAAAAAGTTTTCAGAACCTAAGAGGTCAAACAATGGAAAGTTTCAAGGCAGATGTTTTGCGTGTCACAAATTTGGCCACATGGCTGTACATTGCATGGCTCAAGTGAAGAAGGTAAATAACAGTTTTAGAAGTGGTAATTTCTTTCATGGGTATTGCTACTCTTGCAATCAGTTTGGGCATAAAGCAATTTTTTGCAAGGCAAATATCAGAAGCCGGGTTAGTCGGAAACGAGGCTTGGTCAAAACGGGTTTGGTCGGAACTAGTTTGGTCGAAGCTGGTGGATTCAAAGAATAGGTATGCCTAAAAGAAATAACATTGTTACTTGTTATAAGTGCAATAATGAAGGTCACACAGTCAGACAGTGTAGAGCTGAAATTCTAGAATACGAGAGCAGAGAGCAGTGGCATGATCGGGTCCAAGGATCAGAAAAATGATAGAAACGAGGAATATGGAAAAAGAGTTCAAGAGAAGGCCCGACAAGGAAGTTATAGACGCTGATGATGATCGAGTGCCTAATGGGAGTTTTACTCCCACTCCGGAATTAATCACCTCATCGAGGAGGTGGGGGAGGGACTAAGCTAAGAGGCTCATTCTTAGTTTCGAGCCCCAAAGGTGGCCCTTTGCCATTGATGACAAAGGGGGAGAGATATGAGAAAGGGGGAGAGCTTCAAGTGAAGAGGAAAGCTTCAAGTCAGGGGGAGAAAAACTTCAAAGAGAGTGATTTCAATTTTGGCTCTTGAAGATGTGTTTTTAGTAAAGTTTTGCCATCAATGACAAAGGGGGAGATTGTTGGCAATTTTGGGTACATTGGGTACATTGCCTTTGCTCAAGTGTTGATGTTGTCATTGATGTCAAGAAGCGAAAAGTTTTTTTGTGAAAACCAAGGCAGACAAAATAAAAGGTTTTATTTAAAACCATGGACAACAGATTTGAAATGGGTTTTTCTTAAAACCCAAGCTGGATCTTCGTTTCGTTGAAAAAGGTGCCCCGGTGATGAAGATATTTAATTTTAAATATCTAGTTTAAATTTTATTTATTTAAAATTTAAATTAATATTTTAAAATTAAATTAAAGTATTTTTCAACGTGTTTGGAAATGTCGACGTGTTTGGTAATGCATCGAAGTGCATATATAATGGGGCTAATAAATTCATTTTAGTGTGTGTGTGAATCGATATAAATCGGAGTGCATTTCATTTTCATCTTTGTAGCGAAGGAAGATGTCAAGCATTGACGGCGAAGGAGAAATATCTGCAAGAGTTAGTGTGGGATGGAGGCAACGTCGTGGAAGGGTGTAGTCATCAAAGTTGAAAAGGAATGTCCTGCTGGAACTCTTCAATGAAAGTAGTGAGACATCAAGCTAGAAGTCAAACAGAAGAAGAAGCACCATCGCAAAGTTTTGATTGTAGATCATCGAAAGGAGGTAACGCCATGCAACAATCCATCAGCAAGACTGAAGGAGTGAACGTTGAAAAGCGTTAGCGGGTTCAACAAAACCTAGAAGTCACGGTTCTTGAAGTTGGAACAGGTTTCACGTAGTGTGCTAGGGTTTCCACATGGATGGCATAGCTTAGTATCTTTGGATCGATGCGGTTGTGTCTGATCTAGATGACACAAGGCTTGCGATGATTGCAGTTGGATACCATAGTTTGGACATACTAACTACAGGAGTGCAGGTAGACCTCTACGATTGCGCTACTCCAACAGATAGGTATACACGTGGCAGCGGGATGCTATAGTCGTGATAGTGAAAAGGGTAGCAAGGCAATTGGTCAAAAACCGCGTGGAGGTGAATCATTGTAACTTGTTCAAGAAAGTTTTCAACGCTAAAGGAAAACATTCAAACAAAGAACAAAAGGACAAAAACGTAAGGAATTATTTTTGCTTTCATAAGCTTTACTATGTATGTTTTAAAAGGAGTAATAAGGGAGTTATAAGGTTATGAAATGTTGTGATTTATTTTATTTTATGGTACAAGTGGTTTTAGGAGAGATAAGGAAGTTGTGCAATTAAGGGCTTTGGTAATGATTATTGAAAAGTGGAGTAATGTTGATTATTTTGTGATCTACTAACCCTTGTGAAGATTGGCAAAAGAATTTTGTGATTGTGGCAGATTTCCAAAGGGGTTCCTTCACTTCAATAAGGTATGGGCACATTCTTCTTATGAGTATGATTGGTGTATGTTTTCCTGAAATAATATTGGAGTGAAAAGGTATTCAACAAGGTTTCCTTTGGTTGGGTATAAGTCCTAGTTTCTGGTTTGTTGAAGACTACTTATGCATTGTTATCATTGATGAGAGTTTTGGTGAATGCATATTTCTAGTTTGAGGTAGTGGAAGCATTGTGCACTAGGGTTTATGAATGTGAGTCTTGATACTTGCTTTGAGTAGGTGAAATCCTTGGATGGTTGTGTTGAGGTTGATGATTGAGTTGCTTCCATAGAGGTTGGTTGATCAAGTTATTGCTTTTACTTGATACATGATATTGGGCTTACTCCATTGAGTTGGTTTGAACAAGTTATTCTTTGCATTTGGTGATATTGTGTGGGTGGCTGTTTTGTTCAAATATCTTTGGAGGGAAAAGGATTTCTACTTGTTTCCTTTTCTTGTGATGATTGGTAGAATGCTTCAAGGTTAATGTTGAGTTGAATGATGTTGGTTAAACCTTGTCTATGAGCATTGTTGTTGAAGCCCAAATTGGTTGAGAAAAGATATTGGTTGTTGGAAAGAACATGAGTATCATTGTTATATGAGATATTGCATGGTTGGCAATTTTTGGGTTGTGTTTCATGTTCTTGAGAAAAGCATACTACATCTATCTTATTCTTTTGAGATTTGAGATTGAGTTGGGATTGAGATTGGGAGTTAAGTATAGAACATATTGAGTCTCTAACAATTCTCTTTATGCTTCTATGAGGTTGATGAATCACATTGGGTCTCTAACAATTCTCTTTGTGGGTTCATGCCAAGCAAGTTTTCTTGATGAACTTGTGAGCGAGGTTTTGGATAGGTTCCATTGGGGACTTGTGAGCAGGTTTTGGACAGGTTCCATTGGGGACTTATGAGCAGGTTTTGGATAGGTTCCATTGGGGACTTGTAAGAATATTTGGACAGGTTACGATGAGGACTTGTGAGCAGATTTGGACAGGTCCTAGTAGAGGACTTATGAAGCTGAGTTTGATAGTTCTATCAGAGAACTTGAGGACAGAGGTGCATTGGTTCTATGAGAAGAACCTGAGGACATATTTGTACCAGACCGAAGGACTGTGTTTGGTACTGATAAAAGACAGAGGACGAGGACATTTGTGCTAGACCGAGGGACTGTGTTTAGTGCAAATTTGAGGACCAGCTTTGAGGTGATAGAGTTGAGGACAGAGGTCTCCAGCCGAGCAGGGAAGACGGGTGTCTTCTGTAAATAGAGTTCCATTTGCTAAGGGCAGCGGAGGCGAGAGGTCTTCTAGAGGATCACCGACCGGAGCGAGAGGTAGGGGAAGGTATCTCCTTTGAGCGAGAGGCTCATGAATTCAGATTGGGGAAGGTTTCTCCTTTGAGCCGAGGCTCATAAACATTGTAATTGGGAAGGTTTCCCAAAGAACTTTGAGATAACTTTTAGAGAAAAGTTTTAAGGATGAACCATGTAAATTGTTGTGTCACTTTGTGGATGGTTTTGTGCATTGCTTTGATATTGCTTTGGATATGTTGCTTTACTATATTGAAGTATAAAGGAAAAGTAAAAAGAGGTCTTATACTGTTCACCCCCCCTCTCAGTATAAGCTTGCGTTCTTCATAGTTCAGCAAGCAGTGGAGGCAAAGAAAATCTTTTACAAATTTTGAGGGTGGTGCATAGTTAAGATGAATGGCACTCGATTCCATTCGACGTGGGTGGATAGCCTAGTTGGTAAGCTTGGCTTGTGAAGCGCATTGTAGGAAGTAGATTTGATGTTTGAATCATGGGGTACTTTTTGCTTGGTCGAGGTTTTTACACCATTTTTGGTGAATAAGTAGGAGCACATGTTCCTTTGTGCTTGTGTGGGTGACTAGCCCACGTGGTGTTCACCCTTGTGATAGGGCACATGGATAATGAGGAGTTGTAGGTTTGAGTAGCGATGGTAGCACTTGGGGTAAGGTACTTTTAAGGTATGCATATGGTGCTTGACTTTGGGAGTTATAAGGGTTAATTAATTTTTAGTGTTTTGAGGTGAATTTACTAAGGATCCATAAGGATAATAAATTGATTTTGATTTTTGATTTAAAAAGGGGTGGAAATTAAATTTTAGATTACTAGTGCCTTTTTTATGCATGAGATGAAGTGATATTTTATTGGTCTTATTGAAATTTTAAAAGTGCATTATTTTCATAAGAAAGAGGTGTTGGGCACCGAATTGACATCAAGTTTTACTTAACACTGCAACTGTCTATCTTCCAATTTTCTATCCAGGCATGCACCCGATAGTCGTAGCTCGACACTCAAGCATTGGATGGACCAAAGACAACTTCAATCCAACCTCCTAGAGTAGGTTGGTTCCTTGTCAACTTAAAATGGTGTTGACTCAATTAAAGCTCAAATAGGGTTTTGAGATAAGGGTTAGAAAAGGTTTAGGGTTAGAAATGTTATGAAAAATAGTGGTCAGATAGGCTAACAACATAGGCAACTACAAAAAAGGCTCCCACAAGCTATTTCTAGTGTCCCATCACTCAAGATTAACATCACCCAAATCAATGAAACCTTCACACATTAAAGCATAAATAGAGATATATTGCAGAAAGCAATTCCAACATCCAATATTGATAATCCAAATAGCAGAATAGACCAATAGTTAGATTTAACAGAAATAAACTTCCTAACAATACAGATCTAATCAAGAATAGATTTCAACTACTCTCACAACTAGTAATCCAAAAGCTGGAATGAACTAACCATTCAAGTATTAACAGAAATGCAGTTCAAGACTTCGAACCTCTTGCACAAGATAATGAAGATGACAAATTTGAGTCAAAATATCAGAGTAATGCTCCTTCCATTAGCTCACAAGAATATTTATAGTAGGGCAAGCAAACGCACTAGATCCAACCCTAAAAAATGAGGGTTCGACCTCTATTTATAGTTTGTAAATGAAAGAATATTAAGGAGACATTACAAAGATTGTATATTTACAGCTCAGTAGAGAGTTTGTTGGCATTATCTTATTGGTTGGAGAGCTCCGGGAAATCCACTGTGAGAAATCTGCCATGGTAGCATACCTCTGCAACTTGTTGGTTTGTTGGTGGTAGTTAGAGTTTGAACAGTTGGACACTGCATCTCATCCATCGATCATTCTTGGGAGCTCAGCTCCATCATAGATCTACAACCGCATCTAGTTCTTGTTCTTGAAAACCCTTGATGCTTCATCTTCCTACCCTCCAACTGACTGCACTCTGATCCAGTGAGTTTTGGCCTTTTAAATCCTTCAAGAATGTTAGCAAAACTTGGACCGTCGATCTTCATCATGGATGGCTATGATTAAACCTCCCAAGATACTCTGCAAATTGGTAGGGAAAACCAAGGTGCCATTCCACACTTTTAAGTTGCTGACATCATCATTATAGCCTTGATCATGCGGAATCAAATTTGATGTAAAATGCACTAAGAGGTGAGTGGGATGCAATCCACTCATTACCCTTCCTTTTCTCTTCTTTGGCTTCAAAGCAACTAAAATCCATACCATAAAGCATGTTGACATCACCTTTGCTTTGTAAATATGTAGAATCACCAATCCACACTCGAGCAAGTGTAAATCATCCTTTGTTGTCATTCCACATTTACACTTCTTTCCATCCACCATAGTGTAAAATAGACTTTTCACCTTCCCTATTAGTAAAATCACCCTTTTCTCAATTATCCCACCACTAGTGTAAACTTACTCTTTGTCATCAATCCACACCTAAATACTCTTGAGACTAGAAGAATTGACCTTATCAACACTTAGCCATTTGGAGCATGCAAAAACTACTCTCGATCGCCATTCCACACTTTCTTTTGTATTGACATCATCATCACCAAAAAATTTATGGAATCGGGACTCATCGCCAATCTACACCAAAATACATTATAAACCGAGTGGAATTGCTCCAAGGAAAAATTGCACTAAGTGTTGGGTGGATTAGGAAACAAATGTTGCGGATCCACTCCAAAATACACTAAAAAGTGTGCGAAATGGAAACTTCATACCTTAGAATGAAATTTTCAATGCTTTCTAAGGATGTGGCCATTTTGGGCCTACATTCTGGCACCTCCTAGGTGGATTTTCTCGCAAAGCCATCAAACTCAGAGTCTTATCCATTGGGCATCAAGAGTCAAAAATGCTTATCTTCAAAAATGCTTTAAAGAATAACTTCCATATGAACACTACCCTCTAAAAACTTTATGGTCATCTTAGAGGATAAATGTTCATATCGAGACTATGCTCCATGCATTAATATATGTGCCATTCCAACAAAACTGCTTCACTGCTCCATCAAAACACAACTATGTTCTCCTTATAAAGCCTTCTTACAAATCATGATAAAAATACCTTCACACAAAAACTATTATTTCCTATGTCTCTCTGGACTCATGCTTTTATTGTTTCTTTCTGACCATGTCAGAGTAAAAATGAATCAAACAAAAATACAAAACTTATGACTACATATGTACAAAACAAAAATTGCTAAGCTTGTGCCCCTTCAGGGTCTGCAACATCTCTATCCGGCTCTTCTTCTTGTTGGGCCTCTTCCTCAGCATTATCCTCTTCTTGCTCAGCTTCTTCCTCTGGAGAAGATTGCTCTTTATTTTCCTCTTCTGCACTATCACCAAACAACTACACCATCAATTTCAAGGCTTGTTTCTAGGTTGCTTCTGAGGGGTTGGAAGTCTCCTTCAACTGCTTGTAAATGTACTGGAGTTCACCAATATCTTCATAGTAAGCAGCACTTCCTCTGTTTACCAAGTCTTCCATGAGGTCTCTAAGCCTGGTAAAATCAATGATCATTTGTGAAGCTTGCTCTTGGTCAATTGGTTCCTCTAGAGCATCAATTTTAGATTCATATTGTAAGCTCTCTCTAGTACTTTTCTTAATTTCTTCAACTGACAACAAGTTATGATCTTCCATCCATAACCCTCTAAAACCAATTTGGATCATTTCCTTATTAACATCCACTACATCCTTGATTACTCCTTCAATATTGTCATACAATAGCCAAGCCTTTTGGAGTGCTCTATGCTTCTTCACTACAATTATGGTAGCAACTCTAGCAATGTTCCACTCCTTATTAGGGATTGGCTTAGCAGAATCATTGAGTCTACTATCCACCAGCCTATGAATTTGTTCAGCTGGAATTACCATAGGTTGTAGCTCTCCAGTGATTTTATCCAGATCCTTCTGAATACTTTGGAGTAGGTGGATGGCATCATCTAAATAATCAATAATAAGTTGCAACCCTGAGCATTTCTCTAGAACTTCAGAGAGCAATTCCTTTCTCACTTTCTTGAGTCCAACCTTAGAAAAACTAGAAGATTTAGCCTTTTCAATCTGGAGTTGTTGCTTCAAACTTTGTATCTCCTTAGCCTGCTCCTCATTCTTTTTTGGTGCTCTACAATCTGCTCCTTGAGCTTATTAGCTTCTTGAAACTTCTCTTGCCAGCTCTTAGCTTCTTTTCTCAGAGCTTTCTCCACTTATTTCTGATTATTGATAGTTTTCTGAAGCTTTTCAATTTGCTTTTCCAACTTACCCACATTTTCTTTGAATATATCATTTTTTACATAAAAAGTTTCTAAGTGGGCTCTAGCTATGACCAATTCATCTTCATCAAGCAACTTCTCAATATCTTTTGTATACTCTTCTATACGATAATCTTGGGTAGTCATCTCAGTTTCAGGCTTGCTCACAAGGGGAATCATGGATCTAGATGTCCTTTGCCTTGAAATTGGATCAACAAACATGCTTCTTCTCCTTGTGGCCATCCTATTAGAAGGCTTAGACAACTTTTCTACCCAAAAATCATTGATTTTCTATGTAGCTTCTTGCTCCTTCTGCAAAATTTCCTAGGTAGGGTAACTTGTAGCAAGAGGAGAAGAAGACACAAGGAATGTAAGAGTAGAATCAACTATTGATAATAGTTGTGCAGAAGTAGTTATAGTAGAATCTATGACCATAGTGGAATCTGTGACCACTACCATTGTTGCAATTGGTAAACTCATGGAAACTAAAGTGAGACTCATAGATGGGTGAATGGGTGAACTTGAAATAGTTTGCTTCTCAGATGATGGTGGTGGTGGTAATGGTGAAGTTGTAACTATGGGAGATGATGAGAGGGGAATCTCAAATGATGAATGTGGAACTTGAGATGATGAAGGTGGAATTTGTGGTGACCTTGGGGGAGATGGGTTGGTTTGTACCTCAATAGTGACTGATGAAATAGGAGGTGGACTATGAGGTGGAGAAGGTACCTTTGTTACAACTTCTTGTTCAGAAAGGGAGGGAGATTTCCTTGGGGAATCTGGAGGAGGAAGAGGAGAAGAGGGATTAGAGACCATACCTTCACCTACTGATGTAGGGTTTTCTAGAGTTATCTCTATGATCTGCTATTGTTCTTGTTGTATCAATTCTTTAGTAGCTAGAATAGTTGTTTTCTCAATTATATCCTCTTTATCCAACCTCTGCTTCTTTGAAATATCTTTCTCAACTCTTTCTAGGGCCCTTTTGGCTTTTCTCTAAAAAACTTGAAAGGTAACTTTCTCACTTTCTATCTCTTCCTCAGATAACCCTTCTTGTACTATTTCCTCTAGCAATACTTGCTCAAAAATAGGATTTAATTCCATTATTACTATAGTGGTGAAACTCAGAGGTGTAAACCTAAAGTTCTCATACTTTTCATTCTAATCTATATCTGTATCTAGAGGTTGTCCACCCAAGGCTAGGCGTTTAGGCCTCTTTACTATCTCTATAACTAGTGCACTAACAATCCTCTCATCAGAATAGTGCATTTTACTCATCAACCGTGCTCCCTTTGGAAATTTCTCTATCTGCTCAGTTGAAGGCTGAAAAGGCTTCAGGACTTCATAGCAGTCAATGGAGTATCAGGTTCTTCTTCCTAAACTTCTTCTTCTAAAGGTGGGGATGGGGAATCAGACCTAGTTTGTGTCATTTTGTATATTAGCACTATATTCCTTGTGTCTTTGGACCTCCAAGTTTTGACATTTTTGTCATACCTTTTAGAGAATTCAACATCAATTTTAATCCCAAACCTGGATTTTTCTTTACCATTCTCAATTCTCATCCTCCACCAGTCTGATATTTTGGCTTCATTCCATTTCTCATTATTCTCTACTTCCTCACCAGTAGGTTCTTGAGACTGAGGGTCTTCTTTATTTTCTATTTTTTCCTCAATATATTTGATGGTAGACTCCTTCAACTGATGTTTTACATTGTTGTCTGGGTCAAAATCCATAATTTGTTCATAAAATTCTAACCATGGAGGAAGTTGATCCATTTTAGAAACATTCCACTCTAAAAGAGCAGTTTCTTTGTTATTTCTACCTTGTTCAAAATGGGGCCTAGATCTCTTTTCAAATTTGTAGGCCTTTTCTCCATTTAAGGCTATATTTATTTTATAGAATATATCATCTAGATCATAACTCCATCTCTAAGGAATGTAGAATAGACCCAACCTATCTAGGTATTGGTCAATTTGTTCACCCTACCACTTCTTAGTAATAGTTATATCACTAACATTTTGGTAGGTCAACATAGATCTCCTCTTTCTCCTAGAGCCATAGTTCAAATCTATATATTCTGCTTGCCTCAAATATTCTAAGGTAAATAGCCTCTCTGTGACAAAGTGGGGTAGCAGAAAAGGCTTACCCATAAAGCCATACAGTCTAATGATTGTGCCCTCTATTAGGAGATACCAGTCTCCTTCCTCTACACCTTCTACTCTCAATATTTTCTCAGCCAGAGGTGGTAGCCTAGGGCAAACTCCATACATTATTTTCAATGCTGGCCCTAAGAATTCCAAATTGAATTTATAAAAAGACTCAGTACTTCTCAGATGATTAGTCCAGTAATAAAATGGTAGGGGTTCTCCTTCACTAGTCTTATCCTTGATTGGAATCCAGGGCATCATATCTCTTACAGTAATGAAAAACATCCAGACCAGGCTTGAGCAATGTCTAAAACAAGGTGCATCAGAGCTTCTTTTCAGTGCTACTAATTGCTCATGCATTCTCTAGGCAAGGAAAGATGGCCAATCAAAATAGATAACCCTAATACCCTTCTTTTATATGCCTTCCTCATACATCCTCTCATTGGAAATGCAATATGCAATGGCTATTTGCCAACCCTGCACCATTTTATCAGAATCCAGACCATCCATACAGGCCAACATAGAGTAAAGCTCTGGGTGTTCAAAATGTTCAATGGAAATTGGGACCTGGGGTAATCCTTTTCTGGGCCTAGTGTCCTTGAGTTGTTTATATACCCATTTTCTGAAAGACTCACCATCATTAGCTCACTTCTCCAGGAGTAATACCCAACCTGGGTAGTTGTTTTAAACTCCTTTGGTCTTACAGGTGGTTCTGCTCCTATGGCAAAAAACTTGTGATAGTTTGTAGTAGTGATGCTAAATAGGGTTTTGCCTTTAGCAGTTTTTACTGCTTTTGCCATTGGGTCATAAAACTTAATGATGGCCGCTATTAACTCAGGGCAAGGATGAACGGAATCACAAATGTAAAAAGACAAGAATGAGAGCACAACACATCTACCTTCAACCGATAGGGCCACTCCTTTCTTGTATCTATTGTTGATGTTTCTCCTGAGCTTTGATCTCTCTGTGAGGACCAACTCAGTATCCACTACAACTTTCTTTATCAATATAATGGCCCACTATCTTTTTCACCAATTTTCCAGCTTCTTGGGAATCTTCGGAAGCCATCTTCATCAGCAACGACTTAGATTTTCTCTGTAGAATTTGTAGGCAATGCTTCTGCTATCATTCTGCTCTTCTCTGCTCAGTGAACATTGCTCTTATCAAATGGATAGAATTCTATGCTTCACACTTTTAATTATTGTTGCATGCACGTCCTCCACCATTAATGTGGCTACTATATGACTTACCCATTGGCACGCTTCTCAACTAGCACTCTATCCCTTTGGTGGCTTAGAGGTGGCGTTCTGACCTCTGATTGGTCGAAATTCAAATGTGCTTCAACCCTTGCGGCATTGCTTTGTCCTTTCTCTTTTGAGCATAGGAAAATTAGCATTTATTGTGGACCTTTTACCCTTTTCCAAGTGGTATGATGTGGAATTGCTGCCCCACTCAAATGTAGACTTGAAAATGGTGGATTGGTGACACTTATTTTATTCCGCACAACTTAACTCTAAATTGTGGTGGATTAGGAACTTCCTCATTCTACACATCAGAAGTCTCGAAACTCGATGGATTAGAACCCGCTCATCACTCCATTGGCATTGTGGTCCATTTGAGTGAAAAAAGCCAGTACATCCAAAAAATGGTGGAACTCGCTTGCCATTTCACTGGTATGATGGTTCATTTGAATGTGGATTGGAGCTCAATGATATTCCACTTTGCACTTAGTGTATTTGAGTGCAGAATAGGCACTTGCTGCATCCTGTGGGAACACTTAGCCAATTTTGCAAAATTTTCTTTCTCTCTTTTATTTTATTTTATATTTTTATACAATATGCTATTAAAACAAAACTTGATACAAAGTGCAAAAATAAAGGAAATATGATACAATGTATGTACATATATTACAATGAGCTTATATTTCAATCAAAGTAGAGTTTAAGATGAAAACCATTAACCGGAATTGGTTGTATGTTTCCCTCTAGATCTTCAAGTTGGAAAACATTGGTCTCTTTGACCTCTACTATCTTGAAAGGGCCATCCTAGAAGGAGTCAAACTTCTGATGGTGACCTGGTTTTGCTCTTTCAACATTCCACCTGAGAACTGAATCTCCAACCTAGAATTTTTTGAACCTTACCTTTTTATCGAACCATACCTTGATGTCCATAGAATGCTTCTAAAAGTTCTCATAGGCCTGAGCTCTCTTCTCTTCCAACTGTAGTAGGTGTGTCAGCCTTGTCTCCACTAGATTTTCCTCTGATTCTTCTTCTGAATTTATCAGTTTGAGTGCTGGAATTTCTAAATGGATAGGTAACACTACCTCCTTGCCATATACCAGAGCATAGGGGGAAGTCTTGATGGACTTCTTGATAGTAATCATGTCTGCCCACAAAGCTTGGTCCAACATTAGGTGCCAACTTCTTTTATTCCCTTCTAGTGATCTCCTCAAAATCCTTAACAAGTTTTTGTTGGTAGACTCTGCAAGTCCATTCCCTTGAGGGTAATAATTTGAAGTATTCTTAATGGTTATGCCATACTTGCTAGAAAACTCAATATATTTGGCTCCTATAAAGGCTGGCCCATTGTCACTCACCAAGGCTTCTGGAACTCCAAACCTTGAAATCAAACTTTCCATAAAATTGATCACAACTTCCTGGTCTGATTTCTTGGTAGGAATGGCCTCTACCCATATGGTGAGGTAGTCTGTGGTAGTTAGAATATACTTGTGCTCTACTGAAGAATGAGGGTTGATGACCCCTATAAAGTCTAGCCCCCATTGTTGAAAAGGCTCCTCAACTTGTATTGGCTTGAGGGGGAATGAAGCAATTCTTGTCCTCCCTACATGCCTTTGACATTTGTCATAGGCTCTAGTGACTTTGAAGGTGTCAAAAAATATAGTAGGCCAATAATAGCCTGCTCTTATGATCTTCAAAGCTGTAACTCTACCTGAGAAATGTCCTCCAGATGGTCCTCCATGGAACTCCTCAATGACCTTTTGTTGTTGATCATATTTCAAGCACTTAAGGAGGACTCCATCAAGGTTCCTTTTGTATAGCCCTTCTGGTAGTAAGACATACTTCAAATCTTGAAGTCTATATCTTCTTCTTTGTGATGCATTAATATCAGGAGGGCATACTCCAGTTTGAAAGTAATTGATCATCTGGTCTACCCAATCAGAGTCACCTGGTTGTACTCCTTCAATCTGATCATCTTTAGTTGCCTGACAAGCTATTATTTCAGTTGATGTTGCTACCTCTATTAGACCTTGGCATAAGGCCCTACCTCTTACCAACTTGGTGGGGTGTATCTCCACATCATATTCCTAGATCTTGGTGATCCATCCAACTCTCTTATCTCCTAGTTCACCTTGCAGAATAAAGCTTCTTACATCTGGGTGAACAACATATACCAGGGTCTTACTTTGAACCAAATACTACCTAAACTTCTTCAATGATTTCATCACAACAAATACTTGTTTCTCAATAAAATTATACTTAACCTGGTAATCATGGAGATTCTGACTCTAGAAGAATATAGGGTGCTCCTCACCTTGATCATTATTTTGAGTGAGTACTGAGGCATAACTTTCTTCAGCTCCATAAGCGTAAAGAATAAAATCCTTACTAAAATATAGATTTACTAGCACTGGAGTTGTGGCAATGGACTGCTTGATAATATCAAAGGCTTGTTTCCTCACTTCAGTCCATTTGAACTCTGCATATTTCTTCAATAGTTCAGATATAGGCCTGACCTTCTGTGCAAAGTCAGAAATGAACTTCCTGACAAAGTTTATTTGGTCGAAGAAGGACTGCAAGACTTTCTCATTTACTGGAAGTGGAAGGGCTAGAATGGACTAGATTATGTCTGGATCTATGGCCATACCTTCTTTTGAGACCACATGACCTAGAAACTTTCCCTCATGTACTGCAAAAAATGATTTCTTAGGATTGAGGGAAATGCCAAATTCTTTGCACTTTTGAAAAACTTGCTCAAGGTGTGCTAAGTGGTCATGCTTGTTATGGGAGAAAATAGTCATGTCATCCAAATAGATCAGAATGACCTTATTGATAAGTTCCCCAAAGGCATAGTCCATGGCTCTCTGAAATGTGGCTCCCACATTGGACAGCCCAAAAGGCATTCTCTGGTAGGCAAATGTGCCCCATTTTGTGGTGAATGTTGTTTTATACTGATCTTCATTTTTCACCCAAATCTGGTTGTATCCAGAGAAGCCATCCAATAGTGAGAACCTCTCTACCCCTGCCACTATCTATAATATTTGATCAATCTATGGAAGGGGGTAGTGATCCTTAAGAGATGCTTGGTTAAGATTTCTGAAATCTACACACAAGCGAATATCACCATTCTTTTTTCTCATAGGTACCAAGTTGGCTACCCAGGTAGAATGTTTAATTGGATAGATGATCTTAGCCTTTAATAAATTTAAGAGCTCTTCTCTCATTATGGCTTTGATCCTTGGATTTACAGGCCTTTGCTTCTACCTAAAAGGCTTTGCATCAGGCTCTAGCTCAATGGTGTGTTGGATAATCCTTTTGTCATATACCTTGAGGTCTTCATATGACCAAGCCACAATGTCTTGGTACTTTATACATAAAGCTTTAATGTCCTCTTCTTCTCTAGTGAACATCGGATTCCAACCTTGAGCCTCTTTTCTTTTTCTATTTCAACTTCTTTATATATTTTGTCATTGACTTCCATAGATCTGATCCTTCTCCTATCTTCATTGTCAAACAGGCTCTCTAGGGTGACCAACCCTCTAGGTATATGATTATTTCTAAGTTGAATAACATCCTGTTGATCAATTTCCTCTAGATTTTCTTCTTGGATAGTGGAGAGATAGGCTTCTCTTACCAGAAAGTCAATGATCTATTCATCACTCTCAAAGACCTGCCAGAAAATCTGCTTATCTAGCACTGCAGGTCTGAAAATCATTTTGATTCCCTTGTCTTTCTTGACTCCTATATCTGTAGAAGGGTTGAAGTTAGCTCCCCTTGCTACTAAAGAGTCTACCAAAGTATTCTTTTCTCTGGGAATAAAATTTATATTTAGGGCATCAAAGGATTCCATCAGATCCCATACCCTATTTTTGTATGCTTTTAGGTAATGGTGCTTACTACTGCACCTTTCTCTTACCTGATGGATGATTAACTTAGAGTCACCATATATGTTTAGGACCTTAATGCCCATATTTTCTACTTGCATCAGTCCAAGGCATAAAGCCTCATACTCTACAGCATTATTGGTGCATGACCATGTTAATCTATAGGTAAAACTCTTTGTCCCTTTTGATTGGGATTGTAGTACCACACTAGCACCAACTCCATTTCTACATCTAGCATCATCAAAGTGCATGGTCCATACCTCTATCTCTCTCAGAGACTGATTAGATATAGTAAGAATTTTCTTCTCTAATTCTACAGAAATACTATATGTGCCCATGCCTATCCCAAACTGACTGTAATCCTCTCTAAAAGGTAATTCATCTTCTAATTCTAGTTCTTCAAATTTATCCACAATTTCAAATTCTTCAAGAGGAGTGAGGTTGCACATGTCTTCTTCAATTTTTTCTATGTGATAAGACATAGGATTTTTAGGTGTTATCCTTATCCTCTTCCCTTTGAAGGGAATGACCATGTTGGAATAATCCATGTACATGCATCCACCTAATTTTACAGTGAACTCCCTTGAGAGGCATAAGCCAAAGTAGGGCTCAAGATCAACCACTACTATTTCTTGTACTATTGTCACCTCAAGGGCTCTATGTAACCTCATTAAAACATCCTTTATTACTCCCACTATTTTTATAGGTGTTCCATCCAATTGTAGTACTCCAGGGCAAGATCGGGTATACTCCATACCCATCTCTTCACAGACTACTTTAGGCATAACTGTAGTTGATGCTCCTGAATCTATCATACAATTTCGGACTACCCAACCTTCCATTCTTAAAGAGATATAGAAAGGAGGGGGTTTATTCTTCAAAATAGTAGGGGACATTTCTTTCTTTTTTGAGGGTATACTAAGGATTGTGGTGGCCTGCCTATCCTATGGATACTTGTTGAGAGAAGCTTTAAGCAAGTCTATCTGGCCAGGAATGAAAAGGGTATCATATAAACTAGCTTTTGATGGAATCCTTTTCATCTCTTCCACAATGTTGTAATCAGACTTAGCCAAAGTGGTCCTCTCAGGCCTTCTTTCTAGCTCACCATATTTTCTTTTATATTGTTGAGTGGCTTCTATTATTTATCTTTTGGTAATAGAAGGGAATCTAAGCCTCTCTTGAGCCTCATATTTAGACTTCATTCGGTCTCCTTCAGTTTATTTCTCAAATATCTTGGGGAGACTGTCTGTCTTCTCTTTCCCTTTAGCCTAGGGAATAGGAAAAGTATCACTGCTTTGGGGAAGTGGGTCATTCCTTTTCTGAGAAGGAACCTAGAATTGTCCCATATTTTGGGGATCTACTTGCAAGGTTTTCTTTCCTGACCTTGTCATAACAGCAATTGGGCCATCCTCATCCAGCTCTTTCCCAACCATGATTTAGTCAGGCTGCCATAACATAATTACTCTTCCCTTTTGATTCCTCTCAGCTTGATCCATAGCTTGTTGAACATGGTGTTGGTACATGACACAAGATTATGAATCATGAGGATCATTACATACCAAACACCAGACATTCACTAGACTTGTCTCTGAAGAACACTCAGGCTCTTCATATGTTGTGTTTACTCTGACCCTAGTACTATTACTAGGACCAGGTCTTTGATCTTTGTTCACATATGGAAATCTCCTCTATTGAGATCTCTCCTGATCCCTTTTTTCCATTGAATTCATTCTATTACTCAGAGTTTTTAGAGTATTTTGTATATCAAGAATGGCAGAAAACTCTTGAGAGGTCTGAGAAGGAAGGGGAGGGAAAGGAACTGTAGTAGATGGTGCTTTTGGGTGAGGAATGGGATTCATTTGTAGATATGGGGATGATAAGGAAAGGGGATCCATGTAAGATGAATTTGTAGCTTGGCTTTGGCCATTAGTGGTTTCTAAACTATAAGGTAGCACAACTTTGGGAGGTAACCTCCCCACATTAATTAGGATATTCTCGGTATGAACTGCTGCATTATAAACTTGTGGAAAGGTTTCCACTCTAGATTTTTGGGTTTGCAAGCCTAGCTCTGATCCAAGAGCTCTGATATAATACATATAAGCCAAGCATGCAGTTGGTCTAGCTGTAAGGGGAATTCTCTTCCATGTTCTGCTAAACCTCAAATTGAAATCTGAGACAGTCTCTTGCTGAGATTTTTGCATGGATGTAAACTGATTAAGCAAGGAGAAAGGGTCAATAGATTCATTAAATTCTTCCACAAAAGGCTCAGCCAATGCTACCCATGAAGTGATGGTGTTATCCTCAAGAGTCCTAAACCAATGCAAAATATTTCCTCTAAAGGACAAGGCTAGGATTCTCATAATAACATCCTCCTCCTTTATGTTGTGGATTGCTTCCAGATTCAAAATGTCTTGATAGTGCTCATATGTTGTCTTCCCAGATCCATCATAAGTGGGAATAGCCTTGGACACAACCTGGGGAATGGCATTCATATGGGCTAATCTAAGGGGACCAACTATGTTCCAGTTGGGGTATTTTTGTAATGGCTGATTTGGGGGTACATTTCCCTAATTTTGTGCTACATTTCCTACCATATTTCTAGGTGTAGGTCCTATTGGAGGGGTTGTTGGATTAACTGTAGGATTTTCCTCAAGAAGCTCTTCTTCTGAGAGGAAATATTGATTCAAACTTTTGATAATAGTAGACCCTCTATAAGGTAGCTCATAATAAAAATATGAGTCAGGGTTATTCCTTTTGAAAGACCTGGTATACATGAAAGGACACTGGTCTACAGGGGTAATTCTTTTTTGGGTTTAAAGACTAGGGAGTCGCCAGGTGAATTTGCTATTCTTCACTTAACAAGGTCAAGACAATTCACCAAATCTTGATTCCTCTGGGTAGAGATAAAACAATAACTCATATGATGGGTTTTCGTGTTCCTTGTGAATTGGTCCCATCGAGCATGCCAAAAACTATTGGGCATCAAATTGACATCAAGTTTTACTTAACACTACAACTGTCTATCTTCCAATTTTCTATCCAGGCATGCACCCGATAGTCGCAACTTGGCACTCAAGCATTGGATGGACCAAAGACAACTTCAATCCAACCTCTAGAGTAGGTTGGTTCCTTGTCAACTTAAAATGGTGTTGACTCAATTAAAGCTCAAATAGGGTTTTGAGATAAGGGTTAGAAAAGGTTTAGGGTTAGAAATGTTATGAAAAATAGTGGCTAGATAGGCTAACAACATAGGCAACTATAGAAAAAGGCTCCCACAAGCTATTTCCAATGTCCCATCACTCAAGATTAACATCACCCAAATCAATGAAACCTTCACACATTAAAGCATAAACAAAGATATATTGTAGAAAGCAATTCCAACATCCAATATTGATAATCCAAATAGCAGAATAGACCAATAGTTATATTTAATAGAAATAAACTTCCTAACAATATAGATCTAATCAAGAACAAATTTCAACTACTCTCACAACTAGTAATCCAAAAGCTGGAATGAACTAACCATTCAAGTATTAATAGAAATGCAGCTCAAGACTTCGAACCTCTTGCACAAGATAATGAAGATGACAAATTTGAGTCAAAATATCAGAGTAATGCTCCTTCCATTAGCTCACAAGAATATTTATAGTAGGGCAAGCAAACGCACTAGAGCCGACCCTAAAAAATGAGGGTTCGACCTCTATTTATAGTTTGTAAATGAAAGAATATTAAGGAGACATTACAAAGATTGTATATTTATAGCTCAGTAGAGAGTTTTCTGGCATTATCTTACTGGTTGGAGAGCTCTAGGAAATCCACTATGAGAAATCTACCATGGTAGCATACCTCTACAACTTGCTGGTTTGTTGGTGGTAGTTAGAGTTCGAATAGTTGGACACTGCATCTCATCCATCGATCATTCTTGGGAGCTCGGCTCTGCCATAGATCTACAACCGCATCTAGTTCTTGTTCTTGAAAACCCTCATCGCTTCATCTTCCTACCCTCCAACTGACTGCACTCTGATCCAATGAGTTTTGGCCTTTTAAATCCTTCAAGAATGTCAGAAAAACTTGGACCATTGATCTTCATCATGGATGGCTATGATTAAACCTCCCAAGATACTCTGCAAATTGGTGGGAAAAACCAAGGTGCCATTCCACACTTTTAAGTTGTTGATATCATATTTTATAGCCTTGATCATGCAGAATCAAATTCGGCGTAAAATGAACTAAGAGGTGAGCGGGATGCAATCCACTCATTAACCTTCCTTTTCTCTTCTTTGGCTTCAAAGCAACCAAAATCCGCATCATAAAGCATGCTGACATCACCTTTGCTTTGTAAATATGTGGAATCACCAATCCACACTCGGGCAAGTGTAAATCATCCTTTGTTGTCATTCCACACCGGTTGTAGTGTAAAATAGCTTTTGTCACCAATCCGCACCCTCAGTAGTGTAAAATTGACTTTGTCACCGTTCCACTTCGGAGTTAGTGTAAAATCACCCTTTGTCTCCATTCCACCATCATGTTATATTCATTCTACTTAATGTCTTACTCTTTGTCACCAATCCACAACAAAATACTCTTGAGACTAGTAGAATTGACCTTATCGACACTTAGCCATTTGGAGCATGCAAAAACTACTCTCGGTCACCATTCCACACTTTCTTTTGCGCTGATGTCATCATCATCAAAAATTTTTGCGGAATCGGGACCCATCGCCAATCCGCACCAAAATACGTTATAAACCGAGCGGAATTGCTCAAGGAAAAAATTGCACTAAGTGTTGGGCGGATTAGGAAACAAATGTTGCGGATCCACTCCAAAATACACTAAAAAGTGTGCGGAATGGAAACTTCATACCTTAGAATGAAATTTTCAATGCTTTCTAAGGATGTGGCCATTTTGGGCCTACAGGAGGTATAAAATGTATATGAGAAATTTATGTGTATAATTTCTGGTTTATTTTGTTGAGTATTATTTTGTAATATTAGGAGTAATAAGGTGTGATAAGTTGCTTGACATTTTGTTATAACTCTTGCTTTGTGGAAAAATAAAAATGAAAGGTTTTGTTGAGTTGTAATGCATCATCTTTGAGAACTAAATAAGGGTCCTAGAACATTATTTTCAGATTTCTTTGAGCACATATTTTGAAAGGGAAAATTAATGTTGAGGTGTTGAATAAGTATCTTGCTATCTAACCCTTGAAGTGGCACAAAAAGGATTGGTTGTTTGTGAGATAGGTTTTTAATGACATATCTTCATCAAAGCAAATAAGAGGTATGGTTATATTCTTCCTTCTTTGAAGTGTGTTGTTGAGAAAGGTTTTTTGGAACATAAAGTGGAGATAAAAGGACTGTTTGATAAGCATTGTTGGAATATTTTGAGTTATGAATGTACTTCATTGTTGAATGATTGTAGAAATATTTATGTTAGAGTTTGAGAACAAGTGTGCTTCCATTTTTGAAAGGGATTGGGACACTTGTGCTAGAATTTGTGAGCTACTTGTGCTAGGGTTGAAGACAAGTTAGTGCATATTTGTAAAATATTTTAAACATTGGTTTGAGAGATATTGATTGCAATTGTGGAAGTGGTTGATATCAACTTTGTGAAGGGAAATTGTGCATTAGTGTGATTGATATTTGAGAGAAAATTTGTAAGAAATATAGATCAGTTTTTTTAAACAAGTTATACACTGTTTTGATTTGATTTGAAAGAGATTTTGCAAGAGATAGATATTGGCTAAGTGTGTACAATATTTGTGAGTGTGAAGAACATATTGAGGTTGTGATAGAGGATATCATTCTCTATATGTTCTAGAGGTTAAAATAATTCTAAGTAGAATTTTTTTGTGTGAAGAAAGCTTTTTAAAGAGATTTAAGTTGTGTTTTGTATGCAAGATTTGGAGTTATTTGAGTAGGTTTTGTGAGAATAATTGAAGGTATATTTGAGCAAGTATTTTTAGAAGGATTGAAGGTAGATTTGAGAAATTCTTTTGAAAAGTCTTGAAGGTATATTTGAGCAAGTCTCAAAGAGATTGTTGCTCTAAGAGAAGTGGAAATATATTGTTGCTCTAAGAGAAGTGGAAATAGATTCAAGTGATGAATCAAGTAGTGAAAAGGAAGCTAACTTTGAAAAATATAATAAGAAGGAACTAAGAATACTCAAATGTTTTATTTGTGGTAACTTTTTTCACCTTGAATATCACTGTACAAAACTTGGGTATAGTAGTAGTGAAGAAGAATATGAAGATGCTCTTGAAGGCCTAGAGGAAGATTCATAAAAATAAAAGAAGAGAGGTACAGTTGAGAAACTTGTTGAGTTGAAAAGTAAGAACTCAGAATTGAAGGTTCAAATACAAAAGGATGAGAAAACTAAGACAAAAATTCTACAAGATCTCTTTGACTTGAAAGTTAAGGTTGAAAAGGTAAGGAGAGCTGAAGAAGGTATGGTTGAGCAGTTAAAGGTAAAAGAGCTAGAATGTGAAAGACTTGTTGTTGATATTGAAGAATTAAAAAGAGAGAACTCAATATTGAAAGCCCAAGTACAAGAGGATAAGGAAACAAAGGCAAAGTTTCTACAATATCTCACTAACCTTAAGGTTAAGGTTGAAGAGGCAAAGAAAATTGAGGAAGGTATGGCTAAAAAATTAAAAATGAAAGAGCTAGAGTGTGAAATATTAGAACATGAAGTAGTTTCTATAAATATGGAAGTGAAATATGCCAATGATAAGCTACATAGGTTTAGGAAAAGTTAAAAAACTTTGGATAATATTATCAATCCTTCATATATCAAAACATGACTTGGTTTTGAAGAAGGACAAGGGAAACAAGAAGGGTCAATATCAAGATCAAAAGAGGAACAAGTTTCAAAGGAAGAGAGTGAAGAAGAAATTAAGACTTATAAGGATAATTTGAAGAATAGAAGCTTCACTAATAAATGAAACAATGCACAAAAAAGAAACAGGGATCATCATAGAGAAGACAAAGAAAGGACTAAGAGACTAGAGGGTTCAATATCAAATTTATTCAAAGGATGTTGTTTTTCATGTGATTAGTTTGGTCACAAGGCTATGCATTGCAGGGTTTATGGAAAGGAGTATGGTTTTACTAAGAGGAAATTCAAATATGTATATCTCTTTCAAGGATATTGCTACTCCTGTAATCGATTTGATCATAAATAATCCACTATAGGGTTCATGACAGAAATGATTATGGTTTCACCAAGAGTAACTTCAAGATATTTGTACCTTCCAAGAACTATAATATTAAGTGTTACAAGTGCAATAATCCTAGGCATAAGACCAAGTGGTGTATTGAAAAATAAGGTGGACAAAGAAAAAGAGCATTGTATGCTGGGCGTAGAGATATTCCCACACCAAAATTAATCACCTCAAAGAGAGGATGTGGGGAGGGGGCTGAGCTAAGAGTATTATATTTAGCCCCAAAGGAGTCCCTTTGCCATTTATGTCAAAGTGGGAGAGCCTTCAGTTAGGTAGATTAGTTTCTCAAGGGGAGCAGATTTGGAATCAAGTGGTTTGGAAAAAGGATTTTTTAGAAAAGGATTGCCATCAATGACAAAGGGGGAGATTGTTAGAAATTTTGACTATATTGTTGTCATTGATGTCAAAGAATTAATGGAAAATTTTAATGATATTGGTTGTCATTTATGTCAAGGAAAATAAAGGTTTAATGGTTTTACCATTATGGCATTTGCAAAAGAAAAAGGAAGAGGTTTTATGATGGAAAAGACTTTTATCCAAAGAAAATGTCCAAGAAGAAAAAAAATATTATAATATTTAAATCTATGAAGATTTAAATAATTATAATAATTAAAAATTAAAAGGGCCTAAATGTTAAAATATAAATTATAATATTTAAATCTACCTTATATTTATATTATTATAATATTTTAAAAAAGGTTTAGATGGCACCAAAATTCAAATTTGCATGGAGGCATTTTTCAAAGTTGAGCCGACATTCAAATTCAAATGGAAGAAGTGTATAAAAGGGTTAATGTTTTGCAAAGCCAAATTTTGTGATTATCCTAAAAAATTAAAATCTTATATTTGCTATTCGTTCAAAAAGCAGTGGAGGCAAAAAAAAGCTTTTACAAATTTTGAGGGCAGCGCATAGTTAATATGAAGGACACTCGATTCCATCCGACGTGGGTGGATAGCCTAGTTGGTAAGCTTGGATTGTGGAGTGAATTATAGGTGGTAGGTTTGGCGTTTAAATCATGAAGATTCCTTTTCTCTTGGTCGAGGTTTTTACAATAGTTTTGGTGAAGAAGTAGGAGCACATACTCCATTGTGCTTATGTGGGTGGCTAGCCCACGCGATGTTCGACCTTGTGCTAGGGCGTGGGGCCAGAAAAAAGTCATAGGTTCAAGTAGGGTGGTAGCACTTAGGGCAAAGTATTTTTAAGGTATGCATATGGTGATTGACTTTGGAAGTTATAAGGGTTAATTAATTTTTTAGTTTTTTGAGGTGAATTTACTAGGGAGCCATAAGGATAATAAATTGATTTTAATTTTTTATTTAAAAAGGGGTGGAAATTAAATTTCAGATTGCTAGTGCCTTTTTGATGCATGAGATGAAGTGATATTTTAATGGTCTTATTGAAATTTTAAAAGTGCATTATTTTCATAAGAAGGAGCTATAAGATGTATATGAGAAAATTATGTGTGCAATTTCTGGTTTGTTTGGTTTAGTATTATTTTGCAATATTAGGATTAATAAGGTGTGATAAGTTGCTTTATATTATAACTCTTGCTTTACGGAAAAATAAAAATTAAAGGTTTTTTTGAGTTGTAAAGCATCATCTTTGAGAACTAAAGAAGGGTCCTAGAACATTATTTTCATATTTCTTTGAGCACATCTTTTGAAAGGGAAAATTAATGTTGAGGTGTTGAATAAGTATCTTGCTATCTAACCCTTGAAGTGGCACAAGAAGGATTGGTTGTTTGTGAGATAGGTTTTTAATGACATATCTTCATCAAAGCAAATAAGAGGTATGGTTATATTCTTACTTCCTTGAAGTGTGTTGTTGAGAAAGGTTTTTGGAACATAAAGTGGAGATAAAAGGATTGCTTGATAAGCATTTTTGGAATATTTTGAGTTAGGATATGTACTTCATTGTTGAATTATTGTAGAAATATTTGGGTTAGATTTTGAGAAAAAGTGTGCTTCCATTGTTGAAAGGGACACTTGTGCTAGAATTTGTGAACTACTTGTGCTAGGGTTGAAGACAAGTTAGTGCATCTTTGTAAAATATTTTAAACATTGGTTTGAGAGATATTGATTGTAATTGTGGAAGTGGTTGATATCAATTTTGTGAAGGGAAATTGTGCATTAGTGTGATTGATCTTTCAGAGAAATTTTTTAAGAAAGATAGATCAGTTTTGTTAAACAAGTTATACAATGTTTTAATTTGATTTGAAAGATATTTTGCAAGAGATAGAGATTGGCTAAGTGTGTACAAGATTTGTGAGTGTGAAGAACATATTGAGGTTGTGATAGAGGATATCATTCTCTATATGTTCCAGAGGTTAAACAAATTCTAAGTAGAATTTATTTGTGTGAAGATTTTTTTTTTTAAAAGAGATTTAAGTTGTGTTTTGCATGCAAGATTTGGAGTTATTCGAGTAGGTTTTGTGAGCAGCATTGAAGGCATATTTGAGCAAGTCTTTTGAGAAGAATTGAAGGCATATTTGATCAAGTATTTTGAGAAGGCTTGAAGGTAAATTTGAGCAAGTTTTGTGAAGACTTGAAACATAATTGAGAGCATGTTTGATTGTTGATTTGTTCAAGCTTTGTGTTAAGGCTTGGGGCAGATTTGAAATAAAATTGAGAGCATGTTTGATTGTTGATTTGTTCAAGCTTTGTGTTAAGGATTGGGGTATATTTGAGATAGAATTAAGAGTAGGTTTGATTACTAATTTTTTCAAGCCTTGTGTTAAGTCTTATGGTAGATTTGAGATAAAATTGAGAGTAAATTTTTTAGTTGAGTTAGAACAGATTTATGATAGACTTGGGATAGAGTTTGGTGTATATTTAAGATAATTTTGAGATCAAGATTTGGAGGTGATAGAGCAGAGAGTACAGAAGTCTCCAATGGATAGATATCCATTAGCTAGTGTAGTGGGGATAGAGTTATCCTATGGAGAGAGATCCACAAGCCATAGTAGTGGGGGCATAAGTCTTATAGAAGTTAACCAACCAGAGCATATGGGATAGAGTTCTCCTATGGATAGAGATCCATGAACTAGAGCAAGGGGAAAGATTTCTCCTAGGGAGTAATATATGTGAACCAACTAGGAATATATAGTTCTTTTATGAAGAGAGATCCACTAACCAGTTGAGGAGATAGAGTTCTCCTGGATCAATTTCCATAAACTAGAGCAAGGGGATAGAGTTCTCTTGTGGAGAGAGATCCATGAACCATAGAAAGGGGATAGAGTTATCCTATGGATGGAGATATACAAATTAGAGCATAGGGGATTGGTGTCTCCTTTAAAAAAAGGTCCATAAACATTGTAATTGGTGTCTCTTGTGGAGAGAGATATACAAATCAGAGCATAGGGAATTGGTGTGATTATTTGTGCATTGCTTTGATTAATTATATTGATATTTCCATTGATAATATTGAATAATATTTTTGGGAAAGAAAAGTAAAATTTGATCTTATACTGTTCACCCCCCCCTCTCAGTATAAGCCTGTGTTCTTCAATATCTCCATAGGTAGGATATTCTAAAAATGAGACTCAAATCACTTGTATAATGGTTTGGTTTTTACTTCCATTGTATACTCTTCTTCTTCCAAGAGAAAATTAAACACCTCACATTCTTCTATGGACTATGATTCTATTATGAATAAGGATTAACTAGTCTATGATATCCTTCATCATTTTCTTCCTTTTCTATATTTTCTCTCTTTTTTTTCTCCTATTATGTTGTGGAAGGGTTTTCCTTCTACTGTGAACCGAATTCAACAATCTTAATATGAATTGCTATAACCAGAACAGAATGTAAATCGAATGCGAAAGCGAAGAGTATAAAAATAATTAATAACAAACGTTTGCCGCTAGGAGGGCAGATCCCGCCGTTGAGGCAAATGTAAAAAATGCAGATATAAAAAATAAAAGATGATATTCCTTAATCAATGAAAACTATTCTAATATATATGAGTTTTATACAATTGGATAACCTAGCCGACTGCTAGGTTTGGTCTGTAGCATGACTCCCCTCCTCAGAAAGATTTGTCCTCAAAGTTGGAAATGTCTGGAAAATACTTTCGTGTTCCCATGTGGCATCTTCCTCTGGTAGATCTTGCCATTTTATGAGAAATTATTGAATCTAGCGTGATCTTAGTCTTCGTATTTTGTGTTGTAATATATCTTCAGGTTGGAGATGTATGCGGCCTTCCTCATCGAGCACTGGTAATTCTGAGTGACCTTGCACTTTCTGACCAATTACCTTTTTGAGATAGGAAACATGGAATACCGGGTGTATTCGTGATGATGAAGGAAGTTCTAACTGATAGGCTACTTCTCCAATGCGGCGCACAATTTTGTAAGGACCATAAAATCGTGGTGCCAACTTTTGACTGGTCTTTATCCTTAACGATGCTTGTTTGTAAGGTTGCAACCTTAGGAAAACCTTGTCACCGACATTAAAATTTCGTTCTGATCGGTGCAAGTCATGTTGTTGTTTCATGCGATTTTGTGCTTGGAATAAATTCTCCTTGAGGATGGTGAGTGTCGACTGCCTTTGTTGAAACCAATCATCCACTTTGTCTACTTTGGATGAACCGGGAACGTAATCTGCTATGATTGGAGGCTTAGTTCCATACAATGCTTCAAAGGGAGACATCTTAATTGAATAATGGTAAGAAGTGTTGTACCACCATTCCGCCATTGCTAGCCATTGACTCCATTGATATTGTTTATCTTGAGCAAAACATCGTAAGTATGTACCCAAACATTTGTTAACTACTTCTGTTTGACCATCTGTCTGGGGATGGTAAGCTGAGGACATGTTCAATTTGGTACCATTAAGTCAAAATAATTTTTGCCAAAAGTTACTAGTGAAGATGGGGTCTCTATCACTTACAATATTTTTTGGCATACCATGTAATTTGAAAATTGAGTCCATAAATACATTTGCCACCTTGCTTGCGGAAAATGGATGTTGTAGAGCCTGAAAATGAGCGTATTTGGATAACCAGTCTACGACGACGAAGATAACTGTCCTGCCTTCTGATTTTGGAAGACCTTCAATAAAATCCATCGATATATGTTCCCACTGTCGTTCAGGGATGGGTAAAGGTTGTAACAATCCTGGTGATTTGACTGTTTCTCCTTTATTGCGTTGGCAAACTTCACATTCTGCTACCCATTGTTTGACTTATGCTTTTAATCCTTTCCAACAAAATGATTGTTTGACCCTTAAATATGTTTTCAAAAATCTGAAATGTCCTGCTGATGGAGAAGCATGTGATTCATCGAGGATATTTGATTTGAGTTCCGAATTGTGTGGAATGTAAATGCGATTCTTTTTTCGGAGGATATTATCTTCATAAGAGAACAAAGGGTGTTTAGAGGACCCTATAGATAATTCTTGAAGTATTTGAGCAGTTTCGCTATTGGACAACCATTCCTCTTGTAATTGATTCACCCATTGGGAGCAAGGACCTGAAATAGCGTTAATGACTACTTCATCTTCATATTTCCTGGACAGTGCATCGGCTGCTATATTTTCCTTCCCATTTTTGTATTCGATAACAAAATCATAACCCAATAGTTTGGTTAACCACTTATTTTGTTTCGGATAGGAAAACCTCTGCTCAAGAAAATGTTTGAGACTACTATGATCTATTTTGATAATGAAGCGGCTACTGATTAGGTAGTGTCTCCATTTTTCTACTGCATGAAGAATAGCCAACATTTCTTTTTCATATGTCGATCTTCCCAAATTTTTCTCGGAGAGCTATTTACTTTCAAATGCCAAAGGATGACCTTCTTGCATTAATATAGCCCCAATTCCTGTTCCTGATGCATCACATTCGATAATAAATGGTTTGTGAAAATTGGGGGTTGCTAATACTGGAGTTGTACACATGGCCTTCTTAAGAGCTTCAAAAGCTAGAGTAGCCTCTATCGACCAACGAAAAGCATCCTTATTTGTGAGTGCGGTGAGAGGTGCTACCATCTTACCATAATTTTGTACAAACTTGCGATAGTAGCCCGTGAGACCCAAAAAACCACGAAGTTTCTTGATGGTTTTAGGTAAAGGCCACTCTTGAATTGCCTTAATCTTATTGGGATCCACTTTGACGCCCTCGTGTGAAACTATATGACCAAGATACTTGACCTCTTGAACTCCAAATGAACATTTGAAACGTTTAACAAATAACTTTTCCTTGTGTAAAATGTGAAGAGCCTTATCCACATGATGTAAATGATCCGCCCATGTTTTGCTGTATATGAGAATATCATCAAAAAAGACTAACACAAACTTACGGAGGAGTGGACGAAACACTTGGTTCATGAGACTTTGGAATGTGGATGGTGCATTGGTGAGACCGAAAGGCATGACCAAAAATTCGTAATGACCTTCATGAGTACGAAAAGCAGTTTTAGGAATATCTTCTTCTCTAACACGGATTTGGTGAAATCCTGAGCGAAGGTCTAGTTTTGTAAAAAAATTTGCACCATGCAACTCATCGAGTAGGTCATCTATGACAGGAATGGGAAATTTGTCCTTGATGGTGAGTTTATTGAGAGAACAAAAGTCAGGACACATACGCCAAGAGTTATCTTTTCGTCTAGCTAGAACGACAGGTGAGGAATAAGGACTAGTCTTTGTGACGAATGACTCCGTGATCCAATAAATCCTAAACGATCTGTTCGATTTCTATCTTTTGTGGTTGAGGATAGTAGTAAGGATGATTTTTAGGTGGGACACTCCCTGGAATCAAATGGATGGCATGGTCATGAGATCGTTTAGGTGGTAATCCTTTAGGCTCTTGGAAAACCTCTTTGTAATGTGTTATGATGTTTTGTAACTCGGGAGCAGTAATATCCGAAGTTGTTTGAGATTGTTTTTCCAAACAATTAATTTGAGCTATAAACCCGTATCCACCCTTTTTTAACATCTTCTCCATACTATGAGGGCTCACCATTTGTGATGGAGGAGTAGTAATGCCTTGTAAGAGAATGACTCGTCCGTTTGCCTTCCATTCCACAAATAATTTTTTGAAGTTGAAACTAACCGTGTCTAATGTTTCCAACCATTCAACTCCCAAAATGACATCAGAGTTCCCTAAATTCATGACAAAAAGGGATCCTAACCAGGTATAAGTTCCCATATTTATGGAAACCTGAGATGTGCGACCAACACATTGTGCGTTCACCCCATTGGCCACTAGAACCTGGAATTTGTCTTTGTTGGAAGAGTTAATGAATAAATTCAAAGCTTTTGTTGTTTTGATGTCGATAAAATTGTGGGTGCTACCAGAATCAATTAGCACATTCACCTTTTCTGACGGAGAAATCCTGGTACCTTGATGGTATGGTGGGAGGTTAAACCCATGAGAGCATGCACTGAAATCGCCATTGTATCCTCTTCTTTTTCGTCTATAGTACATGGTAGGTCTTCTGGCATACGTTCTTCTGATTGTTAAGGTTCATCCTCTTCTCCTTCACATTGATCACCTTCAATATGAAAGTTTTGTTTTTGGGCACATGCTTGTTCCCTGGGGTGATGAGTGCGACATTTATAGCAAAAATATCATGATGGTTGATCATTTCTACGAAAGGAATTGTTGCGATATGAGGGACGACTATACGTTTCACGCCTTGCAGACAACTGATGTCTCTTCTCGGCCAACTTGGCTATTCTTATACAACTGTTCAACAAGGTTGGATCGTGCATGTCTACCTCCACTCGAATACTTTCTTTCAAACCATTGCGAAAGGCTCCTACCACTGTGTCGGGACTGAGGTCTGAAGTGTATGGTAGTAAACTGGTAAACTCCGAAACGAATTCACTAACTGACCCTTCTTGTTTAAGAGATAATAGTCTTACTGTGTATGATGATGTAGCTCCTTCATCAAATATTTCTAAAAAAGAGGTAGTGAATTTTCTCCAATTAAGAGTAGCTCCTTTCTCTTGTTTAAGCCATACAAACCATTGGTAGGCCTCAGTGCCTAGATTTGATGCAGCGAAAGGGACTTTGTCAATTTCCTTAATTTGATATAAGTCAAGAATGCCTTCCATTTTGGCCATCCAACCACGAGGATCATGACCTTCAAAAGTGGGCATATCAATTTGTGGAAAATTATTATTATTAGGACCTCTCGGTTGGTGATAACCCGTGTCCCTTTCTTGATTTTGGTTATACTGTTGTCTTTGATAGTAATCCATGTAATTATCCGAATCACCCTGTTGTTGTTCCCAATCATCATTAGGATCGACAATTTCTTCATTTCGTTGGGCATGGGAGTGATTTTGGGGATTAGTATTGGGATTAGGTTGTTTTTGTGCTTTCACAAGGTCTTTTAGGAGGATACCAATTTCGTTCATACCCTCTAGTAAGCATCGAAGAGAATCCCTATCAGAAATGGCTGAGTTACTTGAGTTTCCTTGTGTGATGTTTTCATGAGTTGGGGAGGGATTAGAAGCCATAGGATCTACTAGTGGATGATGTGGATTATAACTACCAATTTTAAAAGGAGAAAGAGAATTTTTAGTACCTGGGCTGCGATTAGGTCTTCTTGTGTTGTTATTGGTGGTTTATGAGCTTGATAATCGATCGTCAGATCCCTTGAGACACTGTTTGCTCATGCACTTGTTAACATAACCCGCTTAGGAACCTTTGAATTTGGACTGCCGTCAAAAAAAAATTTGGTTTCCGCTACAACGCTCGACGTGGATTTGAATTCGGATTTAGGCTCCTTCTTTGTGACAGCTTTTGACACGTGGACTGCAATTTATGATAACTTCTCTTGACTACTATTTAAGACACGAACCCGGCTAACCACAAACTGTTGGCCACCCGACTGAGACACCGGCTACGAGGATACGAAACGGACACGATAGCTAGACGTGAGGACACGACAGACGGACAGGGACGTGGAAACACGAAACAGACTGACAGCTGGACGCTCAGACACAACAGACGAATAGGGACATGGGAACACGAAACTTGGATGCGATGCAACACCAATGACAAATGAAGCACAACCCGTGATAGAATGACACGATAGACGGATAGGGACACGGGAACATGAAACTTGGACGCGATGCTACACCAATGACAAATAACACAAATGACACCTGTGACAGAACGACACACGAACGACTGACAAATCGACGCAAGACTTTAACTAAGCACAACCCCATGATAGAACGACACACGACCGACTGACAAATCGATGCAAGACCGAAGGAGAGGCAATGACCAAATGCGAGTGATCGAACGATGACAGTGCCGGAGGAGCTCAACGTGTGACTGCAGTCACACTTGAGAAGGTGTGACTTAGACCTGATAAACTATTAAACGCCCTTACTACGTCAAATGTGGGATAAATCGTGTAAACCAACACCCGCAATAATTTTCTTCGCTGACGTCAGTCGGCGAGTTTAATTAAAAACCTTAGTCAAACTGCTTAATTAAAACAATTTCATGAATTCTTATTGGTCGCCGCTGTGTGTGAGGGAATACGCTACGTCTGATGTCCTGGCATTCGGATAGAGGACCGCGATAGAAAACCAGAGCCCCTGGATGCCCTTGCGGTAGTCTGGGGAAGAGAAACTTAACAGTCATGATGGAAAATGAAACAAAAATTTGCTTGTAATCTCCCCTGTACTTTCTGGTATACGCTGGCACCGGTTACTGAGTAGTGGAAAACTAGAATCGAAACACCGGTAATTGCCGTCGTAATGCACTTTTTGCAATGCTAGTAAAACTTGTGACGCGACGCGAACTGAACCTGTTATTACACAGCCAGATTGCGGTGTTCAAATAAAATCCCGTGAATCGCCGAATCTGATACCACTTGGAAGGGTTTTCCTTCTACTATGAACCGAATTCAACAATCTTAATATGAATTGCTATAACCAGAACAAAATGTAAATCGAATGCGAAAGCGAAGATTATAAAAATAATTAATAACAAATGTTTGCCGCTAGGAGGGCAGATCCCGCCGTTGAGGCAAATGTAAAAAATGCAGATATAAAAAATAAAAGATGATATTCCTTAATCAATGAAAACTATTCTATTATATATGAGTTTTATACAATTGGATAACCCTGCCGACTGCTAGGTTTGGTCTGTAGCATGTTGCAATAGGTCCTTTATCCTTTAATTGTAAAGGAAGCCTTCCATTTTGAGTACTATTATCCCCTTCCTAGTTTTAGTTTACTTATTTATAAATTACTCTTGATAATATTTCTTCTTATCTCTAGTTTTAACCCCTTGTTGATTAATGCATATGGAATTATTTTTAAACACTTACTCTTCATCTATTTCTATAGCACTAAATTTTTTTAGGATTGCATCATTGAGGTTCTATAGGATAGGCATTTATGGTGGAGACTAGGGTTATTGGTACATGGTTGGATTTATTATAGGGATAGTTTGATCTATGATGGCAACCTATTTAACCCAAAATTGCTAATTATACTTAATATGTTGAAATATATTACATTATCTTGTATATGATAATGTACCACCTTGGTTAAATCTCTATATTAGGAGTGTGTCTTAGATTAGAGTGTGAGTATTTACTTTATGCAATGTAATAAATGCACAAGTATTATTAGAATGTGCAAAATATTTAGTAATGTAAATGTTCATAATAGTCCATGTGCACATGTGTCCTTAGAACATAACAGTGAATATTTTCAAGAATAGTGAAGGACAAGAGTGCTCCATCTGAAGATTCACATTCCATTTGTTATATTTTGAAGCTAAATACTCAAGATAAAATAACCATAATATCTAAAATAAAGTTGAAATATAAAATATATGATAATGGCAAAATACTAAGCATATAAAACTCATAAAAAACTTCAGAAATAACTCATATAAATACCATTAACCAATGTTCACAAAAAGCAATAAACTTCACTAGCTATTCTCAAAACTAGTGGAAAGAAATCTATGTTGAGTCGTAGTCTTCACGAGTTTTCCTTCAACCCTATGGAAAGACTCTAGAAAAATATTAATTTGGAATATTCTTCTCTCTATCAAAATTTTCAATAAGACCTCCTTATGGGGTATTTTAATCTCCTCAATGTCAAGGTCTATCTTCAAAACCTATAAATTTCCTTCTGTTCTAAATTTTCTCTTGGAAAAGGTAAATCTTCAACCTTCACTGGTTTTCCTTCAACACAGTGAGAAATACTATCTTCTCTAGTTTTCTTTTCCAGAGGTGATTTCTTCAACTTCACTAGTTTCTCCTTAACCAATTGAAATATCCTTTACAACTTAAAAACTCATGCAAGACAAAACCTTGTTGCAGCTCTGATACCACTATTAGCTTTTGAAGATAAATACTCAAGATAAAATAACCACAAGATCTAAAATAAAGTTGCAATATGAAATATATGATAATGGCAAACTACTAAGCATATAAAACTCATAAAAAACTTCAGAAATAACTCATATAAATGCCATTAACAAATGCTCACGAAAATTGGATCTCAATTGAATAAAGATCTCAAATACACCATACTTCCATCCTCTCCATTACAATTGTATATGTCACTCACTATATCTCTATCTCTCTCAATAGACACATATATAATGGAATGTGACTCTTCATATGGAGCACTCTTGGCCTTCACTCTTCTAGAGACTCTTCATCTTCCTATTCTATGGACTCATGTGCACATGGACTATTATGCACATTTACAATACCAAAATACTTTGCACACTTGTGCATTTATTACATTGCATAAAGTAAATACTCAAACTCTAATCTAGGACTCTCTTTCCTAATCTAAAGATGTACCCAAGGTGGTACATTAGCATGTACCAAATAATGTAATATATTCCAACACCCCCTTGTATTACATTATTTGGTTATTGAAGACTTTAGTCTTCAATATGGATCTTCATCTCTTGTCTTCAATCTCTCTTTAAGATCAATTTCTGAATTTGCATAGGATGATTCATGTTTAACCTTTCTAGTGTGTCTCCTTTTATTCTTTTCTTTATTTTACTTTTGTATCTTCATTGATGATTTTCCTTATTTTATATATACTTTTTTTTTCTTGAATTTAAAAAAATTATTTTAGTCTTCACCTTGTCTTTCTTGATCTGATTCCTTTTCTTGTTTCTTCTCTTTCTTCGTTCTTGCACTTATACCAGTGATATATCTTCAATGTGATGAGTTAGTAGATCATCACAATAAAAATGACTTGGATTCAAAGGTTCATTACTAGCATTATTTACTTTCTTCTATTTCATTCTTTGAAAGCACTCAAAAGTGATTAATGACAAATAAACCATTAAACACTCTTTTTATGAAATAACAATCATATTATGAGCATTCCACCAAGTCTCAAATAGTGTTTCATGAAGATATCCAATTAGTGTCATAAATTTCTCTTCCTTTGCTTCCTTCAAAAATAAAGAGAATCTTTCTTTCAAATCTGTAGGCAAGTGTTTGAATCCATCAAAGGTATCTATTAGGTTTTGTGAATAAAACCTAAGTTCATGAAATTGCTCTCCATTTTTTTCATTAAATGCATTTCTAATCATTTCATCCATATTGCTTTAAATAATAAACCTTTCAATTCTTTAAACCTTTGTAGTTAACTACCTTATGACTCCCTAGTTTTAGTTTATCAAACTATTATTTGATGCAATCTCAAATTTTCTATTCTTTATTTCTCCTTAGTTTCAAATGATAGACTAAGGATAATTTTCAATGTTTGACTTTATGTTGACAACCTTTTATCTCCCTAGTTTCAATATAATTCTTCAATGTTATGTTTTGTAGAATACCTTGTATCTCCCTAGTAATTGAATGATAATATAATTTTCCAACTTCTATTCTTCAAAATAACTACTTTTATTTTCCTCTTATCAATCAATAAATTGAATGCAATTTCAATCTTTCAAGTCTTCAAATTTATGTCTCTTCCAATTTTGAATTAGAGACTAAACTATCAATGCAATTTCCCTTTGTCAAAAGTTCTATATTAAATTCCTTTTATCTCCCAAATTTCAAAAATATAATTTCCCAATTCTAAATTTCCAAAAACTAATTTTGATGTTGAAATCCTTATAACTCCAAATCTAGAAATTTAGAAACTCTATGAAAGAATATTTGCAAGTTTTGTATTCCTAATTTGATGTAGGATACCTTATTTCTCCAAACTTATCAAATTGCAAATATTTCAAATAGTTTTGTAAACTTAAATGTTCAAATTACAAAACTTCAAAAATAATCACTTCAATCTTTAAATCAATCTTCAAAACTTTATAAAAGCTTTCAAATTGCAATAATCAGATTTCTAAGGTTTCAAAATAATACTTCAAGGTCTTATCTCTCCAAAAATAATTTCAATCTTAACCTTAGACAATAATAATCTCTTTTAGCCTTATAACTCCTATCTTGGCATAAAATAAATTTCAAATGTAATATATTACCTCCAAAATTTGAGGTGCTCCTTCTTTGATGCTATATTCTGACTTGCTTTGGAAAATGGGTGCTCTTTCTCCTCTTTGACTGGTCAACTATGCTTCAAACTATTCCTAGGCACTTCAAACTCTAACATATGTCCTCCTTGTTGTAGTAAATGAGCCTGTGCAAGTTTATTTTCATCCCATGCAATAAATGGGTGCTCCAAGATGTTTTATCTCCCTTGGTAACGATTGGCTTCTTGGATGACAAGTGACAAATGGTGCCAAAACTCTTCCTTGCTCTTTCTAATATAACCTACAACTATTCTCATGATGCTCCTCCTTCCTTGTGACAAGTGGCATAAGCAAGTTTATAATGTTATTCAACCTTACAAATGATTTTTTAATGCTTCATGCTTCAAATAATATTTTGTTCTCCTTGGTTGCATTCTTTTTCTTCTCTTAACACTTGGTTGTGTGTGTAATATTCTCAACAAACCAATGCAACATTGCAAGGAATGTTATGAATGCCTATTCTTCACTTCCTTTCTTGGTAGTTGTAAAACCCTAGACCTTTGGTCTCTCTTTATGCCTTTTCAATATCCAAAACTTGTCTTCTTTTGTTGTTTACATTTTTGAGCTTGCAAACAATGCTTCCTCTTCTCCAATGGTGGCTCTTCTCCACTTAGGTGCTCCTCTGCGGGTGGCTCTTCTCCTATAGGTGGTGGCTCCTCTCTTATATCTAGTGGCTCTTCTTCTAGGAAATATTTGGATGCTTTCCCCCTATGCTTCAATGTCACCTTGGCTCCTCTTCTATGGTGCTCAACCTTTGCTATTCGGTGGTGCTTTACTTGGTGGATCTACCACTCTTTTTGGTGGCTTTTCTTCACCAATGTTTTTTGCAATTTTGGTGCTCCTCTTGGTGTCTTTAGACACCTTAAATATACCTTAGCTTTGAGCACTATTTAGCCTTTCTTTTATTCAATAAAGCTTAGAATAAATCTGCACTTTTTGTTATAAAAAATAGCATATAATACTTTTCCTTATCACTCCCTTTTAGCACTTTTTAACTCTAATTCTTGTTGTTATATTTTGCAGATTTTAGAATGATAATAATGTCTCCTTCCTTGGCTTGGAGACACTTAACTCAGACTTCCTTTTTCTAGATTTTAACAACTCTAATATGGTGCTTTTAAAAACTTGAAATAACTACTTTTAATACTTGTATAAGAACACTTTATAGCACCAATATTACACACCTCTTATGGCCTCCTTTGTGGCTAGTCTTCTTGATAATTTGTTGTCTTGAATTTATGTATTTTTGCAGCTCCACTCCCTTTTATTTTGCTGCTCTAGAATCATCAATTTGCAGCTCTAGTTGCTGCCCTAAAATCAGCTCTCTTGCTGTCAAATTTTCTCCTTATTTTTCCTTCAAATGTATGCTTTCAACTTCTGAAATTTGTAGCTACAAATGCTACCCTCTTGCTGTCCAAATTTGTAGCAATTATCCTCCTTCAAATGCTGCTAAATCCTCCTATGCTTTTCTGCCCAAATCTCTTCCAAATATGTCCCTAAACTCCTTCAAAATGCAGCTCACTTTTCTCTTTCTAATGCTGCCCAAATTCGTAGCTCAAACCTCTCAAATTGTTGCTTACAAAATATGATTCTTTGATGTCCAAGAATCTTCCAATTTGCTGCCTTATTTTTTTATCAAGCCTTCCTTCAATTGGCTATCCAAGAGTACTTCAAAAACTTCCCAAAACTTCTCCAAATCATAGCTCTATGCTTTCTTCAATTTGTTGTCATGTGACCTTTCAACTTCTACCTCAAAAATCAGCAACCTTCTCCTTTTACAAATCAGCCTTCAAAACCTTCGTGGCTGTCCTCAAACTTCTCAAAACTATGGCCTCTTCAATTCTCCTTCCTTATTCAATATTCTTGTCAAATTCTGACTCCAAATATGATCTCTTTCATTGTCTTCTTCCTCAAGAATCTGAATGTCTTGAGGTCTTCAAAAACCTTCTCAAAATTTGGCAAACTTCTTGCCAAATCCTTCTTCCTTTTGGGCTTGTTGTTGGATGGTGATAATTGTCCCAAATTCTTCTTTTCAGGAGCTTCTCCTGCTTGCAATATTCTATCATGACCTTTCTTCAAATATCCTCCAATGGCCACTTCTTCAACTTTGCAATGAGGCTTTCTCTAGCCTTCTTCTTCTTCTCCAAATTCTCTTGAGACCTCTTCTCTTGGGTCTTCTAATTCAGCAGCTACTCAACTCTCTTTCTCAAAACTTCAATGAGACCTTTCCTTGGTCTCTTCAATATTCCAACTATGGGAATTCTGCAATGAGATCTCTTTCTTGGATCTCCAAATTTTGTTGCTTCTCAACTTTGCAATAGGACCTTTTCGTAGTCCTTCAATATTCAATATTCCAAATCTGGAAGTTCTTCAATGTGACCTCTTTCTTGGGTCTCTTCTAGCTTCAATATATAGTCTTCAATATTCAATGAGGCCTCTTCTTGGACCTTCTTAATCTGCAATGTCAACTCTTTTGCTGCAACTCAAAAACTAATCCCTGCACGAGGAAAGCACATAGACTTTCAGGCAACCAAAGGTGAAATTCTTCTCTATCTATTGTAGGAAGCTTCTCAACTTCTGAGAACTAATTTTTTGCAACAAAAACTTAGACAATAGTAACCAAATACATTCAAATTTCTAGAATTCTAAAAGCAATAAACTTCACTAGCTATTCTCAAAACTAGTGGAAAGAAATCTATGTTGAGTCCTAGTCTTCACGAGTTTTCCTTCAACCTTGTGGAAAGACTCTAGCCAAATATTAATCTGGAATATTCTTCTCTCTATCAAAATTTTCAATAGGACCTCCTTCTAGGGTCTCTTAATCTCCTCAATGTCAAGGTCTATCTTCAAGACCTATAAATTTCCTTCTATTCTGAATTTGCTCTTGGAATAGGTAAATCTTCAACCTTCACTGGTTTTCCTTCAACACAGTGAGAAATACTATCTTCTCTGGTTTTCTTTTCCAGAGGTAATTTCTTCAACTTCACTGGTTTCTCCTTAACCAATGGAAATATCCTTTGCAACTTAAAAACCTATGCAAGACAAAACCTTGTTGTAGCTCTGATACCACTGTTAGCTTTTGAAGCTAAATACTCAAGATAAAATAACCACAAGATCTAAAATAAAGTTGCAATATGAAATATATGATAATGGAAAACTACTAAGCATATAAAACTCATAAAAAAATTCAGAAATAACTCATATAAATGCCATTAACAAATGCTCACAAAAATTGGATCTCAATTGAATAAAGATCTCAAATACACCATACTTCCATCCTCTCCATTACAATTGTATATGTCACTCACTATATCTCTATCTCTCTCAATAGACACATATATAATGGAATGTGACTCTTCATATGGAGCACTCTTGGCCTTCACTCTTCTAGAGACTCTTCACTTCCTATTCTATGGACTCATGTGCACATGGACTATTATGCACATTTACAATACCAAAATACTTTGCACACTTGTGCATTTATTACATTGCATAAAGTAAATACTCAAACTCTAATCTAGGACTCTCTTTCCTAATCTAAAGATGTACCCAAGGTGGTACATTAGCATGTACCAAATAATGTAATATATTCCAACACAATTATATATGTGTGGAATTAAAACAATGGAGAGACAATGAAATAAAATATAGAGTAAGAGTGTGTGAAAGTATGATGTACTTGAGATCTTTATTCTATATCAAATTACTATTTTTGTGAGAATTTGTTAATGGTAATTTTATGAGTTGTTGCAAAAGTTATTTATGAGTTTTATATGTTTAGAATATTTCCATTATATTATATTTCACATAGTATCTTTATTTTAGATCTTGATGTTCTTTTGCTTTAATTATTTATCATTAAAACCTAATAATGGTATTAGAGATACAAGGTTTTATCTTGCATAGGTTTTTAAAAGTTTCAAAGGATATTTCCACTAGTTAAGGAGAAACTAATAAAATTTAATAAATTACCTCTAGAAAAATAAAACTAGAGAAGATAGTATTTTCCACTGTGTTGAAGGAGAACCAGTAAGGGTTGGAGAGTATATTTACCTATTCCAAAAATAAATTTGGAATAGAAAATTAATTACAAGTCTTGAAAATTAATTACAAGTCTTGAAGATAGACCTTGAAATTGATAAGATTAAGAGACCCAAGAAGGAGTTTCTATTGATAAGTTTGATAGATTTGAAGAAAAATATTTTAGATTACTTTTTGGCTAGAGTCTTTCCATAGGGTTGCAAAAAAACTTATGAAGACTAGGACTCAACATAAATTTTTTCCACTAGATTAAAGGATAAATAGTGAAGTTTATTGATTTTATAATTCTAGAGATTTGGTTTATTGTTTTTGTCTAATTTTTATTGCAAAAAATTAGTTCTCAAAATTTGAGAAGCTTCCTACAATAGATAGAGAAGAATTTCATCTTCAATTACCTAAAATTCTATGTGCTTTCCTCGTGCAGGGATTAGATTTGAGTTGCAGTAAAAGAGTAGATATTGAAGAGTAAAGAGGTCCAAGAAAGAGGTCCCATTGGAGATTGAATATTGAAGAAGGAGGAGACCAAAGAGAAGAGATCCTAATTTAATATTTGAGAAATAAAATAGAGGAGGACTAAGAAAAAGGTCCAATTTAAGAGTTGTAGAATTTCAATACCCAAGATAAGAGGTTTGAAGTAAATTTGGAAGGAGAAATAAGAAGGCTAGAGAAGCCCTATTGAAGAATTTGAATAAGAGGTCATTGGAGAATATTTGAAGAAAGTTTGAGGAAGAATATTTCAAGTAGGAGAAGCTACTGGAAAGATAAATTTGGGATAATTATTGCCATCCGACAACAAGCCCACAAGAAAGAAGGATTTGGCATGAAGTTTATCAAATTTTGAAAACTAATTTTGAATACCTCAAGACATTTAGATTCTTTATAAAGAGGCCAAAAAAAAGGTCAAATTTGAATATAATATTTAGTGGAAGCTAAGGAGGTAAAAAAGGAAAGAATAGGCCACCAAATTTATATTTTTGGAGATAGCCATAAAGGATTTGGAGATTGATTTATAGAGAAGAAGATTGCTAATATTTGTAGTAGAAGTTGAATATTCACCAAACAACAAGATGAAGGTGACATGAAGTTGCAAATTGAAGAATATTTTGGCATTTTTTGAAGCACCCATGAATAGCTGATTGAAGGAAGGCTTGACAATAAATTAAGGCAGCGGATTGGAGGAGTTAGAGACTATTTAAAGATAGCAAGTTTCAGAACAAAAATATTGAAGATATGAATTCATAATTTTGGAGCAGCATCTAAATAGTTTTGGACTGTGAATTTTGGCAGCATTGGAAGGAAATAGAAGAGTTGTGAATTGGATAATATTTGGATAGATTTGGAAGTGATTTTGGATAGTTTTTTGAAGAATAAATTGAATGCAATCTAAGGTAGCAAGTTGAAGGAGATAAAGTTGTATTTTGGACAACATTTGAAGAAATATTTGAGCTGTAAATTTTAGAGTTTTTTGGCAGCCTTTTGGAAGGAGAAAGGAGAAGTTTTGAGGCAGCATATTGGGAGAAATTGGAGCTGCAAAATTATAGAGTTATTGGAAAACAAAGAGGCAGTTTTTTGGATAGTGAAAAGGCAACATTTGGTGCTACAAATTCTAGAGTCTTGGACAATATTTTTGGAAGAAGATAGAATTTGATCCTTGACAACATTTTGGAAGGAGAAAGAATAGTTTTGGAGAGAAATTTGAAGGAGAGGGTAAAGCAGATTTTGGAGTAGCAAAGTAAAATAAAAGAGCTACAAAATTGATGGTTTTGGAATAGCAAGTGAAAGGAATAAGGAGCTACAAGTTTCTATAGGTTTTGACAACAAAGAGGAAAGTCAAAATATCCAGAAATCTAGCTACAAAGGAGGCCAAAAAAGGTTTAAAAATTGGTGCTATGAAAGTATTTTATCCAAGTATTATTTTAAGTTTTTGAAAGCACCATATTTGAGTTTCTAAAATAGTAGAAGAAAGGTCTCAAATTTATGTCTTCAAAGTTAAAGAAGATAGCATTCACACCGGATTAGAATCTATAGCAAAAATGAGAAGTTAGATATGATATAAGGAAAGATACGAAGTAAAGATAAAATATCAAATATTTACTATATTTTTGGAAGTTAAATAAGTCAATATTTTATAGAAAATTTTGGAGGTAATATACTATCCAAAAAGGAAAATATTTTAGCAAAAATTAAGAAGCTTGGTTATCTGGTCAGAGTCACCAAAGGTGAAGTCACCAAGCATAGATAAAAGGTAGAGTTACCAAAGAAGAAGCCATAAAGCATAGATATTAGGAGGATCCATCATAGAAGAGAAGACAATGACGAGGATCTATAGTGTAAAATAAGCCACCTAGGATGAGCCACCATGGAAGATAAGCCATCGAGCAGAGGAAAAGCAACCAAGAAAAGAAAACCATCAAAGAAGAGCCACCGTGTAAGAGAAAAAGTCACCAAGGTTCAAACATTGGAAAAGAAAGTGTCTCTATAATTAAATATTGGAAAAGTAAGAGCCATTACCAAGCATTGAAGAACCAAACCACCAAGAATTTTGTGGATAAATGAAATACATTCAACGAGCGAAGAGTTGGAAGAAACAATGGTTAATTAGCAAGTGACATTGTGGAATTTTTTTTTTTTGGTAGATAATATACTATAGCATTAATACCGGGTTTTACAGGTTGACCCAAAACCTTTTACAAAAATCAGCCCAGGGCTATTGATGAACATATCCTTACTAAGGATCCTATATATGTAAAATCTACATGCCACCAAAGCCATTACATCCGGTAAGGCACATAGCCTATTATCAAAAATAAAATTCCCATACAACATTTTGGGTATACCCCGAGAAAATACACATGCATCATAATTACAAAAAATAAATAGACACGGATCCCTTCCTTAAGACAATGGAAAAACAAAAAGCTACAGACACACATAGCAGATTACTGAAAAAAACTTCCACAAGCTCTGTAATGATAGTTACTCTTAATAATTCTTTGGTAATTGTTTTCTTCCATATATGACATGCTTTGGTACCACATACTATCTTGGCCAATAAGCCTTGGAGAAGTGAACCTGCTGGCTAGATTTATGGCGGTGGCTATCTGGTGGTCCACGTGGATTTGGTTTGAAGTCTTATATTGTCGTTTCTTTTCTTCCCTGTGATTATCAACCAACCTCAAATTACTAAGATGACTAGGAACCATGTTATCTAACATGTGACTGTCCCCATTAGTCTTTGTGGTATTTCCAAGTAGCATCCATGAAGACTGATAGCTCAGATAATTTTTATTGTGAGTCCAATTCAAAAAAGAGACGGGAATACTCCTAGCCTTCAAACTTACAATGCCTTCCCTATTGGTAAATTTGACTATCATTCTTGGAATTCTTGTTGAATAAGCTCCTCTACTTCACTCGGGACACTGTGTTCCCATTTGAAAAGTCCGTCACCATCGACACCCAAATTGGCCAGCTTATCAGCAATTTTGTTGGCTTCCCAAAAGACATGTTGGGTTTTTCTATCCTGTCTTCCCTGGAAAAGGATCCTAGCCTCTTCAACAATTTTTTTAATCCTCCAAGGAGGTGTTTTCCAATTATTGAGGATATTTATAACATGCATAGAGTCTCCTTCTATGATCAAATTGCCTTCTAAGTCTTGAGTCATTTGAAGGCCTCTCTACATAAATCTAGCTTCAGCTTCGTTGTTCGTCCTTATTCCCAAATATTTAGAAAACGCAAGCATCATATTCCCATTATGATCTCGCACAATGCCACTAGTTCCTGCTCTTCTAGGATTATCCTTAGCTTCTCCATCAAAAGTAAGCTTAAACCAACCCATAGGAGGTGGAGACCACTTAACATTGTCTCTAGGGTTAACTACCCTAGGCATAGACTCATCTAACAAGGTTAAGCTTAAATATTGAGCAATTGTGGTCTCTTGCAGATTATTTTTATAGCTATCAAAAGGGATAAGGTTCACATTCTCATTGGCAAAAATATATTGGCAATGATAGTTTGATGATCATGGATAGACTCATTAAAGACTCTATAGTTCCTTTCTAACCATGGCTGCCAAAGATAGTGATTGAGACAAATTTTCCACATGTATCTAAGTCTTTGGCTTGAAAAGGGGTAAGGCCATTGGACGAACAAATCAAGTACGATGGTTGGTTTAACCCATGAAATATTGAAGGCCTAAAAAACCCCACTTAGGATAGTCAAGGAAAAAGGGCACTCAAGGAAAATGTGATAAATGGTCTCCCAATTAGCCCTGCACAGATAACAACGATTAGTGATACAAATACCTTTACGCATCATACTATCAATGGTTAGAATTCTTCCTTGGATAACCAACCATGAAAATACTACAATTTTTGGAATTAAATTTTTTATCCAAACTAAGTCTTTTTGGAGGACAAAATCCTCATCATCAAGCATAAGCTTGTAAGCTGATTTAACAGTGAACTACACATTTTACATAGGAGCCTAGGTCACTCGATATTCCTTGGGTCTCATGGGGATAAACTATTTCTTGAGAATATTACAAAGATCATTTGATTCTGCTTGAATCCCTAAATTCTTATTTGTTTCCACTTCATTCTACCTCTGTCGTCAACCATATAATCGAAGATTTTTCTGCCAATGAGTTCTTCTGTGATATATTTGATTTGGGCTAAGTTAGGATATTGCATCAGTGTTTCATCCTTAGCCCACCTGTCATTTCAAAAATTTATCCTCTCACCATTGCCTAAAACCCATATTAAATATTTTTTGATGATTTCCTTATAATTAAGAATTGCTTTCCAAAAAGCAGAACCTCTGATTGGAATTGAGTCACTTAGAAATTCCATATTTTGAAGATATTTTTGTTTGATGATAGTTATCCATTCATTTTCTTCACCAGAAATGAGATGCCATGCCTGCTTAGCTAGTAAAGCTAAATTTATATGAGCAATTCTCCTCATACCTAAGCCCCCATTTTCCCTAGGTCTGCACACTTTGGTCCATCCTACAAGGTGTATCCTTTTTTTCTCCTCTGATCTAGTCCATAAAAAATCTTTTTGGAGTTTCTCAATTTTTTGGAAAACCTTCACAGGGGCTTTGAAAATAGAGAGGAAATAGACTGGAATGCTCTTAAGAGAGGCCTTAGTGAGGATCAAATTTCCTTCTTGAGATAGAATATGACCTTTCCATCCAACATTTTTTTTGAATTCTTTCAATAACCCTGTCCCACATTGACTCTCTCGGAGAACCAATGAAAAGAGGGAGACCAAAATATGAAGTGGGGAGGTTTGCTATATCACACCCTAAAATTTCTGCAATCCTTCCTTACTTCTGAATGGGGGTGTTCAAGAAATATAACTTGTTTTTCCTAAAATTAACTTTCTGACCAGTAGCGTCCTCGTAGAGTTGCAGGATGTATTTAATTATTTTGGCCTCAACCATTGATGCCTTAGTCAATATAAGGGTATCATCGATGAATTGTTGGTGAGAAACAACCCTAGTGAGAGATGTTGCCTTGATTCTTGATATTAGCCTTGAATTGTAAGCATTATTTATGGTTCTGCCTAAAGCTTCTACCACAATTATGAAAACATGGGGCTGATAGGGTCCCCATACTAAACTCCTCTACAAATTTGAAAGCAACTAGCAGTTGTTCCATTAACTAGAATCGAGAACCATGCTTTAGAAATACATTCTTTGATCAAATTAACCCATTGGTGGTGAAAACCAAACTTAAGGAGGATAGCAATCATAAATTCCCAATTTAGCCTATCAAATGCTTTGTTCATATCAAGCTTGAGGGCAAAAACAGACCTGTTAGTCTTATGAGTAGAGTGCAGAGCTTCATGAACTATGATAACTCCAAACAAGATTGACCTACCCTGGACAAAGCTTCCCTGGCATGGATCTATGATGTGGGGCAGAATATCTCTCATTCTATTTGCAATGGCTTTAGTTAGGATCTTGTAAGAAACATTGCACAGACTGATTGGCCTGAAGTCAACCATAGATTCAAGGGTTTGCTTCTTAGGAATTAGAGAAATAAAAGTAGAGTTGATACCTTTTGGGATATGATTTCTTGCTTGGAATTCTCTGACAGCAAAAATTACATCCTCACTTACGATGTCCCAAAAAGCTTTATAGAAATGAGGAGGAAAGCCATCGGATCCTTGGGGCTTTGTCTGGCTCCATGCTAAACAAGGCTTCCTTAATTTCCTCATCAGAAAAGGGAGCTAGAAGCTTAAGGTTTATATCCTCATTTATTATGCTAGTAATGGATTACAAGAGAATATATTTGGCCTCCTCATTGCACTGCGATTATTGACTAAGGATAGAATTGAAATAAGTTACTGCCTCCTTTATGATTTCTGTTAAGTCTTGAGTAATAGAACCATCTGCTTTTTTTTAATTTTATCTTGTTATTGCTTCTATTTCTAAGTGTGGTGATGTGAAAAAACTTGGAATTTGAATCTCCATATTTCAACCAAAGAGCCCTTGATTTTTGCCTCCAATAGATTTCCTCACAGGCCAAAATGTTATGAAAATTTGCTAGTTTTGTTCATTCCTCCTACCTAGTAGTTTCATTAGCATCACCATGTTGGATCCTCTGATCAATTATCTTCAAAATTTCAACAACCTATTTTTTATTTTCAAAGAGGTTCCCAAAGACCTCTTTGTTCCAATTTCAAAGCTTTTCCTTAACAAACTTTAATTTGCCAGCAAGTTTAAAAGTTGCACTACCCCTGACAAGCTGCTACCACCACCATTGAAAGCACGAGATTTCGAAAACAAAAAGGAAAGACTAAACAAAATTGCATTAAAAGGAAAGAACACAAATGAATGAACACAAGATATAAAAGCAATATAAAATACGGCCCTTTTTATTGATATTCTTTCAGTAATGTGTTACAATACGTCTCCTTCCTTTTTAGGGGATAGGAGCGTCAAATGTTGATCTTTTACAACTTGTTCTAGAATTCCTTCTTCCGCGTGCCCACATATAAGATGGGCGAACCAAAACGTTGCCACCGCTTGTGTTGGTAAAAGTAGATTCCTCGCTGCTCCTCTAATACTGAAGACCTACGTTCAAAGAAACAAACAAAGAATCAGTAGCACCTGTATATGAAAAATAAAACTAGCGAATCTGAAGGGTTACTATTTGATGAATGTAAAAGATGAATATAATGATGATTAAAATGAATCCAAATAGACTAAAAATTTGATAGAAGCGTAATCATGTAACTAGAAAACTACTGCAAAAGAAACAGTCACCAAAATCAATATAGATCCGTATTCGTCCCTGGGTCGGACGAGTAAACCTGCAACAGTTTGGTACTCGTTCAGGGGTGAGACGAGAAAACCTGCGACAGTTTGTACTCTCCGGGGCGACGAGAAAACCTACAAAGTTTGGTACTCATTTCGGGGTGAGACGAGAAAACCTGCAATAAGGCAGGGGGTGCCCGAAGGCAAACCACCCACGGGTTGAAACTTTGTTTCGACACCAATCCGCTTGGGATGGGTCCGAAACCTGTTGTGATGTGTTGTCGGCAAATTGATAGGCTATTGTGGTCAAAAAAATTGGGTTTTTGGTTCTTGATTCGTGCCTTCAAAGTCACCCAATAACCTCCTTTTCGATTAAGAGATTATGGATGTAAAGACACAAATCGTAAGTCAACAAAATAGCAGCACTTCGTCGCTCAAAATGCTCCTTCTCTGTATATCTTTTGGGTGAGGAAATTCACCATTTTATAGACCCAAGGGGTCTCTTTGAATTAGCATGCAAAAGTGCTACTTAGCATGAATGCTTTTTGGGAAGAGAAGACTTCTCCTTGATCAAGGGCTCCATAACGCTTCGTGCATCGTCTTTGCATGCCCAAAAGAACTCACTCGCACTCCCATGCAATGAAGGGAGAGTTAAGTAGCTAATTTGAGTTGTCATGTGAAGCCTACTCTCATTCCCATGTAATGAAGGGAGAGTCAAGTGGCAAATCTGAGTTGTCCTAAACAGCTCACTCCCATTCCCATGCAGTGAATGGAGAGTCAAGTGGTTGTCAAAAGAACTCACTCGCACCCCTATGCCATGAAGGGAGAGCTAAGTGGCAGTTCTGAGTTGTCATGGGCCGAGGTTTGACTTTTTGCAGGTCAAACCTGGAATTCGTCCCACCCCGGAGCGAGCGTTGGTAATCGTCCCTGGGTGGAAGAGTACCATTCTGCACTCGTCCCTGGGTGGAGCGAATAAGTAGCAGAGTGCCTGAAAGGTGCCAAATTGGTCTCTGACCTTTTAAAACTGTTGTGTGAGTGGTTAGGACCACTGTTTTAACCTCTGGGGCTGCCCTGGGGGCTGTGTGTGTCAATGCGATCAGTGCTTGCAGTCACATAATCGGATTGGTGCTGTTTTGGTGTCTACAGATGCCCCTTTTTGGGAAGCGTTGTGCAAGGTGCAATGCTGAGCAAAAATAGATAACCAAAGCACTAATGATTAGGGTTTCTTAGTAACCTAACCAACTCTTGATGCCCCAAGTATGGAAAGGGCATGCATTCTTGAATCCTTGCTTCTGACGAGCTAAGGAATTTGATTTCAAGTATTAACCTATTTTGGTGAGGTGTGACTTGAGCTTGGTCATTGATCAGTCATGAATAGGCAAAGGGCGCAACCTTTTGTCCATGGGGGAACCTTGTGTTCATGATTCACGAATGCCAAGTGTTTGATCAATTTGTGATTATTGCTTGTTTGCTGCCCCAAGCAGGAGCGTGATTGTCTTTGTCAATGATTCTTTGAATGCATGCCATTGCCTTGATTGGGTGTGTGTTTGTTGATTGGTGACTTAAGTGTGACTACCCCCTCAAGCGACGAATCGATGAAGGAATGACCGCCATGAGAAAAGCGACGAGTCGCTTGACCCAAGATGACTTAAGTGAGGGTGCCTTTAGATGTTGTCCGTTGAATGCTTGAGCAGTTTCCCGATTTTTGGACCTATTTTTGGTGGGTAAAAACCCTTTTGGTGATGCCATAATGGGGTGAAATTGTCGAAAGCCCGTCTTCCCGTGGAGCGGTCCGGCTATGGTAGCCTTCTTGGGGAAGTAGGAGAGTGACAATTTGAGCCCCGACATCGATTTTCTATGCCAAGAGGTTAAGTGCAAAAGCACTTGTGTCCGGCAATGCTTATTGCTTTGTTTTTGTGTTGCATTTTTTGTTGTTTTTGATTTTCGATTTTTTTGTTTTGTTGATTTTTTGTTGTTTTGAGTGGGTTTTGACCCATTTGGGACGCCTTTGGGGGTGAAATTGTCAAAAATCCATCTTCCCGTGGAGCGGTCCGGCTATGGTAGCCTTCTTAGGGAGTAGGATAGCGACAAGGTAGACCCCGACATCAGTTTTTTATGCCATTGAATGTTAGGCGCAAAGGTGCCTTTGTTCAGCACTTTTATTGCTATTGTTTGTGGATATTTGTATGTTTTTGTTGTTTTGATTTTCTTGCTTTGTGTATATGTCATATTTTCATGTTATGCACAATGATTGATGTTGATGGATGCATGCTACGTTATATTGATGTATGCATATGATATGATAAATGCGAATGTTGTTGAGTTATATGATAGGTAATGGAATGGATGAAATGATTTGTTGATAACCTTGCATTGGCACCATAGACTATACAGGACTTATGGCTTTGTGTATTGGGTGATTGCTGTGGTAAATGCTTTTGTGTATATATGTTGCTCTTTTTTTTTTTTTTTTTTTTTTGATGGTGATATAGGGATGAATTATATGCAACGGTTGGCGTAGAATGTAGCTAAGTGTTTCTGAGACTCAGATGGTTTAACTAACTAGCCAAGACTGTACTGTTGTCTTACAAGATGTTTGAACAAGGTATGAATCGGACTTGTCTTTGACCAAGTTATTTCACATCCCTGTGTGTGCAATTGAGTTCATTTATGTGGTATTTGTCAGGATACCGCCAGTGCCAGATGGGCTTTCAACCGAACCTATACTGAGGATCACCTGATTAGTTCCACTAACTCCTTTGTTGTATTTAGTCAGATTAATCTGTTTTGCATTCTAGGATACCATAAGCTAGCTCATCCACATGCAAACATTGATCTGCACACAAGTGAATGCGGCAGATATATCGTCATGCGGGAGGTTTTGCCACGAGTGACCGATAGGCTATCAACCAAACCGGTACTGAGGTTTATCTCATGACCTTCTGAATGCTGAGAGTTCCAGGGATTCAAGTTCAACTCCCTTCTTTTCTTCATTTGTATTGGGATACTTGCTCGTTTATAGTGATAAAAATCACTGTTTATTTTATTTTGATTTTTCTTTTGAGCAAGGGATTTGAATTTCGAGTGATGAGAATCACTATTGTATGTGCCTTTGGATGTATGCACTTTGGTGGTGATGTCAAATTTTTGGAGTTTTGACTGTTTGCAAAATTTTATGATGTTTGCAACTTTTGAGAACTTGGGATTCTTGGGGAATTGGGTAGGGAGGATGCTTGTCCTTTTGCCAACTCTCAACATTCTTGGGGTCATTCGCATAGGGGGATGAGCAAGATAACCGTTTCGCTTATGGTGACCTGGATTACTATGCAGGTTTCATCTTTCATTCACACAACTTGGGAATTGTTTTATGTGTTTTAATTTGTGTTGGGATGCTACGTAACAAGGTGTATTTCAAGTAAAACTCTACCGTTGTAACATCTGTTTGACTTTGTACAATTCTTGGCTAGAGATCTAAAGACAGCTGAATGACGAAAACTCTAGATACATTAGATGACAACTGATTTATGATATGGCAAAATGGTGATTGTCGTTTATTTTTGTTGTATTGTTTTCAAAATGGAAAATGTGAAAGGTGGTGGATTTGCCAAGTAATGACAGTCTATGGTGCCTTTGCCTTGTGTGATCAACAATATGCAATGGATGGATGCAATGTTGATGCAGCTATATGTATTTTGATTTTTGAAGTATGCATGAAATTGAGATGCAGATTTTGTTTGTTTTTGATGATTTTGTTTTTTGGATTTTCTTGACCGATTGTGATAATCCTTGGAGCTTTTGATTGAAACTTTGAGTTTGACCAAGAGATTGCGATAATCCTTGGAGCTTTTGGTTGACCAAGTGATTGATAATCCTTGGAGCTTTTGGTTGACCAAAGGGTTTAGATAACCTTTGGAGCTTTTGGGGTGACCAAGGGATTGCGATAATCCTTGGAGCTTTTGGGGTGACCAAGTGATTGCGATAATCCTTGGAGCTTTTGGGGTGACCAAGTGATTGCGATAATCCTTGGAGCTTTTTGGGGTGACCAAGCGATTGCGATAATCCTTGGAGCTTTTGGGGTTGACCAAGAGATTGCGATAATCCTTGGAGCTTTTGGGGTTGACCAAGAGATTACGATAATCCTTGGAGCTTTTAGGGTGACCAAGTGATTGCGATAATCCTTGGAGCTTTTAGGTTGACCAAAGGGTTTATGGACACCTTTGGAGCATTTGGTGTAATCCACTTGCTCTTCAGGGAATAGAGGTACCCCCAGCTTGATGATCTTTGTGCACCGGATCTGGCTCTGTAGGGATTGGCACGAATGGATCGGCCTTATGCATGGAGAGGAGGATAGGGTCTACCCTCGGCACTGATGGTGCTATGATATCTCTTGGTGGAAGTTGCTCGCGGTCTACCCAAAGGAGCGAAATCAACATTTGATGCCAGTGGGCTGGGTCTATGTGCCACTCATGCCCTAGTCTTATGCCTAGTTGTGCCATCAGTTCATCATGGGTTATAGGGTGATTGTGCCATCATGCATGATTGAGATATGCCATCTCAGTTTCATCTTCGTAATCATTGTCGAAGATCCAAAGGCCCTCGTTGGCCCCGACAGTTGTCTGTGACATTCTAGGCTCTTCTTGTTCGAGCAGATTGATGTGGTCCTCGTGGGGTTGTTTCACGTTTTGCGGGGGGACCTGATTTTCCTGCAATGGCACGGGCTCGATGGGAGCCTCCAAAGGGAATAATGTTAGGAGAATTTTGTGATGATCATCCATGGGGACCACCTATGAATTATTGTTGTCTGACTCAAACGGGTCCCATGGTGCTATTGCATATGTTGACTCATCTTTGGCGAGAGAGTCAGGCTCAGCAGAATCTGGTGATGCTGAGATATGGAAGACCTCATCATCAGGTAGCTCTACAACCAGGGGTTGATCCTCTTGGAGAGGAGTCTCACATAAGTTGGGCTTTTGGGGCCCCAAAATCTTGGTCTCTACCGACTCTAAGTGCTTTGGCAGCGCATTGCTTGTATCGGGGGATTTGAGCTCCTCCTCTTTGATTTGTTCCCATTGCAGGTTGTGGGGAACTTGGGGCCTTGGGAGGGGTGGCAGGATAGCACCCCCCATGCCTTGGTATGGCATTTCATCCTGCTCTTCTTCTCGCTCAGGTTCCTTAGAGGCTTCTTGAAGAATTTCTGAGGGTGGCCCATGAACCTGGGTGGGTGCCTGAAGAAGGCACCCATCATTGGTCTGAGGAGTAGCCTCCCGCTCAAGTCTAGGAGGCATCGGGGGCAACGTTTGATAAGGTCACAGAGACCTGTCTCGCACCCAGTTGTGTCTCTCATAATGTTTTGTCTTATGCGTGCGAGGGGTTGGAGTCCTCGCCTGCATAGTGTGTGGGAACAACTCATCCTCCTGGCGTTGAATGCACTCTTGATTTAGAAGATATTGTTGCTCTAACTGTTGTCGTTCTAGCTCAAGTAACGTGAGTTCCATCCGACGTGCGATATGCTTGGCAGATTCTAAGATAGTTGGTCCTGTCGTCTCATGTCTAGAAGGCCTAGATGCCTCTCCTAGATATCTATCTCGGTCATGGTGATCCGAGATCTCTATAGGCCGCCTCCCTCTGTTGGGGGTAGCGGCATTCCCTCGAGGCTTTGGCCTCAGTAGGTGATCCTGATAGCTAGCAGTTGCGGAGGCGTATTGCTCCCGTGATGTATATTGCTCTTGAGGAAGGTAAGGGTTTTCCTCGTGCTCTCTTTCGTAAGTGAAAAAGGAACGGGCGGAGTTGGCTCGCCCCTCCTGAGGAGCCTTGTGCTCTGGATTTGTCCTTGTAGTCCTGACAACTAGAGGGGGTGAAGGAGGGATAGTGTAATCATGTGGTTCCTCCCGTCGAACCCTATGTTGACCTAGCGCTTCATCGCGCGGTGACCACTCATAGCGAGCATCTAAGGGAGCTCTCCTACGGATGTACCCCTCATGGAAGGGTGTGTGTTGGGTGCTATGCTGAACAGGAGTACCCCTAGAAGAGGTGTCCCTATAGTCCCTTTCCGTTAAGGTGTGGAGGGGACTGCCTTGTGTGTTAGGTCGCCAAGGTGGTATGACCAAATCCTGGGGACTGTAACGGAGGCGACTCGTGCTTCTTTGGACATTCGCCGCAGCGTCTGCCCGTGAGTGGGCTTGACTGCGGGTGAATACCATGGTAATGACTCTCTACAAGCTACGTAGATTTTTATCTTTTGTTTATGATTTTTTGATTTTTTTTTTTGTTACACTAAGCAGAACAGAACATACACACACAAAGCAATGATTATCTCTTTTAAAGATTAATGGTGTGTCCTAGACTGGTTTTAGTGTGTTTTTGATGATGATTTTTGTTTTGTTTTTGAAAATTTTTGTGAAGACCGTTTAAATGCAAAATGTTGGCTCATATGACTCCCATAAATGGTCGCCCTTCAATATACCATTGCCGGACCGATATACCAACCTCTCTATATACCCGCCCTTACGTGAGGGAGACTATAGGTACGTGAGAGCAGATGATACATGGAACATAGGCGGTACGGAAGGGGGATTGTCCTATTTATGACACCTACCATAGAAGACTTATCCTCGCGTGCTGGGAATCACCCCAATGACACTCGGTCAACTTTCATCAGGATTTACGCCTAGCAACAGTGACAATCGGGGTAAATGGATGCAAAAATCAAGCCAAGGTGGTGATGAACCCACCGTTGGTCTTGATCAAGGGCTGGGGTCTTACGACCAGCTCCTTGGTTTAAAAATGCCACGTGATGTGTGTGGGGTTCCTTTTAATTTGCAAAAATTGAAACAGGCAAACAAAAAGGAAACTTTCCCTAAGCCATACAAAAACTGAAAACCAGAAAATAGAAAACAGAAATTTGATAGAGGCTTGTTAAAAACCCCTACCTCTTCTCTGCCCACAAGGATGCTTCTGATTTGCTGGTCTAAAAAATGCACAGAACGCTATTCGTCCCTGGGTGAGACGAATATCAGAACAGTATTCATTCCAGGGTAGGACGAATGCCTATTCGTCCCTGGGTGAGACGAATCCCAATTCTGTAATCGTCACTGTTAGAAACGAATAATAGTCTGATGACTAAAAAATAGGTACCTGTAATCAAAACAAGCAATTTCAGATCAGAAATCTAACCTAAAAAAAAATAGAGGACAGAAGGTCCCACCGTGATCGCCATTGAAAGCACGAGATTTCGAAAACAAAAAGGAAAGACTAAACAAAATTGCATTAAAAGGAAAGAACACAAATGAATGAACACAAGATATAAAAGCAATATAAAATACGGCCCTTTTTATTGATATTCTTTCAGTAATGTGTTACAATACGTCTCCTTCCTTTTTAGGGGATAGGAGCGTCAAATGTTGATCTTTTACAACTTGTTCTAGAATTCCTTCTTCCGCGTGCCCACATATAAGATGGGCGAACCAAAACGTTGCCACCGCTTGTGTTGATAAAAGTAGACTCCTCGCTGCTCCTCCAATATTGAAGACCTACGTTCAAAGAAACAAACAAAGAATCAGTAGCACCTGTATATGAAAATAAAACTCACGAATCTGAAGGGTTACTGTTTGATGAATGTAAAAGATAAATATAATGATGATTAAAATGAGTCCAAATAGACTAAAAATTTGACAGAAGCATAATCATGTAACTAGAAAAATACTGCAAAAGAAACAGTCACCAAATTCAATATAGATCCGTATTCGTCCCTGGGTCGGATGAGTAAACCTGCAACAGTTTGGTACTCGTTCAGGGGTGAGACGAGAAAACCTGTGACAGTTTGTTACTCATTCGAGGTGCGACGAGAAAACCTGCAACAGTTTGGTACTCGTTCCGGGGTGAGACGAGAAAACCTGCAATAAGGCAGGGGGTGCCCGAAGGCAAACCACCCGTGGGTTGAAACTTTGTTTCGACACCAATCCGCTTGGGATGGGTCCGAAACCTGTTGTGATGTGTTGTCGACAAATTGATAGGCTATTGTGGTCAGAAAAATTGGGTTTTTGGTTCTTGATTCGTGCCTTCAAAGTCACCCAATAACCTCCTTTTCGATTAAGAGATTATGGATGTAAAGACACAAATCGTAAGTCAGCAAAACAGCAGCACTTCGTCGCTCAAAATGCTCCTTCTCTGTATATCTTTTGGGTGAGGAAATTCACCATTTTATAGACCCAAGGGGTCTCTTTGAATTAGCATGCAAAAGTGCTACTTAGCATGAATGCTCTTTCAGGGAAGAGAAGACTTCTCCCTGATCAAGGCTCCATAACTGCTTAGCATCTGCTTGCTCTGCATGCCCAAAAGAACTCACTCGCACTCCCATGCAATGAAGGGAGAGTTAAGTAGCTAATTTGAGTTGTCATGAAAAAGCCCACTCTCACTCCCATGCAATGAAGGGAGAGTCAAGTGGCAAATCCGAGTTGTCCTAAAAAGCTCACTCTCATTCCCATGCAGTGAATGGAGAGTCAAGTGGTTGTCAAAAGAACTCACTCGCACCCCTATGCCATGAAGGGAGAGCTAAGTGGCAGTTCTGAGTTGTCATGGGCCGAGGTTTGACTTTTTGCAGGTCAAACCTGGCATTCGTCCCACCTCAGAGCGAGCGCTGGTAATCGTCCCTGGGTGGAATGAGTACCAGTCTGCACTCGTCCCTGGGTGGAGCGAATAAGTAGCAGAGTGCCTAAAAGGTGCCAAATTGATCTCTGACTTTTAAAACTATTGTGTGAGTGGTTAGGACCACTGTTTTAACCTCTGGGGCTGCCCTGGGGGCTGTTTGTGTCAATGCGATCAGCGCTTGTTGTCACATAATCGGATTGGTGTTGTTTTGGTGTCTACACAAAACTTTTCCTTAACAAACTTTAATTTTCCAGCAAGTTTAAAAGTTACACTACCCCTGACAAGCTGCTACCACCACTGACTTAAGTTATCTCTAAAACTGGAATATTTGATCCACATAGATTGAAATATGAAAGATTTCTTGAAGGACAGAGAATCAGGGATCTCCAAAAAAATGGGATTATGATCAAAGGCAATTTTAGGAAGGGCTTGTAGGGTAGAATCACCGAACAAAGTTGTAGCCTCCTTTGATAGAAAAAGCCTATCAGGCCTTTCTTGAATGAGATTGTAGCACCCTAAAATTGGCGCAGTAAAATTATAAAATTTACATTCACCTTAGTAAATAATTTTAAAATCAAATTTAACCTCCCAAACCGCCCGTTAACCGTCGGGTATTCCGTTTCCCCATTTTCCATGCCAATTTTAGAGGTTGTTTTGACCGTTTGACGATATCGTCGCCGATCAGACGATATCGCCCTGCATTTGACGATTTCGTCTGGACTAGGACGTCCAGACGATCTTGTCGCAAAACTGAATTTGCATAGTTGGAATCTGTTCCAACGGGTCTCCAATCTGGGCAGAAGCGTGTCTGCATCGTTGGGACCCTCCCTCGTTGGAGATCTCCCAAATTGGGATGATCTCCAACCTCCTACCTACTCCCTCTAAGCCTATTTAACCTCTAGGATTTTCCCTCCCCAACCCCTGGCTGAAATTTTCTGCAAAGTGATTCCCTCTACATTAGAACATCCTAATCTTGCATTTGCACTAGTTCCACATCGATTTTATTGCAGGTACATCATTGTTTTTCAGCCGGAGCCAGCATCCATCGTCGTCGATGAACCTGTTCAGATCGGAGGCGATCCTGTCGAATGCGAGACGATTTCGTATTGATGCGAGACGATCTCGACTGCAGCCCACATCGAGGCAATCAGTGCCTGGAGTTTGCTTTTCTCAACTCTGTTTCTATCATTTTATTCTGTAAATTAGATTATTTATTCAGTTTTTATGTTATTTTTGCATTTGGAGTTCACCCATTTAGCTTAGATTGCATGCTAAGTTCATGATCTGCTATTAAAGTACAGTAATTGGCTTTAAATTCTGTTCTTAAATATTGTTCAGTATTCATATTGCTATTTGGTGTAATTTGCCTCTGTTAGCACAATAGAATTTCTTGTATTTTGCATCTATTTTCTGTCTTGCAGGTCTCTAGCAAATTCGTCTGACGAATTCGTCAGATCTCGGATGAATCTGTCAGTCTCAGATGATTCTGTCAGATTACAGATGATTCTGTCAGATTACAGGCGATCCAGACTGCTTCAAACGTCAGAATCTTCTGCAGACATCCGGATCAGGTATTTTTCATTGTCATTCTGTAAAATTCTCTATTTTCTGCTTTCAAATCTGTTTGTTGTATTCATGAAAGTTGCATTTTCATGTAGTTTTAATTTAGATTCATTCGGCCAAACCTAGGATATGAATGCTTAAGGTTAAAACGAACTCATCAAACACATTCCAAAACCTAGGCGTGGAAACTGCCGCTAAATGTTTCCTGGTGAACCCACCATCCGTCGAAAAATCACCAAAATACACCTCCCTTGAGAGGCGGGACCTTCGCAAAGTCCTCTCAATCCGAGGTATCGCGACATCCTTTTCCCATCCTCCTTCCGGGCATGGATCCTATAGCCTGAAGGTAGGGATGCGAAAAATTTGGAGCGATACATTTTGGTGAACCCGACGTGAATGCATCATAACCTTTTGAAAACAAAAACAAAACAAAAAAAAAAAAAAATTAGAACAACTAAAACTTAGATGCATTTTAAAACATTTAAAGTTTAAAGTCATGTTTAGATGGTAGCTCCTAAAAAGAGGTTAGCAGTTACTATAAACGTAGAAAATCAATTGGCAGCTATAGAAGTTAATTCTGTCCTTAATATCCCTGAAACAAGTAGAAATCAATCCTTGTGGAACGAACTTGACAGGAGACTTAGTATCATCTCATCTAGGTCCACACAACTTAAACAGATTAAGAGGCTAGTCTTGGATAGAATCCTGGATCCTCATCAATTAGTTTTTTATCATGAACTTCAGAGAGCCTGCCATAGATGGTTAGCCTATAGGAGAGCTCTTGTATCTTCAAAATTTTTAACTTTCAAGGAAAATCTTGAAGACACAGTTATAGTGCGCCCCTTTCTAGTTCATATAGATTCCTTAGAAGCTGATCTTATAATTAGGAGAAGATGGAACAAAACTCCTAGAGCTATGTTATATTGTAAATATTGTCGTGAGAATTATTATTATCAACCAGCATCTGAGATAGATAATATTACCATAGCCCTTTTCATCAAATTCTTAAAAGAAAACTTTCAATTTGAAGAAGAACATTTCATGACCCCTGAACAACTCGAACCTATTAATGATATTCATAAGTTATTCATAGAAAACTAGCTCATTTACTTTCAGTCTTATTATTGCGTGCATCTATTGTTTTATTTGCTGTCTTTATTGTATTATTTCAAAAAATTAAAGAAAAACTAAAAAAATAAAAAAACTTAGCAAAAACTTAAACATTTCAATTTCAAATATTATAGTAGGTATATAGTAAATATATACCTCTTAATTTGTTGCAATATATATATATATATATATATATATATATATATATATATATATATTTGCTGAAATCAAAACTTAGCACCATGCCTAAACTTAGGAATGGCAAAGAAACTTTAGGGGAAGGAGAAGATTGGTTACAAGATACAACTGAAAACCCAAATGTCCTTCTTGGAGATTCAAATCCGGAAGGAGAAACTCTAGGTCAATCAGATGAAGACTTAGGGGAAGATAAAGAACAAGAAGCAAATGTTAAAGAGGATGGATCCTCATCCCCTAGAGTAGCTCCAAATGGAAATATTGCCTTTGACAATGCAGAGCATTTCAAGAGATTTCTCATGGAAAACATTGATGACCTTAATGTGGCCATTCGCCTTGATAAAGGGCAAATTAGTAAAACTCAAGCAACCATGGAATATATGTGCAATATGCAGACTAATCCCTTGTCTTTCATTGATCAAGAAAGTGACAAGGGTGGACCATCCAATACGGATATGGTCACTATAGCCCAAAGCATGTCAAAACAATAGGTTACCCAACCTCCTAAGGAACCTGTTACTCAACCTAAAATCACTCCCGCACAAAAGAAAATTCCCTTCACTACTTTATTCCGCCAAACTATTGAGCAAAATGCTTTAAATAAACAGAAACCTAAAACTAAGCCAAATACAAACTTTCAACAATCCGGAATACAACATAATACAACCTTCAAAATTCCTCCATAATACTTTTCCTACCAATAATTTACACAACAAGAACATGGCATCTAATCTGCATGTTCCTCCATCCTATGCCCATAACACTCATGTCAATGCCCTACCAAACCAATATGGGGGGCAAACTAGTAATCTGGAAGCCATGGTGAAACAATTAGCTTCACGTATGGACCAGATAGATCCCTACCGTCCCTCGTATAATTATCGAGAGATCTGTAGTCAACCTTTGGATCCCATAGTTGTAGCTCAACCATACCCTAAACATTTTCCCATGCCTGTTTTGCCTATATATAAAGGAACCGAAGATCCCATAGAGCATCTTCGCATGTTTAGGATAGCATGTCACGACATATCGCATGACGACTTGCTATTACTAAAAATGTTCCCCAAAAGTTTAGGTGGAATGGCATTAGAGTGGTACTATCAATTGCCCACTCATTCTTTAAGAAACTTTGAAGAAACAAATTGAATCATTTGTCCATCAATTTAGTGCCTACATCGAGAGGCATGTAACTATTAAAGACCTATACAATTTAAAACAAGATAAGGATGAATGCTTTGCCGATTTCTTAGCTAGATGGAGGCAATTGACAAGAAAACTGCACTTTGTGCTACCCTATAGGGAAATGTTAGACATCTTCATCAACAATTTACAAGAACAACTTTCTTATGAGCTATCAACAACTACTTTGACTACCTTCGATCAAGCTATAGATTTAGCTCGAAGAGTAGAAGATGCCCTCATTAGGAGAGGCCAACTTAGGAAGAAGGATGATGAGAAAACATCTAGAAATCAATATAAAAACAAACAAGTTGTCGGTGACGGAGTCACTGACAGCAGAAATGTTGCTAATATCAATGCAACGAAGACAACAAAAAATTCATATTGAAACCTCCCCGACAAGCCTCCTCGAGAATTCACTAGATTAAACCAACCTTTGTCAACTATTTTACCTCAATTACTCGAAAGAGGTTTGATCCAATTACCCGCTATCCGGGAACCTGACCCAAGTATACCCGGATATAGAGCTCGATTTGCACTCGTGATTTCCATAGAGGACCTGGACATTCTACCAACGCTTGTAAGAGATTGAAACATAAAATACAAGATTTGATTGACAATAATGAAATGGAAGTGCAAGCCTTCCAACCTAAACAAAACCCTCCTAATAATACTCAAAAGACCATTCCCCAAAATCAAAATCAAAACGCCAATCAAACTTTAGACATATTTCAACACCCTTTACCAAGACATGGTAAAGAGGTGGCCAATCAAATCGAACATCATAATGTTCCCCCTCCTACCCGATATGTAGGAACCATTAGCGGACAATTACCTGTTCAGGATTCTCAAATATTTGACACGACCTTATCCCTAGTTACAACCAGGCCCTTACATAATTTTCAAACTTCTGATTCTAGTGATATAGAATCAGATAGTGAAAGTGAACTAGACATTACTTCAAACCAATCGAATAGTTCTGAAAACGAATCAGATCCTATTCAACCTGTCATAGATGCTATGGTTCCAGAAGAACCATTTCCTAGAAGAGTCACTACTCGACCTTCTTCTAATATAGTCCTTCCTTATGAACAAGCCATAAATTCTCAACCGAGACCGTTTCAACGTCATCACTATAACATTGTAGGAACCATTGGAGTCGTTACTCGACAACAAGCTCAAAATTCCCAACAAGAACCAAACCAGAATGATGGATCAGCTCCATTCGTTCTAAAAAACCCTAATAAAGGGAATCTTGCTTCTAATGCTCAACCTAAACCCCCTTACAGTATTAACGAGCAATTGTCCAATACCACGGCCATAATTTCCCTCTTAGATTTATTAAGATCCTCTCCCACCCATAGGGATGAGTTGATGCTTACATTGAGCCAAATGATGGTGCCTCAAAACATTCAACCTGAAGCTATGGCCAATACTATCATCACTCGAGAGATTGATTGTATTGATTTCCGGGATAAAGATATCCCACAACACAGTTTACATAAGGACAATCCCTTATACATTACTGCTTTAATTGGAGATGTAGCTGTCAAACGAGTTTTGATTGATAATGGCTCATCTCTAAACATTTGCACCTTTGACTTCTACCAACGATTTGGCTTTAGAAGTGATGAAATGAAGAAAACTGATATGATCATCAAAGCTTTTAATGACGAAACACAAGAAACATGTGGAGTTATCACCCTCCCATTGCAAGTTGGTCCTAGAACCCTAGAAACAACCGTGTTTATTGTACATTGCCCAAACATCGTACAATATACTTTTGGGTCGCCCTTGGATCAACGCCATGCGAGCGGTCCCATCAACTTTACACCAATGTGTTAAATTTGAGTTTAAAAATCAGTTGGTCACTATTCATGGTGACCCTAGACCTTTTGATATGTGTGCTTTGGCAGAACCAGTTGGAGTGCAATTTTGCCCTGCTCTGTCATCCACACATTCTAGTTCTTCTTTTTCATCTAAAACTGTGAAACATAAACCCATAACTTCACCTAGTTCCCCTCCATTAACTTCATCCTCCTATATAGATCAACAACCCTCTAAACAAATTACTTTAGAACCTCAAAAAGATTTCAAATCTACAACCAATTCTTCAACTACTACCCCTACAAATTCAAAACCTCTAGACACATCTATCATCCCTTCCACATCTCAAGACATAGGTAATAAACCTTCTACATCTTATGCCCTTTCTGATGAACTATTACCAGATTTATCTACAACCTTAATATCATAAAAAATGAATGCTTTCATGCAAGATTCAAACCTTTTAAATAAATTGCCGCCATCTCCTCGTACTTTGGGCCTCCCACAACCTATGGGAAGTACTTACCAAGTCGGGAGTTGTGCCTTCATTTATAAAGGATATGACTCGGGAAGAATCCCTCAGAATATCAAAACTCATCATGAGGGATACGCTCGGTGCTATTTTACCAATGATTATATTAAAGCTAAACCCATGATGCTTAAAATGGGATATGAAGGGAAAGGCTTAGGACCTTTCCAAAATGGCATGAAAGAACCTTTCGAGGTAGAACCGTGGCCTGCCCGCTGTGGTGTGGGCCTATTTCCTAGTAAGGGACAACCCTTTCCTTTTGAAGAGGATGATCACCTCATATGCTATCAAGATTATTTGGATAGGCATGTTGATTTGCCTCTTAATAATCAATCATTTTCATGCAACATGCTATCCATAGCATACCCTGAAATGATTGCTGACCCCGATGAAGAGTTGGAAGGAGATATCTTCCATGATGTCTCTGTTGAAGAGATGTTACACAATGGGTTTTATTTTGATGGTTCTATACCAACTATAGCCCAACTTGAGGCCACTGATCCTCAGAATGAATTATCTAAATTAACCTTACAAGAATTACAAGAATTGGGCGTTTCACCCGCCCCACCTAATTTTGAAAGAGATCTACACATGGAGGTAGAAAATGTCATTAAAATTAACATTGGAACTGAGGACAATCCTCACATAATCAATATTGGAGCAGAACTAAGTCCAGAAAAACAAGAACAATACATTGCATTCCTTAAAGAGTATGAAGATGTCTTCGCTTGGACATACGAAGATATGCCAGGTCTAGACCCTTCCGTAGTCATGCATCATCTAGTGGTCCATCCGGATGCTAAACCGGTTAAACAAAAACTTAGAAAAATGCATCCCAAAGTGGCTTTGCTAGTCAAAGGGGAGTTAGAAAAACTCCTGAATGTTATCTTTATACAAGCTATTGATTATGCTGAATGGATCTCAAATGTAGTTCCAGTCACCAAGAAAGAAGCTACCAAAGTTAGGGTTTGCACCGATTTTAGAGATATCAACGCTGCATGCCCTAAAGACGACTTTCCTCTTCCAAACATGGATCAAATTATTGACTTTACTAGCGAAAGTGGGATGATGTCCTTAATGGACGGATTCTCCGATTATAATCAAATTCGGATAGCTCCTGAAGACCAGGCTAAAACAACCTTTATTACCCCCTGGGGTACCTTTTGCTGGAAAGTGATGCCATTTGGCTTAAAGAACGCAGGTGCAACTTACCAACGAGCTATGACCTACATTTTTCATGATATGATGCATGATATCCTACATGATTATGTAGATGATATTATAGCTCGCTCTCTTATTGAAGATCATCATTTGGATGATTTGCGAAAAGTCTTTAATCGATTACGAGAATATCTCATTCGATTAAATCCAACAAAATGTATATTCGGAGTTAAGTCCGACAAACTATTGGGGGTTTTAGTTTCTTTACGTGGTATCGAAATTGACCCTCTCAAAATTGTGGCTATCACCGATATGCCCGCACCTACTAATATATTTGAATTACGAAGTTTACAGGGTAAACTTCAAGCTATCCGTCGCTTCATTGATAAGCTGGCGGACAAAACTGGTCCTTTTCTCAAACTTCTTAAGAAGGATGTCCCTTTCAATTGGGACACAGAATGTAGAGAAGCTTTTGAACTTCTCAAACAATATCTCCTTAACCCACCGGTGCTTTCACCGCCTAAATCCGATCGCCCATTTCTCCTCTATATTTTTGCTTCAGATTCTGCCTTAGGAGCTATGTTAGCTCAACTCGATGATGAAAAATGAGAACGTGCTAATTATTATATTAGCCGAACCTTCATCAGTTATGAAACCCGCTATACAGCGTTAGAGAAGCTATGTCTAGCAGTCATTTTTGCTACGCAAAAATTACGACATTATATGCTTAGTCAAAAAACGTATGTCATCGCTAAATACGATCCCTTAAGGTATCTCATGAGTCGACCTTATTTATCGGGTCGCACAGCCAAGTGGGTTCTTGCTCTAAGCGAGTTTGATCTCACATTCATAGGACAGAAGTCTGTTAAGGGTCAAATCATAGCAGATCAATTAGCCGCTGCACCCTTAGAGTCTACTCATCCCCTCATTATCGAGTTTCCGGATGAATGCCTTCAATTAGAGGCAGACCTTGTTGAACAATGGTCCTTATACTTTGATGGAGCCCGATGCATGAGTGGGGCTGGTGCGGGTATTATTTTAATATCTCCGCAAAAACATCTTATTCCTCTCATCCTTCAAACTGACCTTTGCTTGCACCAACAATATTGCTGAGTATGAAGCTCTAATCCTTGGATTACGAGCTGCTCTAGCACTAAAAATTAAACACCTCTTAGTTTTTGGGGATTCCCAATTAGTTATAAACCAAATTAATGAAGTTTATCAAACCAGAGATGATAAACTTCGCCCATATAAGGCCTATGTTTTACAACTAATGTCCTTGTTTGATCAAGTCACCTTGGAAGCCATTCCTCGAACTAGCAACCGTGCAGCTGATGCCATGGCCGCAGCTGCATCTCTCCTGCCCTTGGAGTTAGACGACGAATATGCCACTATCATTATTCGTCGGCTCCAGGAACCCGCTTCAACTAAGTCATGCTTAGAGCCTTTGGATGTGTTTCTAATCAATGAAACTACTCCCGAACCTTGGTATACAGACATATTTGATTTTCTCCAAAATGGGACTTTCCTTGACAATTCTAATAGAAACCAACGTCGGTTATTACGTCGACGAGCAAGTCGCTTTGTAATAATTGGCAATACTTTATATAGGAGATCTTTTGAAGGTATCCTATTAAGATGTTTAAACTTAGAAGAGTCTAAATCAGCCTTGAGTGAAGCCCACGATGGATCTTGTGGAGGACACTTTAGTGGTAGTGCCATTGCTAAAAAGCTCCTTCGGATAGGATACTTTTGGCCTACCATGGAAACGGATGCACATGAGTATGTGCGCCATTGCGACAAGTGTCAAAAACATGCTGACCTTGTCCATGCGCCTGCACAAGAGTTGCAGGCTATTTCATCTCCTTGGCCCTTTTCTAAATGGGGCTTGGATATTATTGGCAAAATCAATCCTGTGTCATCTGATGGACACAAGTTCATCATAACTGCCACTGAGTATTTCACGAAGTGGGTTGAAGCTATGCCTTTAGCTTCTTGCACTAGCTCACAAGTCTCTAAATTTATTTTTAATCAAATCATTTGCAGGTTCGGAATTCCTGTGAATCTCATCTCTGACAATGGAACTCCTTTCAAAAATAAAGATGTTAAAAAATTATGTCAAAAATATAAGATTCAACATCGCTGGTCCACCCCCTATTATCCTCAGGGTAATGGTCAAGCGTAAGCATCTAACAAAACTTTAATCAAAATTCTCAAAATATTAGTCAATAAAACTGGCCGTGGATTGGCATATTCAATTATATCCAGCCTTGTGGGCTTATCGAACTAGTGTTCGAACCCCGACGGGCACTTCACCATTTGTTTTGGTATATGGTGCTAAAGCAGTTTTTCCATTTGAATTGGAAGTTCCTTCTTTGGCTCTGCTACTTCAAGATACCGAAGTAGGAGATGAATATCGTGCCTGGTAGACTCAGTCAACTGGAACTCCTCGATGAAAAATGCATCAATGCTTTGGAGCATCTCCGTGCTTACCAAAACAAGCTTAAAAGATCATATGCTAAGAAAGTTCGTCATCGATCCTTTGAGATTGGCGACCTTGTTTTAAAAGAAAATAAAAAAAATACAAATGCAACCAAAGAACTTAAAGGTAAATTTGAGCCCAACTGGCTCGGACCATACATCATTACTGCTAAATTTGAATCAGGAGCATATAAATTATCTACCTTAGATGGTAAAGAACTTAAAGAACCCATGAATATTTTGCATCTTAAACGTTACTATGCATAAACTTGGTCATTTCATCCATGTATATATTTGTTCAAAATTACTATCTTGTATTTCTTTCAATTTATTCAAAAACACCAAAAACATTCATAAATCTCCAAAAATCTTCAAAAACTATCTATTGCATTTATTTAAAGCACTTGTTAAATTGTTTGCTCAAAAACTAAAATCAAAATAAAAATCTAAAAACAACTATATGCTTGACTCTTTCAAAACCAAAACAATATACAGAAGAAAGAGAGAGTCAACATTCTCAAAACTTCTCAAAAGTGTTTATATATATTTTCTTACAATTATTGCAGTTATATGTTTCAACTTATTTTGGATAAATTAGCATTTATTTTGAATCCCTCACTTGCACACTCACAAAAAATAAATATCTTGCTTTTATCTGGCATGATTACTAATCTCTCTTATATCAAAGTTCACAAATTTCAATTAAATAAAGTTTGAGCATAGAGAATTGATCTTGTTATTTACTTAAACCAAGCACATCTTTTCACAATAAAATGATTATATTTGTAATTTCCATGTTTTGCTACATAGTAGAACCGATTTCTTGAGTGAAAAGTTTCCCCTGCTATCCTATCATGCACATGGTCTAGAATCTTTGAGAATTGGCAAAAGGACAAGCTCACCCCTACCCAGAATAAAAATCCCTTGCTCTACAGCTAATCCGAGCAAGTATCCCTAGCAAAGAAAAAAGAGAAGAAAAATTCAAGAAAGAAGAGAAAAGAAAAATGTTATTTCAGCAATGTTCCAAGCATTATCAAGCAAAAGAAATACAAAAAGAAAAATAAGCAAAGTTCAAAAGAAAGCAAGAAAGCAATAAAATCCCTTTCCCTACCCTTTGAAAAGAAAAGAAGGGTTGATGAGCTTGAATCCCTGGAATTCTCAATTATTCGAAAACTGTGAGGTAAGCCCCATAACAGGTGGTTTGTGCCCAACCTGCTTGGCCTTGGGTAACTCCTAGCGTGGCGATATGTCCGTCACATTAGCGACCTTCTTTTGTACAGACCTATGTCTCGCTTATGGATTAGCTAGCTCTTGATAATCCGACCTACATAGTAGTCTAATATGGTTATATGCATCTACATCATGGTTAATGAACACTTATTTGGTTTCTTCAAATCACTTGTATCATAGTACCTTGCTTAAAATTTGGTAAATGAACAATGCAATTGCACACACATTTGTATTTGAGAGATTTTGTTTATCATTAGGATAAATCAAGATCGGAAATGAATGCACATATGCACATGGGATTCCTTATAAATCTAACTTTTGTCTTCAAAATACTTTGAAATATTATTTTTGCAACTTGTTTGGAATAATCAAGTACAATTATTTTTCACAAAGACAACTATAGAATTAGAAAAATCAAAAATTTCTTCCAAATTACACAAATCAAATCATATATATCTGGTTGACTTTCGTGACGATGGTATAGTTTCAAAACCAAAATTGGAATTTTATGCCTAGCGCAAGTCCTCATTTTCATCTTTTCTGTTCATCAAAAAAAATCAACCATGCAATAAAACTATCTTTTTTTTGGATTTTCGCGATGATGGTATAAGTCTATACCTACATATTCTATGCCTAGCGCAAACCATTGTAACAATTTTTATTCCCCATTTTATCAAAAATCATAAAAACCATATGACTTCATTTTACACAAATTATGCTTTTCAAAAGCAAACCCATTTTTTCACTATTTTTATGTCATTATGTCAACCTTCAACTTTGCAATGATGGTATAATTCCTAAGGAATTATTCACAAATTTTATCACACTTAGGAATTTATGCCTAGCAAAAATCATTTTAAAAATATTTCATGCATAATATTTTTCATGAAAGTCTGAAAACAAACCAACCATCATCATCATCATCATCATTTGCACTATCACAACAAAGTCTTAAGACAGTCTCTTAAGCACTCTTTTACTTTTCGCAATATTTCTATACTGGGATTAGCTTGACGACCGAGTGAGCGGCGACTCCATGAAATGGTCTATAATAGCGACAATGTCCTTTGAAATTATTGTTAAAAGTCCCCTTTTATTTTTATCAAATTATTGCATCACATACAATCACTTTGTTACATCAGATTATTTCATTTAAAATTTTATAGCATGACATTCAAATTATAATATTTCCAACGACATAATTACATCCGATTATTAAATCAATCAATCAAAACATCTAAAAGCATCATAAAAATACATAACACAATATAAGTCATATGATCAAAAAAATCTCATCTATATATATATATATATATCTCAAAAATATATGTACATCATCTCAGCTAGATTGGTATGCCACAATCCATATCTTGGCATACTCAATCAAATGTCCTCCGAGCAGTGTCTCGAGAGCCCCTAGAGCTCTCAGCCTCATCTCCTCCCCCGCCCTACGGAGGACGAGGTGGCCCCATCGCAGTATGTGTGGTACTGCGAGTCCGCGTCGTCGATCGAGATGAGCTCCTCGATGACCCTGTCCTGATCGGATCTGCAATAGCAGCCGATAGCTGTACCCTCTGGCCCTCGGGCACCATCTGAAAATAGATCCCCTGGTAGAATGCGGTCTGAGCAACCGACCGCATCAGCTCCTGAGTGCTCGCCCCTCCGCCCCGTGCCCTGAGGCATGCAATCTCATCTCTGAGCTGTGTCACCTCAGCTCGATGTCGTGTAGCCTCGTCCTGCAGAGTCTGCACCTGTGCCTGGAGACGGATATTCTCTATCTGGAGAGTCGCCGTCTCGCTGCTCTCTCCTGTGTCAATGCCCTTGCCCTTATCGGGCGATGGTGGCCTCTCTCTCGTGGAGATGGGGGTCTCTCCTCCCTCCTCTCCCGCTGCCGCGGCCTCTCCTGTGCCTGTGGCCTCCTCTGCTCTCTCCCGTCGTGACCCTGGGCCGCCTCTATCGCTGCCTGGCACCGCCTCCCTATCCGACGCACAACCACGTGGATCGGACCCTGTGCCCTCGTCATCCGAGGAGGGCGGATGCCTGCGTACTAGGCATCATAGCCATCGGCTACCCCCATGTCGTCCCCATCCACTGGCTGGATGGGGGCATCGTCTCGCGTCCCGGCTCCGGAAGCGCCGCATGTCGAGAGCCCCGCTAACCGTGGTGTTATCCCGGATAGTCCGAGAAAACTCGTAGTCCTTGAGAGATGGGATCCCATGCTGTAGACCGAACTGTCTCAAAACTCGGTCATAGCGATGGAGCTCCACCTCTCCTCTCTCCATCCGCAGCCAGCAGACTCGCCTGATGCGAGCCAGCTCCTGTCCGTCCTCGGCCCACCCTGGGTGCCCTCTCCATGGTCTCCAGGTGATCTGATCCGGGACCAAGTCATCCAGTAGCCTCCGAGACATCGGTAGGTCGATCCGCCGCTGTGACCCTCTCCGGAGCCACCAATAGAAGACTCGGGGCCTCTCCCCATCCACCCCTGTCAGTGGAAGCCCTATCGGCCTCCGCACTGCAATGTGCTCCCAACACCAAACCTGTAGGAGCGATGTCATCACCAGACATCGCCCGCCCTTGTACACGACCCCATACAGGATCCTGTACAACCGGCATAGAACAAAGCTGCCCCAACAAAACCTGTACCCATGGTCTCTCATATCGCAGATCACATCTACGAGCATCCATGGTACCCTGCACCCGCTCTGGTGGCACAGCAGAAGTCCACCAACCACTCCAGCTAGAACTCGTGTGAGTCTGGATGCCCCAGGCATCTGGCGTAGTGCCTCGATATTAACTCCGCCCTTCTCCAGGGTGAAGCTCGGGTCACCACACAGCCGTCCCATAGCGTGGCCCTGATTGGCCGTAGGAGTGATCATCCGTCCTTGTATGGGGATTCTCGGAATCCTCCATACATCCTCTAGTGTGGGAGCCATCTCCCCTGTCGATAACCAAAAATAGGAAGACCCGGATACCATCTCTCTCGCTAGGGTCGTTAGAAGCCCCATGTCCGTGGATACTTGTGGCATCTCCGCCACATGCTGTAAGCCAGCCTGTGCCAACAGATCTCGCTCTGCCTGTGTCAGAGCGGCCAAGTCATCTCTCAAACCTCCATATTTCCACTCCCTGCTCTTTAGTAATCCTCTCTCGCAACATAAACAACAAAACAACAAACAATCATTAATAACAATTCCAATAATTAATAATGCAACTTAAAGATCAATTTCATGTAATTGATGATATCGCCCACTATTGGACGATATCGTCCCAAATTTGAGCATAATCGTCTTCGATCTCGCTTGTCGAAATCGTCTCTAGATTGACGAAATCGTCCCTTTTTCTTCGATTTCACCCTTGGGCGAAATTGACGAAATTGAGACGATTTCATCGAAATCGGGACGATTTCGTCTCGACGACGTCGACGGCCAAAAATGGCCGCGATGCTCCAAATTCACCTAAAAATCACTTAAAAAGCATGTAAAAATTAAATTAAATCAGTTCTAGCTAAGTCTAGGCTCTTACCCGTAGACCGCGCCGGACCTCTGCAGATCTGTGCATCGTCTCCACCATTTTTGCTTCAGAGCTCTAAAAACCAGAAAAATGAACAAGAAAATGAATTAGGGTTTTACCCTATTTTTCTTAATTTTATTCAACAATAATTTTTTGCTTTTTCGCATTTTTACCTCAAACGTTCGATTTGGGTAAAAACACGGAGGGGGCACCATAGTAAGTTGTCGTACGATTCGACCAAGAATCGTCGCCTAAAAATGGGTATAATTTTTTGCTTTCTCGTAGATCGAGAAGAACTCATCTTTAACGCATTTTCTTCGGAAAATTCGCTAAAGAGGGGGCAAAATGTAGCACCCTAAAATTGGCACAGTAAAATTATAAAATTTACATTCACCTTAGTAAATAATTTTAAAATCAAATTTAACCTCCCAAACCGCCCGTTAACCGTCGGGTATTCCGTTTCCCCCTTTTTCGTGCCAATTTTAGAGGTTGTTTTGACCGTTTGACGATATCGTCGCCGATCAGACGATATCGCCCCATATTTGACGATTTCGTCTGGACTAGGACGTCCAGACGATCTTGTCGCAAAACTGAATTTGCATAGTTGGAATTTGTTCCAACGGGTCTCCAATCTGGGCAGAAGCGTGTCTACGCCATTGGGACCCTCCCCCGTTGGAGATCTCCCAAATTGGGATGATCTCCAACCTCCTACCTACTCCCTCTAAGCCTATTTAACCTCTAGGATTTTCCCTCCCCAACCCCTGGCTGAAATTATCTGCAAACTGATTCCCTCTACATTAAAACATCCTAATATTGCATTTGCACTAGTTCCACATCGATTTTATTGTAGGTACATCATTGTTTTTCAGCCGGAGCCAGCATCCATCATCGTCGACGAACCTGTTCAGATCGGAGGTGATCCTGTCGAATGCGAGACGATTTCGTACTGATGCGAGACGATCTCGACTGCAGCCCACATCGAGGCAATCAATGCCTAGAGTTTGCTTTTCTCAACTCTGTTTCTATCATTTTATTCTGTAAATTAGATTATTTATTCAATTTTTATGAAATAAAAGTAAAGGATCTTTTATAATACCCATTATGCATTAGATGGTTGGAAACTTAATTGAATTTTGTATAGTTGCAATTTGGTAAAGTAAATGAATAGATGCATTTAGAGGCATGCCTATCCTGAACCATGAGTACCTTGATCCCCTACTACCCTCAAAGAACCAATGAGAATCAAGGAGAAGCAAGGAGTTCAATGTAATCAAAGAATAGGTAATTGTATTTTATTTTGATTTACTTATGCTCAAATAGACTAGAATTGTGGGGATATGTCCCTGATGCAGTTAAGGTAATAATATTTAAAGTGAGAAGGATTTACCATGCAAAATTTAAGGCAATAACTGGTTATTGGTTTAGAGAAGGTACTTTTACTTTAATATCATGCTTAGTTAATATGTAGATGATTCTTTTTTTGTTGATGATATTCTCTTTTAGTATTATTCCTTCTTATATTTTATGTATGCTTAGTGATTATACTTTGTTTATTTTAGTATCTATATGTATTCTCGTTTGGTTGTTTAATGGTAAAATCAAGAGTAGAGTTTTAGGGTGAAATCAGAGGTGACCTAAGGGAATTGAGAACCCCTTAGGGTGAACATAGGTTACCTAAGGGAATTAAGAACCCCTTAGGGTGAACATATGAGACCTAAGGTAATTGAGACCCCCTTAGAGAGATAAAGGACTAAGTTGTGGAGAGACTACATCTAAGTTAAGATAGCTCATCATGTAGACAAGATGGATAGCTTAACTCACAATACTCATAGCATACCTACACATAATGGCTTGTGTATGGTATGGTGATGCATGCATACCTTCGATTGACTAAGGGTGGTAAGTCTAGCTCATAAATATATTTTTAGAAAAGTAAATAAATTGGTAGACTGTATGGCCAACTTGGGAACCAATCAAAAAGGTTTATCTATTTGGAGGTCCAATTTCTTGGAGGAGCTAATCAGGCTATTAAATGAAGAAGGTCTTTATTCTTTTCCTGAGTAACCTAATGGGAATAGTCAATGGGCTCTCATATCGAGCTAAGGGATATTTGTCTCAGTCTCTCCCAAGCTTAATGCCCATCCAATATTTGAATTATATTTCAAATTACAAGCTAGGCACAGGATTTTGGTTCAAATATTTATATCTCATTGGTGGACCCCTCTTCAGCAATTGGGTCCAAAATTCTAAAATTTTAACTCCTCTGAGCCTTTCTAGCACCCCCAAAGTGGGGAGTATCAAGTATCTCGATTGGAAAATTATGACCTCACACATCATCCATAAATTGGAATAATATTGGACCATCTTCATGACTTAGCTCTTTGAGTGGTGTGTCATGAGTGCTTTTTCAACCATCGTGAGGTACATTTTCCATGTTTGGATGAGATGTCTCTAAATTTAGAAGTTGCATGCACCAAGGAAAATGATTAGAATGACTCCTCTTCTCTATGGCTAACATCATCATAGCGTGGGAAATTCTTTGATTCTACAAGTTTTGATATTTGATAATAAATTTTAGGAGGAGATTAAGATCAAAATCTTAGCCATGATCATGAGTTTGTCCTTGGTTGGATACTCACAAACATGACCTCGTCATCCTAATCACAAATAAAAAGTGCATTATTTTTTGCTCATGCTGAGTTGTGGATGGCCTAGTCATCAGTGTAATGACATCTTCGTGATTTAGCTTTCTTCTCATTTGAAGGGGAACCTTGATATTAATGCTACTAAAAGTTTCTATTTGAGCAATCAATGCCTAGTAAAGCTCCTTGTATGAGGAATAGTTTACTCTTTTGGTGTTTCTACTATGATGGGTAAGGCTAAACACTCGAATCTGAGGCTCTTGCTTTCAAATTTATGTTTGGAATTGTTTTCGCTAAATTCTAACAAGGAAGTCAAGAGAATTCTGAATAGGGGTGGTCTTCTAGGCTATATCCAAAAATTCCATGGATATAATTTAACTTTATCCAGATTTATGGTGCACTCATGGAATGAGGGATGGGTTAAGGTGGGGGACTTGGAGTTTGAAATCAATATTGATCTTATTTCCAAAGTTACCGATCTTCCCCTTGATAGATCTAGTCATAACAAGGACAAACACTCCCTCAATAGAGAATTGATTTTCTTCCTAAATGAGAATGAGTACCTCCCTAAGGAGTAAAATGGTTTTAATGCAAAAGCTCTCAAAGCCCTCTAGGATCAAGTGGTTATTGTTATCATGGATTATTTTATGGTGGATCCATATATATATATGTTGTAAGGAGCTACCATGTGATGTTACTTAACCAATTAATAAGAGAAATATAAATGAACATCCTAGTGTTTTTGTTCCACTCAATACAAAAATCTATGACAAATGTGAGGAGCAGGAGAGGCTCGGACCCAATTTACCAAGGTCTGGCCTTGATAATTTTTGAACACATGGTTAAAGAGAGATGTGTGGGGGTTGTAAAAATTATTAATAGCTTTGAATCCTAGCCTATCCCCCTACCCATCAAGTTTACTTAGGAGACTTCGATGTTCAAGTCTAGCAAATCTAGTGACTTGAACAAGAAAGAGAGCCTAGTAGCCTATCCCAAGGAGGCGAACAAAAAGTAAGTCATGGGGTATCTCTATTTTCCAAGGCGTGAGAGGACGTAAAGTTCATCACTCCAAAAGGTCACTTTTGACATCCTTGGAATACCAAATAGTAGAAGGTGTTCGGGATGAATTTTGATGACTTTCAAAGGAGTGGGGGGAAAGGCGAGATGATCCAAAAGGTTGTTTACTAAGAAAATAAAGAAGGAAGACACATTGATCATGGTGGTCCACTCTAATTCAAAATACTATACCAAAGCAAAGAAAAAATCGAAACCCACAAATGAGTTTTCTACTCTGGGCATTGGGGGATCCTGTAAGCATGTCCAAATGATCAAGCTGGTGGAGGACAAGCAATACTCAATCCTTGAAACTCTCAATATTGTTGTGGAATTCATTGAATAAATGAACCAACTTATGGATCAAATTATGTAGGAACCCACCACAAGTAAGAATGAGTCTACGAATGTGACTGTAAATCCCTAGTTCATTGGTAGGTTGCCTATTTTTACCTGTTTGTTGAGTGGATCCTTGTTGGGTTGGGTGTTGGTTGTTTTCCCCACTCAGGCAGTTTTTGATCCTATGGGTAGGATTGTAGGGTGGCTAGTATTGATGGTTTGGTTTCAGTTTTTTTTACTTGTAATGGGGTGGCCAAGGTGTGGTTGTTGGTTGTGCAACTCTTTTTGAAGTGTTTTGGAAAAGGTTGTAGGGATCCTTTCAAAACCCTCATATTTTTAATTAATAAAAAAAAATTAATAATATGGATCTATTAATATTTGCAATTTATTATTATTTCTAATGTTAAGTTACATATTAATAAGGCAAACTTACTAATATTGATAATTATCTATGATAATTAATATTTTTTAATGTAAAATTAATTATATAAATAAGTTGAACTTATTAATAATGATAATTATCTTTGATAATTAATATTTTCTAATGTAAAAGTAATTATATATATATACAAAAATGCTTTATAAACATTAGAAAATCAAGAGCATTAAAAACAATGGAAATTATGAAAAGACTTTGCATTGATTAATTAAAAGGAAGAACAAATTGTTTTTGGGTGGTTGAGAAATTTGTTACTTGAATGGACTATCTCCTTGAACCTTATTAAGAAAATGAAAGGAAGGAAAAAAGATCCAGATGTTTTGGAAGAACGAGCCAAAGGAGAGAGATCTTGGAGGTATTGTGTTGGACAAATACAAGAGGTTTGCATCATCAAAATTTGCATCTTCTACTTCCCATAACTTCTAAAAATTACAGGTAATCCTTTACCATGTTATTTGGAACTCTTGCATTGAATGGAATGTGATATGCTTTTCAGATTTCTGGAATGTATTACAGAATATCGTGAAAAGTAGAACCATAGAGAAACTCTTTCTATAACCATTAAAGAATATCAAAAAATTTAGGGTTTCCACTTGTGCGTAGTTTTCTTGATTAAAGAATATAGAAAACTAAGGAAAGATAAAATATAAATAGTGAAGATTATATTTTGAAATGATTAAAATATCAAAAATTTTAGGGTTTCCACTTGTGCGTAGTTTTCTTGATTAAAGAATATAGAAAACTAAGGAAAGATAAAATATAAATAGTGAAGATTATATTTTGAAATGATTAAAATATCAAAAATTTTAGGGTTTCCACTTGTACGTAGTTTTCTTCATTAAAGAATATAGAAAACTAAAGAAAGATAAAATATAAATAGTGAAGATTATATTTTGAAATGATTAAAATATCAAAAATTTTAGGGTTTCCACTTGTGCGTAGTTTTCTTGATTAAAGAATATAGAAAACTAAGGAAAGATAAAATATAAATAGTGGAGTATTTATATTTTGAAATAATTAGAATGAATTGAAAAAATATATAAAACCCTTATATTTTTGTGCATGAAATTAAAAGGGGTTGAACCCTAAGTTTCATTTGTTTGTATTTTGCATCACAATAATAATCATGAGTTGATTTAATAAATTGTAAGGGCTTTAGTTTTTATATAAAGTATTTTTCTTTATTAAAAGAAAATATATCTATATATAAGTGAAACTTAGTAGAGTTTTTGAAAAAAAAATGGAGGGTTAAATACTTAGTGAACATTGGGTTTATTTTCAAATATTGAGCTAATAGAAAATTAATATGGGATAATTGAAAATTCTCATATTTAAATAGAGTATTAAATAGATTAAAATTATTTTATATTTTAGAGGTAAAATAAGTGTTTTATGGATTCTTTTATTTTAAGAGAATCTATATTAGGGTTTGATTTTATAATGTTTCATTTATTTTAAATGGGAATTACAATGAATGATAGGTATGTTTTACAAAAGAGTTTTGTATTATTATTCAATATTCCCTATTTTGTATTTATTTCTTTAGAGAAATAATATAGTTGGAAATTGAATTATGTTTTTAAAAATAGAATGGATTATTAAATAGTATATGTTCATTTTATAGTTTGGGAATAAAATGAATAAAAGTTATATGTTTTCTTTTATGATAAAGAAGTCTTAATTTAATAATGGAAGAATATGGTTAGATGTTTGGATGTGGAGTCCAAAGAAAAGGAAAGAAACTTATGGGGGTTTCTTTAAAATGCAAGTAGATATGTAAAATGGGTGTACATTGTATGTATTGAATACTTTTGTTAGAGGAAATTATGGGAGTACTTTGATTACACTAAATGAAATGTGTTTGCTTGAGGAAAACTTATGGGGGTTTTCCTTATTGCTTTCAAATGAATGAAAGAAGAGAATATGTATGTTGTTTATAGATGCATTGAATGGAAACATGCATTTAGGTTTGCATTTTTATCATAATGGAGTTGTCCTGATCCCTTACCTATTCACTCCTCGAAAGAACTCAAGGAGAGTCCAAACAAGGGAAGACTTCAGATGGCTTTGGAGAAGTTATTTGTATATTTTATTTAAGAAGAGAAAATAATTATGTTTATTTGAGATGGGCATTGTAAAATGAAAGTGTTTTTTTTTTTTTATTTGTGGAAAACATCCCAAAAGGGATGCCACTTTCGGGTAAGACCCAAGGAGGCAGGGGTATCCATTCCACAAAAAACACCAAGGACTCGGACATGGCCTACCACCTTTGACATACTCAAGGAGCAAACAAACACACAAAACCAAATTAAAAAAAGTAAATAACAACAAAAATAATAAAATAAAATAAAAAACATGCTCCTTGAGTGTGTCAAAACCAAAAGCACAACCAAACACGCACAATAAGATAAAAGAAACCACAACACAAACCACATAGAAAAACACAAGAACCACATAACAAAACACAAACAAGACAAAAACAACAGAACACTACAAAGACATAACCCAAAAAAACATGAAAAATAAACACAACCAAAACCTAAAAAATATTAAAAAAAAAAAAATAAAAAATAAAATAAAAATAAAAACAACCAACAACAGACAATAAACAAAAACAAAAAACATAGAAAACACTCACACATAAAAAAATGAAATAACACAAACAAAGAGAAACCCAAGAACAAGAACGAAAAAAACACAAGAACAATAACAAAAAACATAAAAAAAAAAAAAACAACAAAAACACAAGAACAACAAAAAACAACACAAAGAACACAAAAACAAAACAAAACAAAAGAACCCACCCACCTTAAAAAACTAAACAAAAAAACAAAGAAGACAAAAGAAAAAAAAATGAACAAAACAATGACCTATCTAGACCAAGAAGACTATTAATGCAAGAATCAACAGAGGAAACAAAATAAAGAATAGAATGAGCTAGGGAACTAAAAAAACTGAATGAACCAAAGAGAAACAAAAAAAAAAACAAGAAGAAACTAGGTACCTTCAAAACTGGAGCCATCCAAAGAAATGATAGAAAGAAGAGCTTCCCTAATTTGAGAAGCCCACCATATAGGAGGGTGGCCATAACAAGTAAGATCACCTTTGTCCAAAGCCCAATTAGCTAAAGCATCAGCACTCTTGTTTTGATCTTTGACCACATGATTGTAATCAACTTTCAAAAATCCCATATGGATTAACTGAATCTTCTCAATAATTCTTTTTATTCTCCAATCCACCTTATGATTCTTAGAAGGAGTCTTCAAGAGATTAATCATAAGTTGAGAGTCAGACTCAACTAACACCTTTTCCCATCCAACCTTAGTAGCCTCCTGAAGGCCTCTAAGGATACCATACCCCTCAGCAAGGTTATTGGAAAGAATACCCAAATTCTCAGCAAAAGTAAAAACCAGGGAGCCATCCGAAAGTCTACCAATTCCTCCCACACTGGCTTTTCCGGGGTTCCCTCTAGAGGCTCCATCGGTATTGACTTTTCCAAAATCCTTAGGAGGAGGTTGCCAATTTCTAGTCCTATCCATCTTACTAATACTCACATTCCCTTTAAGTTGGTTGCCCTTAGAAGGTTTAATCTTCAATATTTGCATCACTTGATCCCATCTTTGGTGGGAGTTTTGGGGGTGATTAAGGAGTTGATGGACTGATTCAACTAAGTTGGCTATGGTCTTTTGCCAAATATAGTGAATATCCTTCCTATCTTGATTAAAAATTTGGTTGTTCCTTTCATTCCAAATATTCCAAAGAAGAATGGTAGAACCCATCCAAACTAACTGCCTAATAAAATGATCAACACCCTCTTGATTAGGCCAATCCCTCCAAAGCTGTTCAAAAGTGAAAAAATTGGACCACTTTAAGCCAAGTAAAGTTGCCATTCTCCTCCATAGCTCAGAGGCTAAAGTACACTCAATAAAAATATGGTTGATATTTTCTACATTCTCTTCACACATTTCACATCTAAAAGGGCCATGAAAACCATGCTTCATAAGTTGCTCACCAGTAAGCACCCTACGATGCAATAAAAGCCAATTAAAGAACCTCACCTTAGGCTAGAGCTTTTGAGCCCACAATTGAGAAAATATGTTAGAAGAATGGTTGGGATTATTATGGCATAAGGTCAAATAACCTTGAGCAACTGAATACTCACCCTTAGTAGTGTTGTTCCATCCAAAACAATCTTTTTCATGGGACCAAGAGAGGGATCTCATATGAAGGATGCCTTGGATATCTTGTCTTTGCCTTTCTGGGATTTGAATAGGCCAGTCCTCAATAGGGATCCAATATCTACCAACCTTTGAATTACCGAGTATGGTATCGATAGTAATTAGCCACCTTTATCCAATTAGCTCGGTGAAGCTCCTCCATCCAAGGCCTCCAATCGAGAAACTGAGTTATCAAAGGCTTGTGACCATCCCAAGAATCTGTCCAAAAATTTGCATGTTGACCATTATGAATGATCCAAAATAATTTTTTCTTTATCAAATCCTCACCAGTCTTAAGAACTGCTAAAATGGGAGAACCTTTGGTAGGAAGTTGATAGCGAACAAGGTCTTTAGGACTTTTGTTCTCAGCATATTTAGCATGGAGATTATTGGCCCAAAGAGCATTGGGGTTATGCAACATCCTCCAATATAATTTAGCAGCTAAAGCTTTGTTGTTATTAATTGAAGACCAGAATCCTAACCCCCCTTCACTCTTAGGAAGACATAAAGTATCCCATTTCACCAAGGCCCATTTTCTTTTCTCCTTAGTACCACTCCAAAGGAAACGATGACTGATTTGATCCAATTCTCGAAGAACAGACTTTGGGATATTCAAAATGGAAGAAACATAAATAGGAATAGCTTGAAGGACTGATTTTACCAAGGTGATTCTACCCCCAGAAGAAAGCCACTTGTTGGTCCACTTTCCAATTTTCTTCTTGACTTTGTCCAACAACCAATTCCAATCTTTATTTTTCTGCCTTTGAATATTTATGGGAATACCTAAATAAGTGATTGGAAGAGAGGTCTTCTTATATCTTAATTTATCCAAGACCATGGATTCTTGTCTAGCAGAGCGGTGAAAGAAAATAACTTTAGATTTGTCTTCATTGATCAAGCTGCCTGGTAGCCTTAGAAAAATAGCTAATGATTTGCTTAATATTAGAAGCTTCCTTAATTGTAGCTTTACCTAAAAGGGTAGAGTCATCCACAAATTGAAGATGAGAGATAGGTCTAGCTCCATGAGCAATGGTAACTCCCTCAAGGGTTTTGTTTTCCCTCTTTTTGGTTATAGTCCTACCCAAGCATTCAACAAGAATGATGAATAAATAAGGGGATAGCGGGTCACCTTGCCTAATACCTCTGGAAGCTAGGAAATACTGAGAAGGCCTACCATTGATAAGAACTAAGTAGGAAACTGAAGAGATACATCCCATAATCCAATCCATCCAATCCTTAGAGAAACCAAATTGCCTCAAAACTTTGATAAGGAAGTGCCAATCCACTCTGTCATAAGCTTTGGATAAGTCTAACCGGATGAACATAGAAGGAGAATTTTGCATATCCATGGAATGGATGGCTTCCTGAGCAAGAACTATCTCATCTACTATTTGACGTCCTTCCACATATCCCCCTTGCTCTGGGAAATAATCTTATGCAAAAGAGGCTTCAACCTTTACTGCCATGATTTTAGTAATAATTTTGAGAAGAACATTACATAAAGCAATAGGTCTAAAAGCTGAGATATGATCAACCTCTTGAGCTTTTGGAACAAGAGTAATATAAGTTTTATTGATAACCTTCAAAATTTCTTTGGATTTCCTGGCTTCTTCCACCACCTCTAATAAATCAACATGAAGGATATCCCAGAACTCTTGGTAGAACTCAATAGGAAAACCATCAGGACCTAGGGTTTTCCCTTTTTGCATTTTAAAAACTACTTGTTGAAGCTCATTGATAGTAACGGGAGCAGTCAAAATAGAGTTCTCCTCAGAAGTGATAAGAGAAGGGATTGCTTGAAGAACATTTTGTTGTGAAGCTGAGTCAAGAGGAGTAGTAGCAAAAATATTGGAAAAGTAATCAACAACAATAGAGTTCATGCCATCCCAAGTATAAACAACATCTCCAGAATCTGATTTTAAGGAAGAAATAAAGTTGTGAGATCTTCGAGCTAGAAGAGATTTGTGGAAGAAATTTGTGTTTTGATCTCCTTCTTTGAGCCATTGAATTCTAGATTTTTGCTTCCATAAGATTTCTTCTCTTTTTTCCCATTCCTCTAAGCTGAGTTGTGAGTTTAATTTCATCTGCACTTCTCTTCTCCGTGAGGCCATCTAAACGGATTTTCTTATTCAAATTTTCAAGATGAGCAATAACTTCATGTTTTTTTTATGAACATCCCCAAACTCTTTCCAGTTCCAAGTCTTGATTTTGGATTTAATGTATTGCAGTCTTTTGGAAAAATAGAACATCTTAGTCCCATGCCTAGGTTTACCTTCCTTCCACCATTGTTGCACACGAGGTCTGAAGGAAATGTCTCTAAGCCACATTAATTGAAAATGAAAAGGAGAGAAACTCACATTGGTTTTCCACATTTCCACCATGAGTGGCCAATGATCCGAACCAGCATTATTAAGAGTCTTCACTTTAGGAATGTGACCATGGATTAAGAAATTTTTAGAGAGCAAAAACCTATCCAATCTCTCCATTATACAAGCTAAGCCTTGCCTTCTGTTAGACCAAGTCATAAGGCCATTATCTGGTTGGATATCCACAAGATGGAGGTTTGCAATATATTCGCTCATGAGGTCAGTACTTTTGTCCAAATTTCTATTTCCCCCCCTTTTCTCATCCAGAGAGAGGATGGTATTGAAATCTCCTCCGATCAAGATCCAAGATTTAGGAAAATGAGAGATAATATGAGTAATATCCTTCCACTTGTCTTCTTTTTTCCTCCAAAGAAGTCGGGGCATAAATAGTAATGCAGAGCATAATCTGGTTGGAATGTCTACTTTGAATAGCTATAGCCAACAAACCCCAACTGCCAACCATATGGTGAATAACTACCTCTTTTGGGTCCCAAAGACAAGCAATGCCACCCGAAGTCCCTTGGGAGCGAGGGAAACCACTTTTCTAGCTGGCCAAATTTTCTTGGCAATTAAGTCCATATCCTCCATTGACATCTTTGTTTCTTGAAGGAAAACAAGATGTGGATGATTTATCTGAATCATTCTTCTAATTTCATTTTGTTTTGAAAGACTCCCTTTGAGTCCTCTAATATTCCAAGTGATGATCTTCATTAATACCAGGGCTAAAAATGTTGGGAAGGGCATTAATCTTACCTTCCTCTACAAGCTTTTCACCTTCTTTTACCATATGATATTGATTGGTCTTGCGACCTACTTTTTGATTAGAATCCATCTTCAATTTTTTTTCCCTGTTTCTTGACTTATTCCAATTGAATCTGAGATGGCTTCTAACCTTGAAGAATGCTCATACACATCCAAAATTTTACTAGATGGTTCAATGGAGTCTATATTGGGACCTGCATTATTTGAAGTTTTGACATTTGAAATATTGTTTTTCTTGTGTAAATTTTCTCCTTTTTTTCTATTGAAAACCTTTGATTTGTTGGTTTGTCTCTGAGTTCTTTCCTTCATATTTAAATTGTGTTTCTAAGATTTCAGTTTCCATTATTTCCTCTTCCTCACTTGGGACATCATTTGTGGAAAGGATTTCAAACATATTAGCAAATGACTTTGATTGATCCTTCATTACTGGTTTTTTTTAGTGTTCTTCTTCTTAGGTATTTGGAAACCTCTTGAGTTTATATCTTCTTTCTTTTGATCAGGAATTTTATTTGGGCAAGCACTGGCCAAATGACCATATTCATGGCAAATTCTACAACGAAAAGGAATGTTCTCATAGTCCACTACTTGCTCCCAAGTGTCTTCCCCAAATTGTAATGTGATATTTTTAGGTAGGGGTTTGTCAAAATCCATTAAAACACAAATTCGAGCATAAATAATATGTTCAAAATTTTGAGTACAATCAACGAGTCATCATAAAAGTTCCTAAAGAGTTTCCAATTGAAGAAAAAATAGTAGGATTCCAAAATTCAATAGGGAGGCCAAAGAGTCTAACCCACACGGGAGCTATAGAAGGCATCTCTTCTTCGACTTTAAATTTAGTATGCCGGGGCTTCATGAAAAGCCCTACCCTTCCAAAAAACCAAGGACCCCCTTGAAAAGTTTTCTCTCTATCTTCATTATTAGCAAATAAAACAAGAAAATAACCATTTGGATAAATAGAGATTTGTAACTCACCTTTAGTTTTCCAGCTTTTTGTAGCCCAGACTTTGAAAGCGAGATAGACTCGGACGAAAACCCACGAAGCAACAAATTAGTCCTCTTTTTTCCAAATCTTCAATGCCAGTCTGAATGTTACCCATATCAAGCTTAACAATAGGAGTTCCATCAGTTGCTTTAAGACATCCTGACTCTATTTTCCTAGGATCAATCTTAGGCATTCTTAGAGGTTTATGAGAAGCCCTAATATTGATATTAGCATTGGGCTGAGGCTGTCCACCATGAAGGGCATCCCTAAAATTCATTTTTGGGACTGAGTCTTCAAAATTCTTACCCTTGATAGGGGTTTTCACAGTAGAATTATTTTGTGGGTGCACCTTAGCACTAGATTCACTTGAGATATGAGCCATTTTTTGATCAACTGCTTGAAACTTATTTTGTGGTCTCTTTAATCCTTGCCCTAGATGTCATGGAAAGGTATGGTTTTCACTTTTCTTTTGTGCAGCAAATTGGAAGCCGTTGTCACTCAAGTTCACAGTATGATCTGTTGAAAGACAAATTTCTAACCCATCTTGTATCCCCTGCAACATTTCCTGCTAAAATATTGAGCATAAACCACAAAAATATTGGCCGCTAGGGCCCGAAGGCCCTAAAAACCAACCTCTGGAGCTGCTTGCACTCAACCCAGATGAAACCCTCGCATAGCCACTTGCCAAATATATCATTCACACATAGGGATGTGCTAGGATATGTGTTGCTCCAAATGATATGAAAATTGGTGGAGACGTTCTAGGGTTTTTCAGGCATCTACCCTCAAAATTTTAGCTCAATCCGAGTTCGGATGAGTGAGATATGGCCGAAACGAGTTCGGCAGTTTGGGCAGTCCTACGAAAAACGTCTAATCCTCTCCCTAAATAATTTATTTTCTCATTCATGGATTCACTTCCCAAGGTGTTTTTAAATATGAAAAGTGAATCTAATTCCCTTCTTTGAATAGATAAAAGTCTATATGTTAGATAGAGGAATTTGATTAAATATTTAACATTGCAATATCCCTCTCATTATAGAATGTATGTTTTAAAAGCTTATATACACCCTTTTGATAAAGTAAATGTTGTATTTTATTTTTACAAGTATATTGATAGAATTTTAACTGATATGATGAAGAGAGGATGTAAGAGAGAGAGAGAGAGAAATAATGCTTTCATGCTTCATTATGGGATTAGGTCTTGTATCCATGGGGGTTATCCTTAGATGGCCAAGCCTAGAAGAACCTTAAAATATGGATCCAAACCTAAGGTAGTTGTGGTGTAGTGACACCTAAGGGTTTTTCTATAGGAACCTTCGATAAAGCAACATTGAAGTGGACCCAAAAATGGAAATTCTTTGGAAAATATTCAGGTGGAGTAGCTTGAATCCTCTTTTCCAACCATGGAGGTTTAGATCCTATTAGCAAATTGGATTTGGTGATATATCCTTGAATGATGTTAGGTGTCCATGTGAGGGATATCACGCGGAGTGATAGTCACCTCAATTAAACCATCACAAAGATGGGATAATTGAGCATTGTGGTTCTACACATGGTGTAATGTGTAATCTAAGAGACTTTATGCCTAAGTACTAGTATAAAAGGAATTGACGTCCTTTTTCTTGAGAGATCGATATATGCTTAATCCCTATGCTTTGGTCAAGTTGTCCTACATTCATAGAGAGTGTTAGGAAATGGGGTAACCATGTATAGGCATCCTTTAAGCCACGAAAGTGTATAAGGTGAACATCAAAGAATTTATGAGATACTGGTCAATCATGTCCACTCGAGAGATGTCTGCAGTATCTTGCACTTGAAATGTGATGAAGTCTCTATGATTATAATATTAATTGGTACATATTTAGTGAACATTAAAAAAATCTCTCTCAGGTTGGTTAGATTTGGGTTGTTACACAATATTTACCCTCAAGGATCCGAATCTTATAATATAGTCCTCAATATTATCAAACTCAACTAACTAAAGAGTACAAAACTCAAATTTCATGCAACTCAATCTAGTAGTATTAACCTTTTCAAAAATCTCATGTATTTTAGACCATACCTTGATAGGGTCACTCTCCTTTTTTATGTAGAAAATCAACTTTAGTCTAATTAGCAAGGAAAATCAACGTAGATCCTCTTCTACATTTTTATGTTGATTTTCATCAAGAATAGTTACTTTTACCTCATAAAAGATGCACCATAGGTTCTTAATTTATAGAAATCCAATCATCTGAGTTGACCATACATTGTAAATTTTCCCATTAATGTTGGTAACTAGGGCTTGTGGTTCTTATACAATCTAACTCCAAACACTATAGCAAGTCCATGAAATGATGCAACTAGTATGTAGAGCTCAAAAAATTATCTTATTTGAAATAAAAGGCTTGATTTGATTCCATATGCAAAATTTATGGCCTCCAAAGGATTTTTTTAAATGAACCCAAAAAATAAAATTTAATTTATCAAACCTTAGGGTTTCAAGTGCTTATCTCGGCTTACCATTTGGAAGAAATTGATTTATTATTGTTCTTCAATATATATTTACCACTTTAACACTTCTTCTCTATGCAATCACTACCGCTTGTCTCCACTTTACAGGTTGAAGAGTTATATTAAAAAAAAAAATTATGGTGCATGATATTACCATGTTAGTCAAAATATTTGACTTGTTCAAAAGCCAAAGAAGTTCTACGGTGGTAATTGAATTAAAGTCTCATGGGGCCAAAGCACATCCTATTTTCAAATATGATAGTTCATCCATTGATATGAATTTGTTGGACATTTTTATTCCATGGATTTGTCATTGATGTCAAGGCATCAAGTTGTCATTGATGTCGAGGAATAAGCTATCGTTGATGCCAAAAGGTTAAAAGGAGCAATGCAAAAGGTTGATGGCAAAAGAGCTTCATAATATTTATTTTTAATATTATGTGAAGCATAAGTAGAAGGGTTTTAATTAAAATCATGGATGAGCAAAAATAAAAGGTTTTTCATAAAAACCCAATGAGGATTTAAACCCTAAATTCAAAATATTTAAATATTAATTTATAATATTTAAATTCTAAAGAATTTAAATAATTTATAAATTAAATATTTAAAGGCAAAGTCATAAGTGCCAACCTCAATTAAATTACCTTTCTCGACATGCATGTAACAAAGGCATAAAGGTATTTATACCTTAGCAAAAAATATTAGAAGGATAATTCAATTAATGTCTGTAATATTTGGTGCAAAAGGCTCGTGCGAATTCAAAAGGGAAGTGCCTTCAAAACGCTACGTGGAAGAAGGAGATGTGTTGGAGAAGGAGCCAAAGGGCTCTAAGGAAGATGAAGAAGATAAAGTGAAAATTGTGCTTTAGTGAAGCAAGGTGAGCGCTTGGCTCACATGACATGGAAGCCCCGACCAAGGCACTATTGCAACATAGGGTACAGGATCGAATCCCACGAATTACAGAGTGGAACAAGGTTTTTATAATTTGATTTTTTATTAAATGCCTATGCTAAGGTTGTTGGAGAGATAAGGTGTGAGTAATGTTTTTATTTACCTAAGTGGTAAATGGTAAATTTTGTTACGGTAATTGTTGTTTTTACCTTAGGGAAGTAAAAAATAATTTATTGCATTTAGTGTTAAAGTGAATTATTTAATTTAAATGCAATATTGAGAAAGGAGTTATAAGTAGAAGTTGTGTTATATTTTAACGGGGATTTCTATGAAATTTATGATGTTGAAATTTATTCTTGAGATGGAGCAATAAGGTGTATTTGGGATTAAATTTATCTTTGTGTTTGATGTAAATTGTGAAAAGTGTTAGGGTGATAATTCTTGTCATCTAACTCTTTGTACCTGGAAAAAGAAAGTGGTGATAATTGAAACAAGTTTTGAAGATCATTCTTCATCAAAGAAAAAGGTATGGGCCTATTCTTCCTTGGTTGAGTTGATTGGTTAGTTTTCTATAAAACAACTTTGGAGTGAAAATGACTTTATTAGGTTTCCTTAATGAGTTGTTTAGCCATTATGAAATGAATGCTATGCACCTTGGTTTATAAGCATTGTTTTTGAAGTGGATTATTGAGTGAAGAACTTGAACTAGGGTTTGGAAAGAACATGAGTATCATTTTTATGTGATATTGGTTGATAAGCATTGTTGGAAATATTTTGAGTGAGTGTTCATTAGCTTGGATTAGGATTTGTGAGCAAGGATTACTTAATTGAGTGATTGATTGAGTAGAGTTGGTTGAGCCTAGTCAAGTGGATGTGTGAAGTGATTGTTCAAGTTCTATAAAAAAAATTGTTCTATATTCTGGATTGATTTGAGAAATAGGTTTAGTATGGATGAGTATGAAACATATTGAGTCTCTAAAAATTATCTATATGTTTTTGTGATAAAAGAGAGATTGAAAGTGATTGAGAGTTTGTGAGTGTGAAGCATATTGAGTCTCTAACAATTCTTTGTATGTTTCTAAAAGATTAATTGAAAGTGATTGAGCATTGTGATAGATGTGAAGCATATTGAGTCTCTAACAATTCTCTTTATGTTTCTATGAGATTGAACAAGTTCTAGTGTGGACTTGTTGAGAAGATTTGAACAAGTTCTAGTGAGGACTTGTTGAGCAGGTTTGGACAAGTTCTAGTGAGGACTTGTTGAGCAGATTTGGACAAGTTCTAGAGAGGACTTGTGGATAGATTAGTGTGAGATTTTTTGGAAGCTTACAAGGCATATTTGAGACAAGTATTTGAGTAGACTTGTGAGCAAAGTTGATTGATTTATTTGATCAAACCTTGGGTTAAGTTTTTAGGCAGATCTAGCAATGTTGATTTGTGATTGGATCAAGCTTTATGATAAGGCTTGAGGATAGATATTGAGGATAGATTTGAGCTAGACTGAAGAACTAAGTTTAGTGAAGATCAGAGGATAGGGATTGAGGACAGATTTGTGATAGACCGAAGGACTAATTTTAGTGCATATCAGAGGATGCTAGACTGAATGATTGTATTTAATATAAATTTAAGGATAGAGTTTGGTGCATATTTTAGGATAGGTTTGTGCCAAACCAAAGATAGATATTGAACAGATTTGTGCTAGAGTGAAGGACTATGTTTAGTGCAGATTTAAGACAAATCTAACAGCAAGCTTTGGAGGTGACAGAGTATAGAGGAAGATAGTCTCCAGTGGATAGAGATCCATCAACCAGGGTAGTGAGGACAGGTCTTCTAAGTGAAGATAGGATTCTTCAATGGATAGAGATCCATTAGCCAGTGACTGTGTTTAGTGCAAATTTGAGATAGATCTTTGAAAGTGATAAAGTATAGAGGACGACAGTCTCTAGTGGATAGAGATCCCTTAGCCAGGGTAGTGAAGATAGGTGTATTCAGTGGATAGAGATACATTACCAAGAGCAGTGGGGGCAACATTTCTTCTATAATATCACCAGTAAAATCTAAGGGGAAAGAAGTTCTCCTGTGGATAGAGATACACTCACTTTATTAGAGGATTGGTGTCTCCTTTAGACAGAGGTCCATAAACATTGTAATAGGGAAAGGATTTCCAAGAGATTGATTGAGAAAATTTTAATGAAATATTTTCTCTATGGAGTAGCCAAAATTTGGTGAATCATGTTAAATTGGTGTCTCCATTGTGTGTGGTGATTTATACATTGCTTTTATTACTGTTGTTGATATTGTTATCTTTACATTGCATAATATTTAATGGGAAAGAAAAGTAAAAAGTGGTCTTATACTATTAACCTCCCCTCTCAGTATAAGCCTGTTTTCTTCAAAATTATCCTCACATACACCAAGAAGTCTTTAAGTGCACTAAAAGGGAAACAAATACTTAGCCTAAAGACTTGATCATGCAGTCGATGGCTTGCAAGCAACTTCATGAGCACGTAATGACCAATAAACCAAGAATAATAGGGGAAAACAATTTTATGACATCCATATAAGTGAAATATACCAAAATACTTACCAAAAAATTCCTTCTTCCACCTTGATGGCAAGACCTTCTTCCATTTGTGTCTAAGCAACAACTTTCCTGACCATTACACCATGTTTATTATTTGCAACAAAATATTTTCAAAGCTACAAAATATGATTTTATTATAGAATAGGTATATGGTATATCAATACCATTACTAATAACTATATCAACATAAAAAGGCATCCTTCTATCCAACTTTACTACCAACCAATATGGGTTATTGAACATGTCACCTTTGTAGAGCATGATAACATGTCCCTATCATCAAAGCACCAAATTTTTTCAAAAGAAGGATGTGTACAAGATTTTTTCAAATTCAATAAATGGAACTAACTCCTACCCATTTTCCCAAGGCCATAGGTACTCCATGTTGGTCTATATCCACTCAAAATTTAGGTAAAAAAAATAATTATCAAGATCTCCTTCACAAAAACAAGAAAAAAGTTGGAGTTGGCAACAAATCTCCAAAATAATTAACAAGGATCTAAAAAATGTGAATTAATCTTCTTGCTTATTTTTTCAAATATCCTTATGAAGCAATGAAGAAAAAAATTATGGCCGAAATAAAATATCATAGACACCAAACCATCTTCCTGCATGATTAGCCAATGTCGCTCCACACCCACTCCAATAACATGTTAAAATTCACAATATTTTCAAATCAAAAACATTATAAAAAATAAAAATAAGAACAAAAGAGATTTGGGGCACCCATAGGCACCATAAACAATTACTATCTATGGATAATTTTATAAAACACTAATGAGAAAATATGAGTGTGATGGGGGTATTTTCAACAATACCAAATACCCTTAATTACATCATAAATTTTAATCTAATATAACATAACAAGAAGGATTTAGGTTAATTACAAATCTTAAGGAGGGTTTAACCATAAAAATATTAACTATAGGCCATAAATCACATAATAAAATATTATATAATAATTAGTACATTGTACAACGAAATGCCCTTACGCCTATCTAATATATTGTACAATGTCAACTCTTGGCCATGAATCAAATTATAATTTTAACATTTGGTTTATAAATACTAGGGCTCTAGTGATGACATATTTAATATCTTGGAATTCCTTCTTTCCTTAATTGGTCCATTTTAGAGTGGTGTCCTTTAACATTTTGGTAATAGCTAGTGATCGTTTAGATAAAAAAATTGATGTATTTAGAAATAAACTAGATTTGACCTAGGAACAACATAATTCCCTTAAAATAAAAATGCAATGGAAGATCATGGATGGCCTTTATTTAGTCAAGTATTATGGCTAAACCTTATTTTTATCCTATATAATCTAGAAATTATACATCTTGGACCATAAAAATGGACTTCTTGGAATTAAGTGAGATACTAAATTCTCTACCCCATTGTAAGAATGACTCAATATGCTCAATGTGCTTACTCCTATATTTGGGATATATGGTAAGATCATCAAGATATATGAGAATTGTCTCACCTACAAGTAAGAAAAATTCTATGTCCATAACTCTTTAAAAAGTCACCCCCATGTTTGATAGATCAAATGAAATTCTTTGATATACAAATGTCCTCCATTTGGTGGTGAATATAGTCTTATGTTGACCTTCATATTTGACCCAAATCTTGTTGTACCCTAAGAAATAATAAAGGAGAAACGTCATATATGACCTAAATACCTTTTGAAAAATATGATTTATGGCTAGAAAATGATAGTGGTCTTTAGTGAAGCTCAATTTAGGTTCCCAAAATCAATACATAACCTTGTGTTACCATTTTTATTGCGCACAAGAATCAAATTAACGATCAAGGTGGAGTGCTTGATTGGAAATATAATTTGGTCCTATAAAAGCTTCAAAAGTTCATTTTTCATCAATAACTTGATTTTAGGGTTTAAAAATTAATTACTTCTATTTGAATGGTCTAGCACCAAGTTCTAACTCAATGGTATGCTCTATGATTTTTTGTTTGTAGACCTTGAGATCTTTATATGGCCATGCGATAATGCCTTCATTCTTGGGATACAATTATTTGAAAAGATCCACTTATTCCTTAGTGAAATACTTTCTAAGTAGTATTTCCTTCCCTTTATCCACTTCAATTGGGTGATATGAGGAGGTTTTCTAAGTAGTAGGTCCTTGTACTATCATCTAGATTAAATAGGTTTTCTAGAGTGATCAAACCCTCGGGAAACTTATTTAAATTTAGTCGTTTAAATCCATCCTTGGTGTCATCCCCATACTCATTTTTTTTCTCAATGTATTGGGATTATCTAATTAGCAATTATATGATATATTCATCATTGTCAAATACCTACCAATAATCATAATTGTCAAGGATAGATGGTTGGAATACTACCTCTAATTATTTAGGTTTTTCATATATTATTGGTGGGGTTGAATATAGATATGATGTCTACCAACTTATCTAGCTTGGCATATAATTCTCTAGGAATTGCTTTGATGTCATATGTGTAAAAAATTTCTAGTAAATCCTATAACTTATATGAATTTAGATGCTTATTCTTTGTGGTGCATTAATAATTAACCTTATTTACAACTAGTTCAAATTCTTTACATATTCTTAGGTTTTTAATTCCTAATTTCTTATATTTCCTTAGACAAGTAAAAGTGCTTCATACTCTACCACAATATTGGTATAACTAAACAATATTCTACATTTAAAATGAGAGTATGCATCCTATGGGTCAATGAATTGAAGTATATTATCCAAGTCCAATCTACTTATTGACTTATTAAGGCTAAGATATTAGATGATGCTTTTATGATGAGATAGTTGTCTAGTTCAATTTCTCCGTAGCCAACCTCTAAATCTTCTTCATATTGTATAACACCAATTATCATGTCAACTTCTAAGTTGTGGTCATCATTGAGATAGTCATAACCTTCCATGAACAGTGGGAATTTGTTCTAGTTTATAGTGCCTTCTTCATCTATATTATGCAGTAAATAGTTGAAAAGTAGAACATTCTTTATCTTAATCACCTTCCCATCCTTGGGCATGTTCATATGGATATAATCTATAGCTTGGTAGTTGTCTTCTGATAATTTGTATTTTTATTATCTAGGTAGTAACATGCTAAAGTATGGAGGGAGGCGAACAACTACCACCTCTTTCATCACCATGAACTTTACGTGTTTATCGACTAGGACTTTGAGTGCCTACACTACACTAACCCTGGTGACATCCATTTGGATTGGATGTCTAGCCATTTTGGTATAAGGTAAATCTATTTCTTCAAAAATAGCTTTAGGCATAACTATCTTTGTTTCCCTTGAATCAACTATGTAAGTCTTTAATTTGTAAGTTTTAAATTTTGAATTTCGTATAAATTGGGTGTGGATTTAATGTCTTAGGCTTTGGGGCTTTCAATATATCAATTGCATTGAATTAGATATCTATTGGATGTTTTTCCATCAAATTATATTGATCATCTATATTAGTCAAAAATTTTCTTGTTTACCCCTAGCATAACTCTTTTATTTCTATTTTAGAGCCTCCTAGAGTAAATCTCACTACCCAAATAGAGATAATGCATCTAGCATATCTGCTTTAGTATTATCTCTGGATTTTTCTTTGTGATGTTAAACTTGAATTCCATAGAGGTATTCTCATTTTATGCCATAAACTTTGATATTATCTTATGGTTTTCATATTACCTTCACTAGTGATAAATGGGTATTTTAGTCATTATTTGGCCTCTTTTTTAAGCTAACCTCTTTTTCTATTATCTTCCATTTATATGGGTTATATATTCCTTCATCATATTCTCTATCTATTTTGGGCTTTATTTATTCATCTATACCTATTGGTTTGTGTCTCTTCTCTTTCCTTCTAAGCCATATGTATGGCCTTCTTTTTTGTACTATCCTTGTCCATTTGTTTTCTTGTGATTATATTAGCCCTTTATATTTAAATGTAATGGTTTCCAACATATTCTATGCACCATCATGCCTTTATTTTCTTCATTTTATTTTTTGTTGGTTTCTCTTTAGAAGCTTTCCAACAAAATACAATTGATAGATTGAAGATTAAAAATGAAAAAAATTGAGCTTTGGACTTTTACTAGGACTATAAATTATATTGATGTGATCAAGTCCATTCTTAGTGGGCATCTTGGAAGGTACCAACTATCAAAACTTATCTTCTAGGTGTTTGACAGTCAATAGTGTTGGATGTTGATATCTTTGGTAATGCTAATGCTCCATGACTTTTTCCAAAATGATCATTGTAAGTCAAATTGGGTGGAAAAATATCAAAAAGTTAAATTTTATAAAAGCACTCCTAGGGAGAAAAATCATTGTCAACACTCATGCTCATGTCCTAGCACTTTTTCTTTTGAAGAAATAAATGCTCTTATTTCGAGCTTAAGGATGATTGATCCAATTTGGATGCTTGATTGACTAATTGATAAATATGTTGGTAACTTTGGATATTGATAGTGCACTCAAAATTGGGTGTTTATAGTTTCCTTTTAGCACCATTCTAATTTATCAAATTTTTTATCACTTGCAACATCTCACTCATCCTCAAATTATAATTTATCTCGTTGTTAGACTTGGATGAAAATGGGAGGGATAGAAGTTATGGTTGAAAATATATAGAGGATGATATGCTCTATCCAAGATGAGTAATTATGTATAGTAATAGAGATATATTAGAAGCAACATCTGGCTGAGGATTAGGAATAGGTGAAATGGTGGGCATAAAACTAGGTGCATACATATTTTGGGTAATATGGGTTGCATAGGCCATTGGTAGGGTAAGAGATAGTTTTTCTAATTGAACAAGCATGTCCTCTTTCTTGGATACCTCTTTAGAAGCTACATATAGTATATGATGGGTAACATTACATACCATTAATTTTATTGGCTAGACTGTAAACCCTTGATGTAGTATAGTAATGCATGTTATTCATTTGGCCTAACATTTTATGGGATTAAATTTAAGGTTATCAATAATCTAGTGTTAAAATCATGTATATTTTCTTGAAGGTGTCTTTCAATTACGTTTAGTTGAATCAAAATAGAATAATCACTTATTATACTACCAAATCTACACATAAATAGTTCTATAGTTGGTGCCCAACTTGTACTAAATTATCATATAATCCCCTATATCATAAATTAGCCTTATAATAAAATGAAAAATTTATAAAATGTACCATTATATATATTTCTTGGATATGATGGATCAATTTGAGTATTATTAATTCATTTAGACGATCCAGTGTCATCTTGTTCTTGTTCCCATCAAAAAGCAGGTAATACTTTCATAGTTGCTAAGGGTGGGAGAATATACCACTAACTTTAAAGGTCCTTGGTAGTTCCAATTGGGAAGTTAATCCTATGGCCTAGGAAGCACCCTCGAGTTATTTTTTTGATGGGAAGGTTGGTTGTATTAATAATGTGGAGGAAAATAAGGATATATCGCATAACCATGAGGTGGGTATGGAGGGTATAGAGGATATGGTTATGGAGGATAGTAAGGTAGAGGGTTTTAAGATGGTAAATTTTGATAAATTCATTGTTAATTTAGAGGTGACTACATATTTTATTGTGGGGGGGGGTAATGCAAATCTAATTGTGGAACTTTCTAATTTTGAGGAGGTGGACCTTGTACATTTGGTTATGCTTGAGTGGATGAAGGTGGTGTTAGTACCTAGGAATTTTCCTAGGATGTCTACAACCCCATTTTTCTAGACAGTACTTGAGAATTTTGAGCAAAACATTGGTTTTGATTTAGCCCTAAATATCCTACATCAAGAATCATAAATTGACTTGATTAATGTTAGATGTATTTAACAAACTAGACCTAGGTGGGCTCTACATCAAAGAAATTATTTTAGGAGGGATGTTATGCTAATTGGAGGTTGATATGGATTTATGTTATGAGCATAGTATTGGATTTCAAAATTTGGGTTATGTATGAGGTTATTTACATCAGTATGTACACCGTAAAGAGTATTTCTATGTGTTAAGATCAAAATTATATTAGACCAAGTTTATTTTTTTAATTATATGATTAACTCATTTTTTGGTCAAAATAACCAATTTCTATAGGTTTGAAACTTTTACTAATAGGTTTGGCCATGGGAATTTTAAGGAAATATTAGACACTACAATCTTTTCAAACTTGTCATTTGGACACACCCATGTGATGGTTTGTTCTTTTCTTTTCCACTTTACATTTATTTTATGGTATGCAACTACATCCATCTATTAATATAATTTCCTTATTATTATTATTTAATTGCATATTCATAATCTTACACAAATAAATTTTAAGGACTAAAATCTATAAAATTTAAAAACTTTACCTATAAAATGATTTTTCTACAAACTAGAGTGATTCACTTACAAAATAAAATGATTCATTTGCACTTCACCTATGAAATGGAGCAATTTTCTTGCAATTTTTGGTAATTTGTTTATAAATTATGAACTTGAAAAATATAGAAAAAATGTATCCAAGGGAATCACTTGGTTGGATCACTTTGAAAATAGAGGTAATTTCATTCTCATGAAAGAGGGGGGAATAATATTGTCTTTCCTAACAAATTCCTTCTCATATTTAGAGTGAATTGCTCATAAAAATAAATTTGGAGAAATTTTGTTGTTTTGGAGTGAATCATTTATAGATTTTAAATTTTGGAAAATGGCTCAAAATCTACTTTAAATACTTGCTATCTATGACAGATTCATATATGAGGTAACATTAAAGGTTTTCATGATACTCTAGTTCTATTCAATTTTTTATCTTTGCAAATAATTTAAAATTCTAGAGTTTGTATCAAAGTTGTCATTCATAAAGTACGTACAAAAATGAAGCATAAATAACAAAATAATGAATTTTTAAAATCAATTTGAGACTCAGACTAATAAAACAAGTTCTTGACCTTGAAAAATCACTTTAGATTTATCTTGTAAAAGTATAGGAATTTTCAAGTGAATAGCTCACAAAATATAGCAAATGGCTTGAAATTAGAAATGAATTGCTCAAAGAATTGACTTTGAAGATTTTCTAGGTATTTTACTCAAAAACAATGAATTGCTCCAAAATATGAAATGAATCACTTCATAAAATTGGACTTGCTAAAAAATTTCTTAATATTGAGCTAATTGCTTTGTTCATAATGAATGTAAATTCAGCACAAAATTTGAGAAATTAAGTAAAATTTGAGGATAATGAGGGTTTGTCCCATTAGGCATGCTAGAAACTATGTTGAATTGGGGAATTGTCTTGAATTCTAATTTAAGATTTGTACCCTAATTCTAGTTTCAAGAAATTTGGAAGGGATTGCCAATGGCTTATCCCAACCTCTATATTTAGGTTGGTTCCCAACTGTCTTCATGCAATACACTTATGCTAACCTATACTAGCTTGCATGAAAAGTAAACTATGGAAAATAAAGTTCAAAATGTAAAGTAAAAAAATAAAAATGCATCAAAGTTTAAGGGTGCAAATGATTCAAAGTAAATATAGATTTAAACCATAGCAAGGAAATTTTATGATCAATCAACATATGATAATTTGAGTAAACTCAATTTATACCCATTCACTAGATAAGAAACTAGTAAGAAAATGATAAGATGGGCTAAATGGCAATGCCACAATCATCATGCACTTAGCAAACCAAGAGAGTGGTATCAGTGATGGAATACATAAGGACCTATCAATTTCTTACAATCTCATGATGTCAAAGCATAATGTGAGTTTCATAGAGTGTAGATATTATTTCTCATGGATAAAATATGAATACAATGGAGCCCTAGGATCTAATTTTTAGTAATAAATTACTCGTAAATTATCTAGGGTGAGAAACAATTACTCCTAGTAAAAAGTAAATATTTTAGGGTATCTTTATCAAACTTATGCACCACCTAATATCACATGCCTCTAATTATACCTATAACAGGATTAGAAGGCTTCCAAAATAACTTAGTGTGTCATGACATGTTAAAATATTACTTTCAAAATATTTGGCTAGAATCCATAACTTTAAATTTACCTCCTTGTGATCTACAAAGCAATTTGCTCAAGTTAGCAAGTGAATCACTCGCTTTTACAAGAAAATTGGCACTTGTGCTAGACATAGATAAATCTTGGGACGTTTTATGATGCATCCATTGTTTGATTTCTCTACTTCATTTTTCTTCAAAAAAATTGAATCCCAAGGTAGTGCCAAGGTACTAAAAGGGTGTGGATTGATTTTTCACATACATAATATAATATTATATTTAGGCATGTCGTTCATTGCAAATAAATGCATTTGATAATGGTTCCTTTTATCTTAAATTTATTTTATTAGCATATAAATATTCAATATTTTTGCATGTTATTATAGAAATTCAAGTTATCATAATGTCATTTTTCTTTACTTTTTTAAATTTTAGTTTTATTTAATTATTAATTTGCCTTTGATTTTTACATTCAACATTTCTATCCACTTTTTTTTATTGATATAAATAAGGGGTTTTGAAAGGGTCCCCAAACCTTTTACAAAAGGATAAGACCCTCAGAGAGGATCTTGCAGGACAAGCTCCCTAGGAAAGAAGTGAGAGAGAACAAAGAGGCTAGGAAGCCAGGGGAAGGTCTTGGAAGAAATAACACAACAACAAAAAATATATCAAAAAAAAAACCTAAAGGGGGAATTAAAGAGGACATTTAGTACCCAATGTGACTTAGGTAGCACCTGAAGCACCCAAATATTTCATTAGCTCTTTAGGATCATCTTCCCCATACTTGCTTATAAACTCCATCAAATCAATAGCCTATTTAGTTTAGGATATGCTCATATTAGAAGCTCTAAATATAGCACTGATGAGATCGTCAAACCCTTGCATGTATCCCTTTTTTCTAGGGAATGAGGCACTTACAGTTTGGAGAGGGGAATTAGGGAACAAGGAAGAATTAGCCTAAACTACACGCTTCTAGGGGGGTCCTCAGAGTGGGACTATCATGCTTTATTTTTAAAAGCACAAGAATAGATTCAGTTGACTGTTCCAAGAAATGGTCAAGAGTGGTAATGGAAAGGGACCTTCTCTTTTTACCACCTTGGGACTTTATGTGAATAGACCAAATATGGATTTCCATTTTGATTTTAGGAGCCTTTGACACACCTTTCTAATCAAATTCCAATACTCTACCTCTCTTAAGGGGATTGGGGGATGCCTTTCGATCAAAAATGTCAACCATTGGGTCTTCAAAAACCTCATTATCCTAAAGATCATCAAGAATGGTAGGATATTTAAAGGAAGTATTTTCATGGGCATGAGGGGAATCAAGCTTCAAGAGTCCAATATGGATTCCTTTGGAAGGGACGATGCTCAAAGATGGGTTATAGGCTTCCTTTTGCAACATGTGCTAAACAATTATCATATGAAAACCTTGGTGGACCAAAAAAGAGGAAGTCCCTTTCTTATTATTTGATATTAATTTTTTCATGGATCTATAGAGGAAACTAGGAATGTTTATCCTCTTCTTCCCATGGATGTGGTTGAAAAAAGTAAAATGGAAGCTTATTAAAATGTTGATTTACCCATCCAAAGTGAAATAATGGAAAATGGGGACAACCACTTAATCCCATGGTTTGGGAATATATTCTTTGATATATCCTGCTTTATCCTTGTTGAGGTTTTCACCCTTGTCCTTGAAGAGGAGCAATTTGTTGGCCAACGAATGCTTATCCCTATTAAAAATTTATTGGCATATTGGAACCCTAAAATATCTACAGTCAACTCAATAGTAATAGTTAAAATTAGCCCACGAACAATCACCTTACCATCCTCTCAACTCCTAGCCAACTCCTTGAACATCTCCATGTCATGACCATTGAATTTCCTAATAAATTGTAAGAAAATTTTGTCATCCATTATTTCCTCAATGATATTTTCCAAGTCGAGGGTCTCATGTTCAATCCTAGAGTCATTCTAAATCATTATCAAGGGAGCATAGGAGCTAGCACTAGACTAGAGAGGGGTTGGGAGTGAAGAGGAAGAAGTGCAGAAGAAATACCACTCTCTATTTAAAAACCAAAAGACATGATACCTATCATACTTTAAGATAAATTTGGAGATAAGATCGAAGTATCTTTGGAAAATGAGCATTCATGTCTTAAGGATATTTCTATGATGTCAAGAAATCCTTATGGATACTAAAGTTTTGGTGTTTTAAAAATATTACTTGAAGAACCATTATTATTCACTATGTTTACATTTATATAATAGATATTTATAGCTGCAAAAACATTTTCATACCAATGATTTAAATAAATCTAACATTTACTTATGTAGATACTTACACAAAATGGAGTGAATCGTTGTATTGTTGCCTTTGTTTTTGTATGGGTCCAAGAAAAATTAGTGTAGCCAATATACTAAATTTCCCATTGTTCTTATCACATCGAATGATGCTAAAATTTTGGTCTTTTAAAAAATATTTAATGCTTTAATAATAATTAATCTTATTTATGTTTTTATTAATATATTAAATATTCATAATTGTCGTTAATTCACAAGGATGACTAATCTAATATTACACCCATGCCCTACATCCAATACCTTCGAAAAGGGATTTTTAAATCCCCTTGACCTTGAGATTTAGGTTGGATTGCCACTAGTCTATGATAAGTTAATCTAGTCTCACCTAAAGCATAAATTAGGTGCAAAAAATAAAACATCATGAGGTAAGAGTGTGAAAGATTGAAAGAAAAAATAGAAAAGCAAATTTGTTCAAAGACTATATCAAGGGTAGTGTGTGATCAAAAACACCATTTAAAGAAGACCAAATAATAAAAATTAAAATATATACTATGCACATACACAAGTCAAAAAAAAATACTAAGAGGTAAATGTAGGGCATCACCACTCATGCATATACACAAGAAGAGATTCAATAGATTAGACATAGTCTTGTAAGAAGGCCAAGCACAATTTTCCATTAATTCAAATAATATCATAGTACATTCATAGATCATAGCTCTATTTTTTTCTAAAATAGCCAAAATATCTTTACAATAAGCCTTAGGCTTTTATTTATAGTAGGGTCTTTACCCTATTTACCATGAGCAAATAATATTACATTTACATAATACAACAAGAAGATAAATATGTTGCTTTAACTCTTGATTATCCTTAGGAGGATATTGTGTCATCAATTCACTAGACTTTTAATGGATCATAGTTTGTTGAATTTTCAACTACATGACTTAGCTCTTTCTCTTTCTGTTGGTTGCCTCAAAACTACAAAATTATTGTCTCGTAGAAAATTTAATTTACAACTATATGCCTCTCATGCCTAGCCTCTACTATCAAGCCACTTGTTGAGAATCAAATGGAGTACCTTATACTATGTTTTTATAACTTACACAAGCATTAAGCCTAGTTGGAAAAGAACTTGATATTGCCTTGTTCCTTGGGTCATGAAGTCCATGAAGAAAATATTAAAATCTAAACCATATTTTCCACTTTGTTGAAAAATTTTGTAGAGCATAACATTCTATGTCAAAAGGGATTTTTACATTTTATAGCTAAGTTATAGCCATTTTTAGGTCATAAAAATATTCTTATGCAATTTTTCCTCATGTTTTGGGGTATAATTCACCCTTTCCAAAATATTATCAATCTAGGATATGATACTGGGGGAATTTGATGTTGCATTAGCTAGGGAAGCCTTTTTCATCAACAAAACTACTTTCTTTTTCCCTTCATTAGCTTGGTGTATTTATCTTTAGATAAGATAGTGGCTTAGCCTAAAATATGGTTGGAAAGTCCTCCTTGGACTATCTAGGTGATGTGTATTCTCACCTTCTCTATAGCTTCCCCTAATCCATCATAGGAGGTCTTGTAGGAAGTGATAATTTGTTGTTTGAGTGGAATATTCATCAATTCCACTTGCACCATCTATTTGAATAGTAGTTATATCTATTGTAGCTATTGGTTGATGTCCTTATGAGTTTGAACTATTTACATATGATTCATATTTAAGTATAGGTTAGACTCCATAAAATTTATGCCAAATTTTAATTTGCACAAGTATCCCATCACATGTTTATATGTATCATAGGTACAACTTGGAATTCTTGATCTTAGGAAGGATTTTGTCCAATATACCATTAATGATATTTATTGTTGATATTTTGGACTTGATGGACTCGGTCTCTAATTTCAAGGTTAGTTGTCTTAATTTGGATATATCATTGTGATTATACTTTATTGTATCACCTTTCTCTTACTATCATTTTTTGTTATTCCTATTTCATCTAATTTACTAGCTACTTTTAATCATATCTTTTATTATTAGTGGCCTCTATATTTGTCTTTATCCTCTTTATTATTATTTCCCTTGACACATCTTGGCCTTATCTTTCTCAAGTTCTATAACAATATATTTGTTCTACTTAGTGAACTTTTGGTTCTTGCTAGTTAGTCTCAAGTAGTTATAAGTCATTACCAAGTTAGCCTACTAATAAAATTAGATCCATACAATATGGATGGCCTACTATAAAACTAGGCTTAATAACATGGCCACATAGTTAAAGGAAGCTATGGTAGGGTAGCTTGGATCAATTGGATAAACCTTAAGAAATAGGACCCTTAGCCTCTTTCTACCACTTGCATCCTAAGGGTTGGCATCCCTTCCTTGATATGAATTAACTTATAGAGATTTACTTAGTGGCTTGTTAGACCCTCTATAGGTAATCCTTGATTGTTTCCATGTCATTTGATTAGGAAGGAGAATAGTCTAAAATGTAAAGTAGGTAACAATATGTAAAGGATCAAATAACCCTTCAATAGGTCTTAAATATCTTATCAATATTAACACTATTTGGATATCCTTTCGTACCTAGGTGTTAACCTCTCTGGTCTATAGGACTTCTTGTGCTAGTTTCTATTTACTAGTTATATATTTTAATGGTCTAATGATAACTTATTGAAAGTAGAGTCAAATATTTCTATGGAATTATCCTTCTCAATGGTGAGGGTGGTTGATGGTGTGGTGAATGAAGATATGTAGGATGACCATGTATAGGAAGCCATGGTGGATAAGGTTTATGTGTCAACATGTGAAATGATGATTGATAGAGTGGAATTGAATGATGTGGATGTAGATATTATGGATATGAAAGTTAAGTTAATATATGGAATAGTTGTGGTGGTTTTAGGTGAGGTAATTGCACCTATGACATATGGATATGGTAATGTAGTAGAAGGGAAGTAGAAGGAGGGAAGAGTTAAGAAGCAAAGGGGGAGAGATAATAGATAGTGGAAGATAAAAAAGAGGATTATGTGGTGGAGAATATTATTGTGGTTACTTGGATGGCCTTGAAAGTGATAGCTCCTATGTGTATCACTCCTTAATTTTCAATTATTCTTGGAACACCTTTTGATAGTGACCTCCCTTCTTTCAATCCATTGATACTATTTCCAATTTCTCCTACTACCTCATGTTGGTGATAATTAATATCTTTTTACATTTATCCCTTATATCTTACCTCTTTATTTTGGTGGAAACCCTTAGAGACCTAGTCTTTTCAATCTAACCTTTGGAATATGCCTTCTTAGCAAAGGCCTCTACTACAATGCCAATAGTTGTTACTATCTATGGACTTGCAAATACTTAGGAAGATGGAACTTATGTATGTATTTATTATTGCTTCTTTCTAATCTCCATATCTTATGGGTTTTTTCATCCTAAATTGACAAAAAGTATCATAAAAGTATCCTTTCATTGACTTGGTTTTGTTCTTCAATGATGGGTCCTATTCATATGTGTATACATTGTCACCTTCTCTAGAATATGATTATATTTTAATGCTATTAGTATTTTTATTATTTTGTGGTTGATATATACATCAAGGTCAATGTTGAAGTGGACTTGTTTTCCTTCCTTGGCCAAAATTTCATTTTAGAAGCAAAACCAATGGAAATATTAATCCTTTAGGTATCTAATTTTTCTTTAAGGAATTATATATGTTTAGCTTTTTCTCATCCTCCTCACTCAAGTTTCTCTCATTTTAAATTTTGAAGTTATTCTATACATGTATATAGTTTGAAGTTTCTTTCCTAGTGTCATCTACATGAACCAAGAATCAAGATCATAGGCCTTTAAATCCTAGACCATTTTCAAGCCACACCTTCTCATATTCTTGGAAATCTCCTCCATGCACCCCTTGGCTAGTGGGATGACTATTAGATATTTCCTTTTATTATCAAATAGACAAGTCTTTGTCTCACCCTTGATAAAAATTATATCCATTAGGTCAAGATATTAGACTACTTCTATGGAAAAAATATAATCTAGAATAAATATTGGTAATCTAAATACCTCCTTGTAAAAGACATAAAGTTTGATGAAGGAGGAATATTCCTAGGTGAAAATTGCCTATCTCCTCATCTTTCATTTGGACTAGGGCTAAATAAGCATGAGATAATATAGGAAGCCTTCTCTTTAATCTCTCCAAAACAAATTTATATACCTCTACATTAATTTTTAGGATAAATTTTAAGGCCTATTGCATGGGATCTTGATAGACTCAAAAATTGGGAGGAGTTGCCTCATTGAATATATCTTGTTTAGCTACAAGTTGGATAACCATTCCCTCCTATATTATAAAATTAGCTAAACAAGATGTGAGGTGAAACTTAAAAACCTTGTAATTTAAAAATATGTTAACTACCAATATATCTCTCTCAAGATATAAGTAGCATAGTCAAGTTGTTGGGGATACTTGGACACCTCCATTATTGATTGGAGCATGACTAGGTGCTCTTTTATAATCAATCTATCTAACATAAAGTACATTGTGCAGGTAATTTCTAACAATTTTTAATGTGTATCTTTATTGAATATCTCCATTCTTAGTGGTAGGTTGAATCCTTTTGCCTCTCAAGGGTTATTAATGTCTTGCTAAAACTATTTCCCATATATTTTGATCTTTACAATCAAAGAGTATTGCTTATGCCCTAGGAGAGCAAGATATATAGTTAACATTATTTATTGCTACCACATCATGACTCTAATTATCTCAAGAACCACTAAAATAGAAGGGGAGTTTGCTCTTGAAGGAAAAATGACCTTTCTATCTCTTTTAAACTTGTGAACATAAGCATGGGCTAACTTGGGATACCTCCACACCTTGGGCACTAGGAATTACCATACCCAAAAACTCCATAGCCTAGCCACAATCCATGAATTGCTAGGATTCATCTCATATATTCTAATGGCTTCTTTTCTTTAATACTATAGAGATAAATTAACTTCAATATATTCCACCCCATCATATATTGTCTCCAGTATATTTTCTCACTTTACTAACTATTCTCCTATTATGGTTGGGTTGGGGAGGTAGTCCTTTTCCCCTTTGTTTGTTAAGACCTAGTAGCTTCAACTTTTTTGGATGTATATGGTTGTTCATGAGTTGGTTGTAGTAAGGTTTATTCACTAGGATAATTTCCTTGATACTCTATCCCTATGTTCTCCCTAGTTAGACTAGTGATTGGCTAGGTGGGGTCCATACTCTTTGAGGTTTATAGGTTTTGTTGAAATTTTGGTTAAGTTTGAAAGTGTGTGGTCTGTTGAAGTCCAATGAATATCTATATTTTTCTCTATATTTACTCCTACTCTCATCTCTAGCAAATTTTTAGGATTATTGAGCAAACCACTACAATTTAAGTCTTTTCAATTTTGCTTGGACAAGTTAATGGTTCAAATAATGGGTTCAATGAGTCATGAAAATTCTATGGATTGATAGTCTCAAGGATAAAGAATGGAAATTAGAGAGGTTGAGTTGATGAAGCAATGGGCTTATGACTTGGTGTAATTTTTGAAGTACAAGATAGATTGGTTTATCAAAATAGAGGATATAAATGATGATTCAAGGGGGTTTTTTTAAGAAAAAATGGGATATAACCTTTTGTCCTAGCCAAGGAAGAGTTTAGTGAATTGCCATGATAGGCTTGAGGGTTTTGTAAATTTATCATAAACAAATTAACAATGGGGGGTGGTGAGACTCATAGATTATACATAAATGACTAGGGTAAATATAACAAGAGTATAGTTCAAGGAATTCATTTCTTACCCATTAAAAGAAAAAATCTCATGGATGAAAGTTGATTACAATCAGGTTTCCCATGGATAATATTTTAAAATAAGGATAAATTATTTGTATTATACATACCTTCATAGCATTTTTCCTTATAATCAATGATTGTAATTATTTGCTCATTAGAAAAAATAAAAAACAACTAAGGCCTATGACTAGCTCATGTTAAGGATTGACAAATCCTAGCATTGATGAATTAAAGACCCCTTTTATCAATGGTATATATAATAGTTATTTCAATGGGTTGATAGATATTATGTCACATGTATAAGGTCAATAATTTCTAGAAATAGGTCATAGAGGTGCTCAAAGCTCAAATATCATAGAGGTAAAGTGTGAGAATAAACTTTGGCCCTCATATTTATAGACCTTTGTTGACCCACCTTGCAAGTGTATCTAAAAGTTCACTTGTCATAAAATAACTTTGGTTGGTATGTGTAATTTAATAATTATTTACCAAATTTTTGGATGATTTCATCATAATATTGCTATCTTTCTGACCTCTTCTCTTCTAAAGTTGATAAATCAATAGTGTCCTGGATGACATCATTACTTATTTTAGATCTATCATTTTTCTAACATCAAAAAATTGTTGCTTGCTCATGCTAATGTTATTATTTACTTTCTTAGTATATAAAATTGACAAATCACACAATTTCTAAGGTAAAATTATTTATTTATTAGTTTCTCTCTACTAAGCACCAAGCTTTTTAGACATATGTCAGTGTGATGTTACACTCCTTGATAAATCCCATCACTTGTCTAATGCATTGATGCCTTGGGAGGAGTCACACTTTATGTTTAAATCTAATAAACTATTGGGATTTGAAAAATCACCAAGTTAATATTTGGTGAAAGACTTAGGGAAAATTTTCTAATGCCAAGGTGACATCACTCCCAAAATCTAGAAAATTGGTGGATTTTTCACTTAGCAAAAAATATACTTTTTTTATTTTTTATCCCTTCCTTTTGATTCTACTAATACCTACTAGAAATGGAATCAAGAAGAGGGAAACTATGTGTCTCTTTTGGTATTTTTACTTATAGTAGGAAGGGATATTTTTTAATGGCTAAATAAGAAAAGAGAAAAAAATAATAGAAAAAAAATAAATGCTATATACACTTATAAAGGATTCTCATCCTTAAATTCATCCATAGGGCATAAGTGTTTCCCATTAATTAATATGGTAAGTATTCTTCCTTCCATTATGATCGGTTTTTAGATATTATGGACATGAACCTTGATGATCTAATAAGGCACACTCCAAAAAAAGTTAAACTTTCCATGTTCTCCTAGCTTGGTTGTATTCTCATCCCACTTAATTAACAAACCTCCTTTAAATTAGACATATATGACCCTCCTTGTTGGATTTTAAGCTTAACTATCTTAAAATATCACAGGTCCCAATGTAAATAAGCCAACAATATTACAAATAAAAATATCAATAATCAAGAGGAGAATTATATATGACCAATAAAATATATATCCAGGCCAATATAATAATAAAATAATATTTACTTATAATATCAAATATGAATGTAAATGGCCAAAGTCATTATGTACGTGCATGAAGAATACTTACAATATAAAAATTGCTCAAAATTTACATACAAGCTTTATTATCAATGCTTGCTATGTGGTGATCGCTATAGTCTATTTTTCCTTACATTGTATGGAGCTTTATCTCTATAATATAGCCATAGTAATGTGACTCTTAAATACTTGTCTATTGCTCTACTCACATATATAAGAGATGCAACCCTTTCTATTCTTGACCTTTGGCTTCTCATCTTGTCACTTGACTCTATGACACTTGCATACTTCTACATGACCCTTACTCTCCTAGATGCATTCCTAATACAAGATACTTGTGCACATTCTCTTAATATACACTTGAAATATTACTTACATGACACTTGTGCATTTCCTACACATTACACTTTTACATGACACTTGTGCATTTCCTACACATTGCACTCTTACATGACACTTGTGCATTTCCTACACATTGAAACTTACATAAAATAGAAATATAAATCACTCATCTAAAATTTCAACACAAACCCTAATCTATTACAAATTTACATTTTTACCATGAAGGTACCAGAGGATATATTTGCATACACCAAATAATGTAATATTCTTCAACACTCCTATGAAACCTTCTTTTGATGATCTATTGGTGATGCATAAACCATTAGAAGACCTTATTCCTTTTTTCTTCTAGCTATAGTAATACATTGAGGTGGTCTTGCATGAATAATATGTTATTATATTCAATATTTGGTTCCTAGGACTTTGGAGTGAAGGTATTTCTATAGTTATGGGTAGCATTGCTTCTTTCCCAAATACCAACTTATAAGGAGATATCCCAATTAAGTAATTAATGATAACCCTATCAACCCACTCTAATTTCTTCAATTTAATGTGTAAATCCCTCTTTGCCTCAATAATTATCCTTTTATGATCCTAAGCATATTCTTATTTGTGGACTCAACTAAGACATTATCTGATGATAGTAATTCAAGTTCTTTTGGATAAACCCATATTTTAGTATGAATAAAATAACTTTACCTCCATTAATAGAGTGCCATTATCCATGATGATCACTAAAGGTACCACAAATATTGTTATAATATCTTCCACTAGTTAGATTAAAACCTTTGGTTCATAGCCTTGACTAGAATGATTTGTATCCATCCAATAAAATAATCAATAATTTGCAAGACCTAACCATACCTAACTCTAGAAACATGATTATATTTTTAATAAAATATAACCCCTACTATAGGAAGGGTTCAATAATGACAATAGTATTTAATGTCATAAGGGATATCCCCTTTTTATCCATGTATAGATGGTATGCTTTTTAATTCTTTATACACTCAAAGCAATATGTGAATATGGTTGGCCAATAGTATCTTACCCTTGAAATATTATGAGTTGTAATCTAGGTAGAATAATGACCTCCTTCATCATGATATTTGATTGAGAGTTTTTTATTCTCCCTTGTTCAATGCATCTCATAAATACTCTACCATATTCTCTCCTAAAAAATATTATCTAACCATACATAAACCATGGCTTTCTATTTGAACCTCTCTATTTATTTTGTTGCCAGTCCTTTGGACAGTTCTCTTATTAACATGTACCACTTGATATCACCCATCCATCCATCCAAATATTCTAGATTAAGTTCTACAATTAGAGCCACCTATTTGATTGCATAAACCATGGATAGGCTTTCACAAAGGTATCTACCTCTTACCAGTCTGGTAGATTTTTATCTCTATATAAAATTCTTTGAATTATTTATCCATCCTGCTCTTTTATCTCCTAACTCACCATGGAGGACTATATACCTGATGTCTATATGTAATATAAATATGATGCTCTTACTTTAATATAGGTAATACTTGAAATTATTCAATGCCTACATCATGGCAAATACCTACTCTATGAAACTATATCTTTATTTATAATTATGGAGTACCTAACTCATGAATAAAATATGATGTTCTTCACCTTTGTTGTCCTTTTTAGTCAATAATATAGCTACAATCTCATCAGTGCAAATACACATATAGTAAAAATTCCTTTGTGAAATTATTGTTAAGAAGGACAGGTGCATTTTAATAGCCTCTTTAATTTCCTAGAAAGCCATTTTTTCATTGGTCCAAAATATATGGTGTCCTTTAACATTATGGTGATTGGCCTAATAAATTATGCAAAGTTTGTGTTAAATTTTGATATGGGATTTTACCTAAGAAAGACTTGATGCCTTTGACTAAGTATGGTAATGGCAATTCTTAGATGGCTTTGATGCAACCGATATCAATAGAAATACTATCTTTGGATACTACATGGCCAAATAGCTTCCTTCAAATTCTTGACACCTTTTGAAAACTACTTTCACAATGCTCAATATACTTTAATATTTCTTTTGAAAAGACTATCAGGTCATTCAAATACAAAATATATTTATTTCTTCAATCAAACCTACAAATATAATGCACATGTCTCTTTGAAAGCTTGCACTAGCATTTTTTAATCCAAATGTCATCCTATGATAGGTGAATCTTCCCTATTTAGTTATGAAAGTTGTGGTGGTCATTACTTTTTATCAAAATCTAGTTTTACCCTAAAAATACATCCAATAGTGACATCATTTATGATCCTATGGCCTTCTAGAGAATATGGTCTATGGATATGAGTGGATAATGATCCTTTAAGGAGGTGCTATTCAAGTTTTTGAAATTGATATATAGTCTAGTATCTTTGTTTTATTTCTAACAAGAACTAGGTTTTCTACCTATAGTGAATTATCACTACACTTAAAAAATTTGCTTTTAAAAGAGCTTAAAAGATTACCTAAGTGGAGGCAAAGTACCCAGGAAGAAAGAGTTGAGGTACCATAATTTTATATTAAAAGTTTTGATAGGTGCAAATAAGGTGCTACCTCAAAGATCAAAAGTTTTGAAAGGTTCAAAGAAAATGAGGGAACAAAATTTGAATGTCGGCAAAGCACATAATATGTCCAAGGATCAGAAGAAAAAATTAACTCAAAATCTCCCAGGTTTAGGTTACCCATGCTCTAATATTTTAGGAAAGAAAATATTTTTCATGAATGGTCGTTGGCCCCTCATACTCCCCAACTAGGTTCCCAACCATAGACCCCACATATGGTAGTTATGTGTATATTTTTCTAAGATAAACATATCAATTTCTATAGATAGGACATGGCAACCTAGGGAAGTAGTTGGTACACTAAATGTAGAAGTAAAAAGAGCCATCCTAGGAGAATAAATTGAGCCAAGTGACATTCATTTCCCTCATTTAGACTCTAGGAATACCTAAAAAGAGTATATGGAAATAATAGAGATAAGAAAGCATCCAAGGACTTAGAAAATTTAACATTTATGATTCATATCTAAAGATCTTAAAAGGACATAGCAAATTCAATCAAGACATGACCTGGCGCACAAATGAATAGTCATTTTGAAATATTTGCATAGTTTTGGAGGGAATCTCTCCCTATTGTAATCTATAAATAGTAGTAGTCTTAGTTGTGTAAAGGATCGACAAGTTTACATTTGTAATCTTCTATAATATTTATTTTCCTTTCTTTCTATATAGTAGTCAGCTCCTAAGTATCTTGTGGGAAAATCGAACCCTCACTTATGGCATAGTCTTTGTAAAAAAAAATTGCACACATATATATATTGGAGGCCTACATATCAAATTTTTGGCTATCCATGTGTTTTCTATGTTGACCCATCTATGTATGTATGTGTATGTTCTCAACTTTTACCTATTTTGAGTTCATTTTACATGTATGTGTGTATAGAAGGCCTACGCATCAATTTTTGGAGTAGCCATCTATGGTTCTTATATGTGCATTTGTGTGTTCGTAAATCTCATTTGGTATCATCTGTGTTGAGGATAGGAAATGTACACCATTGGAACATATAATTCAAGCTTGTGTTGCAGGGATATCTTAGCAAATTTGTTGTGCATCACCACTTTTTATTTTCTTGAGTTGTTTTATTTTTATCTCTCACATCCATTTTCCCCTAAGTTCAAGTTCACCTAAATATCACATCTTAACAAGGATCCATGCTCATAAAAAAATCTCAAAGACCCCTAATTGAGCAAAACCTCGGACTCTCGATTGAGGCCCTGTTGTGTTGCTCTCCACGAGGTATGATTATTCTGATTGGGATAATCAAAAAGAAAAATAGTTTAGTGGCACACCCAATGGGACCCTAGTTACATAACATTGGTCCCATAATCACAATAATAAGTTAGGCCTAGACTTAGTGAGGGTCTTTACATCTTTTTACTTGTTAAAGCACATTCTTACTAACTCGATGACTATGCTCTAGAACAAACATCAGAGGAAGCCACTATTTGAAGACATCAGATTGAGGTTTCAGTGAAGGCCTCAATCTATCTGCTCTTGAATGCACATGCTACATTCACCTAGAAACTTTATTGCAACTAAATAACCCAAGGACCTAGATATGGCCCCTTTATTACCTATTTTATCTCATACCTGGGATGATGATAGTTCATTGTAACCTCTAGAGATACAAACATTTGTTGAAAGCTCCCAAAATAATTTCTAGAGATCCTACCAAAATACACCATAGAAGTTTTGTCAAATATATTGGAACACCTATAGAATATGATCTTCATCTATCAAATATATTATGTCATATAGAATGTTGTGTCTTTCAGACTACTAGTGTCTTCATTGAAAGGTAAGGACCATCATAGATATGATTTCCTTTCCCACACTCCATTACTAGTTGGGACCAACTTGCTACTCTCTTTATGGAAGGGTTTGAATAAAAATAAAATTAGGTAGGGGTCTAGATCAACCAAGAAAGTGATTAGACCTACAATAAAAACCAACAAATTGTCTTAGTTCCAACTCCTCTACAACCAAGAGTTGTGGATCCTATAGAAGAATATATTTCCACTAGGGATAATGATATGGAAGGACTCATCTCTTACCATCACTCATATATAAAAATATAAACCATTGAGATATTCTCTAGAGAAGAGTCTCAACCAACTACTCCTATGATAGGATTATACCAAATCCTCCTCACCTAGGAAGAGGAGGAAGTATACATAGTACTTTATGGGTTGGAAAAAATCAATAGCCATGAAAAAAACATTTAGAGGATGTGTTAAAACCCAAAAAGTAGGCAGTGGTAAAACAAGGCACACACATGGTTATTTTTGGCTCCAAAAGTTCTTAAAATATCCTTCGACAATCTCTAGAATGCCTAGGAGAAATAATAATATGGATGCAAAGAGGTGATGATTTTTCCATGCTAAGGTCTATTGCAAAGATTTCAATAAGCCTAGAAACTCATCACCCACCAAGGTCAACTAACTAGTGATCTTATAAAATGATAACTCGTGTATTTATAAAAATGAACACACATGAGTGATAATATTGAATGGCTTGTGGTCTAGAAACTACAAATTTTGATGAAGGAATCACATATGGGACCCTTAGCATAGAAAATGTGCCAAAATTGTTATATTGTAAATAAGCAATGCTTATAAATATAGCAAAAAAATCTATTGCAGCATGTACACAGAAAGGTAGCTCTAAGTATTTTGGGAAATACACCAGGCAATTTAAAAAGGGGCTATATAGATTAGAAGGATTGTAATCTTACCATGAAATATGGAATCAAATAAGAGAAATTAATAGTAAAATCTCATAGAAAAACCTTACCCTTAATATTCCATAAGTTCAAGGTTAAGGAAGGTAGTCAAAGCTCCATGCATTTTCCAAAACACTCAAGAACAAGCCTCATTCATCAATCAGGAGGAATCTCGATTTTGTAAGGATTGTAGAGATTTAAAGACTACTCCAAGACTCTCTATTTATTATTAACTTTGTACCCAATATACAAGGAAATTTTTCTTTTTGTGTTCTTTATATTCATCGAGAAGAAGATCCCTTGTGAGTCACCAGAATTATAGTGAATTCTCATTACACTTAAAAATATTACCTTTACAAGAGCTTGATAGATGACCTAAATGAAGGTAAAGTGATTAGGAAGTAAGAGATGAAGTACCAAAATTTCAAATCAGAGGTTTTAATGAGCGTAAAGAAGGTGAGACCCTAAATATCAAAAGTTTTGAAAGGTCCAAAGAAAATGAAGGAACAAAAATTTTTATGGTCAACAAAGCACATAAGATGTTTAAGAACTGGAGTTAAAATTTTTGACTCAAAAATGTCCCAAGTTTAGGTTACCCATGCTTTAACATTTTAGGAAACCAAATATGCTTCATGGGGGTCACTGGACCCCCACACCCTCCCCCCCATGTTAGGATCACAACTATAGACCCCATATATGGTGCTAAGGTATATAGTTTTTTAAATATAAAAAGATCACTTTCGACAGAGAAGACATGGCAACCGAATGAAGCAGTTGGTGCATTAAAGGAAGAAGTGTTGGGAGCCATACTGGGAGAAAATATTAAGCCAAGTGAAAATTATTTCCCTTGCTCATACATTTTCAATACCTAGAAATAGTAGATGATAATAATAGAGGAAAGAGAGCATCCAATAACTCAAAAAACTTAGCATTTATGATTCAAGATCTGAAGATATTAAAAGGACACATCAAAATTAATTAAGACATGACTTGGAACATAAATGAACAATCATTTTGAAATATTTACATAGTTTTTAAGGGAAAATCTCCCTATTGTAATCTATAAATAGTAGCAGTCTTAGTTGTGTAAAGGATCAACAAGCTTGCATTCATAATATTTTCTAAGCTTTCCTTTTATTTCTTTCTAAATATCAATCGGTTCCTAAGCAGCTTGAGGGTAAATTGAACCCTCACTTCTGGTGCAATCTTTGTAAATATTGTTTGCATATATATATATATATATATATATATATATATATATATATATATATATATATATATATATATATATTAAAGGCCTCATGTCAATTTTTTGGCTAGCCATCTATGGTTTCCATGTTGACCTATCTTTGTATGTGTGTGTATGTTCTCAAGATTTACCTATTTTGAGTTTTATTTTGCATGTATGTGTGTATGATACGCCCACCTATCAAATTTTTATGTAGCCATTTGTGGTTCTCATGTTGACCCATCTCTCTATGCATGTGTGCTAGTAAATATCATTTGGGCTCATCTTTGTCAAGAATAGAAAGTGTTCAATATTGGCATACAGTGTTCATGTCTATTGTGCAAGGAGATCATAGCAGATCTTTAGTGCATAAACACATTTTATTTTGTGGATTTGTTTTATTTTTTATCTTGCATCCCTTTTCCTTTGAGTTCAAATGCACTTTAAGATCACATATTAATAATAATATGGCCTCGTAAAATCCTCCCAGAGGCCCCCAATTGAGCCAAACCATGCACTCTTGGCTAAGACCCTGCTATTTCACTCTATATGAGGCACAATTGTTTCGACTAGGACAATCGAAGAGGATTATACTATCCATGTAGAATTATTTATGGGAAATGTGAAAATTTTAATGATCTATTTCTTCATCGAAGTCTTCATTTTTTAATTTAATGGTATTTATTTATGACAAAATGGTTTTACCCTTGGCTCTAGCTCAAAATTATGTTCGATATTTTTTGTTCATACACCTTTAGGTCCTCATTACTCTAGGCAATCACATCATTGAAATTACCACATAGCTCTTTGAAGACATGGACCTCTTCCATAGTGCATTACTTTCCCATTAGAATATTCCTTTCTTCAGCTACTTAACATCCAATTTTTTAGCATTTCTCAATCTAGTACACAAAGATTCATATTATTCCATATTGTTAGTATAATTGGACAATAGTTGGTATGCATGGTTTATAAATTAGCCTTGTGGGCTAATAATATAGACTCTAATTCCTAATCCATTTCCTTTACTAGCACCATCAAAATACAAAACCCATGTTTGATCATATCCCTAGGATTCTTGACTTAAGGCTAGAACTTTAGTTGGTTTCTCCAACACTAGATATTTTCCCAAAATTGATTCTTTAAATACTTCTACTTCTTGATCTCCCTCATCCGATAGTATGTTTATAATCATATCTATCTTAGAAATTTCTTCTCCCTTAACTAATTTATCATCTAATAACATAGTAAGTTTGTTCTAATTCATCACTCTATCACCACTCAACTTATGCAAAAAGTAATTACAAGGGGTTTCATTCTCTATGAGTAACATCTTGCCATATTGAAGAAGTTTTATATGAATGTAATCCATTGTTAGGTACCAATTTTTTAACAAATTTTTGGTCCATTCCCTAGATAGCAATATTCCAAATAGGTGGGAGACCAACCATAATCACTTCTTGGACTACAATCAACTTTGGGTGTCCAGTTATAATTTTTATTAGATTCTTCATTACATGCATGATATTAACCTATTTATCATCCTCCTAAATTGGCCTACTAACCATTGTTGTATTGAAAGGTTCATCTCACCAATGGCTTTTGGAATAATAGTTGTTATCAATCCTAAATCAATGATACAACACCTTAAAATATAATTTTCACTTTTAAAGTGATATAGAATGGAGATGGTTTCATTGTCTTTGGTTATGGAACATTCAAAATATTTACAACATTCACTTGTATATCTAAGGGATCTTGTGTAATTAGGTTCTATCGTGCAGACACATTGGGTTAGTTGTTAGTGGCAAAAAATTTACCCTTGGCACAACTTTATTCCTATTCCTTTAGTGCCTCTTGGAGGAAACTCCTTTGACCTAGTAATGCCAAATCCTCCAACATACTCACCTTTGCTAGATTCTTCTGCAACTTCTTACAAATATTAAACTATATCCCACTTGTACCTTCTTTCTATGGCATACATTTTCTGTATTACCTACTATTTTTTTTGCTTATTTTTGTAGATTTTCATGCTTGTTTTAACTCAAACATGAAGTTAGATATTCATTATATAAAATTGTATAAATAATACAAAAATGGAATCAATGTGGTTGTAAAGGTTGTAACAATATGCCATGCAATTCCAACCTATAACAAACATGAATGCAAATAAAATAAGATGTTAGAAGACAAAAAATTCTCAGTAGCGTAATCATGCAGCCTACCTACTAATAAATCAATATCCAATGTGGGAATATACCTCATTTGAGTATAATGCAATATTAGAAATATTAGGCTTATGGATAAGCCTAAGGTATAATAGTATCCTCATCACTCCTCCCAACCATAGAAGCATTCGATCTCAATACTCTCAACAAATCTAGAAAGTTGCAAACCATCTGATGGTGAGAGATCTAGTGTGCATGGTGTGGAATCTAGCTATGATGGTGATAAGGTATGGAGTGGAAGAACCTTACCGAGTGTGAGGAGTCTTCATGTCAAAAACTCTATCTATATCAATAAAAATCTATAAGCTAGATACCACATATCCTAGAGGACTGAATATAGGCTCAGTCTCCACTATAGAATATTGATATGGCTTAAGGAGATCCATATTAACAACATAATGAATGCCAAGGTGTGCTAGAAGGTCTAAGCAAAATGTATTCTTGGAAACCTGCTAAATGATGGTGTAAGGCCCATAGTGAAGAGGATTGATCTTGCTATGTGCCTTCTTTCAAAAACATCATTTATCCAAGTGAAGCCATAGTCTATCTCCAACCTAAAATAGATGAGGGACATTATGTTTGTCCATATCTCTCTTCTATTGTTGTTGAGTCTTCTGTAAGATCTATGTCACCTTGGTATAAAGGCTCTACAGGTGCTAAATAAAATAGATTACCTTATATTTATCCTTCTCTATGTGTGCAGTGGTAGGAGAGGGCAAGGCTAAAGGTAACTCATATGGTGCAAGTGGCTGAAATTCAAGATAAATCTTAAAAGGTGAATGTGTTGTGAAACTATGGATTACTTGATTGTAGGCATGCTCCATGTGAGTGAGTCTCAAATCCCACTTTGCTAGAGAGGTGTGGTGGTATATACTCAAACTCTACACAAGTGTGTGATCAAATACTTTTGTCTGCCCATCTGACTATGGATGGAAAGTTATGGAAAAGTTAATGGAAACCCCCAAAATTTTCCACAAATATCTCTAAAAATTCCCTACTAATCATGGATCTCTATCAAAAACAATGCTAGTAAGGAGACCGAAGGAGCACCATACTATCTCAAAAATAGTTGTGTTAAGTTGGGTGCAGTACTGGTCTTTTTGCATGGAATGAACTGAGACATATTGCTAAAAGGGTCTATAATAATAAAAATACAATCATACTGCCTAACTGTCATGGGAAATCTAGTCACCAAGTCCATGGAGTTTCTCTCCCAATAACATGAAGGAATGGGCAAAGGAATATTTAGGCCCAACTTCCTATTCTCTGACTTGGAGTGATAACATATGACACACTATCTCAAAAATTAAAGGATATCTCTTTGCATGTGAGGCCAGTAAAAGAACCACTTCAAGTGGTGGAGTGTTTTTTATTTCCCAAAGTGTCCTCCATAAGGGGTTGAGTGGGCTTCTTTGAGAAGAGAAAATCTATGCTCTTGTGGAACATAAAGTTTTTCCAACTTGTATAAAAGCCCCTCCTTCAAGTGAAAATATTGGAAAGGAGCTAGGTTGGAAGAGGATGGGTGTACAATATGATGATGAACTTTGCCAAAATCTGGATCAAGAGCATAACTTTTAGGCCATATCTCAAATCCAACATGGGAAGTAATCATAATTGTTAAATCTTGAGCTATTGATGAATAACTCAAATAATCTATCATTGTATTACTTGCTCCTTTCTTGTATTTTATGACCAAATAAAATTATTGTAAGTATGTGGCCCATTTCATATGCTTAGCTTCCTCAATTTTATTTTATGATTGAAGAAACTTGAGAGGCATATAATCAATATAGACAATTGTCTCTTTACCTAAAAGGTAGTGCCTCTAATACTTGATGGCTTGTGCTAATGCATATAACTCTTTATCATAGGTGGAGTAATTCCTTTTAGCAATCGAAGTGATATGCCATGGGATGTCAATTTTGCTTCAACACTGCTCCTAAGATAAACTATGATGCATCTATTTCAATATCAAAGGATTGAGAAAGATTTGGAAGAACAAGGATAGGGGTGGTACATAATTTATATTTCAAGGCATCAAAGGCATGGTCATGGTCCTTGGTCCAATGAAACTAAACTTTGGCTTTAGTGAGAAGATGCAAGGGAGATGTTATGGTAGAGTAGCTAGGGATGAACTTATAATAGAAATTTGCAAGTCCAAGGAAAATCCTAAGTTCAATGACTAAGGAAGTAATTGGCCAATTTTGAAGGACTTCTACCTTAGCAATATCTACATGGATTCCTTGTTTATTGATTATAAAACCAAGATAGAAGACAAATATTTGGGAAAATGATCACTTAGGAAGGTTAGAAAAAAGTTGGTTATTTTCAAGGGTGTGGAGAACCTGATCTGGAGTAGAGGAATATACAAGGATATCATCCAAGTATATAATTACAAACTTGTCCAAGTTGTCCTTGAATACTTTATTTATTAACCTCATAAAGGTTGTGGGAGAATTCATGAGTCTAAAGGGCATCACCAACCACTCAAAAAGCCCAAATTTGATCTTGAATATTGTCTTCCAAGTGTCTTCTACTTGAACCCTAACTTGATGGTAACCACTCTTAAGATCAATATTAGAGAAAAATTTGGCTTCCTATAGTTGATCTAGCAAATCATCAATCTGTAGGAGGAGATATCTATTTTTATTGTGATTTTGTTCACCATGAACCATCCTTCTTGAGAACCAAAAGAATGGGTGATGCACAAGAAGTGCTAGGCTTAATTAATCCTTTAGCAGCAATTCATGAATTTGTTTCTTAATATCATATGTTTGAAGTATTTATTGCTTGTACATAGGTGCATTTGGGATAGATGAACCCAAAATTATTGTAATGCTATGGTTTATATCCCTCTTTTGAGGAAGAGTGGTGGGTTAATTAAACACAAACTCATGTGAATGTAAAATTATTTGAAGTAAATCTTGTTTGGCATGGATATTTGGATGTGTTTGTTCTTTATCCTATGTGGATCTTATGGAAATAAGAGCCAATTCATGTGCTTGATTTATTACCTTGCGAGCTTTCCTACAAATTAACATAAGATTTGATGTGGGTGTAGTGCATTCCACCAAATATTTTTTGTTGTGCAACTCCAAGGTGTGTGTCCTTTTTAGTATGATATACTACATTCCTATAAAATTTATAGGGATTACCAAGTAATATTCCATAATAATCCATATCAGTGACATCACACTTCACCTTATCCATAAATTTATTATCAAAAGAGAAATATATGTTGCATGTGTGTGTGATTTTGGATGTAGACCATGTATCCTTCCACCCAAGTGCATAGGGTTGAGGATGTGGCTTCAAGAGAAGCTTCAACTTCTCGATAATGGACCTTATAATTATATTTTTTTGCAAGTTGTTATCTATGATACAATAAATAGAAAAATTATGTGTAAGGTGGGATTTAGTGATAAACAAATGGTCACAACCCCCTTGTATAGAAATATTTTTCATGAGGGTAACTTTTTTGAGTTTACCCTTTAATGCAAGATATTATTTTTCTCTCCCTATTATCATAATGGGACCATATTTGGGGCCCTCACTTGTTGACTTTACAAGTAGGGATTTCTTTTTCATATTTTGAAATGTATAACATCTTGATTTACTATGACCATGCTTTTACAAAAATCACAATAGAATGGTGAAGAAGAATTTTGAGAGGAATAATAAGAATAGGATTTGGATGAAGAGGGAGGAGTGGAAGAAGGGGAAGAAGTATGAGAAGAATTATTTGCCTTTTGTTGATGCTAACTCGATCCCTTGGAAGTGTTTTCTTGTGAAGAAGATATTGATCGAAAACAAGCACCAAATTTATCCTCCACTAGAAGGGTATGCTTGAATACCTCATCCAAAGTAGTGAAGGAATTGTATTTCACTTCCCAAAATATTGGATCTTGCAACCCACTAATAAATTTATTTATTAGATCCTTTTCTAAATCAGTGACTCCAAGAAGAAACCTTAGCCTATTAAATTAAAAATATAATATAAAATAGCATATTAAATGCTTACCTCCACCTATGCCACTTGATCATAAGATCACTTTGATAGTTAGGTTGGTAAAATATGTTCTTCAAAAATTGTACAAGTACCTTCCAAGTCATGACAGAATTTTGGCTTTGTTGTCTTTCTACGATCAACAATTTTTCTAAACATGTAAGTTTGACTTTGGCAAAGGCCAATTGTTCCTCCTTGAAAATTTCTTCATAGGTAAACCAGGACTCCATATCTAGAATCCATGTGGACAAGACATATAGATTCCTCGATCCATCATAAGGCTTAATGTCACACTTTGCCTTATGAAAATATTTGTTGTTAAATACCTTGACATTACTAGAATTTTGAGTTTGCATGTCTATAATTTTATCCATCACTTTTTCCATTGCAGTAGCAAGTTGTGTCATTTGGTCTACGAGATCTGAAGCCATTTGAAATATCACATATGCCATCCTAATAAAGCTAAGATGATTGCTAATAAAGCTAAGGTGATTGCAATAACTATCTAGGCACTTTTTAGGAATTATTTGATGAATTTCCTAATGCACAATAAGCCTAGATGACAAAATTTGCCTTCCAATCTATAAAATGAGGTAATTGTAGTGCTTTTACAAAAATTTACAACAATTACAAATACAAGAATTGATAAGCACTAAATTTTATAATTTCCTTTTATATAAAAATTTTGAATTTTATGGATGCCAAAACTTGTGAGTTTTTGCAAAACAAAATTGTTTCACCTTGCAAAATTGGGTGGGTCAACTAATTGAGCAACTGCTTGGTAGGTTTCAATAGGTGTAGATCATAAGTCAACCAGTCAAGAAGTTAGCATAGATCATAAGTTAACCAACTAGGAATTCAATGTAGGTCTAATCACAACTAAGTCCACCAAGTGCCTCCTCGAAGGTGGTGCCACCAACATGCATAGTCACACACACGAATACAGCCAAGGGTGACCATCGAGTGGTTGTCACTCCAATTATAGTATGCTAGCATTTATAAGAAATACACTACCCACAAAATAAAGGATGCGGGACTAAAATTCCCATAAATTTTCAAAACCAACAATGTTTTCCCACAAAAACCCCTCTATGCATGAAAACAACTTTTTCCAATAGGACGCTACCAACTTAGCAATGAACCTGTGAATACATCACTGCCATGCATTTGATGCTAAGTGTATTATCTCAAATTTGGCTAAGAAATTGGAAAGTGCCACATGTTAGGTTGTATTTGGTAGACACATTTAGGGATCACTGATTGGAGGGTTATAAACCTTAGCAAATGTATTTAATTTTTTAAAAATGGCACCTGTATTTTTTTCTACTGTAATAATTTATGACTACTATTATTAGGGAATGCCTATGCTTGGAGCCAGATAATGGATGTGGGTAAAGAGGGATATTTTCTCCCTCCTATACTATAATCAGGGCTCAGCTAAAGATATAATACTAAATGGTAACCGAGCCAAACAATGATGGTTGTTCGCCTAGTTTGGTTGTGTGCATCAATGGATAGGCCAAATAGTGAGTAAGAGGATTGGAGGGGATGGGAGGGAGGGTAGAGGAGGTAGGGAGGGGGTTATAGGGTACACCACTCCTTTGTCAGCTAATCTAATGGCTGATCTGGTGTCGATCGACAAGATGATCAATCAGACAAAAGGTAGAGGAAGAGTGGTAAGGGGAGGAATGAAAGTATTAATCAGACCTCCAACACCTCCTAGGAACCATCAACAATATTTTTTCACCTCCAAATTTTTTGCAAACCCTCAACCTTAGTTACCAAGTTCGATTTCGTATTCGAGTTTGACACCCTTGAAGTTCGAAAAAAATTGACATGTTTAAAAATTCGAAATAAAATTTGACATAAAATTCAATTATTATAAATGCATATATATTTTTTTCAATTATTTCTTATAAGAAGTCTCTACCTATATCAGAGAACATATATATCTAGTTGGAATTCTAATTTATTTTTAGATGTTTTGAAATAATAGTTCTTTACACTAGATACGTTCATAGAGGGATTTTAGAGAGAAAACTCATAACAATTCAACCAGGGGATTTATACATTATTCCAATCAGAATTTTAGATAGAACCAATTGTGTGTCTAAGTTATCTGGTTACCACAAAATTTACATCCCGCATAAGCATCACAGAGAGAAAGCTATAAACCTTCAATATTTAAGCTATACTTATTACAAAATAAATTATTCTTTAACCCTATGTATACATAATATAAGTATGCTTTGGGACATCTATATGATGAACTCGGTTTGAATAATAAACTGGAGTTGATAATGACGTATGGTGGAAAATTTGGTAAATTCCAATGAATGAAAGAATGAATGAGGTGGAAAATGAAATAATTATAAGAAACAGCTATTCTCAGCTTTGATGACTGAACTATTCATCCTTTGAATTCATCTCAATTCTATGTCTGGTGGGTGCATTCTAGAGGGAAGCCATGTGGAAACCTTTTACTATCCAAACAGTAATCATAAATCATATAATTCTTTCGCACCCAGTTGAAGAACACAAGCTTATACTGAGAGGGGGGGTGAATAGTATAATACCACTTTTCCTTTTCTTTATTCAAGCTATATAATCCAATATATCAATGCAATATCAATAGCAGTAATGAAAGCAATGCACAAATCACCACATACAAGAGATATACCAATTTAATGTGGTTCACCCAATGTGGGCTACTCCATGGAGAAAATAATTCACTTAAAATTTTCTCAACAAATCTCTTGGGAATCCTTTCTCTATCACAATGTTTATGGACCTCTATCCAAAGGAGACATCAATACCCTAATCAAGTTCATGGATCTCTATCCACAGGAGACACCAATCCCCTTAGTTGGTTTGTGGATCTCTATCCATAGGAGAACTCCTTCTCCTCTGCTCTAGCTGGTGATCCTCTAGAAGACTATTGCCTCCACTACATTGGGTTGTGGATCTCTCTCCACTGAAGACTCCTATCCTCACTTAGAAGACCTGTCTTCACTACCCTGGCTAATGGATCTCTATCCACTGGAGACTTGTTGGACATTTTGAGTCCTTAAGTCAAAGTTGACATTAATGTCAAGGAATGAAGTCACCATTGATGTCAAGGAATATGTTAAGGAACTGTTGGTCATAAAATCTGCCCAGGAAAGGATTTGGGTAAGTGTATGCACCCTAGACCTGGACCAACATTGAAAGGCCGAAGGGAAGAGATGCCCCTCGTGCCAATCTCCGGAGAAAGGCCGGCTCCTATACTAAACTACTTTGGTGTTTTAAGATAAGGGTGCAGGAAAGAGATAAAGAGTAAGGATAGGAAAGAAATAAAAGAGTAAGGGAAGAGATTTCAGTAGTTTAATGGTGGGAAAGAACCAGAAGCACGATTGCTAGCCAATAGCTTGAAACAGCAGCAAAGAACACCAAGAATATAACAAAATGAACACAATATTAACTTTCCTATGTATCCTCTGGACGAGTTCCAGGATTCCCCTTTCCCTTTCGCCAAAATTCAGAGTTCGGAGTAACGACGATTAGGAAAAGTGAATATAACAGAAACACTATCCACAGACAGCATAAAAGAAAGCCTCTACAGAATTTTCCTCCCCTATGTATCCTTCGGGAAAATTTCAGGGTTCCACCCCAATCACATACCTAAATCCAGGGTTCAGAATTACAGTATACAAATGAAGAAAGATGAAAGAAATAATCACAGAAGGCAGCATACAAGAGAGAAATAGAGTCCAAAGCTCTTTAGTATTAATCGCAGGAATGCAAGTTACAACAGCTTTCTAGCAGAAAGTTCCCCCCTTTTACATTACAATGCCTGGGTTTTTATAGAGGACCCGACCCTCTGAGCCATAATTGCACAAAATGGAGGAGTACACCCTCGAAACCTGAGAAGTCGGCTCCTCGCGGCCCTCGTGACTGAGCTCTCAAATCTGTTACCAAAACTGGAAACTGCGACCGGGTCAGCCATGGAAACTTGCATTAATGAGCCGTCTGAGCGTCCTTGGCTTCCTGGGTGCAATACTCGAGTGGCCGCCATGCTTGTCGGGCTCTTCTTCAGAGACTGATACTTCATTTCCAATTGCCAAAAATGCGCAGCTAGTTTTTTGGGCACATAAAAATGCATTTATGAGGCACTTGATCACCTCGAGAAAATACCCGGCTTGGAGCGCGTGCCCTTGAAGTGCTTCGCTAGTTCTTCGTTCGCAACTTCGCTTCGCAATGGACTTGTGCCGAAGCAGATTCTCCTTGATTTGCACTTCGCATGGTGGAGCTTCGCAAAATAGCTTCGGGGGTGATGAGGGCCAAAGCAGATCTCCTTCGCAAGATGGGCTCTTCATTACTGCTTCACTGGAAGATGTGCCAAAACTACTTCGCCGATGAACTGTTAAAATGCTTCACCGCGATCTTCCTTCAAAATTGTGGTTCGGGAGGATTTTGGCCGAAGCGCATTCTTACCTTCAAAAATGCTTTGACTGCTTCCACTTCGGGGGAAAGTACTTCGCACGAAGGTTTGCCAAAGCAGATGCTTCGCAACGACTTTCAGCGAAGTAGAAATGGTTCGCTGGCGGGGAGGCCCGAAGTGGGTGCTTCGACGGTTTTTCGATGAAGTGTTTTCAATGTTGCGCTCCTTCAAATCCCGCTTCGCAAGTTTCTTGCCCGAAGTAGCCTTTTGAAGTGCTTCGGGCCCGAAGTAGTTTTCATTCTTCTTCCTTTGCATTTTGCTTCAGCAACACCGCTTCGCAAAACTTTCACTCGAAGTAACTATTTGAGGGACTTCGGGCCCGAAGTAGTTTTCTTGCCTTAGCCAATTCGGACCACGATTTTCCTTCGATGAAGCTATTCTTTTGAAATGTCGCTTGAATGCCGCTTCGCAAAACTTTTACCCAAAGTAGCTGCTGGAAATGCTTCAGGTGCGAAGCTCTTTTTTACGCCTTCTTTGAATTCCTTCTTCGGCAACGCCGCTTCGCAAGGTTTTCGCCCGAAGTAGTTGTTTGAGGGACTTCGGGCCCGAAGTAGTTTTCATCCTTAGCGATTTCTTTCGATGAAGCTATCTTCCTTAGCTTGTTCGGCAGCGAAGCTCTTTCTTCTTCATTTTATGTACAAGGGGGTGGTAGGGAAAGCCAAAATTGCTACAATGCTTGAAAATGTTGTTTCTAAAAAAGCAAGGGAACAAATTCATGAAATTAAAAGAAATACTTTACAAAAAATTCAATTTTTCTACCCCATTGTGCAATGTGACAAAATTGTCAACATTCTTGGTGGCTCATGGGGCAACGAGCTCGTCTCGGTGGGAGAACCCTCAGCCTTGATCCGTTGGGCCAGAGTTACCTCCAGACCCTTCTCCCTTTTCAATCTCCTGGGGCGCTTCCACGGCTTGTTCTTCTTCTTCTTCTTCTGCTTCCTCTGGTGCGGCTTCCTGCTGCGGCGATGGGGCAAGGCGATCGCGGATGCGCTTCATGGTTCGGTGGACATGAGCCCAGGCACCCTTCGAGAAAGACTCTTGATCTTGCAATGCCTTCACCAAAACGTGGAACCGATCAATCTGCCCGATATCAGCATGTTTGGCTCTGGTGTACAGATCATTCAGGCGGTCGCAATCTTGCAGTGTCTCAGAATGAAATCTGTGACCTGCCCTTCTGTTATCGGCTTCGCCCATTCGTCTATCTCCGAGACGTCACCTTCAAAATGAAGCCATGCTGGCTTAAGCTCTTCCTTGGTCAGAAGGTTCCCATCATCATCCGTGAAGCTCGAGAAACCTAAGGAAGAGAGATCCTAGAAATAGCCTAGCGATGCGTGCTACTCATTCTCAAACATGTCCAGGAGGTCCTTCACCTTTTGTGCCTTCCTCACCTTGGAAAAGAAGGCACGAACTGTGGCTTGGGCCGTGGACCAATCCCTAGCCGTCCGACTCATTGCAGCAACTTGCAAGTCCTGATATTTCATGCTTTGGACATCAAAGGCTAATTTGAGTCGGCCTCTAGCTTTTTGAGTGACCTCATCTATGATTGGCCCTCCTTCGGTAGTGGCACGCTGTGCTTCAGTAATATAGGTCAAAATTGATAGGGCACTGGAGGCCCGGGATCTAAAATTTTTGAGCAAGTGTGAGCGGATTTCTTTGATCCTGCCTCTGTCAAACAGACTCCAAGCTTTCTTTTTCGTGCAACTACTGCTGCAACTGCAAGATCTTGCTTTCAACTTCCTTGGCCTTCAGATCATTCTCAGCCTGTCTCTGTGCTTGGTTCTCAGCTGTACACTACAGTTGTAGTATTTGTTGTTTTAGGGCATGTGTTTCCTTTTTCATCAGCTTACACTGCTCCTCTGAATCCTCCAGCTTGGAGCGGATTCTAGCTAGCTCTTCTTCCAACTTGATGTTGGCATTTTTTGCTTCAAATCTGCGTTGATTAGCGATGTTTGCATGCGCACGAAAAGTTTCAATCCTGACGTGCATGGATTCAGATTCATTATCAACATTCAAATGCTCCAGGTCCTTGGATTTGTCTTGGTAGTCATAGTCCACTGGAGTCATTTCATCCAGGGGCTTCTGGACCTTGGGGATATTTTTTACTTTATGCAACTTCCTAGCCTTCAAATCGAAGACAACGCATTTTTCAACCTGGGCCATAGAGCGCCCTCTCTTCTTCCTCGCCTCCTTCAACATTTTTTTTGTATTTTGTCGAGCTAGGAGTAGCTTCTCGGCTAGAGGGCGTTCCTTAATTAAGGACATATCTGATTCAAATGAGGCTGGATCTCCAGCCAAAGGGGTGAACAGATACAAAGAATGAATGGGGGATGCCTCACCAGAAGGTTCGGCGATAGGTGTACTAGGAGTCCCAGCGAGTGCAACAATGCCATGTGAGGCAGGGGAATGAAGAACGGGGTTCGGCGTTGGGGCACTGCCTTCGCCCCGGCTAAGGTCCAAAGGATCGGTGGCGTGGGAAGGCGAAGTGGTAGCAACAGACTTGTCCCGGCCTGATGACTCGAGTGGAGTGGGGCTAACGGGATCGGTGGCAAGAGGCAACGCGCGAGGAGGTGACTGACTTTGTGAGGGAGGGAGAGACTGATGAGAATATTTGGTCGGGACCATAGTGGACATGTGAGAGACCAAGGCAAAGGGTGGAGAGTGCGTACCTGCGTGCCCTTCAGGTAGAGCGGCCGTGGTGACTTCTTGTGTGATAGGCTCCTGCTCTTTTTGGGCTTCGGCACTCTCGACCTCCATGACTTCTACTTCGGGGTCTCCCTCTTGTTGGAGGAGTTCCTCCACATCAATGATGTCTATATCTGGGACTGTCTCGGCACTTGGTGGCACCGCATCTTCAACATTTGCTTCGATCGGGCCTGATGTAGGTTGTCCAGTAGGAGCACTTGGGAGCTTCGTGCGGGGTCACTTTGGGTGGCTCGGAGGCACTTGAATTTGCTCTTGCCTCTTTCTTTTCTTCCTCTCCAATGGTTGCTCCAACTCTTCGGCACTTGTGTCATGGCTTTCCGACGGTCCCTATGGTAGTGCCTCTGGTGTAGCTTCGACTTCTTCCTCTTCTTCCTGCTCCGAAGCATCGTCAGCTCCTCTTGGGCTTTCGCCCGATCCTGGGGTAGCTGGAGGAACAAAGTCGGTGAAGGATATGGACTTCCAAGTTTCAACATTGGCTTCATAAACAATTGTGAAGTCTTTATCCATTGTCAAGAGTCCGTAGGAATTCATCTTTTGGCGATGGACTCTCATTATCCACCACTCTCTAAGTTTTTCCTCGCCCCAATTCTTCAATTCCTCTTTCAAATCATCCTTCGCCTTTCTCCAAAACGTGGAGTCTGGAGTTGGGAAGGGATGCTGGTCAGGGTCAAACTCGACCTCCATGGGGTAAAATTCATGCCAGGGAGGCAATGTCCTCATCCTCTCTAAATGCCACTCTAGATCCTTCCCATTGGGATTATTTCTTTGCTCCACAATTTCAGGGTGGGGGCAGACATGAAAGTTCTTGAATTTTAAGTGATCCCTCATCACTCCCAAGGGATCATAGAGCCATTGTTGAGGAATCTGGAGTAGGCCAAAATTGGCAAGCTTTTCCTCCAGGAATACGTTCTGCTTCAAGGCAAATACTTCAATTACCCCCATCTTGAAGGGGAAGTCACAGGTATGTGCCCATTTTCGACCGTGGTCGTAGATGGCGTTAGTTACATCGCTCTGTCGAGCGACCTCCAATGCGAATTGGTACTCGAAGGGGAAAACAGGCAGTAGGAAGGGCTTTCCTATGAAGCCGAATAGGCGAATCACCAGCCCTTGTGTCAATTGAAAGACATCCCCCTTCTTCTCCATTACCACTCTATCCCTCAAACTGAGGGGCACCCGAGGGCAAGAACCCTTCAACAAATGCATGGCAGGTCCCAAAAATTGTTGATTAAAAGAATAATAAGACTCTGTCCTCAATAGGAGGGGAGTCCACTGGTACACAAGCAGAGGATTTCCATCCTTGCCGCTCGAAGAAATGGCAATGTGGGGGAATTGCTTATGTACATGGTAGAAAAACAACCAAACAAGGAAAGAACAGGGTGCGAAGTACTGGCCCGTCACCGAATTCTTCATGCTGGTGAGCCGCGTATGCAAGGTTCGGGCCACCCATTCTGCCCAATCGAAGAAAACTGGGTTGGTGTTTGGTCTTGAAGCATCAGGGGCATAGAATTCCCCTCTCGAAATACATTCGGCCAAGGACACCTGCCAGGGTTGCACCGAAGCATCTGTAGATAGGCCCGCCACCCATGCAATGATAGAGAAAATATCGATGTTCTTGAAGGCCGCCAAGGGTAAGGGCATTTGGGGCAGCTTGCCTAAAGGGAGCCCACTTTTGAGGTTCTCGCACAAAAATTTCAATATGTAGTTGTTGGAGGTGAACCTCTCCATCTGTTCGCTCAGAATGACATTGCGAACTGAATAACCCTTGGGTGGCCCTTGTTGTGGTGCAAATGCTGCTTGCACATCTTCTTTCAAAATGGAAAACAATTTATGACCCGAAGCATCCAACACTTGCCTGGATGCAAGCCGGTAGTTCTGCGCGATAGCACAGATTAACTCTGGACAGTGGTGAGCAGGCGGGGTCAAATACCAATAAATCTGAGAATAATATGCAGCAGCCCTCTTATTCTCTGGGGTGAGTCTGCTCGTCATAAACTCAATAGTGCATCGGAGGTCGGACACACCCTTAGAGAGCTCTGTGTCTCTAATTTTCTCCCACCCATCAATTGGTGGTTCTTCAAGTTGTTCCTCTTCAGAGTCGTCTCCTTCTTCCATCGGCTGCTTTTCTGGGCGAGGGGTGAGATTGATCTTCTTAGGTGTATGCTTTTTCTCTTCCTTGCCCTTCTTTGTTTTTTTGGGGCCTGCTACTTCTGGTTCCTTTCCTTTCTCCTTAGAGTTTTTCTTCCCCATTGTTGGACTCTAAATGGAGAGGTCTTGATAGGGACTTTGGCACCAAGAATTTCGATGCAAAGGGCGTAAGACTTGCAGAGTAACCGAAGGCTCTTAGTCTTGCATGAACTGATGGATGAATAACCTTCTCCCTGCTAGGGCCTCACATTTTATAGCCTTAAAAGGCAACCACCTAAATTTATGGCACCTACCAAAATTAAACTTACACCTCAGACGGAGGAGATTATCGTGCTCTTTGATTGGCTCTGTAGCAGCGTAGTACGCGGGGCCACATGCTTTGATGATTATGCCTTGCATTGGAGATGCAACCTGCTACCACCTCATACCTAGGCATGAGATTTTCTCTTAACCGAATCACCTCGAGATGTGCTCCGCCACCTTTGCATTAAATTCATCCGCTTCGAACTCTTTCCTAGGTTGTCGTCGACGTGTCCCCCAAGACACGTTTTAAATGCTCCCACTTCGGCGAAGTTGAAATCAACATTGAAAATGCTTCACGGTGAACCTTTGGTGTGGGCTGTTTTTCAACGCTTCGGGCCCGAAGTAGTTCTTTCTCGCCACGTCACTTTTTTGCTTCGTGGAATACTGAACCCCCCGAAGCTCGTCTTCTTGGAAAATACTTCGCAAAATTTTTGCCCGAAGTAGCTGCTTGAAATGCTTCGGGTGCGAAGCTCTTTTCATTCCTACCTTTCCCTTTGGTAACGCCTTCGGTCTTCCGAGGACCTTTTGAAAGCCAAAGTGCTTCACTGCGAACCTCCTTGCAACCGCTACTTCGCATCAAAAGTCCCCGAAGGAGATTCTGGAGTATAACACTTAGCTTTTGCAATCTCGAAACAAGATGTATATACACAAATGAAAAATTATATACAAAAGTACATACACATTTTTTTTTTTTGTGTTTCACCTCAGCGATGAAAAGTCTTCAGATGAAGACCATTAACAGAAATTGGTAATACCTGGCCATCTGCATCTTTGAGGATGAAAGAGTTGGCCGAATTCACCTTCATGATTTCGAACGGTCCATCCCAGAAAGCATCCAACTTGTCATGATTTCCAGGCTTGGCCTTCCAGGAGTCCCACTTCCATACCAGATCTCCCACTTTGAATGTGCGATCGGATGATTTTTTCTTGAACCAATCTCGGGTGACCTGAGCATGTTTAGCGAAGCTCTGGTAAGCCTTCTCGTGATCTTCCTCCAACTGTAGCAGCTGAGCCAACCGGTTTTCCATTGAATTAACTCCTTCTAACAGCTGCAACGCAGGGATCTCTACATGGGTAGGTAAGATGGCCTCCTTACCGTAGACCAGGGCGTAAGGTGAAGTCTTGATCGACTTCTTGACAGAAATCTGATCGGCCCACAAGGCCCGATCTAGAAGAAGATGCCAAGTTCTTTTGTTCGTCTCTATGAGCTTTCTTAACACCTTCAACAAGGTCTTGTTGGTGGATTCCGCCAATCCGTTGCCCTGTGGATAGTAATTGGAGGATACTTTATGATATATCCCATATCGGTAGAAGAACTCATTGATTTTGGCACCTGCGAAGCCAGGACCATTGTCCATGATGATTGCTTCTGGAATGCCGAACCGTGTAATCAATCCCTTTAGGAAAGCGATGACGGTCTCCTGATCTGCATTCTTCGTGGGAACTGCTTCGGCCCATCTGGTAAAGTAATCAGTCACGGTCAAGATGAACTTATGCCCAACGGAGGAGTTCGATGATATGACCCCTATGAAATCCAACCCCCATTGTTGAAAGGGAGTTTCTACTTGTATCGGTCGGAGAGGCATCAAAGCATTTCTGCTTTGACCAATGAACTTCTGACACTGCTCGCATTTGCGACAGACTGCGAAGGCATCAACGAAGAGTGTAGGCCAATAATAACCCACCTTGATGATCTTTAATGTCATTGTTCTCCCTACGAAGTGACCTCCAGATAATCCTGAATGGAATTCTCCTAGGACTCTCCTTTTATCATCATATTTTATACACCTAAGAAGGATGCCATCAATGTTTCTAAAAAATAGGCCTTCGGGGTGCAAGGTATATCGAGAGGACCGCATCCTGAAATGCCTTCGCTGTGAAGCATTTAGATGTGAAGGACATCTGCCAGTGTTGAAGTATTCGACTATTTCACTGACCCAGTATTTCTCATCCTCTTCCTGATTTGCGAAGCATTCTTCTACTCGGTGAGTCATCCCACTGAGATTCTGTAGCTTCGGCCGCTACGCTCTTCGCCAATTCTTGACACAATGCACGACCGTGAACCAGTTTTGTGGGTTTGATCTCGATGTCGAACTCTTGTATCTTGCTGACCCAACCGGCTCTTTTACTACCCAATTCTCCTTGGATGATGAAATTACGCACATCAGGGTGAATGACAAAGACTGTAACCCGACTTTGGGAGATGAATTGCTTGAATTTCCTAAGAGACTTCATTACTGCATGCACCTGCATTTCTATGAAATTATATTTTTCTTCATGAGGGTTTATCACTTGGCTTAGAAACGCGATGGGGCGCTCTTCGCCATCTTCCCCCTTTTGTGTTAGGACCGCAACATAGCTCTCAGGTTCTCCTATAGCATATAGGATGAAGTCCCGATTGTAGTCAGGGTTGGTCAGGACCGGTGCTTGAGCAATTCGGGATTTTATTTCTTCGAATGCTTCTTTTCTCTCCTTCGTCCAGATGAATTCTGCACCTTTCTTCAAAAGTTTGGACATCGGCTTGATGACCTGGGCAAAATCTGGGACAAACTTCCTCACGAAGTTGATCTGGCCGAAGAAATATTGAAGTCCTTTCTTGTCTACTGGGAGTGGGAGCTTCATTAGAGCCTCAGCTCTATCAGGATCTACAACAAGACCCTTCTCTGATATCGCATGTCCCAGCAACTTCCCTTCGCTGACTGTGAATATGGACTTCTTCGGATTGATTGAAATGCCAAATTCTTGACATTTTTCAAAAATCTGTTGTAAGTGTAAAGGGTGATCCTCCCTTCTTCGGGAGAAGACGGTCATGTCATCTAGATAGATAACAATAACCTTATTCAAGAGCTCACCAAAAGCTAAATCCATTGCCCTCTGAAAAGTGGCACCCGCATTCGAAAGGCCGAATGGCATTCGCTGGTAAGCAAATGTGCCCCACTTGGTAGTGAATGCGGTTTTATGTTGGTCTTCGTCCCTGACCCAGATTTGATTGTATCCAGAGAAACCATCGAGTAGGGAGAAGCATTGAGCCCCAGCCATCGAATGCAAGATCTGATCGATCTACGGGAGAGGGTAGTGATCTCTAAGAGAAGCCTAGTTCAAGTTGCGAAAGTCCATGCACAATCGTATATCTCCATTCTTCTTTCTAATTGGGACTAGATTCGCTACCCAAGAAGAATGTTTGATGGGATAAATTATCTTCGCCTCGAGCATTTTTAGGAGTTCGGCCTTCATCAAGACTTCGATCTTTGGATTGACAGGCCTTTGCTTCTGCCAGAAAGGTTTGATCCCTTCCTGCAACTCAATTGTATGCTGGATCAGTTGCCGATCATATCCCTTTAGATCTTGATAAGACCAAGCCACTGTGTCGGGATACTTTCTGCACAGAGATCGGATCTGCTCTAGCTCTTCCGAAGTGCAATCTGTTCCAACTTTTATTGCTTTCCCAGGTTCAAGTTCTAAATCTTGATATTGCTTTGCATTAACTTTGATCCTGTGAGAAACTGCTCGATCATTCTGATCAAAGAGGCTTTCAAGAGTAATTAATCCCTTAGGAACATGATTATTCTTCAATTGAACTAGCCCTTCATATTCTTCTTCATCAGGGCTTCTGCTCTCAACCGTGGCTACTTCTTGAATCATGAAATTCACAATCTGCTCATCACTATCAAAAACTTGCCAATGTAGATCTCTGTCTGGGACAGAGGGCCTGTAAATCATCCTCATAGCTTTAGGCTTATGCACCATGTCTTCTACTGGAGAATACTTGGCTGTGATGGATGCTAGAACATCGGCATGTCGATTCTTTTCTCTTGGAATAGACTGCAGATTGAGAGATTCGAACTGGTCGAGCAAGTCCCATACCCTATTTTGGTATGACTTGAGATAGTGCTTCTTTGAAGTGCACTTGTTTGTGACTTGATTGCATACCAATTCAGAATCTCCAAAGATTTGGAGATGCTTTATGCCTAACTTTTTTGCTTTCTTGAGTCCTAGGCATAATGCTTCATATTCTCGTTGCATTGTTGGTGCAACTCCACACCAACCGGTAACAATATTCCTTCTGCTCTCCAGAAGGTGATACTAGAAGAATCCCCACCCCGACGCCATTTTTGCATCGGGCGCCATCGAAGAATAATTTCCATAATCCTTCGGCGAAGACCTTATCTTCTGACTTGATGTGTTTCTCAGGCTTGGCGATGGCATAACATCCCATCTCGATTTCTATCATGGCATTAAAGTCTGCCAATGAAAACTCATCTTCACAACTTAACTGTGCGAGAGACTCCTCGACCAGATCCACCTGCTCTATTCCTTCCACTATCGCATGCACAGGATCGCTGCTTTCTCCTTCGGACATCTTCTCTACGAGGAAGGTAGAAGGCTTCTCATTGTAAATTTTAATCTTCTTCCCTTTGAATGGAATCTCCAAGTGTGAGTAATCCATAGATAGATATCCGCCCAGCTTCGTCGTAAATTCTCTCGACAAGCACATGCTGAAGTAGGGCTCAAGGTCAATGACCACTACCTCTTGTATAACTGTGATTTGAGGCATCTTGTGTAGTCGAATAGGGATATCCTTGATCACCCCTATAGTCTTCATGGGGGTACCATCCAACTGGAGTACACCATGACTGCTTCACGTATATTCCATCCCTATCTCTTCGCACACCGCCTTCGGCATGACTGTTGTCGTGGCCCCAGAGTCAATCATACAATTATGTACAACATACCCTTCCATCTGTAGAGACATGTAGAATGGTGGTGGCCTATTCTTCCTCATAATGGATGTGGATAGGGTCTGCACTAGGGCAAGCGGTGCTGCCTTTCTTGCTTTGGTTATCTTCAATGATTCTTGCAACAGGTCCACTTGTCCAGGTAGTTGCAGTGCGTCGTACAGACTGATTTTGGCTGGAATCCTCTTCAGCTCATCTACAATGTTGTACGCCAGGGAATTGGGCACCTCAGGTTCCTTTCTCGGCTCATATCTGGTGTGATACTATTCCGTAGCTTCGACCCTTTGTCGCTTAGTCAGCGAAGGAAGCTTGAGCTTCTCTCTAGCTTGTTCCTTAGTTTCCACCTATGGTGGATTTGCAGGGGCCTGTTGGGCCTTCTCTTTGACTGGTGTAGGCTGTCGAGCTTCATTCAGGGCCGGAGGAGGTTGTTGTCCTTTCTCATGATGAGCATGCACCTTTAAGGGAGCCATTTGAGTAGCATCCACCTCTATCGACCTCTTTCCTCCTCTGGTAAGGACCGCAACTGGCTCTTCTTCACCAATCACCAAGTTGTGATTCATCTGTCTGATGACATTGACTTGACCGCCATGACTACTGCTCGCCAGCGTTTGTACATAGTGTTGGTGCAGCATGCAAGTATTCTCTTCATGAGGGTCATTACACGTGGAGCACCAATGTATATAATCGGAAGTGCTCGGGGCTTCGTCTATTGCAACATTTCTTGTCGAAGCTCTTCCTTGTTGGGCCGCTTGATCTTTAGTAAGTGCAGGTGTAGGATAAGATCTTCTTGGTAGAAACTCTTGTTGCGCTTGCTTCTTCTTCATAATGGTCATGTCATTAGATAGGGTCTGCACTATGGAGTTCAGGGATTGAACTTCTTGCAGTATTTTGGCTTGCATGTCATCGGCTTTGGGAATCGGTGGCAATGGAGCCATTGTTGGTATTGGAGGTAGGGCAGGGTGTTGAAGTGGTGCTGGCAGTACAGGGAATGCCGAAGTGACCATGGGCTGTGGAGTCAAAAAAGTGGGAAAATGAATTTGTGGAGCAGTGATTTGAGATACAATGGGATTCGGGTTCCAAGATGAGATCGGGAGTGCAGGGGTTGCAGAGATCTGCGAAGCGGCTGCGCTTGCATACTGGGATTGATAGAAATCGAGAAGTATGGGCATCGACATCCTTTGGGGAAGCTTACCCATAGCTATTAGATCCATCTCCGCTTTTTGGGCTAACTCATATAACTCTGGGAAGGTATTGATATTCGAATACCTCACCATCACACTGATATCAGGATTGAAAGCCCGAAGAAAATAGTATGTTGTAGCTTCATCAGATGGCCGAAGTCCAACTGGTATTCTTTGCTAGGTTCGAGTGAACCTAACATTGAAGTCTATGATCTCTTCTTGTGGATGTCTCTGGATCGTTGTGAACTGATGCAGGAGAGAGGTCGGATCGATGGACTCATTGAAGCTTCGCATCAACTGCCCGGCTAACTGGTCCCATCCCATAATAGTACCGGGTGGTAAAGATCTATACCAGTAGAGGAGTTTTCCTCTAAGAGACAGAACCAGAAGCTTTACCATAACGCGCTCTTCTATGATGTCATGGATCACCGCCAGAGAAACTATGTCCTGGATGTGCTCCAGAGCAGTCTTCCTAGTTCCATCGAACGTTGGGATCTTCTTTATAGCAGCAGGCGGCACTTGCCCTTGTCCCGCTAGATTTAGCGGTCCCGAAGAATTCCATGCTGGGAATAATCTAGGTGGTGGTTGTTGCTGCATTTTTTGTTGTTGTTGTTGTTGTTGCTATGCCATATTTACTCTTGGATTTTGAGAAACAAGAATTCTCGAAGCTCCTCCTTGATTGCTAACAGGATGACCAATAGAAATGGAGGCACTAGGATGCTTCGATGAGTTGGGAGGATTAGGAGGAAAGCTAGCCACTGTGCTATCAGAAGTTAGGCCTTGTTCATCAACAGCGGCCTCTTGCGAGGATGTTCCACGTAACAGAGACTCAAGGGTGACCAACCTAGATCGTTCCCCAAAGGCTTCAATATCAAGCTCAAAGAACTCAATTTCCTCTCCTCTATTCCTAACTCTCCATCTTGTTTGCATGAAGGCACAGACTTTGGTACCGGTCTTTACGACTTAAATATTCTCGAGTAAGACAGAGTCGCCAGATGCTAAGAGTCTTTTGGTAATGAGAGCATCGGTTCTCACTACTACTCACAAGGTGAGACTGACCGGGTCCCACCGGGCGTGCCAAAAACTATTGGTCATCAAATCTGCCCAGGAAAGGATTTGGGTAAGTGTATGCACCCTAGACCTGGACCAACATTGAAAGGCCGAAGGGAAGAGATGCCCCTCGTGCCAATCTCCGGAGAAAGGCCGGCTCCTATACTAAACTACTTTGGTGTTTTAAGATAAGGGTGCAGGAAAGAAATAAAAGAGTAAGGATAAAAGAGTAGGGAAGAAATTTTAGTAGTTTAATGGTGGGAAAGAACCAGAAGCACGATTGCTAGCCAATAGCTTGAAACAGCAACAAGAAACACCAAGAATATAACAAAATGAACACAATATTAACTTTCCTATGTATCCTCTGGACGAGTTCCAGGATTCCCCTTCCCCTTTCACCAAAATTCAGAGTTCAGAGTAACGACGATTAGGAAAAGTGAATATAACAGAAACACTATCCACAGGCAGCATAAAAGAAAGCCTACACACGTTTTCCTCTCCTATGTATCCTTCGAGAAAATTTTAGGGTTCCATCCCCAATCGCATACCTAAATCCAGAGTTCAGAATTACAGTATACAAATGAAGAAAGATGAAAGAAATAAACGCAGAAGGCAGCATACAAGAGAGAAATAGAGTCCAAAGCTCTTTAGTATTAATCGCAGGAATGCAAGTTACAGCAGCTTTCTAGCAGAAAGTTCCCCCCTTTTACATTACAATGCCTAGGTTTTTATAGAGGACCCGACCCTCTGAGCCATAATTGCACAAAATGGAGGAGTACACCCTCGAAACCCGAGAAGTCGGCTCCTCGCGGCCCTCGTGATCGAGCTCTCAAATCGTTACCAAAACTAGAAACTACGACCGGGTCAACCATGGAAACTTGCATTAATGAGCCGTCTGAGCGTCCTTGGCTTTTGGGTGCAATACTCGAGTGGCCGCCATGCTTGTCGGGCTCTTCTTCAGAGACTGATACTTCATTTCCAATTGCCAAAAATGCGTAGCTAGTTTTTTGGGCACGTAAAAATGCATTTATGAGGCACTTGATCACCTCGAGAAAATACTCGGCTTGGAGCGCGTGCCCTTGAAGTGCTTCGCTAGTTCTTCGTTCGCAACTTCGCTTCGCAATGGACTTGTGCCGAAGCAGATTCTCCTTGATTTGCACTTCGCATGGTGGAGCTTCGCAAAACAGCTTCGGGGGTGATGAGGGCCGAAGCAGATCTCCTTCGCAAGATGGGCTCTTCATTACTGCTTCACTGGAAGATGTGCCAAAACTACTTCGTCGATGAACTGTTAAAATGCTTCGTCGCGATCTTCCTTCAAAATTGTGGTTCGGGAGGATTTTGGCCGAAGCGCATTCTTACCTTCAAAAATGCTTTGACTGCTTCCACTTCGGGGGAAAGTACTTCGCACGAAGGTTTGCCGAAGCAGATGCTTCGCAACGACTTTCAAAGAAGTAGAAATGGTTCGCTGGTGGGAGGCCCGAAGTGGGTGCTTCGACGGTTTTTCGGCGAAGTGTTTTCAACGTTGCGCTCCTTCAAATCCCGCTTCGCAAGTTTCTTGCCCGAAGTAGCCTTTTGAAGTGCTTCGGGCCCGAAGTAGTTTTCATTCTTCTTCCTTTGCATTTTGCTTCAGCAACACCGCTTCGCAAAACTTTCGCCCGAAGTAACTGTTTGAGGGACTTCGGGCCCGAAGTAGTTTTCTTGCCTTAGCCAATTCGGACCGCGATTTTCCTTCGACGAAGCTATTCTTTTGAAATGCCGCTTGAATGCCGCTTCGCAAAACTTTTTCCCGAAGTAGCTGCTGGAAATGCTTCGGGTGCGAAGCTCTTTTTTATGCCTTCTTTGAATTCCTTCTTCGGCAATGCCGCTTCGCAAGGTTTTCGCTCGAAGTAGTTGTTTGAGGGACTTCGGGCCCGAAGTAGTTTTCATCCTTAGCGATTTCTTTCGGCGAAGCTATCTTCCTTAGCTTGTTCGGCAACGAAGCTCTTTCTTCTTCATTTTATGTACAAGGGGGTGGTAGGGAAAGCCAAAATTGCTGCAATGCTTGAAAATGTTGTTTCTAAAAAAAGCAAGGGAACAAATTCATGAAATTAAAAGAAATACTTTACAAAAAATTCAATTTTTCTACCCCATTGTGCAATGTGACAAAATTGTCAACAGGAACAATGTAAAGATTAAAGGAAAAGGGCTTCATAATATTTTTAATATTATGTGGAAGCATAAGTTAAAAGGTTTTTCATAAAAACCCAAGGAAGCTTATTGCAAAGCTAAAGGAAGGTTTAATATTTATTCCATAAAATATTTAAATTCAAATTGAATTTAAATTTTATAAATAAATATTATTTATACAAAGTTGTTCAATGAGAGATGGCCTTAATAAAACCAAAGGGTTTTAAAGAATTAATTTATAAAATTTAAATTTAAATGAATTTAAATAATTTATAAATTTATAAGGTTAAAGGAAAATAAAAAGCGTCGACATCTAAAACATTAGAAGGTAATTCGAGCACCGACGTATATGCATGAGGAGGAAATTAATATATAAACCTATGCCTTAGAGGCATTAACATTCACCCTTTTGCTCAATCGATTAATGCATGCAATTGTGTTGAGATATTGTACGGAAAAAAGAGAAGCAATTTTTGTTTTTTATAACCAGTGAATAATGTTTAAGGGGAACAATGCCAAATTTCCAAGTGCCAACTAGGCAGCGTGGCCTAGTGGCAAGAGGACAACGGTTAGATTTTTTGGGTGCTAGGTGACCTGCGTTTGAAATGTTGTGGAAGTATTTTTGGTGGTTGTTTTTGTGTTGGAAGTGCCAAAGGAAAGGCACACATTTTTTCTAGGCAAGGCAGGGAGCCTTTTGGAGCACGTGGTGCTCTTTACTCCCCAAGCGAGTGCCTAGCTCGCATGGCGGTTGGAGCCACGACTAGGGTGTTGGTTGAGGGTGTGTCTTGAGTTCGAATCCCTCCAAGGAAAAGGTAATAAATTTTGATTAATATTTTATATTACCTAAAGTTTGACATGAGGTCTTAGGCAGATAAAAGGGTTGCTTAAAAGTTTTTTAATTTGATTATTACTTTTTGGTAAACTGGAGGAATAAGGAGTTAGCTTTATTTTGAAATAAAGTGTTTGTGTCACATTGATTTTTTGAAGTTTTAAAAGGATAAAAGGGACTTATTGCATATAGTTATTTTGAGAAAGGAGATTGCATTAATATTATTCTTGTCATTGAATATTATTTTCATTGGGATATTATAAGGTGTATTTGGTGAATTATTCATGTAAATATTGATGAATATTTTCTTAAAGATGGAGTGATAAGGTGTATGTGTGGTTTGATATTTAAATTGTATTTTTGATGGAGTTTATCATCTTATAACTTCTTTGAGCTTGGCACGGAATTAATTTTGGTTGTGGCATATTTATGAGATTCCTTCACCATCAAGAAAAAGGTATAAGCACATTCTTCCATAGTTGAGTTGATTGATTGGTTTTCTAAAAAATAAGTTTGGATTGAAAATGACTTGATTAGGGTTTTCTATTGAGTGTGTTTGATTTAATGCTTCATGGTTTTCTGGAATAAAAAGTTGTTATTAAAATCGTATTTTATAAGCATTGTTGTTAAGCATTGTTGGAAACATTTTGAGTGAAGGATCATATGCTTGGACTAGGGTTGTAAGCAAGGCTTGTATCATTGAGATATTGGTTGAGTATATTTGGTTGAGCCGATTCAAGTGGGTGTGTGAAGTGATTCTTCAAGTTCCATAAAACAAACTATTTTATATTTTTAATTGATTTGAGAAAGTGATTGAGTATTGAGTTGAAGCATATTGAGTCTCTAACAATTCTCTATATGTTTTCAAAAGAGTGATTGAAATTGATTGAGCATTGTGATGAGTATAGATCATATTGAGTCTCTAACAATTCTCTTTATGTTTCTATGAGATTTGGACAAGTTTTAGTGTGGACTTGTTGAGCAGATTTGAGGTAAGTCTTGAGAAAACTTGTGGATAGATTTGAGTAAGATTTTGTGAAAGCTTACAATACATATTGAGAGCATATTTGGATAAGTTCTTGAGGACTTATTAACCAAATTTAGATAATTTCTTGAGATAACTTATTGAGTAGATTGAACAAGTTCTAGAGAGGACTTGTGGATAGAGTTTGGTGTAGATTTGAGGATAGGTTTGTAATATATCAAAGATAGAGATTGATCAGAGTTGTACTAGACTGAATGACTATGTTTAGTGTATATTTGAGATAGCTCTTTGGAGGTGACAGAGTACAGAGGACAGTAGTCTCCAGTGGATAGAGATCCATTAGCCAGGGAAGTGAGGATAGGTCTTCTGAGTGAGGGCAAGATTCTTCAGTGGAGAGAGATCCACAAGCTAGTGTAGTGGAGGCAGTAGTCTTCTAAAGGATCACTAGCCAGAGAAAATGAGGAGTTCTCATATGGATAGATATCCATGAACTTGATTTAGGGGATTGGTATCTCCTTTGGACAGAGGTCCATAAACATTTTAGGGAAAGGATTCCCAAGAGAATTTATTTGAGAAAAAATTATAAGAAATATTTTCTCCGTGAAGTAGCCCGCATTGGGTGAACCACGTAAAATCATGTCTCTCATGTGTGTGATGATTTGTGTGATTTTTAATACTTTAATATTGCTTATGCTATTATTTGATTAAAAAGTAAAAAAAATTATTTTATATTGTTCACCCTCCTCTCAGTATAAGCACATGCTCTTCAATTGGTATCAAAGCGGGTCTCTTCATGAAAATACTAACAGCTTGGAGGAGGATCCATCAGTAGCACACATTATTTTAGAAAATAAATAAGAGACTATGTTTGACATAAAATATAAATTCTTTGCTACTCTCAGAAAATTTGAAATACTTAGAGAGAAGAATTCAAGCTTGAAGGAACAAGTTCAAGAATATGAAGAAGTAAGTATGGAACTTATACAAAATCTCATAGAACTCAAGATTAGGGTGGAAGAAGGAAACAAAATTAAGTAGGACATGAAAAGACTATTGAGATCCAGGGAAACAAAATTTGAAATATTGGAAGCATAAATTTTCCACCTAAGGAATGAATTTGAAAGGACCAAGGTACTACAAGATGTAGAATATGAGAAACAAAAAAAGGAATCAAGTATTCAAAAAGCAGAAACCTCAAACAAGGATAAGAAATAAAAGGATAATAGAAAGGAAGAAAGCAAAGGAGAACCCTAGATAATAGTTAATCACAAGAGAAACATTACTTCACCACAAACTTCAAGACATCCAAACAGGTTACATAATTTCTTCCATGGTCATTGCTTTTCTTGTAATAAATATGGTCATAGATTTGTACACTGTATTCATCATACAAGAAACAATTTCAATAGAAATTTCAATTCCTTTGCACCTATTATGGATGATGATATTATATGTTACAAATGCAATAATTTTGGGCACAAGGCTACATGGTGTAAAATGATACCTCCTGAGTCTAGAAAATCAATTTCAACAACTAGGAAATATGAAAGGAATAATGTTAAGGCTAGGTCAATGTTAGTTCAAACCGCCCTTCATGCTCAGGATAAAGAGGAACAATGGTATCTTGATAGTGGTTGCTCTAGTCACATGACAGGAGACAAAGATAAATTCATTGTACTAAAAGAAACCAATAGAGGATCAGTAAGTTTTGGTGATAATGGATTAGCAAGGATTGGTGGAAGAGGAACTCTAAGTTTAGATAATGGGAAAACAAAAATAGAAAATGTGTTGTATGTTAAAGGGTTAAAACACAATCTATTAAGTATAATTCAACTTTGTGATCAATGATACATGGTTAATTTCCATCTAGATAGGTGTGAGATAAGAAAATCAGAAACTGGAAAAATCATTGCCAATGTAAGAAGAACCCCAAACAACTTATACATGCTCAATGATATCAAGGTAGAAAAGGGATTTCTATAACAAGAAGATGAAATTTGGTTGTGGCATAGAATATTGGGTCACTTGAATTTTGACAATATAGTCAACATAAGTAATGAATATGCGGTCAGAGATTTACCCAAAATAAGAAGACCTCAAAGCACAATTTGTGCACCCTGTCAACATGGAAAGCAAACTAGGACAACATTTAAGTCAAAGGGATACATGTCATTTGAGCCATTAATTTTAATACATACTGATCTGTGTGGTCCTACTATAACACAAAGTATTCAAGGTGATAGCTACTTTATACAGTTTATATATGATTATTCCAGAAAGGTCTGGGTAGCCTTCCTAAAATAGAAGTTAGAGGCTTTTGAAAAATTCAAAGCATTTAAGGACCGGTGGAAAATGAAACTGGAAAAAGGATTAAGTGTATGAGATCTGATAGAGGAGGAGAATTTACTTCAAATGAATTTGTAGAGTTTTGTGAACAACATGGAATCAAAAGAGAGTATTCAACAACAATAACTCCTCAACAAAATGGAGTAGTTGAAATAAAAATAGAACTATTGAGAATATGGCTAGAGATATGCTAAATGAGTATAAGCTCTCAGATGGATTTTGGAAAGAAGAATTCAACACAGTAGTATACATAATCACCAAGGCTCAAATGATGGTAAACCATCACAAGACTCCATATGAGCTTTGGAAGCAAGTGTTACATAAGACGGGTAGATCAAAACTTAGGGAAGTTTGATCCAAGATGTGATGAGGGAATTTTTCTTGGTTATTCCTCAAAAATTAAAGCCTATATATGCTTCAACAAGAGAACACATACTATGGTGGAAAGCATAAATTTAACAATTGATGAGAAGATAGATTCAAGAGAACTAGTTCAACAAATTGTGTATCATGAAGATGGATATTGTCAAGAATAGTTCTATGCATAATAAGATAAATAAGAAGAAGAGACACAAAGACTTCTTCCCAAAACCCATACAGGTATGTACTGAAGCATCATCCTAAAGAGCAAATCATTGGGAATCCAAATGAAATATAGACAAGGAGAAGGATAATAACACCATCTCAAAAATCCTTCCCCCTGGAATAGGCTGATCGCTCAATCCTTAAATATTACTTTGGGCAAGAAACCTATGTCTTCCAAGGTCAATATCAGATCAGATGTCAAGTGGAAACCGCCCTCGGTTGGTTGGTTCAAGCTCAACTTCGATGGGGCTTCTAAAGGTAACCCTGGCAAAGCAGGGGCTGGAGGAGATATGAGATATAATCAAGGCTTGCTAGTGATGGCCTTTTCTAAATAGCTGGGAACAAAGACTAACAATGAGGCAGAAGCAAGAGCGTTATGGAGGGGTCTTCAGTTGGCTTAGTAGATTGAAGGTAATCTAATTATCGAAGGTGATTCGATGCAAGTCATGAACCTTCTCAGCAATGGGAAAAATCCTCCATGGTGGATTAAGACCGTCATCAAAGAGGCTAGGACTCTCTACCAGGCCAGGAATGATCGGAAGGCCCAGCACGTGTTTAGGGAAGCAAATAAAACAGCTGATATCTTGGCCAATATAGGGGTGGAAGCCATTGGGCTGGTCACTTGGGAACATGGGGTCCCAAGTGATGTGGAAAAAATTATTCAAACTGATCACCAATGATGATGAACCTGTGGGGATCGAAAAAAGGAAGATGAGTTTTATTTTTGTTTTGTCGGTATTGCTTCGGTCTTTCTGGTGATGGCTTTAGTTTTCTTTGCAATGGGGTAAGGATCTAGGTGGCATGGTGGCCTCATGTGATGGGATTAGGGGCAAATGCAGCGGCCAAGGACCGATGTCATGATTTCGTGACATGTCGTTGGTTAAGGAAAATTAAAATACAGCAAGAAAGGAAAAGTGTCGCGATATCGCAACATGTCAAGCAAGAAAGAAAAAGGGTCATGATATCGTGACATGTTGAGCAAGAAGGAAAAAGGGTCACGATTTCATGACATGTTGAACAAAAAATAAAAAGTGTCGTGATTTCGTGACATGTAGAGCAAGAAAGGAAAAGTGTCGCGATATCACGACATGTTGAGCAAGAAAGAAAGGGTGGCGCGATCTCGCGACATGGTGAGCAAGAAGGAAAAAGTGTCATTTTCTGGTGACATGTTGAGCATGAAAGAAAAAGTGTCGCAATATCGTGACATGTCACATTTTTGCGACCAAAAGAGAAGAGAAAGAGCAAGAGGGAAAAAGTGTCGCGATATCGTGACATGTCGCATTTTTGTGACCAAAAAAAAAGAGAAAGAATAAGAAGGAAAAGTGTCGCGATATCGCGACATGTCGCACTTTCGTGACCAAATGAGAAGAGAAAGAGTAGGAAGGAAAAAGTGTCACAATATTGTGACATGTCGCAGTGTCACGACCAAAAGAGAAGAGAAAGAGTTAGGAGGCGAAAGTGTCGTGACATCGTGACATGTTGGATTCTCGTAGGCAAAATCCAAGAAAAGGAGCAAGGAGGAGAAAGTGTCACGATATCACGACATGTTGCATTTTCGGGTCCAAAAGCAACAATTGAGGTCAAAGAGGTGGAAGTGTCACGATTTTGCAACATGTCGCATTCTCGTGACCTAAACAGAAGAGAAAGAGTAAGAAGGAAAAGTGTCACGATATCGCGACATGTCACTTTGTCGTGATCAAATGAAAAGAGAAAGAATAGAAAGTAAAAAGTGTCGCGATATCGTGACAAGTCACATTTTCGTGACCAAAAGAGAAGAGAAAGAGTAAGGAGGTGAAAGTGTCGCGATATTGTGACATGTTGTATTTTCACGAGCAAAAGTCAAGAAAAGGAGCAAGGAGGCGAAAGTGTCATGATTTTGCGACATGCTAGCTTTTCATGTCCAAAAGCAACAAAAGAGGTCAAAGAGTCAGAAGTGTCACAATTTCGTGACATGTCGCATTTTTGTGACCAAAACAGAAGGGTAAGAGCAAGAAGGAAAAGTGTCACGATTTCACGACATGTCGCATTTTCATGACCAAAAGAGAAGAGAAAGAGTAGGAAGGAAAAAGTGTCACGATATCGCGACATGTCGCATTTTCATGACCAAAAGAGAAGAGAAAGAGTAAGGAGGCAAAAGTGTCGTGATTTTGCGATATGTTGGATTCTCGCGGGCAAAAGCCAAGAAAAGGAGCAAGGAGGAGAAAGTGTCATGATTTCGTCACATGTTGCTTTTTCGTGTCCAAAAGCACAAAAAGAGGTCAAAGAGGCAGAAGTGTCATGATTTCGTGACATGTTGCATTCTCGCGACCTAAACAGAAGAGAAAGAGTGAGAAGGAAAAGTGTCGTGATATTGTGACATGTCGTATTTTCGTGACCAAAAGAGAAGAGAAAGCGTCGGAAGGAAAAAGTGTCACAATATCGTGACATGTCGCTTTTTCGTGACTAAAAGAGAAGAGACAGAGTAAGGAGGCGAAAGTGTCGCGATATCGCAACATGTTGGATTTTCACGGGCAAAAGCCAAGAAAAGGAGCAAGGAGCTGAAAGTGTCGCGATATCGCAACATGTTGGCTTTTCGTGTCCAAAAGCAACAAAAGAGGTTAAAGAGGCAAAAGTGTCACGATTTCGTGACATGTCGCATTTTCGCGACGAAAACAGAAGAGAAAGAGTAAGAAGGAAAAGTGTTGTGATATCGTGACATGTCACTTTTTCACGACCAAAAGAGAAGAGAAAGAGGAAGAAGGAAAAAGTGTCACGATATCGCGACATGTCGCATTTTCACGACCAAAAGAAAAGAGAAAGTGTGAGGAGGTGAAAGTGTCGCAATTTAGTGGCATGTTGGTTTTTCACGGGAAAATGCCAAGAAAAGGAGCAAGGAGGCTGGAAGCAGAAAGAGTGCAATATGGGTGACGAATGTCGTGATTTCACGACATGGTTCATTTTTGATACTTGTCGCTTTTTCGCAACTTTTAGTGGCAAAGGAGTAGAACATTGGTATAATGTCACGATTTCATGACATGTCTCTTTTCACGACATGTCACCGTTTCGTGAATCTTCAAATAAAATGAAGGATAAGTCTTAAGGACGTCACGATTTCACGATAGGTCGCATCTTCGAGGCTGGGGAAGCAACAACGCGATGCGGTGGGCCACTACCTATTTTCTTAGGTGTTGGTAAATGTGTGTAAGGGGTGGTGCTCCTTCTTGGCAGTGAAGGACAGACTGTCCCTATTGAGTGGTGCTCCTTCTTGGAAGTGAAGGACAGACTATCCCTATTGAGTCTTGATCTGTAACAACATAGTGCTAATTTTGTAAAAGGTTTTGGGTCAACCTGGAAAACCTACATGTAATGAAATTGTACCTTAATTACCAAAAAAAAAAAAACACCATCTCAACAAGTAAATTTCTCTTTGCTATCTAATATTGAGCCAAAAGACTTTTCTCAAGTGAGGATAAGTTTAGGATTAAGGCAATGGATGAGGAATTATATTAGATAGAAAAAAGAAAGACTTGGGAACTTGTTCCATGACCAAAGGTCAAAAATGTGATCGAAAAAAAATGGGTATTCAGAAACAAGTTAAATTAAGATGGACAAGTGGTCAGGAATAAAGCAAGGTTAGTATGCAAAGGTTATGCACATATAGAGGGAATTGACTTTGATGAGACATTTGCTCCAGTTGCATAGATTGAAGCCATAAGAATTTTTTTAGCCTTCTCAAGTTTCAAAAACTTCAAGGTATATCATATGGATGTTAAGTCAACATTTCTAAATGGTGTTCTGGAAGAATAATTCTATATTGAACAACTAGAAGGATCCATATTAGTAGATAAACTAGATTATGTTTGTAGATTGAAAAATGCATTGTATGGTCTAAAGCAGGCTCTGAGAGCATGGTACTTAATATTGGATAAGTATCTTTAGGAATAGGGATTCAAAAAATGGGTAGCATACAACAATTTATAGATCAAAAATGAAGGGGATGATCTATTAATTATGGTTGTTTATGTTGATGACATCATTTTGGGGGGAAACAATGATAAGATGTGTAAAGAATATGCTAAGAACATGCAAAATGAATTTGAGATGTCTATGCTTGGTGAATTATCCTTCTTTCTTGGACTTCACATTTCATAATCAGAGAAAGGGGTATTTCTTTCACAAGCCAAGTATATAAAAGAAATGTTAAAGAAATTTAGGTTAGAGGATTGTAAACCGATAAGTACCCCCATGGTCACAGGATGCAAGTTGAGTAAGGATGATGAATCTCCAGAGGCAGATCAGATATTATACAAATCTAGGATTGGTAGCTTATTGTATGTTACAGCTACAAGACCAGACATAGTACAGTTGGTGGTATTAGTGGTAAGGTTTCAAGCAACACCTAAGGAAATACATGTGGCAGCAGTAAAAAGAATTTTCAGGTATCTAAAATGGACTATGGATTTTGGGCTTTGGTATCCCAAAAGTGATAGTTTCACACCGACAACATATACGGATGTAGGTTGGGCTGACAACATTGATGACAAAAAAAACACAAGTAGAGGAGCATTCTTTCTTGGAGACTATTTAGTCTCTTGGCTCAGTAAGAAGCAGGTTTCAGTATCCTTATGTATAGCAGAAGTAGAATACATTGCAACAGTAGCTAGTTGTACATAGGTGTTATGGATGAAGAGAACTCTAGAAGACTTCAAGATAAAGCATGATCATCCTATTCCCATACTATGTGATAATACAAGTGTTATAAGTATCTCAAAAAATCTAGTGATGCACTCGAGGATAAAGCACATTTTGATTAAGTACCACTTTTTGATAGAATAGGTGACATATCAACAAGTCAGGTTGGAATATATTACTACAAAGGGACACATAGCAGATATTTTCACCAAGCCACTTTCAAAGGAAACCTTTGAGTATCTTCGAGGAAAACTGGAAGTAAGACTCCCACCCCAGAATTAACCATCTCAAGAGGAGGTGGAGGATGGGCTAAGCTAAGAGGCTCATTCTTAGGCCCAAACCCCAAAGGTGACCCTTTGCCATTGATTTCAGAGGGAGAGAGATTTGGTATTTGAGTAAAAAGGAGATAGTATTGAGCCATGGGGAGCAATGTCCGAGGGGAGCAGAATAAAGGAAAAATCAAGTTTTTGGTAAAAATAATTTGGGTTGCCATCAATGACAAAGGGGGAAATTTTTGGATATTTTGAGTCATTAAGTCAAAGTTGTCATTGATGTCAAGGAATGAATTCATCATTGATGTCAAGGAATATGTCAAGGAATAATGCAAAGGTTAAAGGAAAAAGGGCTTCATAATATTTTTTATATTATGTGGAAGCATAATTTAAAAGGTTTTTCATAAAAACCCAAGGAAGCTTATTGTAAAGCTAAAGGAAGGTTTAATATTTATTTCATAAAATATTTAAATTCGAATTGAATTTAAATTTTATAAATAAATATTATTTATACAAAGTTTTTCAATGAGAGATGGCCTTAATAAAACCAAAGGGTTTTAAAGAATTAATTTATAAAATTTAAATCCAAATTCAAATTAATTTAAATAATTTATAAATTAATAAGGTTAAAGGAAAATAAAAAGCATCGACATCTAAAAATTTAGAAGGTAATTCGAGCACCGACGTATATGCATGAGGAGGAAATCAATATATAAACCTATGCCTTAGAGGCATTAACATTTATCATTTTTCTCAATCGATTAATGCATGTAATTGTGTTGAGATCTTGTGCGGAAAAAGAGAAGTAATTTTTATGTTTTAGCACCAACGAATAAGGTTTAAAGGGAACAACACCAAATTTCCAAGCGCCAATTGGGCAGCGTGGCCTAGTGGCAAGAGGACAGTGGTTAGAGTGTTTGGGCACTAGGTGACCTGCATTTGAATTGCAGTGACAACTTTTTTGGTGGTTGTGTTTGTGTTGGAAGCACCAAAGGAAAGGTGCACATTTTTGCTAGGCAATGCAGGGAGCCTTTTGGAGCATGTGGTGCTCTTTACTCCCCAAGCGAGTGCCTAGCTCATGCAGTGGTTAGAGCCATGGCTAAGGCGTTGGTTGAGGGTGTGTTGTGAGTTTGAATCCCTCCAAGTCAAAGGTAATAATTTTTATTAATATTTTATATTGCCTAAAGTTTGACATGAGGTCTTAGTGAGATAAAAGGGTTTCTTAAAAAAATTTAATTCGATTATTACTTTTTGGTAAACTGGAGGAATAAGGAATTAGCTTTATTTTTAAATAAAGTGTTTATGTCACATTGATTTGTTGAAGTTTTAAAAGGATAAAAGGGACTTCTTGCATATAGTTATTTTGAGAAAGGATATTTCGTTAATATTATTCTTTTCATTGAATATTATTTTCATTGGGAGATTATAAGGTGTATTTGGTGAATTATTCTTGTAAATGTTGATGAATGTTTTCTTAAATATGGAGTGATAAGGTGTATGTGTGTTTTGATATTTACATTGTATTTTTAAGGGAGTTTATCATCTTATAACTTCTTTGAGCTTGGCAAGGAAGTGTTTTTGGTTGTGGCAGATTTATGAGATTCCTTCACCATCAAGAAAAAGGTATGAGCACATTCTTCCATAGTTGAGTTGATTGATTGGTTTTCTAGAAAATAAGTTTGGAGTGAAAAGGACTTGATTAGGATTTCCTATTGAGTGTGTTTGAGTTAATGCTTCAAGGTTTTATTGAATAAAGAGTTGTTATTAAAACCCTATTTTATAAGCATTTTTGTTAAGTATTTTTGGAAACATTTTGAGTGAAGGATCATATGCTTAGACTAGGGTTGTAAGCAAGGCTTTTATCATTGAGAGATTGGTTGAGTAGAGTTTGTTCAGCAAATTCAAGTGGGTGTGTGAAGTGATTGTTCAAGTTCCATAAAACAAACTATTTTATATTTTGAATTGATTTGAGAAAGTGATTGAGTATTGAGTTGAAGCATATTGAGTCTCTAAAAATTCTTTGTATGTTTTCAAAAGAGTGATTGAAAGTGATTGAGCATTGTGATGAGTATAGATCATATTGAGTCTCTAACAATTCTCTTTATGTTTCTATGATATTTGGACAAGTTCTAGTGTGGACTTGTTGAGCAGATTTGAGGTAAGTCTTGAGAAGACTTGTGGACAAATTTGAGTAAGCTTTTGTGAAAGCTTACAATATAGATTGAGAGTAGATTTGGATAAGTTCTTGAGAGGACTTATTGAGCATATTTAGATAAGTTCTTGAGAGAACTTATTGAGCATATTGGACAAGTTCTAGAGAGGACTTGTGGATAGATTTTGGTGCATATTTGAGGACAGGTTTGTGCCAAATAAGAGACAGAGATTGAGCAGAGTTGTACTAGAATGAATGACTATGTTTATTGTAGATTTGAGACAAATATTTGGAGGTGATATAGTATAGAGGATAGTAGTCTCCAGTGGATAGAGATACATTAGCCAGGGTAGTAAGGATAGGTCTTCTGAGTGAGGACAAGAATCTTCAGTAGAGATATATCCACAAGCCATTGTAGTGGAGGCAAGTGTCTTCTAGAGGATCACCAACCAAAGAAAATGAGGAGTTTTCCTATGGATAGAGATCCATGAACTTTATTTAGGGGATTGGTGTCTCCTTTGGATAGAGGTCCATAAATATTTTAGGGAAAGGATTCCCAAGAGAATTTATTTGAGAAATATTTATAAGAAATATTTTCTCCGTGGAGTAGCCCGCATTGGGTGAACCATGTAAAATAATGTCTCTCATTTATGTGATGCTTTGTGTGATGTTTACTACTTTAATATTATTGATGCTATTATTTGGATTAAAAAGCAAAAAGTTTTATTGTATACAGTTCACCCCCCCTCTTAGTATAAGCACATGTTCTTCAAGACTAATGTCCTCTTCTCTATCACCTCCAAATATTTCTCTCAACTTTGTCTCAAATTAGTACTAAACATAGTCCTTCGGTCTAGCACAAATCTACTCAATATCTATCCTCAAATATGCACTAAACATAGTCCTTCGATCTAGCACAAATATGCTCAATATTTGTCCTCAAATCTACACTAAACATAGTCCTTCATTCTAGCACAAATTTGCTCAATCTCTATCCTTAGATCTATAGTAAACATAGTCCTTTGGTCTAGCACAAATCTACTCAATCTCTATCCTTAAATCTACACTAAACATAGTCCTTCAGTCTATCACAAATCCTCTCAATATTTGTCCTCAAATTTATCCTCAAGCCTTAACACAAGGCTTGATCCAATCACAAATCAACTCTTATAGATTTTTCCCAAACCTTAACTCAAGGTTTGAACAAACAAATCAATCAATTCTACTCTCAAGTCTTCTCTAAGACTTACCTCAAATTTGCTCAACAAGTCCTCACTAGAACTTGTCCAATCTGTGCAACAAGTCTTCACCAAGACTTACCTCAACTCTACTCAACAAGTCCTCACTAGAACTTGTCCAATATGCTCAATAAGTCTTCATCAAGACTTACCTCAAATATGCATTGTAAGCTTCCACAAAAGCTTACTCAACTCAATCCTTAAGTCCACTCTAGGACTTACTCAAATCTGTCCACTAGCTTTCACAAAAGCTTTATACAACTCAAATCAATCTCTCATAGAAAACCTCTTCAATCACACAAACAAGATTCACACAGAATCTTGTTTAATCTCATAGAAACATATATGTAATGGTTAGAGATTCAATATGCTTCACACTCACAACAATGATCAATCATATTCAATCTCTCTTACTTTACCACAAAAACATATGGAGAATGGTTAGAGACTCAATATGTTTCACACTAAATCACTTTCAATATTTCCCAAATTAGTAAGGAACAATTTGCTTCATAGATCTTGAACTATCACTCCAACACTTCCAATCAACTAAGCCCAATCAACTCCACTCAACCAATCACTCAATGAAATATTAGTCAACAATGATTATCAAACAAACCTCACATAACAATGATACTCAAGATCTTTCACAAACCCTAGTTCAAGAAAATTATCAACTTGACATAAAAATGATACTCATGCTCTTTCACAAACCCTAGATCAAGCATATGAAAGCTTAATTCAATATTTCCAACAATGCTTATCAAATAAGATTTCTAGTATTAACTTTCATTCCAGAAAATAAAACTCAACAATGTTTATAAAACAATCATTTTCACTCCAACTTAGAATTCACAACATCCAACAATATTTCACTCACAATGAAGATATGCCCTTACCTTTTTTTTGAAGAAAATTTGATTCTCAAAACTTGTCTCAATTACACTCACTCTTTTTGCCAATCTCAAGGGTTAGATAGAAAAAATATGTTCTTAATATTTTCTTTCAAAAATATTTCACCAAGTCAAAATATCAAAAATCAACTATACCTTATTTCTCCTTTCAAATAAATTTTTATAATATAACTTTATTTCAACAAAAACATATAACATCCTTGGCACACCTTATTACTCCTTTTATCCACTTAAAAATCAAACACCCAAATTAAAACTTTGCATACCCTTTTATCTCCCTTTATAACTTATAAACCCTTTTAACTATGCAAATTTTAATAACATAAACCTTTAGGAAATTAAAAATTTAATTTCCACCTTTATGCATTTCATGTGCAATATCAAACCTTAGCAAATGAGCACATACCTTATACTTACAAAAAAAATAAGCTCGAAAGGTTTCAACCTCACGATCCTGTTCTCCCAAGCACCTTTATACAGCGTGCACCCACCAAGTGGGCTGCATGCCCACATGAAAAAAACAAGGCTCACGCCTCCCTCTTAAGCTTCCTCTGATAGCAAAACTAAAAACAAAAACCAACTCTACCTTACCTAAAATTCTGTTGTACAGATTCGAACCCATGACCTATCACCTGTGAGTGACCTAGCGCTGCCCTCGCTGCCAACTATGCTACCAGCACTTCTATGTTTGAGAAGTGTGCCCCACTGAAACTTTGTTGGACATTTTAAGTTAATGGAGTTGCCATTGTGTTAGCGTAACTATGTTATTCCATTATTGGCTATGTAGTTATATTGTTGTAACCAAGCCTATTTGACACCTAGGTGGTTCCATAACCTACAGGCTAATCTAAGGCTGGCTATGTATTATTTAAACAATTCAATACAATGGCTTATTGTTTGATTGCTCACATGGTATCAGAGCTCACATTGTTTTTGGGCACGCTACTGTGATTTTGGGCTCATTAATCTGAGTTTCATCGAACTTAGCACGTAACCCGAGGCAGGGCTAGACTTGCATCTTGGGTACGTTTCTCAAAATAGGACCCTCGGGCATAGATCCTGAGGGACGCGACTCAATGGAGGTAGACACGACTGTGACCTATCGACTGATGACTAGGCCGGACAGACCAACTCGACGATAGCAGATGGAGGTGGACACGACTAGATGCAGCGTGGACTCTAAAATTTTAGATGCAACAAAGGCGCGATGACAATTCACATCAGGTAGATGGTACTCTCTATCGATAGCTGATTAGGAGTCTCATATATCTGACTAATACTAGGCCAGATATCATATTTATTGTCAATTATCTTTCGAGTTTCATGTAGGAACCTAAGACTACTCACTCGAAAGTAGCATAACATGTTCTTCACTATGTTCGTGGTACAATGGAATATGACCTAGAATACAAGAGGAATGCTAAATTCTTATTGCAAGGATACATAGACTCTAACTATGCTGCATCATATGATGATCATAAGTCAACTTCAGGATATATATTTCATCTTGGATCCGGTCCTGTCTCTTGGCACAACAAGAAGCAACAGGTGGTTGCTATCTCATCTACAAAGACAGAGTATCACGCCGCTCGTGAAACTGTGTGCGAAGTGATATGATTGCATAGCATTCTGACAAGTATGGGTCATCCATCAAAATCTCCAATTCATTTGTTCCATGACAATGAGGGTGTTTTGAACCTTGTTAAGAATCTAGTACACCATAAGAAAACCAAGCACATTGACACACAATGTCACTTCATTTGAGACGAAGTTCCAAGGCATCGAATTCAGCTTCAGTACATCTCCACCGATGCTCAAGTTGCAAAATTTTTCACTAAGGTATTTGCACATGTCAAATTTGAATTGTTTTGTCAACTCTCTATGTATTGCAAAATGATGTAATCAGGGGGGATGTTAGTATAGCTAGTAGTTATCCTATTACCCAAATAATGTAATAAGGGGGGATGTTAGTGTAACTATGTTATTCCATTATTGGCTATGTTGTTATATTGTTGTAACCAAGCCTATTTGACGCCTAGGTGGTTCCGTAACCTACGGGCTAATCTAAGGTTGGCTATGTATTATTTAATCAATTCAATACAATGGCTTATTGTTCGATTGCTCACACATTGATGTCAAGGCATGAAGTTGCCATTGATGCCGAGAAGTGAACCACCGATGATGTCAAAAGGTCAAAATAAGCAATGTTAGAGGTTGATGAAAAATGGCTTCATAATATTATTTTTAATATTATGTGAAGCAAAACAAAGGTTTTTATTAAAACCATGGTGGTCAAAATAAAAGGTTTTTATTAAAACCATGGTGGACAAAATAAAGGTTTTTATTAAAACCATAGTGGGCAAATAAAAGGTTTTATTAAAAACCATAATGGGCAAAAATAAAAGGTTTTGATTAAAACCTAAGAAGGCTTTTTATAAAGCTAAGAGATTTAAATATTAATTTATAAAATTTAAATTCTAAATAATTTAAATGATTTATAAATTAAAATATTTAAGTGCAAAAATCCTTAGCACCGACTTCCATAAACTCACCTCCACAGATGTACATGGAACGATGGCACAAGGTATTTATACCTTAGCCAAAGCATTGGAAAATTCATTTGAAACATCCTCCACAATATTCGGTGCAAGACTCATGCAAATTCTGTTTGGAGAAGCACCTTCAAAGCGCTACATGGATCAAGGATATGTGGTGGAGAAAGGAGCCAAAAGGTTCTAAAGGGTAGCGAAGGCATAAGGTGTATATTGCAGCTTAGTGGAGCAAGGTGAGCACTTGGCTCACATGGCATGGAAGTTGTGGCCAAGGCACTGCAATGGGAGTGGTGCAGGTTCGAATCCCACAATTCATGGAGAGGGAAAAAAAAGGTTTTTATAATTTTATTTTTAATTATTGCTTTTGCCAAATTTGTGTGGAGGGATGAGGTGTAAATAAATTATTTTATTTACCTAAGTGGTAAATAGTGAATGTTTCTAAGGTAATATTGTTTGTACCTTAGGAAAGATAAATTGATTTATTGTATTTAGTAATAAAATGAATTATTTAATTTAAATGCAATATTGAGAAAGGAGTTATAAGTAGAAGTTGTGTTATATTTTAAAGGGGGTTTTTGATGAAATTTTTGATGTTGAAATTTATTGTTGAGATGGAGCAATAAGGTGTATTTGGATTTTAATTTATCTTTGTGATTAAGGTAAATTGTGAAAAGTGTTAGGGTGATAATTCTTATCATCTAACCCTTGTACTTGGCAAATAAAGTGGTGATATTTGAGACAGGTGTTGAAGATCATTCTCCATAAAAGAAAAAGGTATGGGCATATTATTCCTTGGTTGAGTTGATTGATTGGTTTTCTGGAAAAGAAATTTGGAGTGAAAAGGACTTTATTAGGTTTCCTTACTAAGTTGTTGAGCTATATGCGAAGATTGTTTTATAGGTATTGTTGAGTGTGTTTTGAATTAATGGTTCAAGGTTTTTTGGAATGAAGAGTTTTTGATTAAACCTTGTTTGATAAGCATTGTTTTTGAAGCCATTGATTGAATGAATAAAGTGAAGTAGGGTTTGAAAAGAACATGAGTATCATTGTTATGTGACGTTGGTTTATAAGCATTGTTGTTGAAGCCATTGATTGAGTGAAGAACTTTACTAGGGTTTGGAAAGAATATGAGTATCATTGTTATGTGAGATTGGTTGATAAGCATTGTTGGAAATATTTTGAGTGAGTGTTCATATGCTTGGACTAGGATTTGTAAGCAAGGATTATTTCATTGAGTGATTGGTTGAATAGAGTTGGTTGAGCCTAGTCAAGTGGATGTGTGAAGTTATAGCTCAAGTTCTATGAAAAAAATTATTCTATATTTTATATTGATTTGAAAAAGAGGTTGAGTGTTGATGAGTGTGAAACATATTGAGTCTAAAAATTCTCTATATGTTTCTATGATAAAAGAGAGATTGGAAGTGATTAAGAGTTTGTGAATGTGAAGTGTATTGATTCTCTAATAATTCTTTGTATGTTTCAAAAGAGTGATTGAAAGTGATTGATCATTGAGGTGAATGTGAAGCATATTGAGTCTCTAAAAATTCTCTATATGTTTCTAAAAGGTGATTGAAAGTAATTAAGCATTGTGATGAGTGAGAAGCATATTGAGTCTCTAACAATTCTCTTTATGTTTCTATGAGATTGGACAAGTTCTAGTGTGGACTTTTTGAGCATATTTAAGGCAAGTCTTAGAGAATACTTGTGGACAGATGTGTGTGAGATTTTATGGAATCTTACAATACAGATTGAGAGCAATTTTGGATAAGTCCTAGTGAGGACTTATTTAGCAGATTTGGATAAGTTCTAGTGAGGACTTGTAGAGCAGATTTGAACAAGTTATAGAGAGGACTTGTGGAAAAATTAGTGTGAGCTTTTGTGGAAGCTTACAAGGCAGATTTGAGACAAGTCTTTGAGAAGACTTGAGAGTATATTTGATTGATTTATTTGTTCAAACCTTGAGTTAAGGTTTGGGGCAGATCCAACAGAGTTGATTTGATATTAATTCAAGCTTTGAGTTAAGGCTTGAGGATAGAGATTGAGGATATATTTGTGCTAGATCGAAGGACTATATTTAGTATATATTAGAGGACAAATATTGAGGATAAATTTGTTCTAGACTGAAGGACTGTGTTTAGTATAGATTCAAGGACAAATTTTGGTGTAGATTTGAGGATAGGTTTGTGCCATACCAGAGACAGAGATTGAGCAGATTTGTGCTAGACTGAAGAACTGTGTTTAGTACAGATTTGAGACAGAGCTTTGGAGGTGATAGATTATAGAGGATGATAGTCTCTAGTGGATAGAGATCCATTAGCCAGGGTAGTGAGGATAGGTGTCTTTAGTGGATAGAGATCTATTAGCCAGAGTAGTGGGGGTAATAGTTCTTCTAGAAGATCACCAATCAGAACTAAGGAGAAAGGAGTTATTCTATGGATAGAGATCCATGAACTTGATTAGGGGATTGGTGTATCCTTTGGATAGATATCCATAAACATTGTAATATGGAAAGGATTCCCAAGAGATTTATTGAGAAAAATTTAGTGATTGATTTTCTCTGTGGAGTAGCCCACATTAGGTGAACCACGTTAAATTGGTATCTCTATTGTGTATGGTGATTTTTGCATTGCTTTGATTACTGCTATTGATATTGTTATATTTACATTTCATAATATTGATTGGAAATAAAAGTAAAAAGTGATCTTATACTATTCACCCCCCCTCTCAGTATAAGCTTGTGTTCTTCAAACGTATGCCTTCGTCTTTCTCCTTAAAGCTTTTAACACATGTGATTTCCTTCAGACCTTTAGCGCATGAATTCATCTCACATTTAAATCGATCGCATGGATGAATTTCTAAGGTGGGTTCTTACCCCCTTTTATATGCATGGCAATATCTTCAAACACGTCGATGGATGAAATAATTCAATTTTGAATTTAATTCGAATTATGGCCCTTTAAATTAATTTAAATTTAAATTTTACCTTTAGGTAAAATATTTAAATTTAAATAATTTAAAATTTGGGGCATTATAAACTTTTACATGGGTATTTTGGAAAATAATAAATTTATCACTCCACAACCTTTGTTTTTATTCATGCCAAACTATAATCGAAAAATATTTTAATATTATATATTATAATATTATTATTTTTATCAACCTGCTTCTTGCCTTGCTAGAAAAACTACTGGAGGACATTTATAACACCGAAATTTGGACATCAACATTTTGACATAAATGCATGGATGACATTGAAATTTGATCATCATCCTCATGATATTAATGACCATAAACCTTACTTTCTTCTTGACATCAATGACAACAAATTTTTCTTTCTTCTTGACATCAATGACAATAAACCTTGCTCATATTTCCAATAATCTCCCTCTTTGTCATTGATGGTAACCCATTTTTATTTTACCATTTCCTTTACCTTTTTTTGTTCTACTCCCCTTGAGAAACTGCTCCCCCTAATTGAATGCTCTCCCCTAACTCAAATCTCTTCCCCTTTGACATCAATGGCAAAGGGTCACCTTTGGGGCTCGGGGCTAAGAATGAGACTCTTAGCTTAACCCCTCCCCCACCTCCTCTTGAGGTGGTTAATTTTGGGGTGAGAGTATTTCTACTCCCAGCAAGCATTGATATTTACCTTTTTCCACTTTCTTACTCAACTAATCCTTCTAATTCCTCTAACTATTTTGTTCCTGCTTGTCTCTGGCATTTTTGCTCTATACCGATTTGTTGTATGCCCATAATTATTGCACTTATAACACTTAATGTTGTTATTCCTTAGAGGTGCAACTATCTTGAAGTTTCTTCTGGTGAAGCCATATCCATTTCTATCATGAACCCTACAATTTACTGCCTTGTGACCAAATTGATTACAAGAGTAGAAATACCCTTGAAAAAGATGTTTGTTTCTAAAATTTCCATATTCTTGTTTTCCACGTGTCCTGCATTGTGAAGCCTTGTGCCCAAACCTGTGATGTGAGAAACATCATTTATTGAAACTACCTTGCCTTGATCCCATTGATATCTTAGTCTATTCTATCATGTGTTGCTTCCTATTCTATTTGTTCCTCATTTGTGCATTGTTTCTTTTCCTATTGAACTCTTTATTGTTCAACTCATCCTTAGAAGTATCACTTTCTCTTACACTTTCTTCTTCTAAAGTTTCTTCTTCTTCAAAGCTTGAGATTGACACCTCTCCTTGTTTTCTTTTTTCCTATTCAAATACAAGTCCTATTTTATTTGATGAACGTCTCTGTACCTTGATAATATTGTCTATGGTTTTTGAGCTCTTTCAAAAATTTTGTAGCTTATCTTTAGACTCTTTTACTTCCTTTCTTAGTGAAGCTACTTCTTGCTCTAACTTTTCACATTATAAAACCTTAGCTTCTAACTTCTCTTTAAACCTCCTTGTCTTAGATATTGAGTTGGTTAGATCCTCTATAATATTTCCTTTCTCTTCATAACATTCTTGGAAATTAAGCTTGAGTTTTAAGTTTTGCTTTCTTACCTTCCTTAGTGCATAAAGGGAAGAAATAAGTTCACCTTCAATATCAACTTCTCCTTTCTATGATTCTTCCTCTATTTGTTTTCCTTTAGGATTATCTTCATTCCTTTCTGACTTATTTCTATTATAAGTACTCCCTTCTTCTTCTATTTCCATAAGAACATTTTCTTCTGGTCCTTCAAGTGTATCTTCATATTCATCATCACTAAAACTAAATCCATTTCTTGTACAACTATCTTCAAGATGACCAAAGTTACCACATTTAAAACACTTGAGAATCATTGGTGCCCTTTTTCTAACATCATCTTTTTCTTTTTCTAGAAATAGTACTTCATTTTTATCATCTAAGGAAATTTCATCACTATCACTTGAGCTCTTACCTGCCTTGTCTGCATAGAAACTCTTCTTATGTCTTTGGAAAAACTTATTTCCTTGCTTGCCTTGTCCATCCCTACTTTTCTTTTGGTACCTATGTTTTCTTGTTTCCCTATTCTTATGATACTATTTTTCTTCATCATTGCTATTTCTAGCCTTTGGAAAATTATATGCATAATGATCATATTTTCCATAATTGAACCATCTAACTAATTTTGTACCTTCATAATTTCTTGAGTCCTTGTTCCTTTTTCCATAATTTGCTTCTTCATCACTAGATAACTCATTGCTTGAATATGACTTCTTACCCTTTGTCTTCTTAGTAACTTTGAAGGTTGCTTCCTTCTGAGAGATAGGTTCCTCTTTTATTCTCATCTCAAAAGCTATGAGAATGCCATGTTATTCATCCCTTGTCAAAATATCAATATATTTTAACTCTTCTATAGCTAAAATATTTTCACTAAATCTTTTTGGGAGTGACCTTAAAATCTTATCACAAACATTAGATTCTTGAACTTCAAGCCCAAGTCCTTGCATGGAGTTAACAACCTTGTCTACACAAAGTAGGTATGCAGCAATGTTTTCTTCATCCTTCATTTTTAGGTCTTCAAATATTACTTTGTAATTTCACAACTTTACCCTTTTGACCTTTTTATCTCCTTCATATATGCCTTGTAATTTATCCCAAATTTTATTTGTTTATTTGCAATGCATAACCTTTATCAACTCTATTTCATGTAAACCTTTCAAAATTCCATTAATTGCTCTTGATTTGTAATGATGTAGAATCTTACCATCTTTATCTATAGGTGGACTAGATGGTGGTATGTATCCATTCTCAACTGCTTCCCATACCTCATTTCCAAGTGTCATCGGGTGAATCTTCATTCTCATACTCCAAAGTACATAATTGTTCTCATCGAACAATGGTGCTGAATTCCCTAAATATACATCTGTGTTCTTATAATATTTTCTTTCAAGTTTTTAAACTCTTCCAAAGGAACCTGCTCTTATACTAATTGAAGAACACAAGCTTATACTAAGAGGGGGTGAACATTATAAGACCACTTTTTACTTTTCTTTACTCATATAATCCAATATATCAATGCAATGTCAATAGCAGTAATGAAAGCAATGCATAAATCACCACACACAATAGAGACACCAATTTAACATGGTTCACCCAATGTGGGCGACTCCACAGAGAAAATATTTCACTAAAATTTTCTCAACAAATATCTTGGGAATCCTTTCCCTATTACAATGTTTATGGACCTCTATCCAAAGGAGACACCAATACCCTAATAAATTTCATGGATATATATCCACAAGAGACACCAATACCCTTATTTGGTTTGTGGATCTCTATCCATAGGAGAACTCCTTATTCTATGTTCTAGTTGGTAAACCTCTAGAATACTATTGTCTCCTCTGTACTGGCTTATGGATCTCTCTCCACTGAAGACTCTTGTCCTCACTTAGAAGACCTATCCTCACTACCTTGGAAGATGGATATCTATCCACTGGAGACTATTTTCCTCTACTCTATCACCTCCAAAGCTTACTATCAGCTCTGTCTCAAATTTACACTAAATACAGTCCTTCGGTCTAGCACAAATCTACTCAATATCTATCTCAAATCTACACTAAACACATTCCTTCAGTCTAGCACAAATTTTCTCAATATTTGTCCTCAAATATTCACTAAAAACTATCCTTCGGTCTAGCATAAATCTGCTCAATGTCTATCCTTAAATCTGTACTAAATACAATCCTTTAGTCTAGCACAAATCTACTCAATCTCTATCCTCAAATCTACACTAAACACAGTCCTTCGATCTAGCACAAATCTTCTCAATCTCTGTCCTCAAATCTATCCTTAAGCCTTAACACAAGGCTTGATCCAATCACAAATCAACTCTGCTAGATCTATCCCAAACGTTAACTCAAGGTTTGAACAAATAAATCAATCAATTTTGCTCTCAAGTCTTCTCCAAGACTTGCCTTAAATTTGCTCAACAAGTTCTCACTATAACTTGTCCAATATGCTCAAAAAGTCTTCACCAAGACTTACCTCAACTCTACTCAAAAAGTCCTCAATATAACTTGTCCAATCTACTCAATAAATCTTCACCAAGACTTACCTTAAATTTGCATTATAAGCTTCCACAAAAGCTTACTCAATTCAGTCCTTAATTCCACTCTATGACTTACTCAAATTTATCCACTAGCTTTCACAAAATCTCTATACAACTCAACTCAATATATCATAGAAAACCTCTTCAATCACACAAACAAGCTTCACACAGAATCTTGTTTAATCTCACAAAAACATATAGAGAATGGTTATAGACTCAATATGCTTCACACTCACAACAATGCTCAATCACTTTCAATCTCTCTTACTTTACCACAGAAACATATGGAGAATGGTTAGAGACTCAATATGTTTCAAACTCAATCACTTTAAATTTTTCTAAAATTAGTAAGGAACAATTTGTTTCACAAAACTTGAACTATCACTCCAACACTTCTAATCAACTAAGCCCAATCAACTCCACTCAACCAATCACTCAATGAAATCTTAGTCAAAAATGCTTATCAAAAAAACCTCACATAACAATGATACTCATGATCTTTCACAAACTCTAGTTCAATATAATTCTTAACTTCACATAACAATGATACTCATGCTATTTCACAAACCCTAGTTCAAGCATGTGAAAGCTTACTATAATATTTCCAACAATGCTTATCAAACAAGGTTTCTAGTATCAACTTTCATTCCATAAAATCAAACTCAACAATGCTTATCAAACAATCCTTTTCACTCAAACTTAGCATTCACAACATCCAACAATATTTCACTCACAATGAAGATATGCCCTTACCTTTTTTTTGAAGAAAATTTGATTCTCAAAACTTGTCTCAATTACACTCACTCTTTTTGCCAATCTCAAGGGTTAGATAGCAAAAATATGTTCTTAATATTTTCTTTCAAAAATATTTCACCAAGTCAAAATATCAAAAATCAACTATACCTTATTTCTCCTTTCAAATCAATTTTTATAATATAAATTTATTTCAACCAAAACATGTAACACCCTTGGCACACCTTATTACTCCTTTTATCCACTTAAAAATCAAACACCCAAATTAAAACTTTGCATACCCTTTTATCTCCCTTTATAACTTATAAACCCTTTTAACTATGCAAATTTTAATAACATAAACCTTTAGGAAATTAAAAATTTAATTTCCACCTTTATGCATTTTGTGTGCAATATCAAACCTTAGCAAATGAGCACATACCTTATACTTGCAACAAAAAGAAGCTCGATGGGTTTCAACCTCATGATCCCCTTCTCCCAAGCCCCTCCGCATAGCATGCGCCCACCAAGTGGGCTACATGCCCACACATGGAAAATGAGGCTCAAGCCTCCCTCTTCACCTTCCTCCGACGGTACAAACTAAAAATGAAAACCAACTCTACCTTGCCCAAAACACTGTTGCATGGATTCAAACCCTCGATCTATCACCTGCAAGTGACCTAGTGTTTCCCTCGCTGCCAACTATGCTACTAGCACTTCTGCATTTGAGAAGTGTGCCCCACTAAAACTTATGCCTTCATACCTTTAGCGCACAAATTCGTCTTACATTTAAATCGATCGCATGGATGAATTTTTAAAGTGGGTTCTTACCCCCTTTTATATGCATGGTAATATCTTCAAACACATCGATGGATGAAATAATTTGATTTCGAATTTAATTCAAATTATGGCCCTTTAAATTAATTTAAATTTAAATTTTACCTTTAGGTAAAATATTTAAATTTAAATAATTTAAAACTTAGGGCATTATAAAATTTCACATGGGTCTTTTGGAAAATAATAAATTTATCACTCCACAACCTTTGTTTCTCTTCATGCCAAACTATAATAAAAAATATTATAATATTATATATTATAATATTATTATTTTTATCAACCTGCTTCTTGCCTTGCTGGAAAAACCATTGGAGGATATTTATAACACCAAAATTTGGACATCAACCTTTTGACATAAATGCATGGATGACATTGAAACTTGGTCATCATCCTCATGACATTAATGATGACAAACCTTGCTTTCTTCTTGACATCAATGTCAACAAACCTTGCTTTCTTCTTGACATCAATAACAACAAACCTTGCTCATATTTCCAACACCAGTCAAGCTTCTGCTTCTCACTCTATTCCAATCCTTCCTTACTCCACCAAGAATTAGCAGAGCAAGCCGAATATGAATTCATGGAGCATACCTCTACTTTAAAAATGTGGCACCTCTACTTTAGGATTTTTTATACCTCTTTAATGTTTATATTTTTCTACTGAATTTAAGGTTTATTCACTAAATTTATTCGTTAAAGTTTGAGTTCGTCGAAAATTGAATTTTATCTAAAAATATTGACAAATTTGTTAACTAAGCCCTCAACTTGTACACCATTTGACTGTTTGGATGCTTTCTCAACAATGAGTGTTGAGGTCTTCTATTGACCAAAAATTGGCCACTATCCTATGCAATCAAATCCTCCTTTCAGCTACAATCGACTTACGAAATCCTCTACGTGAACAATTTGTTCTAGAACAAGAAATTTGTCTTGCCTTCCTCAAGGTAAGTCTAGTTCTATTATCAGAAAACTTAGGTTACCCTCTGATGTTCTTTTAGGGTATTTGATGTAGGGGTAATTTTATACCCTTTTCCACCTCAAGAGCTTCACTATGGGATGATACAGGTTGGCCCAAGCCAATTACTCACAATACCTAGATTAGAAATTTGTGTACTAGTTGGAAACGATCTCCACTAGTCACCTAGCAATGAAGTTGGTACCTTACTTCCCTTCTTGCTGAAAATTCTTGTAGATTTGATTACCAATGATGTAGAACTCAAACATGAAGCTAGATATTCATTATGCATAATTGTATAAATAGTACAACAATAGAATCAATATGGTTATAGAGGTTGTAACAATATGCCATGCAAGGCCAACCACATGTAACATACATGAATGCAAACAAAATAATAATATGCTAGAAGACAAACAAATCCTCAATAGCATAACCATGCATCCTAACCACTAACAAATCAATATCCAACATGGGCATACTATGCCTCACATGAGTACAATGCAATATAAGAAATATTAGGCTTATGGATAATCTTATACAATGCAAGATAATAACTTAGGCTTATGGATAAGCCTAAGGTACAATAGTGTCCTCATCATTTGTACCTTCATTCTATGGCATACATTTTTGTATTACCTATTTATTTCCTTGCTTATTTTTGTAGCTTTTATTGCTTGTTTTACCCCCTATTGTCATCATTCTTACCCCAACTTCCTATGAGGTTAAATTGTGTTCTTCCTCTCTAGGTTCCTATGGAGAATTATTTGTTGGCCTCTTTTCAATTCTTGCATACTAATTTTTAGCCATTGGGCCTTTGTATTGCCACCTTTTAAGGATGGTGGTTTTTTTTTTGGGATTAGGTGATTTTGGTGGTTGAGTCTAGTCATTTGAGTGATTGCAATATTCCTCTATCACTTTCCTTTTAATCCTTGTCATAACCCCTTTATTTATTAACTTGGATTGCTTAATCTTCAAGTATCTCCTCACCCTCATCATTAAATTCACTAAAGTTTTTCAAAATAGAATTCCTTAGATTATGCAAGTTTGCAATCCATTGTTAGAACTTTCTTAATGAGTCTACTATCACTAGAATTTTGTTTATATCTTAATTAACCATAGATGTGAGAGGATCATTGTTTTATGTATCATTTATTCATGGTGTGTCTAGCATTTTTTATTATATATTAGGGTTTGAATATTTCTTATCACCATAATGTAATCTAGTGGATTGTATCAATATTGCATACAAGGCAATGCAAGGTATTGATATCACCATTCATGTGAGCCATATTATTTTGTGCTTGAGTAGCAATTTGACCAACATTTTACCTACAAAAATAAACCTTGTATTTGGTGAGATAGGTATTTTTTCCAGGCTACCAATTTTATTGTTGCAACCACCCACTATTCTATTGGCATTATCTCTTTTCAATGTTATTCTAATTTATTAAATTCTATACCACATTTAATAATTTTTTTCATATTTAACCTAGAATGGATTTGGTATCATCATTGGTCTATGAAGGAGAGGTTAAATATTACAATTGGGACAATAAGGAAATATTAGATTAAGAGTTTTCACATGGGTGTATGACAATATAGGGAGAGTTGGCCTAAGGATAGGAAAATACATTTGGATATAGTTATGTATGCTAAAATTAAGTGTTGGGGATATAATTGATACTAGATGGAGATCCTGGAATTGATGGATTAGTATTCATATTCATGTATGCAATATAGGCCATAGGTTGAGAAGGCAATAACATTTCTACCTAGATCAACACATATTTGGCTTGAGAAACTTCCTTGAAGAATATATACAAGGTGTAAGGGTTGAAATTACTAACCATTAGGATAATATTAGATTGTAGACCTTTAATATAATATGGTAAATCTTGCTCATATAAATTCCTAATATTATGAGGTATCAGATATAGGTTCCTCATAAACTTGGTATTGTAATTGTAGACACCCAAAATGTGTAAATTTCATGATCACCCAAAGCCCTTTTTGCCAATTTTGCAAAATCTTCCAAAATGCATAATTTTTTTTTCAAATTCATCTATTTTCCTCCTAAATTCCATTTTCTTATCTAATCCATCTAATTTTCTCCAAATTCCCCTCTTCCATCTTCAATTCCTCCAATTTCTTTAAATCATCCAATTTCCCCCTACTTTTGCTTTAATTGCTCAAATTTTTTAATTCGCTTAATTCCTCTTGAAAATTCCTCCTAAATCACCCCAAATCCCCTTTCATTCCCCATAAAATCCCAAAAACTTATTATAATAATAATAATAAATAAATAAATAAAAATCCATTTTTTGTGCATAAATAAACTCTATAATGTAAAAATAAATTAAATAATAAATCTCCAGCCTCCCCTCCCACTTGACACATGTCCCCACTTAACTACCACCTCCACTTGACACATGTCCCCACTTAACTACCACCTCCACTTGACACATGTGCACACATCTCCACCACTTAACTTGCCACCTCTCCAAATTACAACCATATTTTTTTCAATGATTTTACACATATTTTTATGAGGGGTCATGGTCCCCTCATATTGAGTGGGGTTTGAACCTTGTACCTCTCAAAGAGAATCCAAAGCCCTTACCATTGTAGTAAGATTACAACTATAAATTACAACCATCTTGAATAAGCCTGTCCACCACTTAACTTGCCATATCTCCCCCTGAATGAAACATCTCAGCCTCTCCATCTCATCTACTCATACCAATTGGTTTCCTTGGCTTGCCAAGTCATCTCCCTCATCAGTCCCTAAAAAATTCTATAAATAAACCATCATGTTCCTCCATTTAGGGGGGCATCCAAAAAATAATACCAAAATTCTACCTAAATTTTTTTAGCCCCTTTTATAGATCTCTAAAATTGTGATGGAAGGTACCTCCTTTGAAGAGCTCAAGGATATAATCCATGGAGTCTCTTTGGAATGCTTTATAACCTTCATTTTACAATTGCTCACACCTCAAACAATTAAACAACACCAAAATTGAACCAAAAGGTTCAATATACTTCTAAAAATGCCCATATCTAACTTTGGAGCCTCTACCATAATATATATCCAGCCACCCTAGGTGGCCACACAAATCCAAGCAGTTGTCCACTTTTGCCACACAGGGGCCAACCACCTAGTACAGCCACACAAGGGCCAACCACCCACTATGGCCACACAAAGCTAGGAAGCCACCCACTGTGGCCATACAAGAGCCAGGAAGCCACCCATTATGACCACACAAGAGTTAGATAGAGACCCAAAATCAACAACAAAAAATTAAGAAAGCAAAACAAGCAATCTTAGCATAGTTTTGTGAATCTTTACATGCATTTTGTAATTGTTGACACAGATTTTGTGAGTTTTGTAACTCCCTTCATATGATTTTTGGCCTCATATAGAAAGGCCCAAAAGATGTTGTCAATGACTTATCATGGGCTTGTGTGTAGGAGTCAGGGTTAGCATGAGGCTTTGGGTAATTGCACATGTAGGCAACCAAAACCTGTTCGATACTCTCAAGTGTGATTGAAGAGAATATTGAAGGTGCCATCTAGTTTACTTGCAAATATAAACCTCCCTTTCAAGGAGGTCTATTGTAATCAAAGTTGATGTTTTACAATCAAACAAAAATCAAAGCACATTCTTATTGCAAATATAATCCAAATTTTATTTTATGTTCTTTCTATACATTGTTTATGGTGCATTTCTTGGGTCACATAAATGGTGACCATAGCGGGACCCTTTGCCCTTAACACATTCGACACTTGTTGTTTTACATGAACTTTAGCACTTGCATATAACATAGCATGTCTTGTATGTTTTTCTTAGGGTTCCTCATACATTCTTGCTTGTTTTGCTTGCTTTATTAACTTTATGTTTACTACCTCTATCACAAGTAGTTAGCAATAGAAAGGAAATAATCACATCATTCAAACCAAGGCTAATTCTTATAATATCTACCCACCCAAACACAAACATAGACAACTACCCACAGTGGTCATATAGACACAAACAACTATCTAGGGTGATCACACAGACACAGACAACCACTTTAGATGGCCCAACAGACACAAACAACTACATATAGACACAGAGGTACAACAGGTTTAGTTCAATTTAATTCTAGCATAGGCTCATAGGGTAGTAGCTTATATTCCTTAGTTTTGCACAAAGACTCATGTCACAGTCAATTTCTTTATCATTGCTTGTTTGAATGTCAAATTGCTTTCTAGTTCTCCCCTTAGTTTGCCATAGGTATTCCTCTCCTTAAAATAATTCTTTATTCTTCCTTAGCACCCTCTATAGGATTTTCCTCTTTAGATTAGTTTCTCATCAAAGTTTCTTTAGTTTAGAAGATATGTTATTCATAGTCTAAGCCTTTCTCTCTTCTTCTTTAGATTTTCAATAGCTTAGCATAGTCGCTTTATAATTTTTGGCACAAAGACTCAAGACTCATTGGCCTAGTTGTTACTATTTTATGACTCATTATATTAAATCAAAGACTCAAGGCTCATTAGTTTAGTTATCATTTGCTTTCAAGGCTCATTAGCTTAGTTGTTATTGTTTTCATTGGCTCATTAGATTAAGCTTTCTTTTCATGGTGCATTAGCTTAGTTGTCATTACTTTAATTGGCTCATTGGATTAAGTTTTATTTTCATGGATCATTAGTATAAATATTATTGCTTTCATTGGCTCATTAGATTAAAGTTTACTTTTCATGTCTCAATAGTCTAATTGTTATTGCTTTTAGGGCTCATTAGCATAGGTTCCTTTTCTTGCTTTAGAGTAAGTTGCATCATTTGGAGTAGTTGCATTCTCTAGATTGGTTATCCTCCTATTGAGCATAAGCATTTTTCTCGTTTGTTAGATTTGTTCCCCTTCTTATTTTTGTGTCATTAGCATACCTCCTTTCTATTCCCCTACATTCTGATTAGTTTAGGCTAGAATTATAGTCTTGTTTTGTTCCAAAATCCCCATTCCTTTATTCTTCCTATAATTTGCTTTTGAACCATAGTTTCAACCACCCTATGCAGTCAGGTAGTCACCCTTTGTAGTCATACAGTCATCCTATGTGGTCAAACAACTGCTAGGTGTAGTTGGTTCTATGGGTTATGATCATTTTGCAGTCTTCTTCCTTATTTATTATACATTATGTCCTTAGATCTAGTTTTTATTTTGTTGTTGTTATTTGCATTCTTTTCTATTTTAGTCTTCTAAGTTTAGGATTCATCTTATTCCCCCTCTTATAGCATAGGTTAACATTTTCCTCTTTAGTATTGTTTGTCCTCTCTTCTAAACTAATTTTTCTTCTTTAGCTGGTGTTTCTTTCTATTATTCCTCTTTAGACTAGTTGAATTCCTTCTTCAAAACCATCTTAGGAGTTTTTTTGTTTTACATTGTATCCTTAGGGTAAGATTTAGTTTTGCATAGTAAATATCCATTTTTAGCATCAAATAGAAACAAAAGAAAAATAGAACAAAAGTAAAAAAAACACAAAAAAAATAAAAACATAATAATCAAACCAATCACACACTTTTTCACATAATATTTCATAAAAAAATTTGCGAGGAAAACCTCTCGATGATGTTGGACTTCATCCCCAACCATCGATTGAGCCCTTAGACACACCATAGTTAGATTGCATAGTTTATTGAACTTCATCACCAGGAAGTTGGTTGTCCTTGGGACTAGCCCAGGGTAATCTAAGGTTAGATACCCTTTTGTTCATGGGTTTTAATAATTGGTGAACTCACGGATATCATTTTTTTCCAAGCCCAACTAAGGGTGAAGTGGAATCTTGGTTGGGCCAATAGCAAGACTTAGATAGTGTAGCCTCTCTCGGGAGGTTTATTTTGTCCCCTTAGGATACCTAAAGCCACAACCACCATCCTAGGAAGCCTTTTCAACCATTTCTATACCACTTCTTGTAAGGGAAGTGGGCATAAACACACCCTTGTAGATTCCATTCCACCACCCCCTATAGTTCCTAGGACTAGGATACATCAAACATACTAAAATAAAATAAAAAACAACAAAAATACAAAAACAAAAAAAACAACCAAAAAAACAAAAAAACAAAAAAAAAAGAACAAAAAAAAACATCAAAAACTAGCATTTTGTTTTTATTGACTGTTTTTAATTTTTGTTTGTATAGATAGTACATTTTGTCAAAAAAATAGAAAACCACCACAAACACCATTACCAAAATCTTTCAATTTGCATCTCATTCCACTACCACTAGTTTATGATACTGGCCCACAGTCAAGCCAAAGCCCAAGCCCAAGACCAAACCTCCATGGACCATTTCATCTAATCCTCCCTTCCTTTGGTCATTCCTCTGATTCATCAGGGGGATGCATCACAAGTACACCATGGTAACATATTCAATGAAGAAAACTATCACATACCCTACTTGACTAAGACACATCACACTAGATATGATATAGGCATGATGCACCACACCACCCATACTGGCCTTCTTGAAACCCTCGACACTAAGACTTCCTTATCCTAAACTAATCCTATTATCACATCTATAGATCCTAATGCCACCCACTTTATCCACACTACCATTTTTTCCTACCCTCATCAAACACCCCCTTCTAACCAAGATATCTCTTTATCCCATATTACACCACCCAACTCACCATGATCATCCTTACCCCTACTGCACATTCTTGCACATGTTGTTCTTCCACTTTCCTAGGATCAAACTTATTCCCAGAGACCCTATCCTCCTCGATCACCTTCTATATCTCCCACCAATTTTTACCCCACCTCAATTGTTATAGTTCCCAAAATTCTATCTAAATTCTTCCTATTTTAAGGAACTAATCTCACACCCCCTTAGCAGACAGTAGGCCTAATGTCGGTGGCCACTAATCCAAATTTCCTATCTTCTTCTAACCATGTTTCTTCATCATGCATTCATCCTTCTTCTATACCATCCTCATATATCAATCTCGATCATCACCAACATCACCAAGAACAAGTTTATACTTCTTACCATCTACATACATTTATTCTCCCTTTTCAATTTTCTAGCCCACCACAACAACCCACTTCTCTCAATGCCACTCCTTTTACAAACTACCCTTCATCCACCACCATTCATGTCATTGGTGCACATGCTACACATCCTTCTACATCTTATTCCTCTTATGTTCCTCAATCTCATGATTCTCTTATTCCTTCTAATTATTCTTCTTCATAGCAAGTGCACACCAATGATTTCCAACATCACACAAATTCTTCATACAATACCCACATTCCTCAACAACCACCCTAGATCTTAAATACACCACCTCCTACATCCATCTAAGGCTCCCTTTCCCAATATATAGCATGGGCATATCGTCTACGCACCATCGACATGATACACTCTCATCCTAATTATTTGCATCTATAGCCATCGACACAGTCACAAATCCCTACTCCAAGTCATTACCAACCATTGCCTAATCAATCCCAATCCCCTCTTGATCAATACCAACATCCCCTAATCAACATCAACAACAAAAACCTCAAAACTAATCTTAGTTTGATACAAACCAATATTAGCCTACCTTGCACCAATACCAATCCCACCCAAACCAATACCAACAATACTTGACCCCTATACAACCCCCTCTAGATTCCAATGTGGACTCCCAATTTTTTTCCAATCAATAATACCACCATTCCAACCAATATCAACCTCCATCCCATAGCTATCATCATTCTCCTATAAAATATAAATCATCATATACTCAACCCCAACCACCCCCTACATATCATCACCATCCAACTTACCAACTGCCACAAAATCCTATACATACCTATGACCAATATCATCAACCACACCAATATTCACCTTTAGCTTCCCAAGTCCTCCAAGCATCATCCCTTGACACAAACCAACATCACTATTCATAACCTCGTCCACATCACACATATCCCCCTTACAAATCATCTTAATTTACCCCTCCCATCGCACCTTATCCATCCTCGTAGGTATCTCTATACACGTTTCAATTGTTGATCAACAAGATCAATAGCTTGGAATTACAAGCCACTGGAATCGGATATGAAAAATAAATCCTTTAGCCAACTCTAAATTCATTCTATCCATCCTTCAGTGACAACACCACCATACCCTCCCTGATATGAGATGCCTAAGCTTGACAAGTTCAAGGGAAAAGAGGATCCCCAAGAGCATTTGAGAACTTTCATCAATCCCACTTATAGTATCAATGAGAATGGCCCTCTAATGCTTTGTATATTTTCTTTATCCCTTGGGGAAGTGCCTTATAATGGTACAATCACTTGCCCAATCATAGCCTTTATAACTTTTAGTAATTGTTCAATCTCTTTTTGGAGCACTTCATTCTAAATGTCAAAAATAAAATGACCTTTATAGATCTCACCAATATTTTCCAGTTTGATGATGAGTCTATTTTGAACTATAGTGGTCAGTGGAGAGTTGTTCTTATAGACTTACCATTATCTATTCCTCTCATGAAGCTAACTGAGATTTTCATTAGGAATTATTCAAAACCCATATCTCTATTAATACAACTCCAAAAATATCATACTCTCAAGGAATCTTTGGCTCATGCTAAAATAATTGAAGACATTAAAATTCAAGGAGAGGTCAAGCTTAGAAAGAAGGAATGACCAAAGAATAATGCTACGGGTAACAACAACAATAGCCAATTTAGGCCTATCCAATTCAATCATATGGTTTTGAGTAGTCCAATCGTTCAACCTCATAATATCAATATCCACCTCAGCAGCATCAATATCCACCTTAGCAACATAAATATCCACCTTAGAAATCTCAATATCAACCAAAACAACCTTCATATCATCCTCAATAGCTAACATACCAAGTTGGGTCCCCCCACCCAATACGCTAACTCTCCCAAGTGCCCTCTCATGTCCTCTCACTACTTAACCCCATTTCTAAGCTCCTATAAAGCATTTTTTAGAAACTTTATAAGGCACAAGCGATCTCCTTACTTGAAGTGAAACTATAATATCCCAATAAACCTAAATTACAAGCATACAAGGAGTATCAGTATTATGTTTATCATTGACAAAAGGGTCATGACATCAATGACTGCATTTCATTCAAACATTTAGTGTAGGATATTATTAAAATAGGGATCATTATCATCAAAAATATGCTTACCCCCCTAATCAGAACCTTGTTATTTACCAAAATCCATTACCATAGCATGGGATAGCCCAACCTGAAGCCTCAAATGTCATTGCTCAACCAAATCAAGTCAATAATATCCCACATTACCAAGGATTTGTCGATGTGATTCGTGTGGTCACTATAAATCAATGATATCCCAATAAACCACCACCATCAAGTAGACCTCCTAATGTACCTTCCTCATCAACTTTTCCACCACCAATGCAAGCCATGACCCCTCAACCTTGACCAGTCCTCCATCTTAAGAGCCGGTTCACTCATAACCTCAAAATATATTAACTAATTTAGCAATTTCCCCCATACGGGGGGGCACTAATGGATATTATTAAGTCCATAGAGCTGCAAACTCATGATCCTAATGCCTTTGCTAATTTTATGGATAGTTTTCAAACTTGCATGTCACCGATCATCATCCTTTATGATCATGAAATCAAAACCATCCCAATGGAATGACGTGACACTCCTTTGCATATCATGGCCTCTATATATGGGAAAGCTTTTAAACATGTTTTGGTTGACATGGTCTCTTCAATAAATATTATCGCATTCACTACCCTTAAACACCTCAACCTTCCACCCACCCATATAGCTGATTCCATGTTCACTTTACGGACCTTCAATAATCCATTGTGCTCAACACTTGGAAAAAAATTTCTCCCTATTCAAGTATGGGTGAGGCCCATCCATCCCTTTTTCATGTCCTCAAAGGATAAATTTAATATAATGTAATCCTTGGTAGACCATCGATACAATAATATGTGGTGCATACCCTCAACATTGCATCATTGCCTCAAATATACCCATAAAGACCACATACACTGCATTCTAGCTGATGAAGAGCCTTTCAAATATTATCACATGGTCTCTCATATACATGAGTTACCTTTACCTTCCACACATTTCTCCCTCACCTATCTTCCATCCACTTCATATTTCTAATTGATCATCTCACCCTACCTCATATACTTTGACTACACCCAATCCATAGCCTGCTCACTCATTATTTCCCAACCCAATACTTCCTTCCTCTTCATCAGGGGATAATCATGTTATTCATGTAATTCCAAATCAAAATTATACCCCTCCCCACATTCTCCTCATCCATATATTTCTCACCATTCATATCATAATCAGCCTCCTTCGTCATTCACACATCTTATTCATGGCTATCACCCTTCACCTTTCTTTTGCTCATCTTCTAATACCCAAGCATTCTACCTTGTTTCCCACACTCAATTAAGTCACCCTCCTCCCCAACCTATCCATTTATGATATCCTTCTCATAACTCAACTATAGTCACTCGACATCCATCTTTGACCCCTCCCCTTCTGCCCACACCACCTTATCCTCCCATTTGTCCATTATTAGCTCCCATTATCCATCATACCAAGCCAACTACCTCTCAACCACTTATTCCCCCTCCTTCCTACAACTCTAATACCTAACCAATAGTCCCTATCTCTACCCCTTTGACCTTCACCATTGGATATATTACCATCACTATCATTCCTACCACCACTACCATCCCTACATCCATCGTTCCTACATTCACACAATCTTCCCAAACCACATCCTCTTCCATGGCACCCAAACCACCTCCACCTCTAGATCCATCAAGTGCACCCTTTCATTATTGACACCATTCATGGTATGTGTATATACTCATTCACATTCCCATCCTATTCAATGGACACCATTGAATCTCCATCTCCATCTGCCTCTCAAACACATCCATCCCAACCTGCCAATATTGTTGTACATATGACAAACCCTAGTATAGGTGAGTATATTGTACATAGTGTAGCATTTATACCTCCTATTATAGAGTTAGAGATTTTGGTTAGCATGTCCATCCTCTTTTAACCATTAGTGCTATCATCCTTGTGGGACCCTCCTCCAATTATACCAATTTTGTGTATGGGGGAGTTAATTCATCTTTCAATAAACCGCATAATAGAGTGCCCAAAATGTTATTTTGTAGAAACATTAAATTTTTGTCCAACCCATCATTCACCCTAAGGTATTTGCAACACTTCAATTGGTGAGGATGTAGTCTTGGTAATTATGAATAAGGAACTCACACCATTTTAGAGTCTCTTTATCAGCCCCCTAAAGATAAATTTAGTCTAGGATATGATAAGCATTCTTCAGTTGACCTCCTCAAAAATGATCTTTGATGCACCAGCCATGGTCTCAAGGAGGATACTAATGATGAGTACATTGATCCTAAGTATGCTCACTTATCACCATATGACTTTTTCAAAGTTGTCACCATTTATTCCTTCCCATTTGACACCTTGGGAGATAAATTTGATGAACAATTTGAGGTACTTTAAATTGCTTCAAATAGCTTCAAATAAAAATCATCCCCCATTCTCCCTATCATATATGATAATTTTTACCTATGTTTATGCCCCATTATGCTTCTAATATTTTATTAGCTCCATTTATTGGATTGATCCAATGCACCCATACATCCTCTGCATCCACCATTGCCACTTCAATATCATCCTTAACCACCCATTCTAGACCAAATTCTCTCTCATGAGCATGTACATGAAAAACCATCCTCTAATCCACAATCCCCATAATTCCCCCAATTCAACATATTTTTTATTGACCTATACACACCCCTCCCTAATCCAAATGATCTTGGACACCCCATCCCTATCGACCCTAGTGTCATTGACTTTGAGCATATCTCATCCCCTCCAATTTTTTATTTCCTTTCTTTTGACCAATTACTTAGAGAATCCAATGTTTACTTTTATCCTTCTCCCTCCTCACCTTCTTCCATTTATCATGTTGAATTCATTCATGCCACACCAACCCTCTTTGATAATTTTGTATATGATATTCATCTCCTCCCCATCCCCCATAAACTTGAGGAGGATTCCCACATGGTCATGGAGAAAACCATCAACATAAACCTTTCCATCGACCCTGACAACCCACAAATTCTTAAACTTGAAAAAAATTTATAATCTAAAGTGCAACAATATTTTGTCACCATCCTTACCGAATATAAACAAATATTTGCATGGTCCTATTGTGTCTTAGATTGACATCAAGTTAAACTTGAATTATGACTATCATCTACAAGATTTGAAATATGAGCACCCACAAACACAACCTAAACCACACATTGGATGGGTCAAAATGCTTCAACCCAACCTTCGGAGTAGGCTGGTATTCCTTGTCAACTTCTTGAATATTGACTCATTTAAGCTCAGTTAAATGTATAAAGAATAGGGATAGAAATAATAAGGGTTAAGAAAGAAATGAATCAATGGTGGATGGATAAAGCTAACAACATAGGTATATACAAAGAACCCTTGAAAACTTAACTTCCAAGATATCACTTAGAACTAACAACATTCAAAACCATAGCCATATTCATAATTAAGAGCAATTGCATACTCCAAGAATCATTCCAAACATCTAAAGTATTAATAATCCAAATTAATAGAATTAGATTAACACCTTGACTAATAGAAATGACTTCTTACAAGCATACATTCAAACATGAATCATTCCAATTTGCTCTAAGTTAGCAATCCAAATTAGTAGAATACACTAACCATAGCAACAATAGTATAAATGACTTCACAAGATAGTATTCATAAGGCATGAAGATGCAAGTTTGAGGTAAACATTCCAAGTAATGCTCCTTTTCAACAATTTGTAAAAATATAAAATAGTAGCACAAGAATACACTTCAAAGCTAACCTTTTAAAAGGTCATGGCCTCTATTTATAATTTTTATAAAATATTTTAGAAAATATGAACATTACAAGGAAATTGGAGTGCCAAGCCAGCAATATGTTGATATGGCAATCTCCTATTTGATCAAGAAAAATTGAGCGATCATTCTTCATTGATCCTCTACACTTGACCTCTACAACTTTCTCAGCCTTCATGGATTCCAACTGTAAGATCTTGCCAAGAATATATCTAGGTCATCCCCTATTCTTGTAGTTATTCTTTGCCAAGGATCTAAAATAAAATCTCATATTTCATCTTCCTATCTCAACAACCTTGACTCAGATAAATATCTTGAGTTTATCATCATTTTAACACAATGAAATCTTCATTCCATGCTCATGTTTATCTAAACTTAATGCCACCATCGATCTTCCAATGAATGGCTAAGTTCAAATCTTCAGAAAAGGCTTACTATGTTTTAATGGACACACCCCAAATATGCTTTGTTCTCTCTTTTAAAGTCTCAAATTTGCACTTCTTTTCTATTGTAGGAGGATTTTGACTAGGTTGACCATGACACGGAGCTAGCTTGTGGCCTAGAAACTATTTCAAGATGGGGACCTCCTTAGTATATTGGCCTTGAGCATATTTTAATATTTGTGGTATGAAACCCTACCCTGGGCCACATTTTAGATTATAAAACTTATTGGTTTGATCGCGCTGACTACGATCTAGAGCTTACCCAAATGGCATGTGATCACATCCTCTTCCTATTATTTACTTTGAAATAAATTTTGATCACAACATGGGAACCCTACTCTAGGCTACATTCTATATTTGAGAATTGGTTGGTTTGACCATGTTGATTGCATCTTGGCATTAGTCTAGGTGGCATGTGATTGCATATCACTATTCACTTAACTCAACTCACATCATTCTACTTGCAACCTACAACCTTGCTCTAGGTCAGGATTCACCTTGTTATCCTTTGCACTTTGACCATGCTAACCATGGCCTAGAACTCACCTTCGCAAAGTGTGGTCTAGAGCCTATAATCCTTATGCCACACTTTGAAACATGAATTCATCCCATTTAACTATGTTGATTACAACCTGGTGCCCATTAGATGATGCAGGATCCATAACCTTGTTGTGATCCACAATATAAATTTGAGATCTCTCTATTTTTATCATGCTAACTACGACCTAGTGCTAGCTAGTGTTAGGCCACAATTTGAAATATGCATTCATACAATTTGACCATGTTAATCATGGCTTGGTGCCAACCAGTGTAGTGTGTGTCTTGGAGCCTGTTGGATGATGTGGGATGTGAAACCTTGTTGTTCATCATAATCTAAATTTGATATCCCTCCATTTTTATTGTGCTAACTACAACCTAGCACCAGCCAATGTTGGGCCACACTTTGAAATATGCATTCATCCCATTTGACTATGGTCTAGCGCCAACTAGTGTAGTGTACAATCTAAAGCCTATTGGATGATGCAGGAAGTAGAACCTTGCTATATACCATAATTTGAATTTGAGATCCCTCTATTTTGACCATATTTATTATGGCTTGGATTCAATCGATGTTGGGAGTGGTTGCGGCCCAAAGACACTCTTTCACACTCAAAAAAAATTTGAAATTTTAGAAAAAAAATCTATATAGCATTTTGGGCCTATATTATGGTGCATCCCAAAGGAACTTTGCTAGAAAAGTTGTAGAACTTAGAGCCTTATCTTTTGGGTACATAAATTCAAAAAATGAATGGCTAGGAAAAAATGGAGAAAATAATTGAGGGAAATGATACGGAATAATATATGCAAATAAAAATGGTGGATGTAATGAATGAAGGGGTGGATGAATGGATAATTGTATGTAATGGCAAGGGTGAGTTATGATAAAAATTTAATTAACTCAAATGAAATGGAAGGATATACTCCTATTAGATACAAAATATATCTTATAATATTACTTCCATATGAGTGTTACCCACTTGAAAAAATGAAAATATATTCAATAGATAACGATTCATATGGAAGAAATGTAAGAGTCAAAAATATTTATTTTCATCTCCTATTTTAAAAGCTTAAGCACATGACTTCCTCATGATATCTACAAGATCATGCTTTTCTTGTTGAATCTAACAACTTTCAGAATTGAAACCATTCATGAGGTGTGTTTTGGACCTCTTTTTAACTATGGTGCTCATGGGTGCTCAACCTATTGTGGAGGTGATCCCTATTCTTTTTGTTTCTTCTCTTGCTAATTTTTTGCCCCTTCAAGCTTCTCAATTATCTCCACCTCACTGTCATCTTCTTCTGCTTCTTCATGTATCTCTTTAACATTCTCTTCTTGCTCTTCTTCTTCATTAGTATTATCTTCTTCTCCATCATCATTTGCATTATATTCTTATTCTTCCTTATCTTCAACATTCTTTTATTGTTCTTTTTCTTCTTCAACTACTCCAACTTTCTATTATGCTTCATAACCAACCAATTTCTCCATATAACTCAATGTTTTAAGGCTTCCTTCCAAGTCGTTGGAGTGGTATTTGATATTTCCATCACTTGTAAATGAATGAATTGGATCTTAGTCATTTTATCATAAGAAATAATTTGTCCCTTTTCCACTATCTCTTCTATCAAATTTTTTACCTTGGTCACGTCTTTCACCAGCTGGACCACTTGATCTTACTTGATTGGTTTCGACCAATCATCTATCTTAGCATCATTTTGCACAATTTCTTTCAAGTTTGCTTGGAGCTCCTCAATTGTTAAGAGCATGGAATCTTCATCCTAGAACCCTTGGAAACCATATTCCATCATTTATTTAGTAGAATCTACAATATTTTGGATCTTCCCTTCAACTTTATCAATTAATAGCCCTCCTTTCTAGATTAACTTGTATTTTCTAAGGATATTTTTAGCTATTAGTCTTGAAATGGTCCACTCTCTGCTGGGAACGGGATTAGAAATAAAATTGCATCTCAATTCATATAATCTAAATATTTTGTGGCTTGTGAGACCATTTTTTGAACCTCATTCAAAGCTCTTTCAATATCCTTTTTAGTCTTTACTAATAAATAACTAGCTTCGTCCAATAAATAAATTACAGGCTGGGTCTCTGAAGATTTTTCCACAATTTCAGTTCACATCTCTTTTATGATCTTTTTAACTTTTTCCTTAGCAAAACCATTGGATCTAGCCTTTTCAACTTGAAGCTATTGTTGTAAGGACTCTATCAATTTAGCTTGAGCCTGGTTTTGCTCCTTTAATTTTTTAGCTTATTGTTTTAATTTAACAAATTCTTGATATTTGTTTTGCCATTTTTTTATCTCATTCCTCATAGCTTTCTCTACAGTCTTTTTATCCTTGATCGTGGATTCTAAATTTTCTACCCTTTCCTCTAGTTTTTCATATTTATCTCTAAAAATTTCACTCTACACATAGATGGTATCAAAGTGAGCCCTACCAACAACAACCTCATCTTCTAAAGGTAATTCTATCATATCCTTAGTTTACTCTTTAATTTGATAATCTACTAAAGTCATCTTTTCTTTTGGATTATTAACTAGAGTAAGAGGGATCTTTGTCCTATATCAAGCAATTGGGTCTACTATAATGGTTCTCCTTGGACGAGCAATCCTTTTGGAATGTTGAGCAAATATTTTGCTCTAATAACTTTGAGTGTTTATTGCAACACTTTTGGATTTCCTTTAAGAAGCCACCATGGGATGAGTGGAGGTTGTGGATGTAGTGATAAGAGATGGCAAAAATGGGACTGGAAAAAGTAGAAAATGTGAAATAGTCATGACGATGAAATTTGTGATGACAACAAGAGTTGCAACAAATGGTGAATACAATGGTGGTGTTTTCTCTTTCATAAAAATGAGAGGTGATGATGTTGGGGATGAATGAGTATGGATTAAAGGTGATGAGGTTTAAAATTTAAATTAATGGGATGAATATGGTATAGAAGAATATGGAGGAGGTATAGGAGGTGATGGAGGTGGATGATGTGGTAGTGATGGTACTAGTACCTCCTTTTCTTCAGAAGGGGAGGGGGAATTCCTTGGGAATGAGAAGGAGAATGAGAAGAAAGGATAGAAGCCATATCTAAGCTTACTAAAGTATATGGCTAAAAAATATTATCAATATTAAATTGTTGGACTTGTTGGGCTGACTGTTATATTATTGCATCATGTACCTATTCAACTACCTGTTGTACTTGATCTAGCTTCTTCTTCTTACTCTCCTCTTTTGAAACCTTCCCAACTAAATATTTTGCTTTCCTCTTGAATACAATAGGATATGAAAGTTTTGCTTTCATATTATTCTCCTATTGTTGTAGTGAAGGGGATTCAACATTTTAGACAGGAATACTTGGAGGTTTTAAATGAGATGCAAAAGTAAATTTGACCTTTGAAAGGGTATCTATTTTTTCTTTTGTTGGCTCTTGTGAAGAAATTTTTGCTCCTAGGGTCAGATACTTTAGCCTCTTTTCCATATTTATGTTCTTTGTGGTTTCTAATTCATCTTTATCCAGTCCTTCACTAGAGTATCTCATCTATTATATTATTACAGTCCCTTTGTTATATAGTTGCAATTATTCTTGTGAAGCTTCAAAAGTAGGATGTGCCCTTTCAACCTATAGAGGTGGGATTGATGCAGTATCTAGTTGTTTTTGGGATTAAGGGGGAGGAGTAGTTGGATAAGTTTGTATTTCCTTCTGATTTTTCTTCTCTAATATTTTCTTTGTTGTTTTAGTTTTCCCGTTTCTCCCCATGTTTCAAACTTCCTAAAACTTAATGCCAATTTTTTTCTGTTGTTGGTCTTCCAAATTTTAAATTTTCCATCATACTAACTAGAAAAATTGAAATTAGATTGATGACCATACTTATATTTTATATTTCCTATCTCCACTCTTATTTTCCACCATTCTAGTATCTTGGCTTCATTCCATTCGGTCTTTTGTTGAATGGTTTGGATTTATGACTCCTTTAACTAATGAGCTTTTTTGTGCTCAGGATCATACTTTGTCACTTGGTCATAAAAATCTCTCCAAGGGGGCAGTGGTTCCATTTTACCTATATTCCATTCCAGAGGGGAATCTTCTTTGTTATTCCTAAATTTCTCAATATGTGGCTTCAGAGTCCTTTCAAACTTTGGAACCTTGCCAGCATTAAGGATTTTTAGCTTTTCCAAGAACTTATTATCTAGGTTGTACCTCCACCTTTGTGGGAGTGTTATAAGCCCCAATATTTCCATGGTCTTAGTAATTTCCTCATACTGGTCCTTCCTTGTCAAAGTGATTTCTTCCACATTTAAAGGGTAATTGATTGTTATCTTTTTCTTTTATCTAGAGCCAAAAGTAGAGTTAATAAAGTTGACTTATCTGTAATACTCCAATGCCAACTTACGATGGGTGATAAAATGTGTGAGCACAAATGGTTTCCCTGTGAAGTTGTATAACCTTATCACTTTACCCTCAATCAAAATATACTAGTCTCCCTCTTCAGCTTTTTTAGTTTGCAACAATTCCTTTGTTAGAGGGGGAATTATAGGAATTTGTCCATACAAAATCTTAAGGGCTGGCCCTAAAAATTCCCTACTAAAATTGTAATAGGATTTGAACTTGCTTAAGAGATTAGTCCATACATAAACTGGTATAGGGTTTTCATCCTCATTTTTTGTTGTTACTCCTATCAAGAGCATATCTTGCATTGTTGCATTGAAAAACATCCATGCCAAGTTAGAACAATGTCTAAATGAGGTAGCTTGAGAACCCTCCTTCATTGTGATAAACTAGTCATGGATCCTTTTGGTGATGAAGGAAGGCAAATCAAATTAAATTGATTTGGTGTTGTTGCCAATCTACCATATATCATACATATTTTAATTTGAGAGGTAGTAATTCATATCTATCTACCAAAATCATATGTTCACATTAAATTTCAACCCTACTAATACTACTAGCATGGAATAAAGCTCTAGGTTGATGAACTTGTTTTTAGCAATCAGGGTTTTAAGTAACCAATATCCATAAACTAGGGTTTTGAGCTACCTAGACACCCATTTCTAAAACTATTCATCATTCTTAGGATGCCCCTTTTTGGTATAATACTTAGCTTACTCATCTAGGTTAAAATTTTTAGGGCTAACATGTGGATTTCTACCCATGGAAAAGAGGTTGCAACAGAACTCAAGGGTTATTCTAAAAATGACTTTATCATTAAACATTTTGATTGCCCTATTCAGTGGATCATAGAATTTAACAATTGTAGAAATCAGCTCTGGGCATGGGTGAAAAAAATCACAAATATTAAAGGAGATAAGAGAATGAACAACATAAGAACCTGTACTTAAAGCTGATAATCCCCTCAACACCCTATTATCGATATCTCTCCTTAGTTGGTCCCTTGTCTTCCATATCATAATGGTATCATTCATTGTGATAGCTACGTCTAGGAAACACCATGTCTCATTGCTCTTAGCCTTAGTATCTTTATCTATAGCTAAAGATGCCATTGTAGTATGAAAGCACTTCTAAAAATACTCTTTTACAGCCTTTGTGAATGTCGTTGGGTCTCTCTACAAATGTTCTATATCGCTTAACACACTTTGCAAGTAGAATTACTACCTAAAACTTAGCTTTTATAGCTTGCATGCCCACATTTCACCATTAATGTGGTGGTTGAATGGCCATGAAGTTGCCCAACTCAAATTTTAAATTAAATACAAAAAAAGAAAATTTGCATGAGAAGCTTGGTTGATCATGGTACGAAGCTTGTCATTAGATGTGGTACGAAACTTGTCTTAGGTTGCGATTCAAATCCTAAAGATAAGCAATTTGACCTTGTTGATCATGGCTTGGGATATGAGAATCTTTAAGAACATCCTAGATGTAGTGCAAAGCCTATCATTGGTCTCTTTTTGACTTAGAAGGATGCGGTGTGGAGTCATATAACAGAAAAGCTTCCACTTTGTTGGATTTCGACTATTTTAACCCTGGTTGAGAACCGATTACGGGCCATAACCTTAGTTTTTTTTAAATTAAAAAGAAATAATATATATACAATTATGTACATATAATATAATGGAAGAAATTTGTACTTGAAATAGATCTTAATATGGTATCCAGTGACCGAGATTGGTTGCAAATTCCTTTCTGGTCTTGTAGTTGAAAAACATTATTCTATTTGACTACAAAAATTTTGTATGGAACTTCCTAAAATGAATAAAACTTTTGGTTATTTCTTGGCTTTTCTTTCTCTTTATTCCACCTTAAGATTGAATCTTGAGTTTTAAATTTTTTGCATGTGGCCCTTTTATCAAACCATCCTTTAGTTTGAGTTAAGTATCTTTGAAATTGTGCATAGGCTTTATCCCTCTATTCTTCCATATGTAGTATTGCATTAGCCTTATCTCTATAGGATTTTTATATAGTAAATCATTCCAACTGTCTAACTTTAAGGTAGGTATCTCAAGGTGTGTAGGAAGGATAACTTCTTTTCCATACACCAAAGAGTAAGGATATGTACCTATATATTTTCTCATTGTGATACTATCTACCCACAAGACCTGATTCAAGAGTATATGTCAACTTCTTTTATTATCTTTTAAGGTCCTTTTCAGAATTCAAAGTACATTCTTATTGGTAGATTCTACTAGGTCATTCCCTTGTGGATAATAGTTCAAATAAATCTTTAAACATATATCATATGTACTAGAAAATTTGATATATTTTACTCCTATAAAGTATGGACCATTTTCACTTACTAAAGCCTCCAGAATACCATACCATGTGATCAAGATTTCAATAAATTCAATTACTACCTCATGATCAGCCTTCTTAGTTGGAACTGCCTCAACCCATCTGGTGAAATAGTTGGTGGTAGTCAAAATGTACTTGTGGAAAGTTGAATAATTTAGATTAATTACCCCAATAAGGTCTAGTTCCCACTATTGAAATGGTTGTTCTAATTGCATTGGCTTGAGTGGTAATGTTGCATTCTTATTTTACCCCACATATATCTAACATTTATCACATGATCTAGCAATTTTAAAAGTATCCAAGAAAATATTAGGCCAATAATAACCAACCCTTATTATCTTTAATATAGTGGTTCTACCTTAAAAGTGATCTCCTAATAAACCTTCATGGAATTCTTCTAGAATTTTTTTTTAATCTTCCTTGATACATCTTAAAAGAACTCCATCTAGGTTTTTTCTGTATAATCCTTATAGTAAAAGAGAATAGTTCAAGGCATGAAGTCTATACCTCCTTCTTTGTGAGGCATTAATATCTCTAAGGCATTTTCCTATTATTTAAAAGCAACTAATGAACTGATCAACCCAATATATTTCCCCTAAAATACTACCATCTTTTTACTCTAATTTTGATATTTGATAGGTTACCTTTCCCTCTTTATTTGCCTTAGTAGCTAATTCTTGACATAGGGCTCTTCCTGTCACTAATTTGGTAGTATGAATATCTACTTCATATTCTTGGATATTAGTAATCCATCTTGCTCTCTTATCACCTAGCTTCCCTTATAGAATAAAGCTTCTAACATCAAGGTGTACTATATATACCAAAGTCTTACTTTGAGCTAGATATTGTCTAAATTTTTTCAAATATTTCATAACTATAAAAACTTGTCTCTCAATAAAGTTGTACTTCATTTGGTATTCATGGAGAGTCTAACTCCAAAATAATATGGGATGTTTATTGCTTGCATCATCCTTCTAAGTCAGTATTGTAGAATAACTCTCACCAGCTCCATCCTTGTCAAAATCAGGGCTAATCAATACGAGGGTAGTAGTAATGGCCTAATTAATCTATTCAAAGGTTTGATTTCTCTTGTCAATCCATTTGAACTCGATATTTTTTTTAATAAGCTTTGAAATGGGCTTAATCATTTTAGCAAAATCAAAAATAAATTTCCTCACAAGTTGATTTGCCCAAAGAAGGATTGCAAAGCTTTCTTATTCATGGTAAGAGGTAAATATAATATGGACTTTATTCTATTTGGATCAATGGATATTCTTTTTTTGGACACCATATGTCCCAATAACTTGCCTTCATGCACTACAAATATTGAATTTTTTGGATTTAAAGATATGCCAAATTCCTTATATTTTTGGAAAACTTGTTTGAGATGCATGAGATGTACTTGTTTTTATGATAAAATACTATCACATCATCTTGATATATCAAAATTATTTTATTGATCAGTTATCCAAAAGTATAGTTCATAGCTCTTTGGAATGTGGCTTCTACATTAGATAGTCCAAATGGTATTCTCTGGTAAGCAAAGGTACTCCACTTTGTAGTGAAAGTTATCTTATGTCGATCTTTATCTTTCACCCAAATTTGATTATAACCAAAGAAACCATCCAATAGAGAAAGCCTTTTAGCCCTAGATACTATTTGCAAAATCTGATCTATTTATGGTAATGGGTAATGATATTTGAGAGATACCTTGTTTAGATTTCTAAAATCCACACACAGGTGAATATCACCATTCTTTTTCCTCACTGGGACCAGATTGGCAACCCATGTAGAATGCTTAACAAGATAAGTAATTTGGCCTTGCTTCTAGAACTAATTCAATAGTATGTTGGATTATGCTCTTATCATAGAATTTCAAATCCTCATAGGTCCAAGCTATTATATCCTGATATTGAAAACACAAAGCCTTAAATTCTTCAATTTCCTCTAGGGTGCATTGGAAATCAAATTTAATATTTTTTCCATATTTAATTTCTATTTCTTTATAAATTGTATCATCAACTTGCATTTGCTTTAGTCTTTTTCCATATTCATTATCAAAGAGACTTTCTAAGGTAATCAACCCCTTAGGTATGTTATTATTCTTTAAATGTACAATTTATTGTTGCTCAATCTCTTAGGATGTGTCAACCTATGAATTGATATAGTCAACCTCTCTAATCAAGAAATCAACAATCTGGTCATCACTTTTAAATACCTATTAAAATATTTATCTATCTAGAACTGTAGGTCTGACAACTAATTTAACTCTCTTGTTCTCCATAGAACTATAATCTGAAGATGGAGAAAAATTAACACCATTGACAGCTAAAGCATCTACCAAAATATTATGTTGCCTTGGAACATGTAAGTTCAAAGCATCAAAAGATTCCATTAGGTCCCAGACTCTATTTCTATAAGTCTTCAAATAATGATGCTTATTGTTACACTTCTTTGTAACCTAATTAACCACCAGTTATGGATCACCATATATATCCAATATTTTAATACCCATTTTCTCTGCTTGCATCAATCCTAAGTATAAAGTATCATATTCAGCATTGTTATTTGTGCAAGATCAAGTTAATCTATAATAAAAAAATTACTCCTTCTGAAGGTGATTTCAGAACTACTCCTACACCAACTCCATTCTTATATATTACCCCATCAAAATGTATATTCCAAACCTTTGATCATCTTAAGGTCTGATTAGATATGGCCAGAGTTTTTTTTTGCTTCAGAAGAGATGTTATAGGTACAAATTCTTGTTTTAAGCATACTATGTTTTTCTTTAAATGGTAATTCATCTTCAATTTCCAGATCTTCAAGGATTTCCACTAGCTTTGGTTCTTCCATTACAAAGTGATTGTACATATCTTCCTCAATTTTCTCAATGTGGTAAGCTACTGGATTTTTAGGAGTGATCCTTATCCTTTTTCCTTTATGAGGAATCATCATGCAAGAATAATCCAAATACATATAACCTCCTAACTTGGTAGTGAATTCCCTAGAGAGACACAAGCCAAAATAAGGCTCTAGGTCTACTACTACAATCTCTTGGACTATAGTGACCTCTAGGGATCTATGTAATTTTATCAAGACATCTTTTACAACTCTTATAGTTTTGATCGGTGTCCCATATAACTGTAAAAATCCTAGAAATGAACATGTATATTCCATCCCCATCACATCACAAACTACTTTGGGTATGACTATAGGTGAGGTCCCTGAATCAATCATGCAATTGTGGACTATCCACCCTTACCTTCTTAGAGAAATATAAAATGGTGGGGATTTATTTTTAGAGTTTTTGGTCATATTTTTGTGTTCCTGAGCTACTTTAAACATGATATTTGTCTCATTTTCCTGATAATTTTGAAGAACATGTTCTTATACTAAGAGGGGGGTGAATAGTATAAGATAAAACTTTCTACTTTTCAATCCATATGATAACATTAACAATATTAAAGCATTAAACATTACACAAAGCATAACACACATGAGTGACATGATTTAATGTGGTTCACCCAATGTGGGCTACTCCATGGAGAAAATATTTCTTATAAATTTTTCTCAAATAACTTCTCTTGGGAATCCTTTCCCTATTACAATTTTTATGGACTTCTGTCCAAAGGAGACACCAATCTCCTGATCAAGTTTGTGTAACTCTCTCCACATGAGAATGCCTTCTTCTCTACTCTAGTTGGTGATCTTCTAAAAGAAATTTTTCCTCCACTACATTGGCTTATGTATCTCTATCCACTGAAGACCCCTGCCCTCACTCAGAAGACCTATCTTCACTACCTTGGCTAATGGACCTCTATCCACTTGAGATTGTTTTCATATATACTTTGTCACCTCCAAATATTATTCTCTGTACTAAACATTGTTCTTCGGTCTAGCACCAATCTGCTCAATCTCTATCTTTGATCTGCACTAAATATAGTCCTTCGATCTAGCACAAATCTGCTTAATCTCTATCTTCGGTCTGGCACAAACCTGTCCTAAAATATACACCAAAATCTATCCTCAAATATGTCCTCAATCCTTAATACAAATCTTGACTTAATCACAAATCAACTTTTCTAGATCTACCCCAAACCTTAACCAAAGGTTTAAATAAATCAATCAATTAACTCTACTCACAAGTCTTCTCAAAGACTTACCTCTAATCTATCCACAAGTCCTCTCAAGAACTTGCCTAATCTGCTCAACAAGTCTTCACTAAAACTTATCTGAAATTTGTATTGTAAGCTTCCATAAAAACTTAACTCACTCAACCAATCACTCAATGAAAGCTTAGTCAACAATACTTATCAAACAATCTCACATAACAATGTTACTCATGATATTTCACAAACCCTAGTTCAAGATAGTTTTCAACTTCACATAACAATTATACTCATGTTCTTTCACAAACCCTAGTTCAAGCATATGAAATATTACTTCAATATTTCCAACAATGCTTATCAAACAAGGTTTCTAATATCAACTCTCATTCCAAAAAACCAAACTCAACAATGCTTATCAAACAATCCTTTTCACTCCAACTTAGCATTCACAACATCCAACAATATTTCACTCACAAGGAAGATATGCTCATACCTTTTGTTTGATGAATTTTTGACCTCAAAACCTGTCTCAATCATAATTACTCTCTTTTCCAATCTCAAGGGTTAGATAACAAAAAAAATTGTCCTTAATATTTCCTTTCAAAATATTTCACCAAGTCAAAATATCAAAAATCAACTATGTCTTATCTCTCCTTTAAAAATAAACTTTATAATATAACTTTATTTCAAAAAAATATCTAACACCCTTGGCACACCTTATTTATCCTTTTATTAACTTTGACCACTCAAAAATCAAACACAAAAATAAAAATTTGCATACCCTTTTATCTCCCTTGTATAACTCTTTAATCCCTTTTAAATATGCAATTTCCAACTAACCAAACTTTAAGAAATTAAAAAATTAATTTCCACCTTTGCAATTTTTGGATGCAACAATCAAACCTTAGCAATGTGAATGTATACCTTGTCCAACTACCAAAAATGCCTCCGCGGGTTTCGAACATGCGAACCTTCTATCCCAAACGCCTTTGCACAGCGCACACCCACAAAGTGGGCTATGTGCCTCCACGCAAATGGAAATGCATGTGCCTTCCCTTTGTTTCTTCCTTGATAGTGCACTCAAAATCCTCTTCGCTTTTAAAAATGAAGACCTCAAAAATTGAACCCCTGACCTTGCACCTACAACATCTTAGCGCAATCGTCGGCTACCAACCGTGCTGCCCAGCGCTTTTCAATGTGAAGTGGGCTCCCCACTTATTTATCCTTTGGTATGTTTCCTTAAACCTTTCAAAACAAATGTGATTATTTCTCTCCTGTTTGTGCATGAGTGTCTATAGCTTTCGATCAATCGCATGGATAATAAATTGAATGAAACTTGCCCCTTCTTATATGCATTATATCATGTGCTCAAAACATCAGTGACCTTTTTTCAATTCGAATTAATTAATATTTTATTCCCTTATAACTCTAACCTTTAGGGTTTATTAAATTAAATTATAAACTAACTTATAATTAAATTATAATTAATTTAATAACTCTTAGATTTAATCAAATTAAATTATAAATTAGATTATAATGAAATTATTATAATAAAATTAATCTTTAGTTCTTAAACTTTTTTTTTAAATAAAGGGGTAAAAATGTATTGATAAAAATTCTAGATTACAGAGTACAACTGAGCTTCCAACCAGGACTCAAATAAATAGCCAAACAGGCTAAAACCACTAGACTAGAATGACACCCGAAAAATACAACAAGAACAAACCATATTAAGTCTGTACATCCTTGTGGATCAACTCCCATAGGCGTTGAGAGTCCCCAGACGATAGACTCTACCAATTATCGATACTCCAAGGATACAACAACTCAGAAGCCCTTTTGGCTAGGTAATCAACAACCACATTCCATTCCCTTGGAATGTGCACAAAGGATATAAATTCAAACTCTTCACTCATTCTCAGAATCTGAATGGCTATAGAGGCCAACTGCCAATTAACTTCCTCCACCCTTTTACTGTATAAAATATTAACCACAATTTGGAAGTCAGAATTACAGATAATCCTATGCCAGCCAAGAGAAAACCCCCTCCGCAAGGCCTCAAGAATTGCAAGATCTTCCATAAAATTGTTAGAGTGAACACCTTTATAAATGGAAAATAAAAAACTGACACCACCAGTAGAATCTCTCCCAACACCGCCAATGCCAGCATGTCCAGGATTACCCCGGATGATCCATTAGTATTAATTTTTAAAACTCCTCTTGGAGGTGGCCTCCACCTACCATCTCTCCTAACCTTCTTGTTGAGCTAAGGAACCCTACTAGGGCTAGAAGAGTTCACACCATCCCCAAAGAGACCAAGGTCTTGTTGTACCTTCTTCTCCCTAGAATCCAAAAGAGGGTCCACATCACATTTGCTATGGATGGTTTTCTAAACCATATACAGGATCCTTTGCCAGATCTGTTGAAGAGCCAAATAACTGCCCTAAAATATGCATCGGTTTTTTTCAAGCCAATTTTACCAGATGATGCAAGAAGGGTCCAAATTCCAAGCCACCCAAAGGAAAGGGGCCTTGGCCGGAGGTCTATCCAGACTACTCCAAAAATCCACTAGGGACAATACATGAAAACATGGATGGTTCCAGGCGCTCCACCAACGTTACCAAATGTCTTTGGCAAAGGAGCATTGAAAAAATAAACTATAATAGTCATCCTCATTCTTATTGCAAAGGACACAAAAATATGGACCCTGAAATCCCCTCTTCCTCACATTATCCCAAGTGATGCATTTATTACAAGCTACCAACCAGAGAAAGAAGTTACATTTTGGCCAGGAAAATTTTGTCCACACCTTTTTCCACCAAGTGATAGGAAGACTCCCATGCTTTTGCTTATCAAGAACCTGATAACCATAGGCTACCGAGTAGGTTCCCTTAGGATCAGGGTTCCAAGCTAGAATATATTTACCCCTCAATGAATAATAAGGCCTCCCCATAAGAATAATAGCAAGCACCTCTCTGTCCTTGGCCAGTCCCCCTTGGGACCATTCTTGCGGATCTTTCCACCTGTACATCTCCATATTTCCAAAAGACTAGATTTTTTTAAAGTCCTCCACACGAGACCAGCCTACTTCCAAGAAAAAAATGCTTAGGTAATGTAACCTAGGATATTTATTCAAGATAGAAGGGTGTCCATCCCAAGAATCCTCCAAAAAAAGAGCATTTTATCCCTGATTGCAAATCCAGAACAAACCCTGATTGATTAAATTAGCTCCTCTTTTCAGAGTGTCCCAGATAATAGAACCTTTCCCAACCAAGTTGACTCTAGGGATCTCAGCCTTAGAAATACCTCTCAATTATTTACAAGATAATATTTTAGCCCAAATATGATCTTAAGAGGTACACCATCTCCAATAAAGTTTTGTAGCCAAAGCCTACCCAAAAAGAGTTGTTTGTCGCAACCCAAGGCCTCCCTCTTGCATCGGCCTACATATAGAATCCCACCTAACCAAACTCCATTTATATTGATCAAGTTTTCCAGAACATAAAAATTTTCTTGACAAAGCATCCATGTCCTTAATGAAGTGAGAGGGAGCTATTTGTACAAAACATCTATAAATGGGTAAAGCTTGAACAACAGGTTTTAAAAGAAACACTCTACCTGCAGTGGATAGCCATCTAAAAGTCCAATGATTCACCTTCCTTCTAAATTTATCAAGCATATACTGCCAAGAAGATCTAGGTAGAGGATGAGATGAAATTGGAATACCAAGATAAATGAAGGGGGAGTCCCAACCTAGAATCTTAGAATGCGAGCAATCCTAGCTTGAATAAGAGGAGGGGTATTGAAAAAGAAAATAGAAGACTTGTCCTCATTAATCAACTGTCCAGAAGCACCAAGATATATGTCAAGAGACTATCTAATATTGATAGCTTCCCTGATAGTGGCAACTCCCAAAAAAGCAGTGTCATCAACAAATTGAAGGTGGGAAAGAGGTGGAAAACTACTATCCCACTTCCACCCCTGAATGAGACCCTACATGACTTGAGACTTGAGCAATCTTCCCAACCCTTTCGCCATAATGATAAACAAATAAGGAGATAAAGGATCTCCTTGCCTCAATCCCCTTGAGGCCTCAAACAGCTCTGATGGCTCATTATTAACAAGAACAGAGAATGAGGAAGAAGAAACACAACTCATCACCCATCTAATCCATTCCTCCTCAAATCCAAAAGTAGCAAGAACTTTTTGAATAAAGGACCATATGACCTTATCATAGGCTTTGGCCATGTCCAACTTAATGAATATAGTTTTCTCCTTAGAAGTTTCCATCGAGTGAATAGCTTTTGTAGCAATAACAACCCCATCCAAGATTTTTTGGCCAGCAAAAAACCCATCTTGCTCCTCAGAGATGAATTTGCTCGACCATATCTTCAGCATCTCAGCAATAATTTTTGTGATGATCTTATACACAACATTGCATAGAGCAATAGGCCTGAACATATCCAAGGAATTTTCTCCCTATTTTTTGGGTATAAGCACCACAAAGGTAGCATTTAGGGCCTTAGCATCTGTTTGTTCTTTTGGGACTCATGGACCACCTCCAAAAGATCAAATTTGATTAAATACCAAAACTCTTGATAAAACTCAATCGAGAATCCATCTGGGCCTGGGGCTTTTCCTTTTTTCATATTGAATACAACATTTTCCAACTCCTTAAGGGAAATTGGACCCATCAAGTGCTCATTCATCTCTCTAGAAACAATCGTTGGAATACAGTTTAGAATAAGTTTTTCATTCTCATCATCTGATAGGGAGTCCTCCTTGAAGAGAGAGGAAAAAAACCTCTAGTCTCTTCTAAAATATCCCTGAAAGAAGAGAGTAGGGAACCCTGAGAATTCATGAGAGGTAATCAGGTTACCATTATGGTGAGCCTTAACTGAGTTATAAAATAAGGTTGTTTTCCTATCCCCTTCCTGAAGCCAATCTACTCGATATTTTTATTTCCAAAAAAATTCTTCCCTCAGTTCCCATTCAGCAAGGTCTTTCACAACCTCGAATTCCTCAACAAGAAGCTCCTTCGTGAATCCCTAATCTCTAAACTTCCTTGAAGCTTCTTCCATCCTCCTAAGAGCTGTCATCTTAGCCAAGGAAAGGTTCCCAAAATTTAGTCTATTCCATCTCTTCAATTTATGTTTTACAAATTGTAGTCACTTCATAAAGGAATACATAGCGATGCCATGAGGAGGTTTGCCAGTGGTCCACCAGCCTTGCATGAAATCATGAAGCTTAGTATAATTAAACCACATAAGTTGAAACTTAAATGAGGAATTATTTTTTAGCCCTAACTCCAAAGCAAAGATTTTTATAGGCCAATGATCAGATCCCCTACCCTCCAGAATCACAGAACTAACACTTCTATTATTACCCATCCAATAACTGGATATCAAAAACCTATCCAGTCTCTTTGATATGGAAGCTTCCCCACACCTTTTATTGTGCCAAGTAAATATACTATTATCTGGCTTGATGTCAACCAATTTTAGGGCCTATATATGAGCACTAAAGACAGAAGAAAAAGGCTCGAGATGGTCCACCCCACCACGTTTCTCTCCAGACAAGTGATAGAGTTGAAGTCTCTAGCCAAAATCCATGGGTACAAGGGAACCAAACTTCTCACAAAGAAAATGTGCTTCCACAAATTCGATTTACCATTGTAATCAATAGAAGCATACACATTTGTAAGTAGGATGGTTTCACCAAATTCATTATCATGCCCGACCATGAAATAGACCATCTGCTAGAAATCCAAGTAAGAGGGGATATCTTAACCGGATCCCATAAACAAGCGACACCACTAGCATATCCACATGCACCAATACACTGGCATTGCCTACTTCTCCACAACTTGGGAGCAATATTTAACATACTATCAATAGCCAATTTAGTCTCCTGAATAAACACCACATCCAGAGAATGCACCCGAACCAAATCACGAACAACTTTTTTGTGGGGATGTTGTTCAACCCCCTTACATTCCATGAGAGGATAATCATTTTTGGGGGTTATAAAAATGGGATTCCAATGTTCTCACAAAGCCTGAATCCACCAAAGTCTCCCCCATTAACTTAATTTTATCCTGGTCCTTCTTCCGACCCACCTTCATATTCTTATCCGAAAAAAAAAAATTAATTATTTTCTACTGCAATCCCAACACCGTAGGATTTTTGTAGTCCAGGTATGACTGCATCAGTGCCTAAGTAGAAGAGGGCATAACTAAATATGTATCACTTTCCAAAATAGTTTCACTTATAGGGCTAGACCCATCCATGTCCCCTATACTCAGATCCAAAGCCCTTTGTTCTTCATTTAAACCCCCTAGATCTCATTCCTTAAGTTCCCCTTCAAGAAGAGACATCTGATTCGGCCTTGTTATATTTGCATCAGGTAGTGATGTTTCAGGTATCTCCATGCATCGATCAAGATCATCTAATATTTCAAAATGGTTGAGTAGAGCATCTGGCTGGCTATCCTTAAGGTCTTTCTTTGCCCTTTGTCCTCTGTTTCAGGATTTTACCGAAACAAAACCTTCCTTATCCCGTTCCCCTTCCTTTATCGGGACTTTTCCTTTATCCAAACTTTGTCTAGACCGAGAGGGCCCAAGATTTGAAGCCATAGGTAGGACAAACTTAGGGCATTTTCTTTGTAGGTGGCCATATTCACAATAAATCCAACAACAAAATGGAAGAGCTTCATAGTCAATTTTTTGAACCCATGTAGTTGATCCAAATTGTATTTCAATAGAATTTGGAATAGGATTATTTAAGTCAATTTCAACACAAATATGAGCAACAGAGATTACCTTTTTATCCATTGTCTATTGTGACGGTCCAACCAGCTTCCCAAGTAGAAGGGCAATCTTATGCAAGATATCGATTCTCCAGAATTCCAATGGGAGCCATGGAAGCCGCACCCATACTGGAACCCACGACGATCGCTCCTCTGATGGGTTGAAACCCACATGCCAGGGTTTAATAAAGAGTCTCACTTGGTTATAGAAATAAGGACCCCCTTCAAATGCTTTGTTACGATCTGCAATACAAGAGAAAACCACCATAAAATAGTTGTTCGCACTCAGCATCACCTCCACATCGCCTTTAGGATTCCAAGTTTTCCTGACCCAAGCCTCCACAAAGGGGATAGAAATTTGGATGCCCAAAAATTTGCCAATAAGGGCATGTTTGGTTAGATACTTCACATCTTCCGCCATCGAGTCTAGTTGAACCACTAGAACTGGCCTAGCTTCACATCGTTCCAAAAATCCATTATTCTTTAACAAGCGGTTTCCAACATGCACTGGAAAATCTTGTTCCTTCCAATCATTTTCAGATGAAAAAACATCATGAGCATGCACTCTCTGTTTCGGACCCGATGCCATCACGACATTCCTATAATTTTTCAAACCTCCTTCGAAAGTTGTTGCCATCTCTACAGAGCAGTTTTTCTTCATCAAACCCTAGCAGAGTAGTTTTTCCTTATCAAACCCTAGCATAGCTCCCAAGTCTTAACCTTAGACCTTTAATATTATAATATTATTTTTCTTGGGCATTCCTGTTACTCTTTAGACCTCATCTTACCACCTTGAATATTATAATTAGGAACATTATAATATTATTTTTCTTAGGTCTAGAAGCAATATTTTTCTTGCACTACTGACTCTTGACATCCTTTCTTTTGTCCTGCTCACTAAAATTGACTCTTGACATCAATGACAACAAATCCTACTCATATTTCCAACAATCTCCCCCTTTTGTCATTGATGGCAACCCATTTTTCTTTTATCATTTCTTTTACCTTTTTCTGTTTGGTTCCCCTTAGAAGCTGCTTCCCCTAATTGAATGCTCTCCCTCTAACTCAAATCTCTCCCCCTTTGTCATCAATGGCAAAGTGCCACCTTTGGAGCTCAGGGCTAAGAATAGGACTCTTATCTTAGCCCCTCCCCCACCTCCTCTTGAGGTGGTTCATTTTGGTGTGGGAGTAGAACTACTCCCAAATTTTCTCGAAGGTACTCAAAGGTCTCTTTAGGAAGTGGCTTAGTGAAAATATCTGCAATCTACTCCTTTGTAGTAACATATTCCAACCTAACTTGCTTGTTTGTCACCTATTCTCTCAGAAAATGATACTTAATTGAAATGTGCTTTGTCTTGGAGTGCATAACTGGATTTTTTGAGATATTTATAGCACTTGTATTATCACACTATATGGGAATAGGATGATCGTGGTTTATCTTGAAATCCTCTAAAGTTTACTTCATCCACAATACCTATGTACAACTAGCAACTATTGTAATATACTCTGCCTCTGCTATGGATAGGGATATTGATGCTTGTTTCTTACTTAGCCAAGAGACTAAAAAGTCTCCAAGAAAGAATGCTCCACCACTTGTACTTTTTCTATCATCAATACTACCAGCCCAATCTGCATATGTATAAGTTGTGAGAGTGAAACTATCACTTTTGGGATACTAGAGCCCAAAATCCATAGTCCCTTTTAAATACCTAAGAATCCTTTTTATTAATGGTGTGTCTCCTTGGGTGTTTCCTGAAACCTTATCACTAATCCCACTACCTACATGATATCTTGTCTAGTAGTTGTTATGTACAAAAAGTTGCCAATCATAGATCTGTATAATTTATGATTTGCCTCTAGAGATTCATCATATTTACTTAACTTACATCCTGTAACCATGGGAGTACTTACTGGTTTGCAATATTCTAACTTGAATTTCTTTAGCATCTCTTTTATATACTTTGTTTATGAAAGAAACACCCCTTTCTTTGATTGTGAAATCTGAAGTCCAAGAAAGAAGAACAACTCACCAAGAATAAACATCTCAAATTCATTTTGCATGCTCTTTGTAAATTTTTGACACATCTTATCATTGTTTCCTCCAAAAATGATATCATCAACATAAATAACCACAATTAGTAAGTCATTCCCATAATTTTTTATGTATAAGTTATTGTCCACTATTCCTTTCCTAAAACCATGTTCCTATAGGTACTTATCCAATATTGAATATCAAGCTTTAGGAGCTTGCTTTAGTCCATAAAGTGCTTTAGTCCATAAAGTGCTTTCTTCTGTCTAGCACCAATCTACTCAATATCTGTCTCTGATCTAAACTAAACATAGTCCTTCAGTCTAGCACAAATCTACACAATATCTATCTCTATTCTAGCACAAACCTATCCTCAAATCTACATCAAACTCTGTCCCCAAATCTATCCTCAAGCCTTAACACAAAGCTTGACTTAATCACAAATCAACTTTGCTAGATCTACCCCAAACCTTAACCAAATGTTTGAACAAATAAATCAATTAACTCTGCTCACAATTCTTATCAAAGACTTACCTCTAATATGTCCACAAGTTCTCTCAAGAACTTTCCCAATCTACTCAATAAGTCTTCACTAAGACTTATCTAAAATATGTATTGTAAGCTTCCACAAAATCTTACTTCACTCAACTAATCACTCAATGAAAGCTTAGTCAACAATCTTATCAAACAATCTAACATAACAATGATACTCATGATATTTCACAAACCCTAGTTTAATACAGTTCTCAACTTCACATAACAATTATACTCATGTTCTTTCACAAACCATTGTTCAATCATATGAAAGCTTACTTCAATATTTCCAAAAATGCTTATCAAACAAGGTTTCTAATATCAACTCTAATTCCAGAAGACCAAACTCAACAATGTTTATCAAACAATCATTTTCACTCCAACTTTGCATTCACAACATCCAATAATATTTCACTCACAAGGAAGATATGCCCATACCTTTTGTTTGATGAAGTTTTGAACTCAAAACCTGTCTCAATCACAATTACTCTCTTTGCCAATCTCAAGGGTTAGATAACAAAAAAAAAATGTCCTCAATATTTCCTTTCAAAATATTTCACCAAGTCAAAATATCAAAAATTAACTATGCTTTATCTCTCCTTTCAAAACAAACTTTATAATGTAAATTTATTTCAAAAACTATATCTAACACCCTTGGCACACCTTATTTATCCTTTTATTAACTTTAACCACTCAAAAATCAAACACAAAAATAAAAATTTGCATACCCTTTTATCTCCATTGTATAACTCTTTAATCCCTTTTAAATATGCAATTTCCAACTAACCAAACTTTAATAAATTAATATTTGCAATTTTTGGATGCAACAATCAAACTTTAGCAATGTGAGCGCATACTTTGTCCAACTACCAAAAAGGCCTTGACGGGTTTCAAACATGCGAACCTTATGTTCCAAGCACCTTTTCACAACGTGCACCCACCAAGTGGACTACATGCCTCCATGCAAAAGGAAATGCATGTGCCTTCCCTTTGTTTCTTCCTTGATGCTGCACTCAAAATCCTCTCTGCTTGCAAAAACAAAGACCACAAAACTTGAACCCTTGACCTTGTGCCTGCAACATCTTAGCGTAGTCGTCAACTGCCAACTGCGCTACCCAATGCTTTGCAACATGAAGTGGGCTCCCCTCTTATTTGTCCTTTACTCTATTTCCTTAAACCTTTTAAAACACATGCAATTCTTTCTCTCCTCTTTGTGCACGAGTGTCTATAGCTTTTGGTCGATCGCATGGATAATAATTTGAATGAAACTTGCCCCTTCTTATATGCATTATGTCATGTGCTCAAAACATCGATGACATTTTTCAATTCAATTTTAATTCGAATTAATTAATATTTTATGCCCTTATAACCCTAACCTTTAGGGTTTATTAAATTAAATTATAAACTAACTTATAATTGAATTATAATTAACTTATAATTAATTTAATAACTCTTAGATTTAATCAAATTAAATTATAAATTAATTTATAATGAAATTATTATAATTAACTTAATATTTAGGTCTTAACCTTAGACCTTTAATATTATAATAAAATATTATAATATTATTTTTCTTGGGCCTTCCCGTTGCTCTTTAGACCTCATCTGACCACCTTGAATATTATAATTAGGGACATTATAATATTATTTTTCTTAGGTCTAGAAGCTTTTCTTGCACTACTGACTCTTGACATCCTTCCTTTTGTCCTGCTCACTGAAACTGACTCTTGACATCAATGTCAACAAATTTTGCTCATATTTCTAACAAATTCTTGTTTAAGGAAGCCTTTAGTAAATCAATTTGTCTAGGAATGAAAAGTGTGTCATAAAGACTTTGCTCTAGAGGGAGTTTTTTTTAGTTCTTCCACAATATTAAACTTAGACTTTTCTAGAGGGACTTTCTCATATCTCCTTTCTGGTTCACTAAAATTTCTCTTGAATTGTTGGGTAGCTTCAATTCTTTGTCTCTTAGTGATAGAAGAAAATTTTAATCTTTCTTGTGCTTCATCCTTACAACCTAATTGTTCTTTATTATTTTCCTTTTCTCCCTAATTTGGAGTGTTCTTATCCTTTTCTTATTCCTTGGAAATTGGATCTCACTTTTCAACTACCCGGGGGACTAGGAATCTATCATTCTTTGGCAGGGGTTTCTCCCTTTTCTTTTGAGAGGGGACTTGAAATTAACCTATTTTGGGGATCCACTTGTACTGGTTTCTTTCCAAATATGGTTTTTCAAAGAGATCTTGTCCAACCATAACTTTCTTAGGCTACCATAGCAATTTGACCCTTCCCTTTTGGATTATATCAATATTTACTATGGCTTGTTGCACATGATGTTGGTACATTACACAAGTATCAGGATCATGGGGATCATTACTAAATAGGTACCAAACACTTCCACTAGTTTGAGAGAAAAAAGAATTATCTCCATGGTTGGCATTAACCTTCAGCCTTATGTTGCTACTTGTACTAGGCCTCTGTTCTTTGTTAACATATGGGAACCTAATTTACTGAGACTTTTCCATCTCCCTTTTTTCCATAGCATTCACTTTATTATTGATAGTCTTCAAAGTGTTTTGAATATCAAGTAACAATGATGATTCTTGGGGTCCTTGAGATGGAAGTGGAGGAAAAGGGATTGAATCATATTGAAGCTTAGGAGGAGGCATTGGAGCCATTGAAGGAAATTAAGTTTCTAATGGTAGAAGATCCATAAAAAGGGATGATGAGATCTTGGATTGAGAACGATGTTGAGTGATTTCAAGATAATAAGGCATAACAATCTTAAGAGGCAATTTGTCCACTAAAATAAAAATATTCTTTGCATGGATGGCCATTTGATAAACCTGTGGGAATGAGATTAATATTTACTGTTGAGTTTGTAACCCTAAGTCAGGCCCAAGAGCTCTAATATAGTACATATAGGTAAGAGGAGTGGATGGCCTATATTCAAGACGAATTATTTCCATGTTCTACTAAATCTAAAATTAAAATCAAATACTGACTCCTGGGGATGTCTTTGCATGACTATGAATTGGGTTAGAAGTAAAAATGTATCTTCTTACTCATTGAACTCTTCATCGAAATGACCTACTAGATCAGCCTATTAGCTAATAGTATTATCTTCAAGGGTCCTAAACTAGTGTAAGACTTTACCTCTAAAGGACAGAGCTAGCAGTCTTATAATTACATCTTCATTTCTAATGTTATGTATGGATGCCATAGATAGGACATCTTGAAAATGTTCATATAGGTTTTTACCTAAACTATCATATGTAGGTATGACTTTTAGTGTAGATTTAGGAATGTCATTCATATGAGGAAAACATAAAGGACCAACATTATTCCAATCAAGAAAAATTCATTGTCCTGTGGCTTGTTCTTGAGCCATGTTGGTTGGAGTACTAGGTATACTAGGCTTAGAGAATTTTGGAGAAGTGGGTGTTGAATATCATGAAATTTTGATTCATAAGAGGGATATCTTGACTGTCTACACTTCGAAAATAACTCAAATAAATTAACACAATCTTGACTATTCTTTGTAGCTGACCTGGTAAACATGAAAAATAATGCTAACAAACAAGGGTTTACAGGGTTCTAAACTTAGGGAGTCACCAAGTGAATTTACTTTCACCACTTAGTGAGGATAAGATAATTCACTAAATATTGATTCCTTTGAGAAAAAAAACAATAAAAATGTATAGTGGGAATATGTAGTCTTGTGAATGGTCCCACCGGGCATGCCAAAAATTATTGTGGCTTAGATTTACATCAAGGTAAACTTGAACTGTAACTATCATCTACAAAATTTGAAATATGAGCACCCACTAATCACAACCCAAATCACACATTGGATGGGTCAAAATGTTTCAACCCAACCTCTAGAGTAGGCTGGTATTCCTTGTCAACTCTGAATGTTGACTCATTTAAGCTCAATTAAATGTATAAAGGATAGGGATGAAAATAAGAAGGGTTAAGAAATAAATGAATCAATGGTGGATGGATAAAGCTAACAACATAGGTATCTATAAAGAACCCCTCACAGATTAAATTCCAAGATATCACTTAGAGCTAACAACATTCAAACCATCACCATCTTCATCATTAAGAGTAATTACATACTCCAAGAATCATTTCAAACATCTAAAGTATTATTAATCCAAATTAACATAATTAGATTAAAACCTTGACTAATAAAAATGACTTCTTACAAGCATACATTCAGATATTAATCATTCCAATTTACTTTAATTTAGCAATTCAATTTAGTATAATACACTAACCATAGAATTATTAGCATAAATGACTTCACAAGATAGTGTTTAGAAGGCATGAAGATGTAGGTTCGAGGTAAACATTCCAAGTAATGTGCCTTTTCATTAATTTATAGGAATATACAATAGTAGCACAAGCAAACATTTCATAGCTAAACTTTTGAAAGGATTGCATGGCATCTATTTATAGTTTTTATAATATATTTTAGAAAATATGAGCATTACAAGAGAATTGGAGTGCCAAGCCAACAAGATGTTGATGTGGTGATCTCCTATTTGATCAAGGAAAATTGAAAAATCATTCTTCATTGGTCTTCTATAACTTGCTCAACCTTCATGGATTCTAGTTGTAATATCTTGCCAAGAACGTATCCAGGTCATCCCCTACTCTTGCAGTCATTCACTACCAAGGATCTAAAATAGAATCTGATGTTTCATCTTCCTATCTCAACAACCTTGGCTTAGATAAATATCTTGATTTTATCATCATTTTTTAATGATGAAATATTCATTCCATGCTCGTCTTCATCCAAACTTAATGTCACCCATAGATCTACCAATGAATGGTTGAGGTCGAAGCTTCAAAAAAGTCTTATTGTGTTTTTAATGGACATGCCCTAGAGATGCTTCATTCTCTCTTTTTGAGTTTTAAATCTATACTTCTTTTTTATTGTAGGATGATTTTGACTAGGTTGACCATGGTGTGGAGCCAAACTATGACCTAGAACCTATTTTAGGATAGGGACCTCCTTAGTATATTGGTCTTGAGAAGCTTTCGACGTTTACAACATGAAACCCTGCCTTGGGCCAAATTTTAGATTGCAAAATTTGTTGGTTTGACCATGTTGACTATGGTCTAGAGCTTGCTCAAATGGCATGTAGTCGCATCCTCTTCCTCTTATTTGATCTAAAATAAATTTTTATCATGATATAGGAACCTTGCTTTGGATCACATTCCAAATTTGAGAACTAAAAATTTTGACCATGCTGACTACGGCCTAGAACTGGTTTGGATGGCATGTGATTGCACCTCACTATTCACTTAACTCATAATTCCACTTGCGACCTACAACCTTGCTCTAGGTTTAGATTATCTTGTTCTCTTTTGCACTTTGACCATGTTGATTGCAACCTAGAGCTCACCTTCATAGAGTGTGATCTAGAACCTGTTATCACTGGGCCACACTTTGAAACACGAATCCATTCTATTTGACCTCACTGGATATGGCATGGTATACGTTGAATGATGCAGGATGTAAAACTTTGTTGTGAGTCATAATATAAATCTAATATCTCTCTATTTTGACTACATTGATTGTGGCATAGCACCAGCCAATGCTAGACCACAATTTGAAACACATATTCATCCCATTTGACCATGTTGACTATGGCCTAGTTCCAACCAGTGTGATGTGCAACTTGAAACCTGTTAGATGATGCATGACATGGAATCTTGTTGTGCATTGCAATCTAAATTTGATATCCCTCCATTTTGACCACACTGACTACAACCTGGCACTAACCAATGCTAGGCCACACTTTGAAACATGCATTCATCGCAATTTATCATGCTAACTATGGCCTGGTGCCAGCCAGTGTGGTGTGTAGCCTAGAGCCCGTTGGATGATACAGGACACAGATTCTTTTTATGAATCACAATTTAAATTTGATATCCCTCCATTTTGACCATGTTGATTGCAACCTAGAATCGGTCAGTGCTGGAAGCAGTTGCAGCTTGGACACTCTTTCACACTTTGAAAATTTTTGATATTTTTGCAAAATTTTCTAAGTATGTAGCCTTTTGGGCCTACAATTCCTACAAAGACATGCCTAGCCTTGATCCCTAACATATCTGTCCATAATCTCACCTTGAACCCCAATGCCAAATCGATCAAACAAAACCTAAGGAAACTTCATCCTACCATTACCCTCATGGTCAAAGAAGAATTGCAAAATTAATTAGATGTGGGCTTTATTCAACCAATCGACTATCTAGAATGGATTTCAAACATAGTGCTTGTTTGCAAGCCCAACAGGGGGATATACATTTGCACTAATTTTTATGATCTAAATAAAGCATGTTCCAAGGATAACTTTCCTCTTCCCAACATTGATACACTCATGTATTCCACTATTGGCCATGAAATGCTCTCCCTTATGGACTATTTCTTAGGATATAATCAAATTTATGTCAATCCTAATGACCAGCACAAGAAAACCTTTATAACTCCTTGGGGGACATTTTGTTACAAAGTCATGTCATTTGGTCTGAAGAATACGGGAGCTATGTACCAACATGCCATGACTTACATCTTCCATTACTATATGCATGAAATTGTTGAATATTACATGGATGATATTTTGGCTAAATCTACAACTCATCATGAGCACATCAATGTTTTACAAAAATTTTGATCGATTACTCTAGCATTATTTGAGACTCAACACTAAAAAGTGCATCTTTGGTGTCACTTTTAGGAAATTTTTAGGTTTCATAGTCTCCAAAAGAGGTATTGAAGTGGACCCCATAAGGTCATGGCCATTTTCGAAATGCCACCTCCTACAAACCTCAAAGAATAGCATATATGGTAAGTAAAAATCCAAGCGATCCATCATTTCATCACTCAATTATCAAACAAATGCAATCCATTTAACCATATTTTACAAAAGGGGGTCACATTTCCATGGCCCATAAAATATCAAGAGGCTTTCGATGTCATTAAGCATTACCTTACTTCCTCACTAGTTTTTTCATTGCCTCAACCAGGCATTCCATTCCACCTGTATATACCCACTACTAACTTTGCCCTATGGATTATGTTGGCACAGTAAAATGATGCCAACCAAGAATAGGCTATTTACTACATCAATCATACATTTATGAGTTATGCAACCAAATACGCATATGTGGAGAAGCAATACCTTATTGTCATCTTTGCAATCAAAAAGCTTTTCCACTACATGCTAAATCATACAACCTATGTCATTACCAAAGAAAATCCCTTGTGTTAAATTATGAGTCACACTTACATCAATAGTTGCATGACTAAATCGATAATTCTCTTAACATAATTTAATATTGAATTCATAAGTTAGAAATCTATAGAGTTAGGTCATTGTTGATCAACTTGTTGAAGCTCCTCTTAAAGATGATAAACCACTTATCATAGAGCTTCTTGATGACTCTATCTTCAATGTTATTAAACTTGAAGAGCATGTCAAACCTGAAGACAAAGTCGATATTACCTTTTTCTTTGATGGTTCAAGGTGTGAAAAAGGGGGAGGTACATAAATTATTTTCCTCATGCCTCAAGGGGTACCTATGATATTTCATTTAAACTTGACTTCCCCTACACTAATAATAATGAAAAGTATGAAGTATTGATATTTTGACTTTAGATCATTATCACCATGTATATTAAGTGTATCAAAATCATGGGTGACTCCATCCTTATCATTAATCAAGTTAAGGGGGTCTACCAATGCAAATGTTTGGTCTTAAAGTCTTACAAATAGATTATTGATAAATTGTTCACTAACTTTGAATGGTATGATATTGAAGCTCTACCAAGGTTGTCTAGTTACTTCGTAGATACCATGGCCTCTCTCGAGTCCCTTATTCCACAAAACCCCATCGATAATGTCACTCAAGTTCATGTTGTCATGCTTTCCCAATTGGCTATTTCTTGTGAACCTTCTAATGATGAACAAGATGTCCTTCTAGTTCAGGTAGAGCCTTACCATGATTTGTTTACTCAAATAAGGGATTTTCTAAAACTTGGTGTCCTCCCCATAGATTTTATGACATCCACGAAATATACTTTCAAAAAAAAAGTGGCTCGATATACTCTCTTAGGGTATGTGTTTTATTGTCGTAGCTATGATGATGTTCTTCTTTATTATATCAAACCATTAGAGGTAAATTGGGTGATATCTCAAGATCATGATGGTACATGTGATGGTAATTTTAGTGGGATGGCCATCGCAAAGTGTATTTTATGCATGCGATATTATTGACCCACAATAGAACGTTTTTATTGTGCATATGTCAATAAATGTCCTAAATGCCAACATCATGCCAATTTAACCCATATATCATCACAAATATTGCAACCCATTCAAGCCTTGTGGCCATTTTTACAATGGTACCTTGATCTTATTGGGAAAATATCCCCTCCATCCTTGAGATATCATACATTCATCATCACACATAGAGTACTTTACCAAGTGAGTTGAGGCTATTCCTCTTACAAGTACTACAAGACCTTGAATTGCAAAGTTTATACTACAACACATCATTTATCATTTGGTATCCCTTCGAATATCATATCCAATAATGGTCCCCTATTTAAAAACAAGGATTTTCAAGCATTGTCTAACAATTATCATATCCAACACAGCTTTTTGATACCTTACTACCCCCAGATCAATGAACAATCCAAAGCCACAAAAAAAAACTATATGTGCTATTCTCAAGAAAGTTGTCAAAATAAATCATAAATATTGGTACCTCTAGCTCTCTTTAGTGCTCTAGGATTATAAAATGAGCATATGCATGCCAATAAGGGCAATGTCATTTTCACTAGTCTATGGTGTCAAAGCCATCATGCTTCTTGAGCTTAAGATCTAGTCACTATGCATATCCTTGTAGGAATTCATGGATGATGATAGTGTACCAAGCACAACTCGATCAACTTACTCTCCTTGATGAACAAACAATCAATGCTCTTGAGCATCTTCATGTTTAACAATATTTAATCAAAATAGCCTATGATCACAAAGTGCATCCACATGAATTCCAAGTTGATGACCTCATACTCAAAGAAAATTGGCAAAACTCAAATATTTCACCTCATCTACATGATACGTTTGTTGCCAACTGGCTTGGTCCATTCATTGTCATAGAAAAATTTGGATCTGGGACCTATAATATTACCACTCTTGATGGAATTTGAGGAACCTGAGCCCATAAATATCCTTTATTTGTATGCATTTTACACCAATCTCATATTTAACTCTGTCTTCTTGTACATAATCAATTCAAAAATCAATAAAAGAACAAACAAAAAATAAAAGCAAAAAAAAATCACCAAAAAACACACTAGATCAAACAAAAAAAAGCTCATATCATGAGCACTCTCTACTTTCCATTTAGTTCACCTCCACTCCATGTTCTCATTCTCATTATTTTTCTCTAATTTCTTGCACATCACTCCTAGTTGTACAGTCACACTTCAATCAACTATGTACCATGGACAAGTGTGTTTCTCTCTTCCTTCTTTTCTCCTTTTTCTTCCCACCTTTCTTCTTTCTTCTTGTCTCCCCCCTTCTTCTCTTTCTCCTTCATTCTCTGTCATCTTTCACTCTATCGCCTCATATCCACTTTCTCCATATTTTATTTTGTGTTCTCATTTTGTTTGAATCTAATGCTACCTTGGTCTTGTTTGGTTAAGTTTGACACATGTTGTCATGAAGAATTTTGTTGTATTAATCAAGGGCATCTTCATAATCATACTTGTCCAACCTCTTTATATGCACTTTTCCCCAATATCCACTACTCACAAATTCATAGCTCATTGTGCTTTGTCTATTTCATATCTTAGGTTTGGATAATATTTGGGTTATTTTGGTTGTTCAACTATACCTAGTGTCTCAATAAACCTTCATTGAATTTCATTTATCCCTTAAGTGCTATAGGTCTTCCTGGTTACCTTAGGTTTTCTCCTAGACCATGCACACATCTCATATATTAATCATATTTTGAGTCTAGGAAAGATGAAACCAAGCATACCTCTATCCATAAAGTGAATGGTTTCCCATGCTCATCCTATCATGCACATAATCCAAACCTGAGGATCCACATAGCATATGTGTCAAAAAAATCATCAAACTCAATAAAAAATGATATTTTATCATGGATCCTTAGGTATATTAGATGTCTTCACTAGGGCTATAAACGCCTAGCTGGTAGTGGAGCAATGTTAAAGGATTATGGGACTATCTCCATTGGTGCTATAGATGCTTGATTTGTAGTGGAGTATACCCTCTACGTGGTGACATGTCTATCACATTAGCGACCTTCCTTTGTACAAACCTCTGACTGCTTGCAGATGATATAGCTTACAATTTCTTGAGCTACAATTAGTTAGTCCAACCTTAATCAAAATAAAAAAAGGTAACATCACTGCATCTACTTTGGTCTTTGAGCAACTTGACTCCCTTGGTTGGTCTTAGTATCTTCAAGCGCTTGTTTTATTAGTAGATGAGCTTGATTGATATCACTAGGGTGTTTAAGCTTGCTGAAAGTACTTGTCAATTCTTCCTTCCTAGGATAGATAAAATGATAAGTCATGTCACCTTTGCTCCTACATTTATTCATCTCTTATATCCATAGTGTCACATTCACCCCATTTCATTCTATAGTTATGTTAGTACCATTGTGTTGATGTCCTTGATTAATTAGTCAGCTCATGAGTAGCAATGTTTCATTAGGTCTTTTGAATAATGCAAATATATCTCCATATTATTTCATTCATCACTTCATAACCATTACATATCACCTTCACCAAATTTATCATTTCATAATTTGAATTTTATACTATGAACATCATCACATAAAATCTCCTTCCAGTCCTCATATCCATACATACATCATCATAAGACATCACACATTCTTCACATATCACATCATCCCACACAAGGCATATCATCTCTACAAAAGTCACACACACATATATATCATTCACAAAAATATCATACATCATAATAATAATAAATTCATGCCCATAGGCTACATCATCATGGCCCATAGGCCTACAAAATTATAGTCACATTGTAACTACATCAGTCCCCATTGTTGCCCATCGCTAGTCTCACCACTCCCCTCTTGCCTTGACTTGTGAGCCTATTTTGTGCCACTCTACCTTCCCTCCCACTCATATCCTCATGAGGAACCAACCCTTGATGCCTATTTAGTTGATGGCTCCCTAAACTATGGCATAGAATATTGTACTATGGTCCACCTGATGCTCTGCTCATTTGGCTTTACTCTAATTATGAGGTAGATGACCTCAATGGTATAGCTATATGATACCTCATCAATGTATCCTCTAGAACTCTACTATAGGTCTCTCTCATCAGACCTCCATCATAGCTAATCTCTCTCCCTCTTGGATTGTTACCACCTCTACTTGCAAATTAGATATGATAGCCTCATCCTTGGACCTCGCTTGCCAACCCCATAGCTTCACCATATCCATCACCACTAATCCCTCTCTACCATCGCTATCTCCATATGCTAGTTTAGAGCCTCCCTATTTTCTATTTTTGCATCTAATTGCTAGTGTAGAGCCTGCCTCTCTCCCATAACCTCCTCCCTCTCATCCACCAGCATGGCTCATTATTGCTTCGCCTCTACAAACCTCATTATTTTCTAATCATGGTCCTCCTACAGACTATCCTGCTCTACCTTAAGCACCACCCACTCCTCATCATCACCACCACCCCTCTCAAGCCCCTTCCCCCTCTCATCCACATGCCTATCCTCACCCTGAACTTCCATCTACATAAACTCTATATGATCATAATCCTCCTTCTCAAACTCTAATAGGCACTCCTCCATCATCTTCAATGACCCTGCCCCACTATCTACTCATTGGTAGATTCATCATCGTAGTGGATCCTCCACCTCCTTTACCACACCATCCCTTCCATCATCCCTTGTCTCATCCTTGCATACTACCTTCTCCAATGCCCTCTTGAGCTCTGAATACTGTGTTGCCCACCAAGTATCATACTCGATGATCATCTCAATGTCATCCTCATTGGCCATCATGAATACCTCATCCCGCTCATCTTCCATTAACTCCACCCATGACCACTCTAAGGTGGTCTCATGCACTCACCTCCTATAAATGATAGGGGGGTCTGGTACTCCTTGTCTCAACCCAAACTACCTATACACCTGAGATAACTAGAAGAACTCATGCTCCATCCCATACCACCTTGTAATCCACATACTCTATCATACACGACCCAAGTGGATACCATCCTTCATGCATGTTGGTCCTCCCCTCCATGGCCTCTATATCACATTCTTAGGCCTAAGATCAACCCATAGCCATTGATAATACTTACCAACCTTCTTACATGGTTGACTCCATGGTGCCTCCTTGTCATGTCACCATTTTAGCATATAGGGTCGCTCTATCACTATCTCTACATCCATCTTGCATGGTAACCCCACAGGATGACATCTATTGAAGTGCTTCCAAGCCCACACCTATAACAATACACTGTAGCCCAAACCCACTCACTGCTGTTGTCTCACCTCATATAACTCCATATACATCTACATCAACAATATCGATACCCATGCATATACGGTCGATGTATCTACCAAGTTTATCACCAAGCCCAATAGGTTCTATGGAAATCGTGCACCTGATGAATCTGATAGTATAACATTCAAAATTAAGAACATCAAGATTGTATGTCATGGAGAAAATATCTTTTGATGATACTCTAAGAGGTATGATATCTCACTACTGCCTATCTTAACCGCCTCCCACTCATCACCATACACCCGAGGCATCACATCCATATTCTTTGTTGTTACATGAATAGGAAGACCCTCCACCAAAATCCAAAAGATACGGTACATGTCCTCAAGGGTCATTATCATCTCCCTTGTAGGTAGGTGGAAAGTCCCTCTATCTAGGTCTCATCACTTTGCCAACACTGACAGGTACCATTGATCTGCATGCATGGGATCTATCCAAGTTATTCCCTCCAAGCCTATCACTCGTAACCACTCCTAGTTCACTTCATCCAACTTCCTCCTTGTGCTCAAAATATAGTGTCAAACCTATGTCATGGTCACAATTCCCTCAACTGTAATCATCACCACAAAATCATTAGTCCATCATACATACCTTTATTATTTTAGAAATAAACAATAACATTATCAAAATTTTAAAAAAATAAAAACATCATTCTCCCCACCCATTTCATCCATGTCAAAACACAAAAATTCCAAAATAAAAATCACAATCAAAATATTCTCACCTATTTCATCACTTCATCAATTCAAAATTTCAAAAAAATAAATAAATACCACCATTATCCCACCCATTTCACCATCTCATCATTTCAAATATTCAAAAACACAAAAAAAAATCATATAAATAACAATTCCCCCGCTCATTTCCATCACTTCATCATTTCAACATTTTAAAAATATAAAATTATACCACATTTTTCTTGCCCATTCCATTATATCATGCATTCAAATTTCAAAAATACAAAATAAATAAATAAATAGATAAATATACCACATTTTTCCTACTCATTCCATTATATCATACATTCAAATTTCAAAAATACAAAAAATATATATACCATATTTTTCCCACCCATTCCATTATATCATAGATTCAAATTTCAAAAATACTAAAAAAACAAAAAATAAATATATACCACATTTTTCAAGCCCATTCCATCAATTCATTTTAAAATTTCACAAATACAACAATACCACATTTATTTTTCCCTGCTTGTTCCTTATTTTTTCCATTAATATTTCAACAATACCATAGAATAAGAATTTTTCCCATCCACTCATTTCATCATTTAAAAAAACAACAAAAAAGGGGACCATACCCTACTCACGTCTTCTACACACCCTTCGACTCTTGTTGTTGCACTCTCTCCCACCATATCTTCAATCATCCATCTTCTCTTTTTCTCCTTCTCTTTCACCCAATATGGTTGCACAAATGAAAGCCCATGTGCCTATTTATAACTTGCATGTTGGTGAATGCCTCAACAGGTCACCAACTACCCTAAGTGATCACCAATACACAAAGTAGCCACCCTAGATGGTCACAAATGTGCAAAGTATCCACTTAGGATGGTCACACAAGTGCAGACAACCACCCAAGGCAGTTGGGAAGGCCATCCTACAAGGCAAACACATCCAGCAACCACCACAATTCCAAATTTCAGCATCAACCACCTAATTTCATCTTTTTTTTGCACCTCCATTCTACATACCTCATTGGCATATTTTGCATCTACTTCTTTTCAATTGACTCATGGTTATCATTTATTTATATCCACCCACTCGTCACTTGAGGGGGTATACAATACCCATAAAATTCTCCAAAGCAGTTAAATAACTTTAACACCCAATCTTGGTGTCACATATGTCAAAGAATCTTTACCTCAAGCTATCATTAACCCTTTCTACTGGGACAAACATTAAAACTTATCTCCTTCAATCAAAACTCTAATTCAACCAATTTGGTATGCACCATACCTCTATAAGTGTTTACATGTCTATGCTACAATCAAGGTGGCAAATGTAAGACCACTTACAATCGATTGGAGCATTGTGAGAACACCTACCTTTGGTTGGTTAGCTTACCACATCAAATGAGCTCAATCTGTTGAAGGTAAAGACTCATGAGTATTTGTTCATTCCATAATTAGAGCATCCTACATTGTCCTTGACTTGAGACAATCAAATATCACCTTCTTCAAGTCAAAAGTCATTTTCATGATTCCTTGTCCATCATCACTATTCATCATCAATCCAGCAACAAGTATCATCTATTTTTGCACTACATTGTGTTTATACACAACACGGTACAAAAAGGGATATTTGTAGACACAAAAAATGCATCAATTTCATAATCACCCAAAGCCCTTTTTGCCAATTTTGCAAAATCTTCCAAAATCCACAATTTCTCTTCAAATTCATCTAATTTCCTCCTAAAATCTATTTTCTTATCTAATCCATCTAATTTTTTCCAAATTCTCCTCTTCCATATTTAATTCCTCCAAAAAAAAATTAATCATACAATTTCCCCCTACTTTTGCTTTAATTCCTCTAATTTATTAATTCCTTTAATTCCTCTTGAAAATTCTTCCTAAATCACCGTAAATCCTCTTTCATTCTCCATAAAATCCTAAAAACCCCCCAAAAATAATTATAATAATAAATAAATAAAAATCTAATTTTTGTGCACAATTTTTTTTATAATGTAAAAATAAATTAAATTAAAAATATCTAGCCTGCCCTCCCACTTGACACATGTCCCAACTTAACTACCACCTCCAATTGATACATGTCCTCACTTAAATACCACCTCCATTTGATACATGTGCGCACTTCTCCACCACGTAACTTGCCACCTCTCCAAATTACAACCATCCTGACTAAACCTCTTTGCCACTTAACTTGCCACATCTCCCTCTAACTGAAACATCTCATCCTCTCCATATCACCTACTCTTACCATTTGGTTGCCTTTGCTTGCCAAGTTATCCCCCTCACCAATCCCCCACAATAAAAAAAACCATCATTTTTCTCCATTTAGGGAGGTATCCAAAAAATACTATTAAAACTCTGCCCAAATTTATGTAGCCCATTTTGTGGATCTCTAAACTTGTGAGTTCAGGTACCTCCTTCAAAGAGCTCAAGGATATCAACCATGAAGTCTATTTGGAATGCTTGATAACCTTCATTCAACTGCTCTCACCTCATACAACCAGACAACACCAGACTTGCACTAAGGGGTTTGGGACACTTCCAAAAACATCTAGATCTAACTTTGGAGCCTTTGCCATAACACATATCTAGTTTCTCTAGGGAGCCACATAGAGCTAGGTAGATGCCCACTACAACCACATAGGGGCTAACCACCCACTATGGCCACACAAGAGCTAGAAAGAGATCTAAATTTGACAATAAAAATGTAAGAAAGCAAAACAAGCAATTATAGAATAGTTTTGTGAATGTTTACATGCATTTTGTAACAGTTGGCATAAATTTTGTGAGTTTTGTAACTCCCTTTACATGATTTTTGGCCTCATCTAGAAAGACCCAATAGATGTTGTTGGCAACTTTTTGTGGGCTTGTGTGCAGGAGTCAGTGGCAACATGAGGCTTAGGTCAATCGCACATGCAGGAAACCGAAACCCATCTAAGACTCTTGAGTGATCAAATAAAATATTGAAGGCACCATCCAATTTACTTGCAAATAAAAACGTCCCATTTGGGGAGGTCCATCGTAATCGAAGTTGATATTTTGTAACCAAAAATAAAGTAAAGCACATTCTTATTGCAAATATACTTCAGATTTCATTATGTATTCTTTATATACATTATTTATGCTGCATTTCTTGGGTCATAGTAATCATAGATGTTATCATAGGGATGTCTTTATATTACATTGAGTATAAAGAGGACTAAATATCTCTTCCTAGGGCTGCCAAATCTCCTCATGAATAACTCAACTATGGAATCCCAACCATTCATAGAATTGTTAGGTAGGCTTCAATACTAGATAACAACTTTATCCCTTAGGGAAGAAATCAACAATTGAACCATAATAACTTCCTCTTGGATCCTATATACTAATTCTATAGTGGATAACTCATTTAAGTAATCCAAGTTAGTTTTGCTTCCATTAACATCAAAAGTTGGTAATGCCTTCATAAAAGATGTTGGTATAGGAGAATAAACCATCAAGTTCAAGGGCCCTTGATATGTCTGATTAGGTAGTTATTTTTGAGGTCTTGGAGGCACCTAAGCTTGATAATTTCATGGAGGATAACCATAAGGTATCTAGGAACACTAAAGTATTTTTATTTATGGGAAAAAATGTAGCCTTAAGGTTGTTGTGCATAAGGTATCATTTGGTTTTAGGGATAAATATGTTGTTGATTATGGTTTATCCTTGGATGAGGATTTGGTACTACTAGGTTATATGGATTAGGATTTTATGGTGGAGGCATATTAGGTGGATCTTGATAGTTCATACCTCCATGAAATAGTTGGAAAATTTATGGATTAAGAAGAGGAGGTGAGAAATGTTGGGTAAGATATCCTCCACAAAACAATGGTGGGTTTCTAAGGCCCAAATTGTAAGTTGACATTTCTTTATTTTGCATGATGTTTTTATTGGGTGGTATATTTGGTACAAATATGTTTATCTACCTAGGTTTATGTTTGTATTTGGTAGATATTGTAGAATTTTTTTATGAAGAAGATTCAAAAGACCTTAGGGTCCTTGAATTGACAAAATATGAGGAAACAGTTGGGTTATTTCATTCGGGTATTGGGTTGACACTATAGGAGGAGTAGTCATTTGATTAGAGGGGAGAACTTATGGGTTTACATATATTCTATTTTTAGTACTAGCTTAGGAAGGGTAGGCTTTTGTTTGGTTGCTAAATATAGCCTACAAGTTTTGATTTGGTTAGGATGTTGATGGATTCACCATTTGTGTAGTAGGAGCATAATTTATAGTATCATATTTAGATACCAATGCATAATAACTTAATAGTGGAGTGTTTACTTGATTTGTAGGATCTTTATAGGCTTGATTTGAATTAATAAATGGGTTATTGATGATATTAGGGATAGTGGGAGGAGTGGTATCCCAAGCCTAGCTAACACCTAATACATGATATTGATGATCTATAGGTGAATGGTTAGGAAGATCTACCTCTATCTAAACTATAGATAAAAACTCATTTTTAGGATTGATGAAGAAGCTAGCCATTAAGTCTTTTGAATATGGTCTATAAGATATTCCACTATATTATGTATCCAAATAACAGGGGATGATTTTTCCCTTACTTCTATTTTTTTTTGTATTCAAACGACTTCACCTATTCTAGTTTTATGCCTTATCTCAAGCTTTATATATTGTATTTATAAGAGGAATGAAAGTATCCAATTAATTATCTGAAATTATTGATATTTATTAAGACATGAAACTTAAGAATGGATCAATTATGCAAAAAGACGCAAAATATGATGCTTCCAATGAATCATTGGATGTTTTAGTGACTTGTCAGAATGCAATGAATGTTAGCTTTTGGAGCCTTAAACATAAAGGAAATGCATTCACAAGTATATAAATAAACATACAATGATACAACTATGATAATATCAAAAAATCATGCATGAAAATATGATAGAAAACTTGATACAATCCTCTAGAAATGCTCATATAGAAAGCTCACAAAAATTACAATACTCCTCTCATGGAATTTGCAACTCCTCCATGATAACAAAATGGAGTTGCATTGTGACTACTACTACTCACACATTTGCACTACTCTTGCTCTTACACAATCACTCACAATGAGACATTTATATATAAATATAGGTTACTTGCCTCTCACTCAACCCTAAGACTCGTGTATATGTGGAATACATGCACATTTACATCATTGCACATTCTAACACTTGTACATTTATTCTATTACACTAATTAAGCTATAACTCCTAATACAATCCTAAACTAAATATGCACCCATGAGGGTACATTAGAAAATAATCAAATGATGTAATAGCCATATTTTCCAACAATGAAATGGAGGAATCAATACTTAGCCTCCTAAAACATAGGAAAAATAATGGTGTCACTAGTATGTCAATAGTTTTATCCAATGAATCATTGAATTATTTTGACAAATTTCTAGAAAGGACTTAGTCTAGAAATGAACAAACGTTATGTCTAAAGAAGGTAATATGAGGATAACATAAGTGTTTTTTCCAATGAATAATTGACTAGTTCCAATGAGCCACAGGATTCTAGACTTAACTTTAAAATTATCTAAAAATTTGATGATAGAAGAAAGATATAGTGTTGTTATAAGAGACTTCAACAAATCACAAAATAATACTAGGGAACCACTAAATTTTGAACTTAACAATAAGAATTGAGTTCAATTGGGTAATAGTCATCATCCATTTAATCTATCAACTTTCTATATATTTCTTAGGTTCCAAGTAGAAAGAAAAACTTAGATCTAGATCACTTAGAGTAGTGATTCGTGGAATAGATGATGACTTTGATAGATCATGGTAAATGGAATAATCCCTTTATTAAATCTAGTGATATTTGGCTTAGAATGACATAGATCTAAATTCAAGTGAATCAAGATGAGGTGGGATGAGTCCCACTAGTCATGCTAGAACAAGAATCTTTAATCCATAGGGTTAACTAATCTAATATTACAATTGAACCCTACATCCAACACCTTGGGACATGGGTTTTCAATTCCCTTGACTTCTAGATTGAAATTGGCTCCCCAATAACCTATGCTAAGTTAATCTAGTTCTAACCTAATGTAGAAACAAAACATCATGAGGTAAGAGCGCAAAATATTGAAAGCAAAAACAAGAAAAGTAAATTTGGCCAAAAGACCATAATGAGGCTAGTGTGAGATAAGTTGTGCTATTCAAGGAAAAATGAATAACACTAATCAAAATTTATCTTAGGTGGATACACAAATCAAAAAATAAATACTAATAAACAAATATAGGGCATCACAACTCACACATACACACAAGAAGGTATTTTAAAAATTGTGACATAGTCTTGTATGAAGGCCAAGCATAATTTTCCATTAATTCAAAGAGTATGAGACTAAATTTAGAGAGTGTAACTCTAGCCTTTCCTAAAATAGCCAAAATATCTTTACAATGAGCCCTAGAATCTTATTTATAGTAGGGGAATTACTCCTTTTACTATAAGTGAAAAATTTTGAATTTACATATTACAAGAAGATAAATGTGTTGCTTTCAATCTTGGTTCTCCTTGGTGTGTTTTTATATCATCAATTTGTTGGAGTTTATATAGATTAAGGTTTGATGGATCATTTTTCTATGGATCACTAAATGCATGACTTGGCTCTTTCTCTTGTTGTTATTTGCCTCAAAATTATAAAATTGATGGTTCCTCCCCATCTGATTTGGAGCTTCATGTTTCTCATGCCTAGCCTCTATTATCAATCCACTTGTTGAGAATCTAAGGGAGTGCCTTCTATTATAGTTGCAAAATTCTTTTACACCAATGATTTAAACAAAGTTGTCATTGACTTATGCATAAACTTATATGGAATAGTGTGTCATTATATTATTGCCTTTGTTTCCATACAGGTCCAAGAATAATTAGCATATACAACACACTCTAATTTACCATTATTCTTATCAAAACAATTAATTTTAAAATTTGCGTATTTAAAAAATATATATTGCTTTAAAAAATATAACAAAGAGAGAACACAAGAATGTGATGTGTGGATGGTGCTTTAGGTTGTAGTGTCATTCAACAAATCAAGAAGTCCATGAAGAAGTGTGATAATTTTGCATACATGTCAAATACTTATAATGTATAGAGGAACATGAAAAATCTACTAAACATAATGTATGTCATTAGTGTTTTGGTTATATAGTAATTTATACATTGTACTATTATATGAAGGCATTTACATGACTTCCTCTAGTCCTTTTAATTAGTCATGACTACGATATGATAAAAAATATAATCTGAGTACATGAGATGAACCTATTCCATGTATTGTTCATGGAATAGTAAAGGACACTACATGAAAGTGAACTTTGATTTAATACTTACTAATGTAGAGCATGATGAGATATTTGACTCAAAAATATTTCACTAAGACAATGATCTAGGAAAAATTTACTAGATTTGCATAAAGTTACAAGCAACTCTATAACTAAATCAAAAGGCCTAAGTACCTTTTATACATTCTAAGAACAAGTTGATGAGAATATAAATAATATATATTGTATTTTTTCATGATTTGCATAACACTTCCATAAAAGGCTTAGATACTCATTTATTGCATATTAATTATCACAACTCTAGCCACTAAAAGCCTTCTTTTAAGAGTGCAAAAATTACATCATACAAACCAAATATGATGTTTTTTTCTTATGACGATTGGGAACAATAACATCTTCTTAATGTCATGCTACTTGAGTCTATACACCTCTTTACTAGAATATAAGACATTTGAATTTCTATTCAAGTTCTAGGATGCATTAGGTATTTTTCAATTGTTTTTTGAGCTCCACTTTGCCTAAAAAGAGATTTAGAGTGTAAAGATATAACTATTTTTATTCTTATCAAGGTATAACAACATGTAATTACTTTGTGACCAAACAAGTTGTGTCATTATTTTTTAGGTTTAATGTTACCTTTACATTAATGTACTTGAATGCATTTTTAAATTTTTGTGTGCAAGCATAAAATACTTGCTCTATGTATTAGTTAAACTATAGTAAAATATAACATACAATTTGGTTTTTGGATGAGATTTCAAAGGTTAACTCATCTCAAACATTTACTATACATTCACAATGAAATTCACTTAATAAGCATGGGATTGAGTTGCTAAAAGAATAGTAGCATTATATTTTCATAAAATAGCTTTAGAGTTGTTACAATTCATATAATCCACTAAAATTGTGATAAAAAAGAAAGAATACAAGACAAATGTAATAGATTACAACATCAACTTTTTTCTTCGTAAAACAAACTTATATGAATTATGACAACTTTGTTGACATTGATTATTCACCTTAGGTTGTATTGTTAAGTTTGATCCCAAAAAATTAATCAAGTCTTAGTTGTGGACTCTTCTTGTGGTCTTGTATGGACATTGAGGACCTATTTATAATGGAGTGCATGGCATTATAAGAACATTGAAGACCTATTTATAATGTGGTGTAAAATACTCTACATAGGATATATATTTTAAATATATAAAAGTAATCAAGTTTGATTTGAAATGTGTTGCATCCTATTGTATTTTTTACACACCCAAAGAAAACTTTTTAGGTAGTATTCAAATTTGTTACCCACACTTCTTAGCAAAACTTGGCATTATAGTACTTATTTTTAATAATGTAAGTAGTCTCCAAATCATTTAATTGTGACTAAAAACAAACAAAGTAGTAGATGAAAGCGTTATTATGTAATTATAAGTCAACACACCTTCATATCATTTATTAGGTGGCATATGGTGAAAGTATACATATCATATATGCAGTATATGTTCAGTTATTCTTTCTTACTTCAACATCATGGTTGGTGACTATACAACCTCTTCTAAAAAATAATATTTATATAAAATGAAATGAAAATAATTTGTGATATTTAGAAAGCCATCAACTATATTATCCAATATATCTTCAACCACCTAAACTTCATTATTTTAACTATACAATTTGATGTATAGCATTATCTCTTTCTAATTCAAATCTTAAACACCCACTCCAATTTATATCCCTTTAACATTTTACACCACAAAAAATAACTTTTCAAAAAAATTCTTTAAGAAAAAAATTATGCATGACTTGTTCTTACCCTATGTTCTTTAATGTGCAATCAAATAAATTGCAAGTAAGTTCAAATGTAATGTTTAATTTATTTATTTTTTGCGTGAGAACTTTTTAATCCCTACCTTGTTGGGTAAAAACTCACTCCAACTTATATCCTTTCAACATTTTAAACCATTAAAAAAAAATCAACTATTCAAAATTCACTTTAATAAGAAAAAAGTTATACATAACTTGTTCTTACCCTATGTTATTTAATTGTATTTCCTTTAACAAGAAAAAGTTAGGCATATTTTGTTCTTACCCTAAGATTTGTAATGTACAATTAAATAGATTGTAACTAAAGAAGAGTATAAATAAAAAGGTATGCTTCAACAAATGTAATATTTGGTATTTTGATAGGAGTGGCTCCTAGAAACACAATATAACCTATTAAAAAAAACTAAGGAATAGTTGAAATGCAATTTTTTTAAAACTATGTGTGACTTCTATTTGAGGGCCACTCCAATTACAAAACATTACATTAATCTCATTACATTTTTAACAAGTTAATTAAAGCATACTCATTTTTCTTTTTATGAAAGATATTCTCATCTTCCTTAAACCTTTAAGTTTCCATAATCATTTGCTTTTAGCAATACATGTTGGAACTTTTTTTAAAATCAAAGGAATTGGTAACATCCTTTCATATTTACCAACTGGGCACGGGATCAGACTTTCTCCTCGAGGTTTCTACCTCGAAACACAGGTCAAATCATTGGAGCTGCTTCTGTAACCCCTACCTCTCCTCGGTAAATGCAGCCTAGGATGAAGGAGACCCATGACTCAAGGTTGATACGGTCGTCATCAAGCTGGCACGCACTGAAGGACTCAAATCAAACTGCTACCTTTAAACTTACTCTAAACTTAAACTTAAATTTCCTCTTAGTAACATGTTCAATTTTTTATTCTTATCCTTAAATTCCTATGATAAAATGAGCTTTTAACCCAACCTTGAATCAAGTTGCAAGCGGGTTGCACGGCTCCATATGTATGGTCGCGATCCCTCAACTTGCATGACTTTTACACCCCGGTTCCGCTCCTCAGGCGAGCTTTCTTTTTTCTAAACAAGTACAGTACCCAAGACCTATAAAAAAAATAGTCAAGTCATTAGAAGACTTAAATAATTTTTTAATTAGCTACCACTTTTCCTTAAATAGTCCACCATAAATTTAAAAAAAAAAAAAAATTCCATATAGTAATATTATTGTGACGTCAGCCCATCTTAGGCTTTGCTTAGTCCATTTTTTTAAGATTATATAATATTGAAATGAAAGATTTTAATTAAGTGGGTGAGACCTAAATATGGTTTATGGGACCTCAAATATAAAAATACAATTACTCAAACCATATCATATATTAAAATATATATATATAAAGTTTATTTTATGATTAAGCCGGGTAATCCATCTTGTTTTTGTTGTAAGAAAGGGGCACATTTAAGTTGGATTAAAACTTTGTCGCCATGATTGACTATAGCGTCGTACATCTGTATGTGATATTAATACAACTTGTATCTTTTATTTTATTATTACTTCAACGAAAATAACACGGAAGTGCACGTTTTTGATCCGATCGAGTCCGCAAGCAAATGAGTTGTCACTTTGTCTTATCTACAAATTGTCAAATACTTTATTGCTTCACAAACTTTCTTACGATTCAACCTTTCTATATAATATAATATTTATTTATTTTGGTTTTGTTTGCTGGACGTTGCTCTTTCCAAAGCCAAAAGCCAGGCCCCTTTTGTGAGGTTGATGTTATGATGACGTCATAGGCTTCGGTACGAAGAAAAAGGGGGAGATGCATATACCGACAAATTGAAGGAATTCTTTCAAGTGCCGGTGCCAGTGGTGGTGTGGTTTGAAAATAATTCATCATGCATGTCGTCATTCTTTGAAATAGTAGACGTTAGTTTCGTGTCACCTCCAGGAGAGCACGGGGAGGAATGGACTCGTGTATACCTTAAATACATAGAAAAGAAAATGATTTTATTTGTGAATTCGCCTTCAATTATTATTTTTATTCTTCTTGGTGTGACCTGTCTTGTGGTGCCTATTGGACATATGGAATGTAAGGAAACCCAAGTTACCTTATAAAAGTAACTTTTATATTTATATGGCATATCGATGCATTCAATTTGAAGATTTTGGAACATAGTATATGGACTTGTTATATTAAGTGTATCTCAAGTTTAAATGTTTGGATTACGATAAAAAAAAAAATTATAATAATATAATTTTAATAAGGTAATGCAATGTAGCTGGTCCAAATTTTTATTTGAGGATTAATAAGTAACTTTAAAAAACAAAAAATTGTGATTTGAAAGATATTGGTTGACAAATTGGAAGGTATAACGACCTTAACTTTTATGTCCCTGTTGAAATTTGGAAGAAATGTAAAAGAGGCATTTGTTCATGTAGAGGAGTTGGAGAGCAAATGGGTAGTTAAAACTCTCTAGTTGAAATTGAGAGGCTCCACGTTCAAATCTCTCCCCTCACATGTTGGGGATATGCTATGTACATAAGGAGTTATACAAATCAAAAAAAAAATTCATACTCTGGTTTATTTGGTTGTTCTCAAATTTTGGTTTTGGTGCCTTATTTAAGATTTTGATCGAGCATCGAGTTGGAGATATATACATGTAGGATGAAAAGAACTCAAAGTGGTTGGAGAGCACTATATGCACTTCAAAACAGGTGTAGGAATGTTGAGTTATGGGACTGGAAGACCACCAAGGTCTTCTTTGGCCTACTTGTTACACCGGTTCTGTTGTATGGTTGCGAGGTGTGGGTTAGTGGCACAACAAATGCAAAATGGAGGCAAATAGAAAGGATTCAAAAATATCTAATCACAAACTTTCTCAAAATTAAGGCCACAACGCCTTATGAAATTATTCTAGCTAAAACTGGAATGTTCCCTTTAGAAGCAATTGCTATGATCAAGCTGTTATGTTACCTGAAAAAACAGAGAACATGACAAATGATAGATGGCCTAGGGTAGCTAGGGACGAAGAGTTGCATAGGCGAAAGAATACATGGATGAAACAAAATCAGAAATGAATGAAACGTTGGGAAATCAACATAAATGAATGCCCAAATGTCAACAAAGACATAAAAAATTATGTGAATGAAAAGTTCGAAGTGGAGTGTGGAAAAATGCAAGCGAGGAAAAGACAATATTATATTGCAAATTTTAACCCAACGTATGACCACAAGGAAAAAGCATATATAGGAGCTGAAATCAAGTGGAAGGAAAAAATACTCATTGCTCAGATAAGGACTAGCTCTCATAGGCTTAGATGTGAAACAGGAAGATAGACAACGCCCAAACTATGCAGCACAAGGTAGTAGAGAGAGAGGAACACTTCATCTATAAATGTCCGAGTTTTTTAGATATCCATGACAAATACAAAAAAACACTTGGGAACGAGTTTATGGGAGATTTATTTGAAGACACTAAAATAAAAAAAAGTTGGGGAATTGCTAACACAAATCAGCAGGAGAAGGAACAACATTCTCAAATATATTAAAGATCATATGATATGATTTGAGTAATTGTACTTCCATATTTGAGGTCCCATAGACCATATTTGGGTCTCGCGGACGTAATTAAAATCTTTCATTTCATTTCAATGGATAGTTCCAATAAAAAGCTAAAGTTTTTATTTAAAGAAAAAACAATAATTTGTTAGAATACTTTTTTTTTATTTTAACCTCTTTTATTTAATATAATAGATAGTTCCAATACAAAGTTAGAGTTTTTTAAAAGAAAAATAATAATTTGTTAGAATACTTGATAATATGATTTTTTTTTAAAGCGAAAAACTCCTTGTGGGGCCGCCTTGGTCTGAGAGACCACGATCAGGTGTTCTAAACCATCAAAGTCATTCGAGAGTTGTGCCCGGCCTTGCCCTGCCTGCACCAACATTATCAATTGAATTTTGGGTGCCCAATTTAAGTTTTTGGTAGGGTGGAGATTCGAACCAAAGATTTCCCTTGGAGGATTGCCCTCTCCTCTCCAACTCACCTACAACACCTGGATTGATAATATAGTTTATTGAAATACAATAATAATACTAATATTAAGATGTAATTGAAGTGTTTTAATCTCTTATTTCTATATTTGTATATTAATATTTAATAAATATTATAATATCAAACCATAAAAATAAATACAATAAAAAAAAATCATCTCTAATTTTATATAAATATTATAATAATAGTGAAAATGAGAATAAAAACAACATTAGTTGCAAAATAAAGAAAATGTTGATTTGAAAAATTAGTTTAAAAAATAAGAGTGATCCATGAATATTAATGTGGAACGGAATTCCAATTATGAATTCCAATCATAAGGAGATAATTTATACAAATAGTGAGTTTTTAATGTTAACATTGAGAAATAATTAAAAGCCTCTTAATTATAGGGTTTATAAGAGGAAGGATTACATGGTATAGTAGGCTAAGCCACCACAATATTTAGTTAAAAACTAATATTACATGGGTAACCTTGGGGCCTATAGCATGAGCAAACTTACAAAAATAAGAAAGGATAATATTTGTTTTAGTTTTTTTTTTTTTTTTAAATAGTGCCTACTCTAGCCATAATGTAAATGTTTATATAAAGTCAGGGTAATCATCTTTAATATCAAAGAATTCAATACAAATATATGATAATTAAATGGGATTCTAAAATGAAAATTAAAAATTAAAAAAAATTACATGGAATTAAAATAATTATATTTCCCTCCTTTTTCAATTTTCGATTTCGTGTTTTTTCTTGGCGGATTGTTTCCTGCCCTTCGCCCATCCTCCCATAACTTTCTAGGGCTAGTTGGGCGCCTTCCTCGACTTCCAAAATTGGGTCGCGCCAGCGAAATGATTTTTGCAGGCACTCCCCATGGCGACGCACTTAGATCTTGATTGTTGCAGCAGAGACGTCGAGGGCTCTGTCAGGCCTGGCACCATGGCCAAGCAAGGGCCCCATATCCCAAGCGAGGTTCCAACAGCATGTGGCAAGCCATCCTTTGTTGAATTGCTCTAAAAAAATGAATTCCTATGTCATTTATGGCCAACAAATTCATCACGCAAGGGAATAATGTTCTATGCCCTAAATCCCTCATGGAAAACTATGAATCTCGGGATACCAACTCCTTGGTAGGCAAATTCATCGACGGGTGACCTGACTTAGATGTTATTCGCAGATGGGTGGTTTCAAAATGGAAAACCCTAGGCAACTTGGAGATCTCGACAATGACAAGGGGTTTTTTCATGATTCAACTTAATTCCCATGAAGATGTAGAGCGCACCTTATCCGAAGGGCCTTGGTTCTATGGAAGGCGAAGTCTGTTCCTCAAAAATGACAACCAGACTTCAACCCCAGCTCCCAGAACATCAATTTCACCCCCATCTGGGTTAAACTTCCAGATCTCCCAGCCCACTTCTTCTATGAAGATGCCTTGCTTGGTCTTTCTAAGGCAATCGACGAGCTTGTGGCTATCGACCTAGCCACCCGGGCAAGAACCCGGCTAACCTAGGCCCGTATTTGCATAAATGTGAACCTAGAAAGTCAGCTTCCAGACCACCTGAACCTCATCTATGGTGACTTCAACTGGAAGCAGCCACTCTTCTATGAAAACAAGCTAGCTTTTTACCCTAAGTGCCAATCCCAAGGCCATCTTCAGTCACAATGCCCCAAACTCTGGATCTCGCCACAGTCAAAACCCGCCAGGGACCAGTCAAAGAAGATGTAGCATTAACCCCCACCTATCTTTTTGACGGCCAACAAAGCTATTTATAGACCCCCTTTGAGCCCACTCAATCGTAAGGCAAGTACCTTTGTTACTCTAATCAATAAATTCAATCCTTTGCATAGTTTTGTTATCAGTGAGGATTGTGAGGAAGGCGAGATCTCGACCACCTCTGAACCAACGGCCATCCTCTCACCCCCTCGACCTCCCCTGGTCTGCCCCCTACCACCCCCATCCATAATCCTCCTCCCGTCCTCGGTGCCCCCACTTCCCCGAGAATCCCTCAAGGCTCGCCTCCCCTCTCTCCTCCTTCGTCCCCCGCCCGGGTCTTGAAGACCCAGCTTCTCTTGTGTACTCAGACTCTGTCTCTACTGATGACGAAGTCAAGGACCAGTCATCCCTTGAGCAAAGTAGTCCCAGGATAACTCGGAGCTCTAAAAAATCCATGATGGATGTAGGAGGGGAAAAAAAATATAGGAAGACCCTCTAATTTGGACATAAGGAACAAAAATGCGACTAAAGATATAGCCAATGGAACCTAGAGAACGCTATTTCAGGAAACAACAAACAATTCCAAAGACGAAAGTCGAAGATCCAAACCCCCTGCTCAACAAGGAAAAGGGGGAAAGAGAATTTCCAAGAGTTTGAAATGAAAGTCCTCTCCTAGAATGCGAGAGACCTAAATGGGGCAGCCAAACAGAGACTGGCTGCAACCATGAGGAGAGAACATAATCCAACCATTTTTCTCATTCAAGAAATAAAATTGGGTGATCAATGGTCCCCTAACATTTCTAGAAATATTTGGCAAAACTGCGATTTCATTCATTCCCCGACTTCTAGGACGTCGGGAGGGCTCCTGTGTCTTTGGAATCCTGCCAAGCTCCTGGGAAACCTTATTTTGGGCCACGATAGGGTAAGCAACATCCTGTTCCTATTGGTCACCAAATCTACCTAGGAAAGGATCTGGGTAAGTGTATGCGCCCTAGACCTGGACCAACATTGAAAGGCCGAAGGGAAGAGATGCCCCTCGTGCCAATCTCCGGAGAAAGGTCGGCTCCTATGCTAATCTACTTTGGTGTTTTGAGATAAGGGTGCAGGAAAGAGATAAAAGGAGTTAAGGTTAGAGAAATAAATAAAAAAGGGTAAGGGAAGAGAGATCGGTGATTTAAGGTGGGAGAGAACAGGAAGCACGATCACTAACTAACAACTTGAATAGCAACAAGGAACACCAAGAATAAACGAAAGAAACGCCACATTAACCTTCCTATGTATCCTTTGGGCGAGCTCATAGGGATTCACCTTCTCCCTTTCATCAAAATTCAGGGTTCAGAGTAAAGACGATTAGGACAAGCGAATATAATAGAAACCACAACCCACCAGGTAGTATAAAATAAAACCAATATGGCATTTTTCCTCTCCTATGTATCCTTCAGGCAAGTTTTAGGGTACAGTCCCCAATCGCACACCGGATTCAGGATTCAGAGTCTCAGTATACAAATGAGGAAAGACAAAAGAATCAAGCACAAAAGGCAGCATAAAAGAGAGAAATTGAGCCCAAAGCTCTTTAGTATTAATCGCAGGACATCAAGTTACAACAGATTTCTAGCAGATAGTTCCCCCCAAAACTGTTATATTACAATGCCTGGGTTTTTATAGAGGACCCGACCCTCTAAGTCATTATTACACAAAATGGCGAAGTATACTCTTGAGATCTGAGAAGTTGGCTCCTTGCGGCCCTCATGACTGAGCTTTCAAATCCATTACCAGAACTGGAAACTGTGACCCAGTCAACCTTGAAAACATGCATTGATGGGTGGTCTGAGTGTCCTTGGTTTTTGGGTGCAATGCTTGAGTGGTCGCCATGCTTGCTGGGCTCTCCTTTCAGGGACTGATACTTCGCTTCCAATTGCTAAAAAAGAGCAGCAAGCTTGCAGGGCAAGTAAGAATACATTTATGAGGCACTTGATTGTCTCGAGAAAATACCCGGCTTGAAGCGCGTGCCCCTTTTGAGTCGCAAAAAAGCAACATGTCACGATATCGCGACATTTTTATGTCTTCAGCTTGGTCCTTCTTGCATCACGAAAATACGAAATGTCACGATATCGCGACATTTCGTATGTCTTTGCCCTCTTTTGTTGCTTTTGGCTATGAAAACGCAACATGTCACAATATCGCGACACTTTTCCTCTTTTGGTCGCGAGAATGCAACATGTCGCGATATCGCGACGCTTTTTCTTTCTTGGTCTTTTTCCTTGCTTTGAGCCGCGAAAATGCAACATGTCGCGATATCGCGACACTTTTCTCTTCTTGCTCTTCCTCCTTGCTTTGAGCCACGAAAATGCAACATGTCGCGATATCGCGACACTTTTCTCTTCTTGCTCTTCCTCCTTGCTTTGAGCCGCGAAAACGCAACATGTCGCGATATCGCAACACTTTTCTTCTTTTGCTCCTCTTGTCGCTCTGAGTCGCGAGAATGCAACATGTCGCGATATCACGACACTTCTTCTTTCTTGCTCTTCTTCTTGCTTTCGACTGTGAAAATGCAACATGTCGTGATATCGCGATGCTTTTTTGCTTTTGGTCTTTCTCCTTGCTTTGAGCCGCGAAAATGCAACATGTCGCGATATCGCGACACTTTTCTTCTGTTGCTCCTTCTTCTCGCTCTCGATCGCTAAAATGCAACATGTCGTGATATCGCGACACTTTTCTGCTTTTGGTCTTTCTCCTTGCTTTGAGCCGCAAAAATGCAACATGTTGCGATATCGCAACACTTTTTTGCTTTTGGTATTTCTCCTTGCTTTGAGCCACAAAAATGCAACATGTCGCGATATTGCGACACTTTTCTTCCTTGCTCCTCCTTGTCGCTCTCGACCGTGAAAATGCAACATGTCGCGATATCACAACACTTTTCTTCCTTGCTCCCTCTTGTCGCTCTCGACCGCAAAAATGCAACATGTCGCGATATCGCGACACTTTTTCCTTCTTTTGGCGGAGCTATCTTCTTTGGCCTGTTTGGCAGTGAAGCTCTTCTTCTTCATCTTATGTACAAGGGGGTGGCATTGAAAGCCAAAATTGCTGCAACACTTACAAAAACTTTCGAAGCAACAAAAAACACTTTACAAAGAGAAATTTTTTGATTTTTTTCTACCCCTCTATGCAATGTGACAAAATTGTCAACAGCTCCAGGATAGTGAATCCCAGAATTCTTGGGTGATGTCAAATGCCTATGCCCCGAACACCTCTATGGTCAAAGAAGCTCTATGGAAAATGCTCACTTCAATGAGGCAGGTCTTTGAAGTAACTCCCTAGATCCTAGCAGGGGACTTCAATTCTCCTTTGCACCTCAAGGACAAAAAAGGAGGGAACAACATCACTCACAGAGATACTGTAGACCTAAGAAACTTCATTAATTCCAATGCTCTCATGGATGTCCAACTTTAGGGGTCCCTCTTCACTTGGAGCAACAAAAGGAAGGGCACCAATCTAATCCAAGAGTGCCTAGACAGATTTTTGCTTTCCCAGGAAGCCCTCCCCTGCTTTGGGGATGCCATTTTGCGAGCCCTCCCAAAGATAAGCTCTGATCACAGTCCCCTCATCCTGGAATTAGATTCTAGACCACAGTTCAAGACCCCTTTCAGGTTTGAAGCAATGTGGATTCACCACAAGGATCTCAAGGGCTTGATACAATCATGGTGGAGTCATAAATTCTCGGGGTCTACTATTAACCAGGTAACCCAGAAACTCAGGTTCATCAAAGGAAACTTGAAAAGTAGAATAAGGAAACCTTCGGGAACATCTTTGAAGACAAACAGTAGGTCAAATCTTGAATCAGCCAGATTGAGGAGTCCTTTCAAAAAGGCAAAGGCAATGACAGTCTTAGGGATGAGGAGAGAGCCTTATTGTCTGAGTACCACAACATCCTCACCAAGGAGGAAACTTTTTGGCACCAGAAGTCAAGATAGCTTTGGCTCAAGGAAGGTGATGCCAATACCAAGTTCTTCCACATCTCAACCTTGAGGCATAAGAGTGCCAATAAGATCAAAAACCTTATCTTGCAGGATGGGGCAACCATTTCAAATATCCATGCAATCAGAGAAGAAGCCATCAATCATTTCAGAAGCCTCCTAGGTTCCAGCCCGCCCCAAGAACCCGAGGCCATGGAATCCCTCTTGGCCATCATCCCCACCATCATCTCCTAGGAATCAAATGATTTTCTCCTCAGCCCCATCTCCTAGGATGAAGTTCACCAAGCCCTCTTTTCCATGAAGCCCAAAAAATCCCCTGGGTCGGATGGGTTCTCGCCCAAGTTTTTCCAGACCTTCTGGGACATCGTGGAGCAGGATATTTCTAATGCCATTAGGAAAATGTAAATATCCAGGTCCATTCCCAGAGATGTGAATTCCACCTTCTTGGATCTCATCCCAAAAGGAGCCAATTCCTGATCCCTCTCTTATTACCGGCCCATCAGCCTGTGCAATGTCATTTACAAAATCCTCACCAAAGCCCTGGTGTCCATGCTATCCAACATTCTCTTGTACATCATTTACTCGTGTTAGGGGAGCATAGTCAAAGGATGCAATATTCTCTATGGGGTCATCACCATCCATGAATTGATCCATTCAGCCCAGGTTTCAGACACGACTGTCTTCTTCCTCAAGCTAGATATGGACAAGGCCTTTGACAGAGTCAATAGGGAATTCCTCAGCCAAATCCTTCTCAAGTTTGGGTTTCATGAGTCCTGGGTAAACTTGATCTACAACTGCATTTCCTCTTCTTGGTTCTATGTCATGGTAAATAGTTTTTTTGTGGGTTACTTCCTGAGTTCTCGGGGCCTGAGGTAGGGTGACCCTCTGTCCCCCATTTTGTTCATCATCCCGGCAAAGAGTTTGGGGAGAACTATCAAGGAGGCTTGCTCCTACAGTCAGCTTTTTGGGATCAGGGCAGCATTCAAGCTTCCCCCCACCACTCACCAGCAGTTTGTAGATGACACGTTGATGGCTACTAAGGCTTGGGTAGCATATGCCAAAGTGATCAAGGATATTCTCAATCGCTTCGAGGAAGCTGTTGGCCAAAAAATCAATTACGCTAAAAGCAAGTTATTCTTCATCCATACCCTGGCCAAAAGACAGCGCAAGATCACCAAAATCTTGGGATGTTCCATTTCTGAGTTCTCGACCACTTACCTCGGGCTCCCCATGTTCCATGGCAGGGCCCGACCAACCATGTGGGCAAACGTGGTGGACAAGATCCGTAACAAGTTAGTTGGGTGGAAAGGGGCCCTGCTCACCAGTGCAGGGAAGGCAACTTTGGTCAAATCTATCTTGTAGAGCATCCCCACATATTTCATGTCTGTGAATCTTGGCCTCGGTGGGAGAAGCCATTGAAAAAATTCAAAAGCAGTTCCTTTGGTATGGATCAGAGGCCTCAATAAAGCTCCACCTAGTAGCTTGGGATAAAGTTTGCTCCCCCAAAGATCAGGGATGTCTTGTTCTGCGTCAAATATCAGTTGCCAACCTAGCTCTCCTAGCCAAGCAGGCTTAGAGAGTAGTGACTAAGGCCAATATTGAATGGGTAAACATCGTGAAAAGAAAGTACCTTCAACACCAGGCCTTCCTCCAAGCACCTCCCCCATGCAACGGTTCCCATTTTTGGAAATCCATCACTCATACCCAAAACATCATCCTCGAAGGGTCTTCCTAGAAGCTAGGGAATGGGGCCAACATCAACTTCTGGGAAGATACCTGGGTCGAGAATTCCCCCCTCATCAGCAATCCACTTTTGATCCCTGCCAGGCATTTGACTGACAGCAAATTTGGGCTCAGGGTTGCAGACTTCATTTCCTCTAGCCTAGAAGCCCAGGAGTGGAAGAAGATCAATTTCAAAATAATAAATGAACCCATCAGGGAAGCCGTGAAAGGGATTCAGGAGATCCAACAATCAAATTTCCTCCCCTGTGTCAACAGGAGAGATGAGCGGTGTTGGAAAGGCACCAATGATGGGAATTTCTCTATCAAGACCGTGACCTAGCTTATTGAGAAGATGGGTTCCTAGGGCACCCCCAGATATAAGAAGGTGGTCGCTAACAAGGTGTGGATCAAATCCCTCATTCCCAAAATCACTCACTTTTGCTGGACGACCATCCACAACAAAATCCTTACTGGGGACAATCTCATGCGATGAGGGATCATGGTGCCGAATAAATGTTTCCTATACCTCTAGGCCTGGGAATCTATTCACCACATCTTAATGGATTGCCCCTACTCCAGAAGTATTTTCTCCCTGGCCATCCAAAGCTTTCAGGTTAGCTGGACCTGGCCAAACTCTATCAAAGAGTTTATTTGCCAACGGCCTAAGCCCTTCAAGCATCCCAAGATAAGCTTTTTGTGGGAAGTTCTCATCCATCACATCTTCTGGCAGCTCTGGTTGAAGTGCAACAGATGAGTTTTCAAAAAAGGCCCCAGAACTCGTGAAGCTGTAGCTGCCAAAGCCCTTGCTTACGCCACCAAAAATTTTGGACTTATCCCTTGTTAGGCCAGCCCTACTCCGGGGATTGAAGAATTGCTCTGTTCCACCCTCAAGATTCTCCAAGATCGCAATAAGTCTCAGAAACCCAGAAAAGACAGATCTCAAGTCACTTGGGTCCCTCCGCCCCAAGGTTGGCTCAAGGCTAACTTCAATGGCGCCTCCAAAGGGAACCCAAGCAAAGCGATAGCAGAAGGGGTCTTTAGAGATCATAGTGGCAAAATCCTTAAGGCCTTTGTCGAAAATTTGGGATCCCAGACCAACAACTTCGCGGAAGCCAGGGCCCTCTAGAGATGTTTGACATTTCTAAAAACCTGGCAGCCCCTATCATCTATGAAGGGGACTCAGAGATCATTGCCAAACTCATCCAAAGAAATAGTAAGGGTGGGAAAAATATAGAGAACATTATCCAAGAATGCCATCTAGGCCTTTGCAACAGCGAGCAATCCCAGATCAAGCATGTGTTCAGGGAGGCCAATCAAGTGGCCGACACCTTGGAAAACAGAGAAATCAAAGAGAGCTCCCTCACCATTTGGGAAGACAACTTTCCCACGGAAGTCATCAAGAAATTCAACTTGGATAATGACAAAAGATCAAACACTTAGCTCTGTCGAAGTAGGAGGGTGCCTCTTCTCTAACGTTGTTAAAATGTTCACAAAGGCCAATCATCAGTGGCCAAATTTTACCGATGGTTCTAACTGCCTAAAAGGTGTCTCTTCGACACAATCAGTCAGTTTGTTTTGGTTTAGCTTAGTTGTTAGTTTTTGTTGGTTTTCGACTGTGGTGCTGGTGTTTTTGCCCTGCATTACGAATGCAGATGAACTAGTGTAAATTGGTGTTTTTGGCCTGCATTTCGAATGCAGATGATCTTATTGTAAATAGGGGCGGGTCCCTTCAACCCGTAAGTAAATAAATTTTACTTTACCTACCAAAAAAAATGGGACTCCAAAATATTAATGAAAAATATTAATTTAATTTTGTTTTCTTTAATGATTATTTACATTTAAAAATGATTCTCGGAGATATTAAACTCTTATCATTAGCTTTATTGAGAAAGAAGTTCTAAAACACACTTGCCAAGGGAGAAATAGGGTGACAAACGTATTAGCCAAGACAACATATTATAGTGTTAACCAACTTATACTTTCTTCTTGATTTTTTTGTTCTTCCTTAGTACTTATTTTATTTGAAATTAAAATAATTTTTATCTATTAAATGGGCAACTTTGTTTTGGCAATAGCATGGAAGATTTTGATATTTCTATAGCCTTTTTAAAGTCATCTCTCTTAATATTTTTGGATTTAACATGGATCTTAATTTTGCTTATGTATTATGATAATCAACAACTAACATTTTTATGCTGACAACTATGTTACCCAATTCTTTTGGTTTTCACTATATCTTGTAAATCCTTAATCTTGGGTTTTTTTTTTTTCTCTTCTTTTGAATATGTTATGAAAGGATTTAATATTCTATACCTTCATTTATTCCTTTAGATATTTCAACTTTGGACATACATATACATACATAATTCTTCATATGTTACTTTATCCCATCACAACATGACCATTTTAAAGTAAATTAAGGTCTTCAATCCACGTAAATGGATTTGTATGACCATTATCAAGTAGATCACATATCAAGAGAATTTGTTTATGATCTACTCCTACTTACAACAAAACACCTAAAGAGATTGCACACTATGTTTGTGACTAACTCTAGGATAACAAAAATCTTCCTAATATTCATAACACATGAGATATTCCAATGCATCTATTATCTAATGTGTATTGAAATATTAAATGAATATCATCCCACATGACATTCAAATTGGTAAATGTAATTATGTTGAAGTCCCTAATAGTCTAGAGATGACAATTATGAATTATTTTGAATTTGACATGAATAAACTAATATCCTTTAAAAACATATATCATATGTATGATTCTAATTTTATTATTTTTTTCCTTATTGTAAGAAAGACTAACAACCCAATTACTTCTTGTTTCTAGCAATTGCCCACCCCATTTTAGATTGTTTTATACCATTGCTATACCTTTTTGAGATCCATTAGCAAAAATTGATAGATAATCCCTCATCTCCAAAATATTTTTGAAAGCATACACAACCTACTAATTCTTTGATTACTATTTTCTTGTTCGTATTCATACGTGTAAGATATATATATATATATATATATATATATATATATATATATATATATATATATATATATATATATATATATAACTAAAAAGCAAACAAACAACTATATGTACACCTATTCTTAATAAATGCTTTAAAAGCTTAAATAAAAACTAATATTTCTTTTTTTAATTGGTTAGTTGGGATTGAAATGGCCCCACCCATATTACATCATGATCACACAGTGGTTTTACAATAGTTTGGCAATTATGCATGTATCACTTAGAAAGATTCAATCCTAGAACTTGAGGAATATAGTTGATTAAGCTAATGCCATTTAATAAAAACTAAAAATACTTTTAAATAGTGAAATAAAATATTTCCCCTTAAAAAATCATATGAAGTGTACACTTGATCCCTTAAATAAATAAATCGTATATGGTGCAAAGGTAATCTAGTATAAATCATTCATATAATATTGATTATAAATGAGATATACAAGTGAGAATGCAAATATATTTCAAAGTTTTGTTATGTACACTTTAATTTATTATAATATCAAATAATTTAATTTGTTTAAATATACCTATGATGTCATATGAGTGGATCCATTTCAATCAATTAAAAACATAAATTTGAATTTTTCATGATAATTATTAAAATTATAAAAACATGGATTATGGGTTTGGGATAAGTCATGAGTGGATCCATTTCAATCAATTAAAAATATAAATTTGAATTTTTCATAATAATTATTAAAATTTTAAAAATATGGATTATAATGAGAGCTTTCATACATATGGGTTTGGGATAAGTGAGGGGTTGTGAAGAAATTCACACCATACATCAAAATTGCAATCTCATGGGTGAACCTTAATATTTTTATTAAATGTATTTAATTCAAGCTACGGAATGAGAAGCATTTTACTATAAGCTTAGGTTCTAATTCCATAGGTGAACCTTTAACATTTATATTAATGGGTTTAGAGCAAATAATTAGTATTGATGAATTTTACATTATAAACTAAGGTTTTGATCTTTTGCATGCAACTTAACATTTGTCCAAAGGCTTTGGGGTAAGTCACAAGAGCAAAGAATTTTACTTTATAGACTAATGTTTCACTCCTTGATCAAAAAATTAGAACTTTGACTAATCTCAAACTCAAAATTAAAGAACACAAGCTTATACTGAGAGGGGGGTGAACAGTATAAGACCACTTTTTACTTTTTCTTCCAATTCAATATTATGTTGTGTAAAGATAGCAGTATCAATAGCAGTAATCAAAGCAATGCACAAAATACCATACACAATAGAGACACCACAATTTACGTGGTTCACCCAATGTGGGCTACTCCACGGAGAAAATATTTTACTAAAACTTTCTCAATCAATCTCTTTGGGAATCACTCCCAATTACAATGTTTATGGATCTCTGTCCAAAGGAGATGTTGATCCCCTAATCTCAAGTTCGTGGATCTCTTCCATAGGAGAACTCTTTCCCCTTCTGCTCTGGCTATGTGATCTTCTAGAAGACTCTGTCTCTCTACTGCACTGACTGGTGGACCTCTCTCCACTTGAAGACTCCTCACTCAGATCTATCTTCAACTATGTTGGTTGTTGGATCTCTATCCACTGAGACTCTATCCTCTGTACTCTGTCACCTCCAAAGCTCTGTCAATAGGCTCACTAAGAACCTGCTCAATAGGCTCACATAAGAACCTGCTTAACAAGCTCACACAGAACTTGTCCAAATCTGCTCAAGCAAGCTCACCAAGAACTTGCCCAAATATGCTCTAGCAAGCTCACCAAGAACTTGCCCAAATATTCTCTAGCAAGATCACCAAGAACTTGCCCAAATATTCTCTAGCAAGCTCACCAAGAACTTGCCCAAATCTACTCTAAAATCTATCCACAAATCTATCCACAAAACTATCCCAAAACTATCCACAAATCTATCCCAAAACTGTCCACAAATCTTTCTCAAAACTATCCACAAATGCCTTCTCAAAGGCTCAATCAATCATGCTCAAGTAGCACTCAAATATCATCCACAAATCTATCAAGGCAAAGCTCAAAGATGAACTCAACAATGAATGGCAATGTACTCTTCAATGGATGACAACAATGATCCACAATGATCTCAACTCAACTCATAGAAGCATAAAGAGAATTGTTAGAGACTCAATATGTTCTAATCTCAATCTCAACTCAAATCAAATCAAATCAATCTCAACTCAACTCAAGTCAATCTCATAGAAGCATAAAGAGAATTGTTAGAGACTCAATATGTTCTAATCTTAATCTCAACTCAAATCAGAATAATGGAATAGTTTGTTTCATAGGATTTGAACAATCACTTCACACATCACTTGACTAGGCTCAATCAACTCAACTCAACCAATCACCACAAGGGACAACTCTCTCTCACACAACCCTAGTCCAAGTATGTATCAACCAACTCAAATGTTTCCAACAATGCTCAACCACAAATCTCACATAACAATGATACTCATGTTATTTTCTAACTCAAGTTCTTTCACAACCAATGGGCTTCAACAACTATGCTTATAACACAAGGTTTAAACACAACTCTCAATTCAGAAAACCTTGAAGCATTCAATCAACCACTTTCGAAAAGGAAACCACAAACAATCCTTTTCCCTCCAATGATATTTCAGAAATCAACCACCATAAACAATCAATAGGAGAATGTGCCCATACCTTTTATGAAGATGAAAAAACCTCTTTGTAAATCTGCCACAATCACAAAATTCTTTTGCCAATCTTCACAAGGGTTAGTAGATCACAAAATAATCAACATTACTCCACTTTTCAATAATCATCACCAAGGCCTTTAATTGCACAACTTCCTTATCTCTCCTAAAACCACTTGTACCATAAAATAAAATAAATCAAAACATTGCATAACCTTTTCACTCCCAAAACCACTTATACCATAAAATAAAATAAATCACAATATTGCATACCTTGTCACCTCATGAAAGAATTAATCCTCTTGAAAAAGAACAAGGCAAACTTCACTTTTGGAACCCCTTTGCAAAATCAGAAATATCTCTTTACACACACCTTATTTCTCCTTCTAAATAAGTTAGTCAAATAGCCCTCGAAATAAGCTTTCCGACGATATATAATATGCCACCTTTCCGAAATAAATTGAAACCTTTATATATATATATATGCCACCCTCCATTAATTGCACATAGGTCGGCCCTCCATTAATTAAAACTTAAACTTTAAACTTTAATATCTTCATCACCGGAGGTCCTTTTTCGATGAAACAAAATTCCACCTTGGCTTTTAAGAAAAGCCCTTTCCACATAAGCCCACCATGGTTTTAAATAAAACCTTTTATTTTGCCTGCCTTGGTTTTCATAAAAACCCTGTAAATAGCCATGCTTTCCAAAATATCATAAATGCTTATTTATGAAATATTTTGGCCACCAAAACCAAATGTGATCCATGTGACATCAATGACAAACGCTCCCCCTGACTCAATACTCTCTATGGAGGCTGCTCCCCTGACTCAATACTCTCTATGGAGGCTGCTCCCCCTAACTCAATACTCTCTTTGGAGGCTGCTCCCCCTAACTCAAATCTCTCCCCTTTGACATCAATGGCAAAAGGGACACCTATGGGGCTAAAATATATGACTCTTAAGCTTAGCCCCCTCACCCCCTTTTCTCTTGAGGTGATTAATTTTGGGGTGGGAGTACCTTTACTCCCAGTTGTTCTCTCAACCGCTCAAACGCTTCTCTTGGTAATGGTTTTGTAAAGATGTCTGCAATCTGATCTTTTGTAGGAACATATTCCAATCTTACTTGTTGCTCTGTAACTTGTTCTCTTAAAAAGTGATACTTGATTGGAATGTGCTTTGTTCTGGCATGCATTACTGGATTCTTCGAGATACTTATAGCACTAGTATTATCACACATAATAGGAATGGGATGATCATGTTCTATGCTGAAATATTTAAGAGTCTGTTTCATCCATAATACCTGTGAACAACATGTTGCTGCTGCAATATATTCTGCCTCTGTTGTGGAAAGTGATACTGATGGTTGTTTCTTACTTAGCCAAGAAACTAGGCAATCACCAAGAAAGAATGCTCCTCCGCTTGTACTTTTTCTATCATCAATATTTCCTGCCCAATCTGCATCTTTGTAGGTTGTGAGAGTAAACTTACTGCTTCTAGGATACCATAGTCCATACTCCATTGTTCCTTTGAGATATCTGAGTATTCTTTTCACTGCTGTCACATGTGATTCTTTTGGAGCTGCTTGAAATATTCCCACTAAACCAACTGCCTGTATTATATCTGGTCTTGTGGTTGTAACATATAACAAGCTACCAATCATAGATCTGTATAGAGTTTGATTTGCATCAGGAGATTCATCATATTTGCTTAATTTACACCCTGTGACCATTGGAGTACTAATTGGCTTACTATCTTCCATTTTGAATTTCTTCAACATCTCCTTTATATACTTTGTTTGTGAAAGAAATATCCCTTTTTCTAATTGTGAAATCTGTAATCCGAGGAAAAAGGTTAATTCACCAAGCATAGACATTTCAAACTCATTAGTCATGTTTCTTGCAAACTCTTGACACATTTTATCATTGCTACCCCCAAAAATAATATCATCCACATACACTTCCACAATCATCAAATCATTTCCCTTATTTTTAATATACAAATTGCTATCAATTGTTCCCTTTCTGAAACCTTGCTCTCGAAGATATTTATCCAGTCTTGAATACCATGCTCTAGGGGCTTGCTTTAAGCCATAGAGAGCCTTTTTCAATTTACACACATAGTCTGGCTTATCTGCTTGATTAAACCCATCAGGTTGTTCAATGTAAACCTCTTCTTCTAAATGACCATTCAGAAAAGCTGATTTGACATCCATATGATATACTTTAAAATTCCTGTAGCTTGAAAGTGCCAAAAACATTCGTATAGCTTCCAATATTGCAACTGGTGCAAAGGTCTCATCAAAATCAATTCCTTCTACTTGTGCATATCCTTTACACACCAATCTTGCCTTGTTTCTAATGACTTGACCATCTTCATTTAGTTTGTTCCTGTAGACCCATTTAGTACCAATCACATTTTTTCCTTTTGGTCTTGGAACTAATTCCCAAGTCTTACTTTTTTAATCTGATCTAGTTCTTCCTTCATTGCCTTAATCCAACATTCATCATTTTTTGCCTCTCTGAAATCCTTTGGTTCTATCTTGGATAATAGTGAAACATCTGCTTGTTCTGTTGAGCCTATGATTCCTCTTCTTGTCCATCTTACCTCAGGATTGCCAATGATCAAGTCCTCTGGATGATTTTTTTGAATATATCTTGATGTAGTTTTGGAAGGTATATTCTGCAAGTCTTCTTCATCTGAATCTTCACCCATTTCTTCCTGACAACTTTCTTCTTCTTCAAGAATATCTTCCTGAGGTGGCTCATTTATTCCTGTTCTTTCATCAACCCTGACATTTATACTTTCCACCATGGTATGTGTTCTTTTATTGTAGCATCTGTAGGCCTTACTTTTTGTAGAGTATCCAAGAAAAATACCTTCATCACATCTAGGATCAAACTTGCCCAAGTCCTTATCCTCTCTTTTGATGTAACACTTACTTCCAAAAATTCTGAAGTAGTTTACCGTGGGAGGTCTTCCTTTCCAAAACTCATATGGAGTCTTATGTTGCTTTGTTCTAACTTGAGCTCTATTCATAACATAGACTGTTGTACTGATTGCTTCCTTCCAAAATCCATCTAAAATTTTTGATTCATTTAGCATTGCTCTGGCCATATTCTCAAGAGTTCTATTCTTTCTTTCTACTACTCCATTTTGTTGAGGAGTCCTGGTTGCTGAATATTCTTTTCTGATTCCATGTTTTGCACAAAACTCAATGAATTATGTAGAGATGAATTCCCCTCCTCTATCTGATCGCAAACACTTGATCTTCTTTCCTATTTCATTTTCTACCATTTCTTTGAATACTTTGAAATGTTCAAATGCCTCTGATTTTTCTTTCAGAAAAACAACCCAAGTCATTCTAGAATAATCATCTATGAACAACATGAAATAACTTTCACCTTGTAGACTTTTAGTTCTCATAGGCCCACATAAATCAGTATGAATCAATTCTAATACCTTGGAAGAGGAATATTATTTTGCCTTGAAACTTGATCTTGTCTGCTTTCCATACCGACACTGTGCACAAATTGTATTTGAAGGTCTTTTTATCTTTGGTAGATCTCTGACAATTTGTTTGTTGCTTATCCTCACTATGTTATCAAAATTCAAGTGACACAACCTTTTATGCCATAGCCAACTCTCTTCTTCTTGAGATAAAAGACACTTTTCCTTTTTTATTTCACTGAACATGTAGAGATTGTTATTGGTTCTTTCTGCAGTTGCAACAAGCTTTCCTATTTTTGTTTCCCTGATTTTGCATCCTGTAGAGGAAAAAGTAACTATGTACCCTCGATCACAAAGCTGACTTACACTTAGTAGGTTGTGTTTCAGACCCTCAACATAGAGTACACCTTGTGTAGTTGTCTTTCCATCATCCAAACTTAAAGTTCCTCTCCCTTTGATTTTAGTTGAAGCATTATCACCAAATCTCATAGATCCGTTATTGTTCCCTTTTAAGGAAATGAACTTATTCTTATACCCAGTCATATGACTAGAGCACCCACTGTCAATATACCATTTGTCCATCTTGTAACCCAGTAGAATCTGCCCTCAAGCTATTAGCCTTTTCGAAGGAACCCGCTTTGATACCAATTGAAGAACACAAGCTTATACTGAGAGGGGGTGAACAATATAAGACCACTTTTTACTTTTTCTTCCAATTCAATATTATGTTGTGTAAAGATAGTAGTATCAATAACAGTAATCAAAGCAATGCACAAAATACCATACACAATAGAGACACCACAATTTACGTGGTTCACCCAATGTGGGCTACTCCACGGAGAAAATATTTTACTAAAACTTTCTCAATCAATCTCTTTGGGAATCACTCCCAATTACAATGTTTATGGATCTCTATCCAAAGGAGATGTTGATCCCCTAATCTCAAGTTCGTGGATCTCTTCCATAGGAGAACTCTTTCCCCTTCTACTCTGGCTATGTGATCTTCTAGAAGACTCTGTCTCTCTACTACACTGACTGGTGGACCTCTCTCCACTTGAAGACTCCTCACTCAGATCTGTCTTCAACTATGTTGGCTGTTGGATCTCTATCCACTGAGACTCTATCCTCTATACTCTATCACCTCCAAAGCTCTATCAATAGGCTCACTAAGAACCTGCTCAATAGGCTCACACAGAACCTACTTAACAAGCTCACACAAAACTTGTCCAAATATGCTCAAGCAAGCTCACCAAGAACTTGCCCAAATATGCTCTAGCAAGCTCACCAAGAACTTGCCCAATTCTGCTCTAGCAAGCTCACCAAGAACTTGCCCAAATATGCTCTAGCAAGCTCACCAAGAACTTGCCCAAATCTGCTCTAAACTCTGTCCACAAATCTATCCACAAAACTATCCCAAAACTATCCACAAATCTGTCCCAAAACTATCCACAAAGCTTTCTCAAAACTATCCACAAATGCCTTCTCAAAGGCTCAATCAATCATGCTCAAGTAGCACTCAAATATCATCCACAAATCTATCAAGGCAAAGCTCAAAGATGAACTCAACAATGAATGGCAATGTACTCTTCAATGGATGACAACAATGATCTCAACTCAACTCAACTCAAAAATCAAACTCATCAACTCAACTCAACTCATAGAAGCATAAAGAGAATTGTTAGAGACTCAATATGTTCTAATATCAATCTCAACTCAACTCAAATCAAATCAATCTCAACTCAACTCAAGTCAATCTCATAGAAGCATAAAGAGAATTGTTAGAGACTCAATATGTTCTAATCTTACTCTCAACTCAAATCAGAATAATGGAATAGTTTATTTCATAGGATTTGAACAATCACTTCACACATCACTTGACTAGGCTCAATCAACTCAACTCAACCAATCACCACAAGGGACAACTCTCTCTCACACAACCCTAGTCCAAGTATGTATCAACCAACTCAAATGTTTCCAACAATGCTCAACCACAAATCTCACATAACAATGATACTCATGTTATTTTCTAACTCAAGTTCTTTCACAATCAATGGGCTTCAACAACTATGCTTATAACACAAGGTTTAAACACAACTCTCAATTCAGAAAACCTTGATGCATTCAATCAACCACTTTCGAAAAGGAAACCACAAACAATCCTTTTCCCTCCAATGATATTTCAGAAATCAACCACCATAAACAATCAATAGGAGAATGTGCCCATACCTTTTATGAAGATGAAAAAACCTCTTTGTAAATCTGCCACAATCACAAAATTCTTTTGCCAATCTTCACAAGGGTTAGTAGATCACAAAATAATCAACATTACTCCACTTTCCAATAATCATCACCAAGGCCTTTAATTGCACAACTTCCTTATCTCTCCTAAAACCACTTGTACCATAAAATAAAATAAATCAAAACATTGCATAACCTTTTCACTCCCAAAACCACTTATACCATAAAATAAAATAAATCACAATATTGCATACCTTGTCACCTCATGAAAGAATTAATCCTCTTGAAAAAGAACAAGGCAAACTTCACTTTTGGAACCCCTTTGCAAAATCAGAAATATCTCTTTACACACACCTTATTTCTCCTTCTAAATAAGTTAGTCAAATAGCCCTCGAAATAAGCTTTCCGACGATATATAATATGCCACCTTTCCGAAATAAATTGAAACCTTTACATATATATATATGCCACCCTCCATTAATTGCACATAGGTCGGCCCTCCATTAATTAAAACTTAAACTTTAAACTTTAATATCTTCATCACCGGAGGTCCTTTTTCGATGAAACAAAATTCCACCTTGGATTTTAAGAAAAGCCCTTTCCACATAAGCCCACCATGGTTTTAAATAAAACCTTTTATTTTGCCTGCCTTGGTTTTCATAAAAACCTCAGTAAATAGCCATGCTTTCCAAAATATCATAAATGCTTATTTATGAAATATTTTGGCCACCAAAACCAAATGTGATCCATGTGACATCAATGACAACATAAAATGCCTCAAATTAACTCAAATTTCCAACAAAAATTCTGAGGTAAGGAAGATCATAAACCTGTGCAATTAAAAAAAATAGAGTATAACAAACTAGAACACAAGAGTATTCAAGCAAAATAGCCTAATGATTATATTGCTAAAAAAACAGAGTACAATGCAAGAAATTTTTGAGAAGATATATGAGGCTATAACATTGTATCCATTACTCATACTTTTTACATTTAGGGATGCATCTATCTTTATACAAGAATTGGTGTATTGGAATTTCATTGTATTGAATATGGAAGGTCACCCATATGGAAAGGTGGTGGTTCACCTTCCATGAGTTAGAAGGCCACCCAAATTGAAATTTGTTGATTCACCTTCCATGAGTTACGAAGTGCATATTAAATAAAAATTAAATACATGTGACTTATCCTTTTTTTTTAGTATTCTATTGATGTGTCAATATAGCTAGAGATTCATTTTGGCTATAAAAATATAAAAATAAAAAATTACTACTTTTAGTAAGTATTTTGTTTTATATTTTTAAGGGCCTCTAGAGCATTTTTTTAAACATGTCAACAACTTGTCTATAATAGGGTTGCCTATGAAAATTTATGTTCTCTCTCTAATCTTTCCAATGCTTCTTAAATGGATCAAAATAGAGTCTTGAGCTCATAACAGTGTGGATGAATTATAGAAAATACTTTTGGGCATATTTTAGCAGAAATCCATGTTGCAAAAAGGTCACATGTATAAATCATCCATCCTCCCTTGAAAAGCAATGATCCCCATTGTGTCAACTTTGTATATCAGGTGCAAAAATTATTTCTTTATCTAATTGTTTATGAGTCATTCCCCTTGGTGACTGATTTGTCCCACCTTGACCACTCTATACATCTAAGTGGACCACCTTCTAGTGGTCTTGGTCCATGTGTCAATAATATGATCCTCCTCCACTGGTGCTAAGTTGTCTAGATTGATCTCTCCAATGTCTAACTATTCTACTACTATGAAAGTGTTCAACAAAGGTGAATGATAAGTTTAACATTGAATATTGGATGCAAACCAAGATAAGATGAACGATTCAATTCAAATTCATCTTCTCCCACCTTCTTAGTGATGGCATATGGTCCATAGTGAAGAGGGTTGATCTTACTATGGAGTCCTGCAAGTATCTCTTTTTAAGGACATAACCATAACTTATCTCCAATGTTGAATTGATATCAAAGCCAATGCTAGTCATAGTGTTTCTTGTATTTATGATTTATATTTTCCAAGAGGTCATGGACCTATTATAAAATGTGTTGAATCTATTCCACAAATCATGCTACCTTTTCCAAAAAAAAACCATAAGGTACTCCATGGGTTGATAGGGAGAGCTACATCAATAGGTTCCAAGGGTTAGAACCTAAAAAAGACATAAGATGGGATTTGTTTGGTAGAGCTATGCATAGCTCAATTGTACATAGTGGAGAATCTCATCCCATGTGTGTGGATGCTTGGATTTATACATTCAAAGAAGATGTACAATCAATTGGTTCACAACTTCTATCTATACATTAGTTTGGGGATGGAAGGTTGTGGACATGACCAATTTGGTGTCCATCATGCTCTATAGGATGGGGGGGAAATACTCAAAAATATGTTATTCCTATCAAATACAATGGACTTTGGCAAGCCAAACTTGAGCCACACATGACTAAAATAAACTAATATCCTTTAAAACATATCTCTTATGTATGATTCTAATTTTAATATTTTTCCTCTTATTGCAAGAAAGACTAACAACCCAATTACTTCTTATTTCAAGAAATTACCCATCCTATTTTAGATTTTTTTATACCATTGCAATACCTTTTTGAGATCCATTAGCAAAAATTGATAGATAATCCCCCATATCCAAAATCTTTTTGAAAGCATACACAACCTACTAATTCTTTGATTACTATTTTCTTGTACATATTCATACGATGAAGATATATATATATATATATATAACACTAAAAAGCAAACAAACACCTATATGCTAATATTACTTTTAATTAGTTAGTTGGGATTGAAATGACCCCACCCATATTACATCATGATTACATAGTGGTTTTACAATAGTTTGGCAATTATGCATGTATCACTTAGCAAGATTCAATCCTAGGTCTCTTCCTTGAAACTTGAGGAATATAGTTGATTAAGCTACTGTCATTTGATAAAAACTAAAATTACTTTAAAATAGTGAAATAAAAGATTGTCCCTTAAAAAATCATATGAAGGGTACACTTGATCCCTTAAATACATAAATATTATATGGTGTAAATGTAATCTAGTATAAATCATTCATATAATATTGATTATAAATGAGATATAAAAGTGAGAATGTAAGTAGATTTCAAATTTTTGTTATGTACACTTTAATTTATTATAATATCAAATAATTTAATTTGTTTAAATATAACTATGATGTCATATGAGTGGATCCATTTCAATCGATTAAAAACATAAATTTTAATTTTTCATGATAATTATTAAAATTTAAAAAACATGGATTATAATGAGAGCTTTCATACATATGGGTTTGGGATAAGTGAGGGGTAGTGAAGAAATTCACATCATGCATCAAAATTACAATCTCATGAGTGAATCTTAATATTTTTATCAAATGTATTTAAGTCAAGCTATGGAATGAGAAGCATTTTACTATAAGCTTAGGTTCTAATTCCATGGGTGAACCTTTAACAATTAGATTAATGGGTTTAAAGCAAATTATTAGTATTGATAACTTTTACATCATAAACTAAGGTTTTGATCTTGTGCATGCAACTTAACATTTATCCAAAGGCTTTGGGGTAAATGACAAGAGCAAATAATTTTACTTTATAGACTAATGCTTCACTCCTTGATCAAAAACTTAGAATTTTGATTAATCCCAAACTCAAAATTTTGAGGTAAGGAAGATCATAAACTAGTGCAATTAAAAAATAATAGAGTATAACAAACTAGAACGCAAGAGTATTCAAGCAAAATAGCCTAATGATTTTATTGCTAAAAAACATAGTACATTGCAAGTAATCTGTGAGAAGATGTGTGAGGCCATAACATTGTATCCATTACTCATGCTTTTTACATTTAGGAGTGTATCTCTCTTTATACAAGAATTGGTGTATTGGAATTTCATTGTATTGAATATGGAAGGTCACCCATATGGAAAGGTGGTGGTTCACCTTCCATGAGTTAGAAGGCCACCCATATTCAAATTTGGTGATTCACCTTCCATGAGTTACGAAGTGCATATTAAATAAAATTAAATACATGTGACTTAGTCTTTTGTGTTTAGTCTTATACTGATGTGTCAATATAGCTAGAGATGCATTTTGTCTATGAAAATGTAAAAATAAAAAATTACTACTTTTAGCAAGTATTTTATTTTATATTTTTAAGGGCCTTTAGAGCATTTTTTTAAACATGTCAACTTGTCTATAATAGGGTTTCTTATGAAATTTGATGTTCTCTCTCTAATCTTTCCAATGCTTCTTGAATGGATCAAAATAGAGTCTTGAGCACAAAATTATGCTCCTAACAGTGTGGATGGATTATAAAAAATACTTTTGGATATTTTTTAGTAGAAAGACATGTTGCAAAAACGTCACATGTCTAAATAATCCATCCCCCCTTGAAAAGCAATGGTGCCCATTGTGTCAACTTTTTATATCAGGTGCAAAAATTATTTCTTTATATGATTGTTTGTGAGTCATTCCCCTTAGTGACCAATTTGTCCTACCTTGACCACTCTATACATCTAAGTGGACCACCTTCTAGTGTTCTTGGTCCATGTTTCAATAATATGATCCTCCTCCACTGGTGCTAAGTTGTCTAGATTGATCTCTCTAATGTCCAACTATTCTACTACTATGAAAGTTTCCAATTGAGGTGAATGATAAGTTTAACACTGAATACTGGATGCAAACCAAGATAAGATGAACGATTCAATTCAAATTCATTTTGTCCCACCTTCTTAGTGATGACATATGGTCCATAGTGAAGAGGGTTGATCTTACTATGGAGTCCTGCAAGTATCTCTTTTTAAGGACATAACCATAACTTATCTCCAATGTTGAATTGATATCAAAGCCAATGCTAGTCATAGTGTTGCTTGTATTTATGATTTATCTTTTCCAAGAGGTCATGGACCTATTGCAAAATGCGTTGAATCTATTCCACAAACCATACTACCTTTTCCAAAAAAAATTCCATAAGGTGAGTACTCCATGGTTTGATAGGGAGAGATACATCAATAGGTTCCAAGGGTTGGAACCTAAAAGAGACATAATATGGAATTTGTTTGGTAGACCTATGCATAGCTCAATTGTAAATAGTGGAGACTCTCATCACATGTGTATGGATGCTTGGATTTATACATTCAAAGAATATGTGCAGTTAATTGGTTCACAACTTCTATTTAGACATTAGTTTAAGGATGGAAGGTTGTGGACATGACCAATTTGGTGTCCATCATGCTCTATATGATGGGGAAAAAATACTCAAAATATGTTATTCCTATCAAATGCAATGGACTTTGGCAAGCCAAACTTGAGCCATACATGACTAAAATAAAGCTTAGCAGTATCCTCAGTTGAAAAGGATTTCTTACAAGGAATCATGATATCCATTTTTGAAAAATGTTAAACTACTACAAAAACATAATTATTGCCATGCTTAGATATGGATAAATCTCAAAGGAAATCCATGGAGACAAATTCATAAGGCTTAGATGGCACTGAAAATGACGTATATATTCCTTGCTTCTTATTAGTTGGTTTGGTAACAATGTAGAAGTTACATGAATTGATGCACCTCTCAACATCGTTCCTCATCTTAGGCCAATAGAAGCACTTTTAAAGGACTACCAATGTTTTTTCCACCCCAAAATGATTTGGTGCTTTGCTAAAGTGTGCTTCCTAAATCATCTTTGAGTGCTCATAAGCTAGTAAATAAATATGTCCCATGTGGTAGAGGAGGTTATCTTGCAAATGAGAATTAAATTTATGCTTACTCACATGAATAACTCAATATGTATTTGCAAAATTAGAATCTACTTCATACAAGATGGACCAATTAGAAGTATCATGCCCATAAGAATCAAGAATGGTGGTGAGTGCTATGATTGGAGGTTGGCTCAAACAATCTACTACTAAATTAGCACTCCCTTTCTTATGCTTGATGATCAAATAAAACTTTTAGAGATGTGTGACCCACTTTTAATGTATTTTATTCCTTAGCTTACTTATGTTTGAATGAACTCCAGAGGTCTATGATATGTATGGATGATGATTTCCTTGACCAATATGTAGTGCTTCCACTATTTACATGCTTGGACAATGGTATACAACTCTTTGTCATAAGTGGGGTATTTTTACTATTTCATTAAATATTTCATTAAGATAGGAAATTGGATATCCATGATATGTGAGAACAACTCCCAATGTGTAAAATAATGCATTAGTTAGTTTCTCAAAAGGTTGATAAAAATTAGGTAGGAAAAGTGTAGGAGCTAAATGTTGGAAGTATTACATTATTTGGTCTCATTGTAAATATTTATAGTAGGATGTGAGTTTGATTTTATGAATAAAGTATGTTTCAAGTTAGTAGGAGTGTGCATGTGTCATGTACGTGTGTAAGGTGTTTAGTTAGGAAGTGAAGACTCATGAGTATGATGTATCTAGTTTAGAAGTAGGGAGTTATATGCAATTGTGATATACTTTATCTTTATGTAATTTATGAGACTTATTATGTAAGAAAGGAATATGAAAAGTCAAGTTCTCCCATGAGTTTGAGGAGAGCAAAAGCCAAGAGTCATGTAATGTGAAGAGTCTCATGTATATTTATATTGGAGACAAAGTCATGTAAAATGTAACTCAAATAAACTTTGCTTTATACATTGCTTGAGTTGTATCAATAAGATTTCCAGTGTGATTTTTATGATATTCATGTTTATTTGATGGATGCATATTGATGATTTGATATTGATATTGATGATATGTGATTGATTTATTGATCCTAGAATTCATTAACATATGAAGAATAACATCAAATTGCTAACAGTGGTATCAAAGCCATGTAGCAACAAGAAAGGATTTGTGGTCCAAGTTACATTTGGAGGAAGATATTGAGGAGAGAAGATTGAAGGAGATTGGAATATTAGAGTTAAAGACATCTATATGTTAGTGATACCTAAAGGACATATATATTTCTTGAGGGAAAGATGTGTTGACCAAGGTAAAGATGTGTTTCCTAATAGGAAGACATGAAAAATTAGAAATCGATGGCTATTTAAGAAGAACGTGTCAAGAAAAGAGTTTAACTCGAGGAAACATGGATGAATTTGGATGTTTGGAATATTTGAGCACTCACTATGGATGAAAGAGAAGTTGTTGTGAAGTATAGATAATTTATAAGAAGAGTTCTATGAAAGAATATTGCTTGTTGTGTTGAGAAAGTTGGCCATTGAAGATGATGTTATGAATAGAAATCAGAAGGAGAACGTCTAATATCACATCTAAGAGCATTTTGGAAAATATCTAAAAGTAGTTTATAGAGAGAGAAGCACATAGCAAGGTAACGTGAAAATTTACAAACCTCAAGCATTACAAAGCACGGTTTATATTTGGACATCTTACTAAAATCGATGGCTATTTTATTATGATTCTTTAGAGATTCACTCTTGCCTTTATTTGGTTGGTACATAGTGTTCTAGTTTTTTTTATTTTCTCATCCTCTTCTATTTTTGTTTTTGTGCTTATGCTCCAATTTGATAGTAAGTGTATATGTCTCTCTTGTTATAACTAACTTCCTTACTTTCCATTAAACAAGTATAGTATAAACACGTATTATGTTACCCATATTAGAGAAACATTACACTTCATGTAAAATCCTAATAATAGAAATCATAAGTACCATCATTGCATAAGTGGTTTTAACCACCCAACTAAATCTGATCACATTACTTCATAATGATGTAATAATTCTTCCAACACCCACCCTTATTACATCATGATCCAAACATGGGGAGGGATACTTATTGAACACTTAACCCTAGATAGGGACATACTCAACTATCCATAAAATTTCAACACAACTATATAAGGACACATACATTATCCAAATATTAAATTTGTAAACAAGGGCACACACTATTGTTCACACAATTGTGATTGGAGTCACACACAACCAATTACAAACGACTAGATAGGGACACATACACTGTCCATACATCAAAGACATGAATAGGGACACATGCTACCATTCACAATACCTATGATTGGGACATACATAATCAATCATGAACAATCAATCAAACTGATTTACATCATATTATGAATGAGACATAACTATTCATATGAAAATTTATGAATAGGACACACTTTACTATTCGCAAGCACATGTCTTGGATTTTGTTTAGAAGAGATACTACTTCTCACTTTACTTATGGAAAGGGTCTTTGTCATATGTTGCAAGATTGCATTCTTCATTATTGTCTTCATTTGCAACCGTCGCCTTATTTGGTTTCAACTTTCCATATATTAGGTCCTTGGCTCATTGGATGCATTCATCATTATACACCTCTTTGTTTGCAGTAGAAGCACACAAATTGATTCATGGATGAAGAACCCTTATTGTTTTATTTTTTCTTTGCAAAAAATACCTTATTTTCATTCATTGAGTCATTTTTCTTAACTCAGTCTTTATCAATCAAATTTGAGATTACATCTTCGAAGGTAGGAATAATTTTGTTCAATGTGAATACAATATTGGCATAACTAGAAGGCATGCTATTTAACAAAATAGCTTTGGCATCATCACTTTCTACCTTGGTATTAATTATAGTTAGTCGATTCATCAAAGAGAAAAACTAACTTATGTGTTGGATGATATCACCTTCCTTCATCTTTAATCCAAATAGTTTTCACTTAATTATCATCTTTGCACTTGATGCTTGTGAACTAAACAATGTATTGAGAGACTCCCAAACTTCTTTTGTAGTCTTTGAGAGATCTATGTGATGTAGGTATGCATCTAAGAGCCCAAGACCAATCATAGCTATTGCTCTTTGATTATTTGTAGTACACTTGGGTGTCTCTTTAGGGATTTGTGATGTTGGTGTAGTTTCATTCATGACATCCCAAAGATCCTTTTCAATAAGAAGAAATTCGAGCTTCACTTTCCATGTATGAAAATCTTGTCCATAAAACTTCTCAATAAACTGTCTTATCCATGAGTACCAAAAGGAATAAAAAATATGTTTCCCCCTTAATCAAAACTCTCTATATAAAGGTTTCAGGTACCACCATAATGCACCCTTATAACTCAAAAATAAATTGACTCAATAATAGCAAATATCTTTGACATAGACACTTCTAAATTTACTTAGATAAATATATAACAAATTTTTAAATAATAACTTTCTCCCTCTATAAAATCGACATGACTCTTTAAATACTATGACACTTAACTTAACCCTCCATAAATACCACTAATATTGACACTAGAGGACACTTCTTAACTATTTACTTTTAATATAAAGCAAATGCATTTACTCCCAATTGTAGCAGTCCATCCTTTCCACCAAATGCACCATAGACAATTCGTTAAATTTCTTTCTAGTATGTCATTGTTACCTAGGTTACAGGTGTCATTCAAAGCATAGTGTACGCAAAGCATGTAGAAGAATTCTAATGATTGTAATTATTATTGTAGAAAGCAGTGTTTGAATCAATGATTTTTAAAGGAAATTTGTGTTTGTATTAGGTAATCATGATAGATTTGGTGACGAGATCATCACTTTTGATGGAAAGGCCTAAGAAAAATGGACCCATACTTAGAACAAACTCCTTTTCTTCTCAAAAAATCGGTGGACATTGTTCCCAAATCCAAGAAAGAGGAATTTCGACATTGGGCTAGACATTGATGAGCATGACACATTTAGCAAAACTTCTTCCAATGGGACCATTAATGCTTTTTCAAGTGCCATGCCCACTTTTATTTAATAATGGTCATTGTGATGCCATGAGGCATTAAATGCCAACAATCCTCCTTATTGGTTGTGTGTTTTCAAGCTTCCTCTTGAAATTTATGGACCTGGTATATAGTAAAATTGATCGAAGTTTAGAAGTCCACATTCTATTTTGGGAGGTATTCCAAACTTAGATGTTTGTTTCCACCTCTATGCTTTGCACCTCAACACGTAGTTTGATATATTTTTAATTGACAAGAGTTGGCTCAATGCTCCTATTCTTTAATATCAAAAATCATCTATGATATAAGCAGTAGTAGAATGCACCATTACAGATGCATAGTGATAAATAAATATGAATTTGCTATGCCCTAAACCTTCTATGATACCAATTGTTAGAACTATATTTTCTATTTTCCATTAAACAAGTGCAATATAAATATATAATTTGTTGCCCATATTAGAGCAACATACATTTCATGTGATTTCCTAATAATAGAAATCACAAGTATCATAATTGCATGAGTGTTTTTAACCATCCAACTAAATTTGACCACATTACTTCATAATAATGTAATAGTTCTTCCAACATATCCCACTATATTGAATTCAAAGAGGTCCATGTCCTCTCGAATGTACAATTACATCCCACTATGTTATTTGAGGATTCAATACCTTTTAGTATCTTGAATACCTACCTCTGCTACCATGGAGTGGAAAGCATCAATATAATCTTGAATAAATTGGACTTTACCTTGATGCAATTATTACCATTGCATGTATTGATCTTCATAGGATCCCATAGGATAATATTATTCCTTAAAAACCTCCATGAAATCATCCCATGTGAACACTACTTCATCTTCATTCTCTTCTATAACCTTGTTACAATATGCTTCCCACCAATTGCGAATACGTAGTGAATTTTTCAAGAGTACAAAGGTGATTTTTCATTGTTGGTAAATTTATTTATAGAGGACTACAAAAAATAACTAATCCAACCAATTTTCTAGAGCATCAATGCTAATTTTTCCTTCAAAGTAGGAATATCAAAATGCAACTGCACCTTAAAATGTGTGGAAGCACTAAATGGTTCTAGGCTAGTAAGAGGTTGTAGAACTTGCATCAAGGAGTCATTGAAGAATTTGAGAAAATTTATCCATCATTTCATTCCTCTATTTCACAAGAGCTTCATTCAACATCTCCTTGAAAGGATCAACTATCTCAATGTTGTCCATTCTACTTCTTATTTGAGATCATTTAAAACAACAAGAGAGGTAATCAGAGGGATATCGTGTCTTATGCCCAAAAGTTTGATATCTTGATCTCATGTTTATAGACATAAACTCAAAACATGGACCTCTCTAATACCATTGATCTAAAACTCAATTTTTGACTATTCCCAAAATAAAAATTTTGAGGTAAGGAAGATCATGAAAGATATCAATTAAAAAATAATAAAGTATAACAAATCAAAACACAAAAGTATACAAGTAAAATGACATAATGATTTTATTGCTTTAAAACTAGAGTATAATGCAAGCAATCTCTAAGAAGAGATGTGAGGATATAACATTGTATCTATTACTCATGTATTTTTACATCCAAGGATGCATCTCTCTTTATACAAATATTGATATATTGAAAATCCATCATATTGAATATGAAAGGTCACCCATATGGAAAGGTGGCGATTCACCTTTTGTGAGTTAGAAGGCCACTCATATGGAAATGTGGTGATTTACCTTCAATGAGTTACAAAATGCATATTAAATAGAAATTACATACATGTGATTTGTCCTTTTGTGTTTTGCCTTCTATTGATGTGTCCACATAGGTATAGATGCATTTTTGCTATGTAAATCTAAAAATAGATAATTAGTATTTTTAGTAAGTATTTCGTTTTGCATTTTTTAGGGTCTTCGAAGTGTTTTTTCCAAAAATGTGTTAGCAATTAAGTCTACGATATAGTTGCCTATAAAAATTATTGTTCTCTCTATAATATTTTTAACACTTCTTGAATGGATCAAAGTAATTTCCCGAGCATGAAGTTATGCCTCTAAGAGTGTGGTTAGGATTAAAAAATAGAGTTTCAGGTAATTTTGAGCATAGAGCCATGCTGCAAAAAGGTCACATGTCTGGATCAATTCCATAGGTGAACCTTAACATTATTAAATGGCATGGGCTCAAGTGGTTAAATAAATAAATATATATATATATATATATATATATATATATATATATATATATTTAATTTCAAAGGTCGACATATAAATCTTTTCAAGTAATATCTACTTAATTGCATGCATGTTGTTGTATTACCACTATGTGGTTTGTTGAAATAGAATGTTGTTGTAATGTTACTATGTGGTTTGTTGTTCATTAACATATAAATATAGTTATGGCATAATATGATTAATACCTATTTCAATGTCATATAAGCAATTAAATGTATAAGTATTTTCATGAAAAATAAAAGAAAGTACTTTTTATTGTAAATAAGTCATATCTAATTATAACCATCTAAATGTTAATAATACATCCAAATTTTGAGTATGAAAATTTCATGTGCAAACCTCTCTCTTTTCACATACAAACCTTATATTTTATAAATGATTTTATTTTGTTAAGAATATAATAGAAGGCTTTTATTGTCCATGAGACCAAAAGCAACCTATGTGACAATGACTTTACAAAGAACAATGGTTAGAAACTGTAAAATATGACTTATTCATTCATTTTGTAATGCTATTTTTTTTAATTGATTTTGATGATGAATTCTCCTGCCTTTCTCTACTTTATTTTCTTCAAACAAATGCTATATTGATTCCATTGTTTGACTATCAACATAGCTAGCTCAAATATGGTTATATGCCTTACATTTCAAAATAAAGTGCTTCTTTATCTCAAACACATCTAATTTTCTTATTCATAGTTTAGGCTTTCTACCCTTATTTTGTAATATAAAAAGTGCTCTCATCCTTCCAAAGTTCTCTTCCTTTTGCATGTGAGCTTATTATTGAAGACACATGTGAAAATTATGATACAATTATCCTTTTGTATTTACCAATCGAAGGACCCTACAAAGTCTCGTGGTGCATACATCTTCTATTTTTATTTACCTTAAAGGAGATCAATGAAGGTACTAAAAAACCAAAAATAGGTAAGGCTCATGACATGGATGGACTATAGGCAAAATACTTAAAATGGGGAGCAAAGGACTTAACACCACATATTAAGAGGATATTCAACAACATCATCTGACATAAATTTCCAAGGGATTGGATGTCAAGTCTAATAATACCTCTCTATAAAAGTGGAGATGTAGACAATACCTCAACTTACCAAAACATTATGGTCTATCCCTTCTTTGCAAAGCTATTTGGAAACATGTTTTAGAGTAGAATCAATAAGCGAGTAGAAGAAAAAGGAAGGAGCAAAAAAGAACAAAAAATAGATTAAAACATTTGACAATAAACCATTTCATTATTTTGTGACATATCATTGAAAATATAGAATTAAAAAGGAGAAGCCTATTGTTGTTTTATGTATTTCAAAAAAGCTTTTGACATAGTGCCTAAAAGTAAACTATGGAGTAGAATGGAAGACTTAGGCATACTAGAAAAGTATAGAGAAACAATTTATAGACTTGATGAGGAAGTTCAAGATAATATCAAAAGGTAAGAAGACCTTTTAGAATGCTTTAGAAGTGACATAGGGGTTAAACAAAGATGTTCATTATCCCCTACCTTATTTGATTTATATATAAACAAGTTAGAAGTTATATCTAAATCTAAGTGGAAGGGATGGTGTTCATTTGGGACAATATGTGGTGAGGTTTATTTTGTATGGAGTTGATTTCATTTTTTTTTATTAGATATAGAAGGGGTTTTGAAAGGGTCCCCAAACCTTTTACAATAGGAGAAGCCTTGCAAAACTTGGTCTAAGACCAACAATACAAGGACAAGAACAACTATAAAACACTACAACTAGCCACCCATCACCAAGTGAACCAACTACAACTTGATACAAGAAATAAAATTAAAACATCGCTCGTGAGCCCCCAAGCTAACCAAAACTCCCACACAGTTGTGCACAAAACTTTTTTTCATAAATAGTAAAAGCTTATAGAGCATAAGAAGCATGCATCACTAAATCCAATTGAAGAAAAATATCATTTAATTGATTATATTTTAATTGTAAGGCCAACACATGGTTTGAGAGAGCATTTAAATCCCTTAGAGAGTTTTTGTAAGGAGGTAGGCATGCAAGTAAATACCAACAAAACCAAGATCATAATCTTCTCTAATCAAAAGAAAATGAATCGGTTAAGTTTTTATTTGAAGATTTTTTTTGGAAGAAGTAATCCGAGTACAAATATCTTGGGATAAACTTCAATAACAAGCTAAGATTGAAAACATGTAGAATGAAGAGAACACTATGAAGATTGAAAACATGTAGAATGAAGAGAACACTATGAAGATGTAGAGCACTTTTTGCAATATAAAGTAGAAGCAAAGAGGCTGAATTATAAGATTGAAAGACTATATACATGTTTTTTTGGGCTAGTAGTGGTATCAATGATGTTGTATAGGTGCAAAGTGTAGGCTACCAATACAATTGACGCAAATAAAGAGAACTTATAAATGTTTGATTAAAAATATATTCAAATTTAAAGTATTACTTCCATATGAGATTTTTTTAGTAAAAATAATTACCTTTTCTATAGAGGTTGCTGCTATGGTTCATCTTTTATAATATTTGGAAAATAATCAAACAGATAACCTAAAGTCGTAATAGAAAAAGATCTTGATAAAAGAAAGAAAATACGGATAAAACAAAATAATAAGTGGAAAAACAAATGGAATATTAACTTGAATGAATATCAAAATAATAAAAAACACATAAAAGTATTTGTTAAGAACAAATTCATGGCAACTATGTGGGAAAAGAAGTTAGGAATGAAGAGAGAACATTATCTTGTTAAAGTTAACCCTGCATGCGATCATGTTACCAAAAGGCTTATATAGAGATAAATATCAATTGAAATACAAAAATGCTCTTGGTTGAACTGATGACCAACTCCTACCATACGTGAAATAAGCAGATGGAAGAGACAAAAAGAAGAATAGGAGGAGGTAATATAACTTTTGCACATCAAATATAATTAAAACATAAAAACAATTTATTATAATTTAAGAGGCCTATATAGAGACAAATATCAATTGGAAAACAAAGATGCTCTTGGCTGAACTGATAACCAACTCCTACCAACTTATACGTGAAATAAGCAGGTGGAGTGAAATAAGCAGATGGAAGAGACAAAAAGAAAAATAAAAAGAAAGGATATGTAGCTTTTGCACATCATATATAATTAAAACATAAAAACAGTTTATTTTGATTTACAAAACATGTAATCCTATTCAAGTTTGTTATCTTAATACTTAAAACACAGTTTATTTTGATTTACAAAACATGTAATCCTCTTCAAGTTTGTTATGTTAATACTTAAAACACTAAAATTATTACAAAAAAATTATTTAAAAAAAAACTATCAAAATCAAAATTTTAGGTTAACAATATATTTCTATAAAAAAAATTTGTCTCGTAAGTTTTAGTAGACTTTTAAAAATAAACTTCTATTCTACTCGATTGATTAAAGACCTAACTCTAAAAAGGAGTTGAATCTTGAAAACACTGCTACGCCTACAATATATTCGAAGGTAACACACGTACTAGTTCAATTCAAGCATAGCCATAGTGTATAAGATAAGATAATCCGTAACCGGCAACCATGCCTCCACCTAACACTGTCTAAATCTTTGAAATTCCAGGCTTACCTACCATCACATGTAATTGGTGGGAGAGCCTAACACTGACAGTCAATTATGGCATGAATCACAAGTGGAAATTGGCCATGACAGTCAATTGTGGCATGAATCACAGGTCGATATTGGCCTGGCAGTCAATTCTGCCATGAATCACAGGTAGATATTGGCCATGACAGTCAATCATGGCATGGATCACAGGTAGCTATTGGCCATAACAGTCAATTAGGGCATCAATCACAGGTAGAAATTGGCCATGCCCACGCTCGTTAAAGACACAGTTGTTTGCTGACAACTCTTGTCCACCATAAGTTTTATTAATTTAGTTGTAGGGGCCACCCGTGACTCGTTAGCAACAGAAGTCAACGTATAGAATACAGGTATATATAAAAACAACCAAGAAAGTCAATTATTGGCCATAGCGGACGGGCCTGCCTTTGAAGAAGACGAAGAAAAAAAAAAAAAGCAGAGGAGAGGATTATACCTAAATACCTAACTGGGTAGACCAGATATGAAGCAATGGAGGAATGTGCATTGTGGACCATGGTCAATGGGGATTGTGTCGCACTCGATCCTCGATCCTCCATCCTCAACTAGTCTTTGTCCAGTGGCGAGGCAACATTAAAGCTAAGAGTCAAATCCGTCCATTACTGAATGTATCCGAGTCGCTTATTGGTATATCATCTCATCTTATCTTGGCTCAATGGAGACAAGAGACAAACGAATATTTTGATTAGACCAAGCGAGGATGTGCCACAACGCCTGAGGAGATGAGGTATGAGGTATTAAAGTGGATCGGAATTCCAACATAGGAATATGTCACATCACATGAATCGGTGAGAAAGCATGAGGACCAACTATCCCACACACACATGTTGCAACTGGATGTTAATTGGGGTGAGGAGTCCCACATAAGAGGGACCAAGGAGAAGAAATATTGCCACTGGATGTTAATAGGGGTGAGTCCCACATAATTGGGACCAAGGAGAAGAGATATTGGGACTGAATGTTAATAGAGGTGAGAAGTCCCACATAAGGGGACCAAGGAGAAGAGATCTTAATGGGAAGAACATCACATGAACGGATTAGAAAGCAAGAGGACCAACTACCCATACACATGCTACGACTTTGGAAGAGGAAAATTGAAGGAGCATGTGCAGGAAATAAATAGTTTGGAAGAGGAAAATTGAAGGAGCATGTGCAGGAAAAAAATAGTTTGTAATGAGAACAACATCACATGGATCCGCTAAAAAAACAAGAGGACCAACTACCCACACATACTGCCACTCAATGAGAAGAAAATTGAAGGAGCATGTGCAGGAAGTGGGGTCCCCCCGGCTCTGTAAGTGGGTTGACTTGAGGAGAGGAGAAGAGAGGAGAGGTGGCGTCCTTGTTGATGTAAGGGGGATATTCAAGATTCTTCTGCTGGGCTGTGATTTCTTTCTTCAAAGTTGAAACACAACGCTCGCACTATAAGCAATGCAAGGACGCAAGCTCGTTCTTAAGGTAATCAAAGGGCCTGCCTTTGCGGCAATTTGGATTGGTCGGACGTTCGAGTCCTTCTGTCACCGCCCTTGACAGCGACGCTCTGAATTCCCATCTCCATTCCTAACCGCACTTGCGAGTTCTCTGTGTCACCACAAGAGCATGGCACGTCATTGCCCAAGTACCCACTGCCTCCGAGAAGGAGAAAGTATGTGACAAGGCCAAGAAGGCATAGGGCAATAGATAATATAAATTGCATGCACGAATAATTTTCTTGTTCAACGCAACTCTTTCTCCTCCTTGCCTTGCTCAACATGAAACAAGCATTGTTGCTACGTTATTCAACATGGCCCAATTGAAGTTGAAGGTATCTGGATTCGTCTTATTGCTCTCTGCAATTTTCGTTTCTGGTATTGATCGTTCAAAATTGAATGAAGAAGGGAAGGCCCTGCTGGAGTTGAAGAGCATGCTGGAGGACCCACTTGACAAACTGAGGAGCTGGAATGATAATGATTCTACTACCCCTTGCAAATGGACAGGTGTGTATTGCACGGGCGACATGGTGAGTTCACTCGATCTCAGCCAAAAGAATTTATCAGGGAAGATCTCGCCCCATATTTCAAAGTTGGTTTCACTGAGAGCATTGAACGTGTCGAAGAACAAGCTGTGGGGAGAAATACCCCCCGCTCTGGGGGAGTGCAAAGAGTTGGAGGTGATTGATATGAGCACCAACAGCTTCTATTCAGCGATACCCCCGGAGCTTGGGAAGTTATCCTTTCTGAAAAAGCTTTACCTCTACGAGAATTCCATTTATGGGGGGCTGCCACCTGAACTTGGAAACCTCACATCCCTTGTGGAGCTCGTTATCTATACCAATAATCTAACAGAGGAGATTCCCGCCTCAATTGGGAATCTCAAGAATCTGCAAGTGATTCGTGCCGGGCAGAATTTGCTGTCCGGTCCGTTGCCAGCAGAGATTAGTGGGTGCGAGAGCTTGCAGATTCTTGGTCTGGCTCAGAACAAACTGGAGGGTGAAATCCCCAGGGAGCTTGGCCGGCTCCGGAAGCTTACTAACTTGATTTTATGGCAAAATGATTTGTCTGGTGGAATTCCAGCAGAGCTGGGTAAGTTGAGTGGGTTGGAGATGCTTGCTCTCTATGATAACAATTTGGTTGGTGAGATTCCGGCTGAACTTGGGAATCTGAAAATGCTCAAGAGATTGTACATTTACAGGACTCGTTTGAATGGCACAATTCCAAGGGAGCTCGGAAACTGCACAAATGCAATAGAGATCGATCTTTCGGAGAACGAGCTGAGGGGAGCCATTCCTGTTGAGTTTGGGCGCATTAAGAGTCTTCAGCTGCTTCATCTGTTTGAAAATCACCTTACTGGGAGCATTCCTAGAGAAGTGGGCCAATTAGGCAATTTGTCAAAGTTGGATCTCTCTATCAATCATCTGGAAGGGAGCATTCCAATTGAGTTCCAAAAGCTGTCTTCTTTGATATACCTGCAGCTATTTGATAATAAACTAGAGGGTTTGATTCCTCCAAAGATTGGCACTTACAGCAATCTCTCTGTGCTGGATGTGTCAGAGAATAATCTTGTTGGTAGCATACCAACCCAAGTGTGCAAGTTTGGGAGATTGATTTTGTTGAACCTGTGGTCGAATCAGCTGACGGGAAATATCCCTTATGGGGTGAAGACCTGCAAATCTCTTGTTCAATTGCGATTGGGAGGTAACATGCTCACGGGAAGCATTCCTGTTGAACTTACAATACTGACGAATTTGTCTGCTATTGAACTCTACAAAAATCGATTCGTGGGGACAATTCCGGCAGAGCTGGGGAACTGCACAAGTTTGGAGAGGCTTGACTTATCCAATAACTATTTAATAGGGCTGCTTCCCCCAGAAATTGGGAAATTATCACAGCTAGTCAGCTTTAATATCTCCTCAAACAGGCTCACTGGAAGCATTCATCCAGAACTTGCAAATTGCACCAAACTCCAACGGCTTGATCTGAGCAGAAATTATTTTACTGGTCATGTACCACAAGAGATTGGCAGTCTTGTCCATTTGGAATTGTTGAAGCTTTCTGATAACCGGTTGAGTGGAAGCATACCTGGCCAGCTGGGAAGTCTCTCTCGGTTGACAGAGTTGCAAATGGGAGGAAACAATTTTTCAGGATCCATCCCTAGAGAGCTTGGCAGACTCTCGAGTTTGCAGATTGCACTTAATCTTAGTCAAAATATACTTTCAGGACAGATACCAGATGAACTCGGTAACTTGAGTTTGCTGGAGTCTCTTTATTTGAATAACAATCAGCTTGCTGGGAAAATTCCTTCTACATTTGCTCAGTTGTCTAGTTTGTTGGAGTTCAACGTTTCTTATAATAATCTATCAGGTCCTCTTCCACAGACAAATATATTCAAGAAAATGGATGTGAGCAATTTTAAGGGAAACAAAGGGCTTTGCGGGGGTTCTATGCTGGATGCATGTCCATCTTTGGATATAAGGCCATCTAGTTCGTCCCCTGTCTGGCAGGAGACAAAAAGCTCCACGCAACAAATTGTCGGTATAATTGCTGCTACTGTAGGGGCAATCTCTTTTTTTATTATAGTTGGGATTTGCTGGTTTGTAAGGCACCCACGACGTGTGCTTGTTCCATTAGAAGAATATGAACCTGCTGCTCCAGATATATACTTTTTCCCAAAGGAGGGCTTCAGATTCCAGGACCTAGTAGAAGCAACTGGTAATTTTTCTGAGACTGCTGTGATTGGAAGAGGAGCTTGTGGCACAGTATATAAAGCAACAATGCCTTCTGGAGAATTTATTGCAGTTAAGAAGTTGGCTTCTTATCGCGAAGGATCCAACATTGAAAATAGCTTCACTACTGAGATATCAACTCTCGGAAAGATCAGACATCGAAATATAGTGAAATTATATGGATTTTGTTATCACCAGGAATCAAATCTTCTTTTGTATGAATATATGCCAAATGGTAGTTTGGGTGAAATTCTTCATGGTAGCTCTTGTATATTAGACTGGGATACTCGCTATAAAATAGCTCTTGGTGCAGCAGAGGGCCTATCTTACTTACATAATGATTGCAAGCCACACATTATTCATAGAGATATCAAATCAAATAACATTTTACTCGATGAGGGGTTTGAAGCTCACGTGGGAGACTTCGGGCTGGCCAAGGTGATTGACATGCCTCAGTCAAAGTCCATGTCTGCTGTTGCTGGCTCCTACGGCTATATTGCCCCTGGTAAGACGCTTATATTATCTCTTAGGATCTTATATTTGTTTTTTTCCCCTTGTAATATCATATATACGTGTTTTACAACTTGTAGACTATAAGAATGCTTAGATTTGTTCGGGCCATCATAAGTGCATGTTCAGAATTTATCAGTACATAGTATTTGCTTCTGCATCAATTTTTTCATGATACATAAATTAAAGTTGATGGTTTCTGGTACAATTTTTAAATGTTACTGTCTACATCTCCATTGTATCACAGAGCTATCAACAATAGTTCTATAAAAATATCTTCGTGAATTACTTTGAAGGTATACTTTATTGAAGTCTCATATTTTTTACAATTTGTGTTAGGTGATGTTGTCAGACATCCAAACCAGAGGGGGGATTTGTTTATGACAAGATTCATATATTTTTCTTCTTTTTGTTTATGTTTGTCTGCTTCATCCAATATAAACCTGCATTGTCGTCAAGCTATCAAACCATAAGAAGGTTAGAGGGTTAGCTAATTTCTTATGTTTGCAATCATGGCAACATAAACATGCATCTATAAGGTATATGAACAGCCATAAGAAGAATAAGAGGTACTAATGTGGAATGAAATTCCATTATAGGAATATGCCACTGGAAATAAACAGCTTGTATAAGAAGAACATCACAATGAACCGTTTAGAAAGCAAGAGGACCAACTACCCCCCCACACATGCTGCGACTCAATGTTATGAGGAATCCCACATCAAGGGGACCAAGGGCTTACACCTTTAAGCCTGTAACCCCATTGGCAAAGAGTTTGGCAGTGGTGGGGCTCATAAACCACTCAGTCCTACAACCGGGTCAATATGGGATTATTAACTCATGCACACACTACACTAACTAAGCATTCCATATTACAACTACATTTAGAGGAAGAATGGACATTTTACTAGTGATTTATGCCATTGACATCTTCTTTGTTTGTGACATAGGTTCATCCACCTCAAAGGAAACCTTCTCAAAGACTAAAAGACCGTGATCCACTGGCTTTGCCTTCCCTGCAACTTGCCTTAGAGAACTGTCTTAGCTGTAGCTATGAGATTTGACTAGACTTTGCCAACAGGAAAGCCAAAAATGTTACAATAGAATACAAGATGCCTATGGATTAGTGACATGCAAGTAATGCGCGATAAAATTCTACTTAGAAATCACTTAAATGAATAAAATGTATAGGTAAAGTGATTACAAGAAAAAAAGTTGGGAATCTAAGGGAATGAGTATCCTTTATTTAAAGATATCCAGACCTGTTTTTCTCGTATGTAACAATCTCCTTAGCTAGCATTCTAAACTATCGTGCTCACTAAAATGCTTCTAAACTAGGAATGCAGTGCACAGCATGTATTAGACAAGTAGATTTTAAATTACAGAAGAAACTTAAGGAAAAGAAGATAAAGACACGGACAATACAGATTCTCCACAGTATCCATCTGCACTTAAAAGGGGGTGAAACAGATTGGTGGGGACTCGTTTTTGCTGAACCATAGGAAATTTTAGACAAGGATGTTAGACATACTTAAAACCAGTAGGAAAAACTCATAACCTTTTGTACATAGGTCCTTAACCAAAATCCCAAACCGGGGGCACTCAAGAATCTTAATGGTGTACAACTTAAAACCAACCTAGAGAGGAAATAAATTGAATGAGATTATCTTATTCTTCTAGAACATTGTAGATTGGACGCGTTACCATGGGGAGATATTTGCCTCTGCAAATAGGTGCACTATGCAAGATCTGTGCTATACTTGCAGGTACATTCTACTACAGCATTCTACCTTCACAGTAAATTCTGTATAGAGATTGTCCTCTCCACTTGTGAGGAAATTCTGCCTAGAGTTATCATTCACTAATCTTGTCAACACATTGAATTAAATAAGGGTCCCCTTTGTTGTGTGGATTCCCTGTATACAAAAGTTGTCCGATTAAACTACTTTGGAACATAACAGCACCTTTCATGTCCATATTTACTTCAATATATTCATTCATGAGATTAAGAGAGGTCACAAGTGGGGTGTAAAGGCTACGAATGTTGTTTGAAGTTGAACTATTCTAATTCATGTGTCATGAGGTAAGTAACTCATTTTAAAGAATACAAATTTGGCAACATAATGGTTTCCAACAACCACTTCCTATTGACTACTAAATGTACTATATTAATTCCTCAGATGCCACACCTATCTTTCAAGTTTGTAGTCCTTTAGAAATCTGGTTACTTCACTTAGTGGTTGTCTATTAACAAGTCAAGGCACATAATGCCATCATAGGAATGAAATAATATTGATGGAGCATCAACATTACATTTGAATGCATACCTTGTGCGATGGGTCAATTGTGCAACTTCCCATTTACAAAATAGGGATGGGAGCGTAAAGTCTTCTGTCAAGAATTCAAAAGATGAGGTAAATAAGGTGCTATAATAGCCCCCATATAGCCACGTCAATTATCTTTTATTTGATTGCCTCGGCCCTTAGGCCCATATATTGGGATTGAGTTTGCTCTTGAGCGTTAGGCTTAGACTTAGTAGTCAAGAAGTCTCCAAATAGGGTATGACGTGATCCAATTAACTATCAATTTAAATATTTTTTCTTTGTTGCTATTTGTGCACATAAGGAGACTCTACCCTCTCTAGGTGGTCAATGAGACTTCGCCCTCCCTAAATGTTGTGGATTTGCATTTGTGATATGGATATGGATATTTGATTTCTTCATCAAATATATTTGATTCTGCCATTGTTTATCTTGTGGATATCTCTTGTTGTTATTTTTGTGAGTCATGGAATGCTGCAGGATTTGCTTAATTTAATAAGTTGTTTTGTGAAAAACAGTATTAAAGCAACTATCTTTGCTACCTATGGATGACAAAAACTAGGAAAAGCAAGCAAGCAAGAAACACATCCAACAATTTCTTGTGATACAAGTAACTTGTGTCAATTTATTTTGCTTCAAAATTTTGATGCAATTTTCTTTCATAATATTGAAACCTAGCCGAAACCATTTGCACCAGCAGGACCCTGAGAGTATCGGCTTGTTGGAACCCTCATTAGGAGACCTGTCCCATTTTGACCATTTTGTCTAGATGATCAAAATAAGATACTTTTCTGATAACCCTCTAGGACAAATCTGACCCATGATTCTAGAACTGTAAGTCACCACAGGTAGCAAATCGGTCACCACAAAAGATTGGGAAAGGATCGAAAAGAGATTGGTAAGGAAACATAGAAGGATGCAAAGTATATGAGTTACAGGTTAACACCCCCAATAACTAAGGGCAAGCAAAACAACAACTTGGAAATGATTAATAGTTACAATCCCAATAGTCAACAGTATGATCACCACAAGCACACCAATCGATCAATTTGGTGGAGGTTCACCATGAGGGGATGCTACTATGAGCAGATTGGATATACTAGATAAAAAAAATTCTAAAATGAAAGCCGATGTGCGCAACCTAATTCGAGAATTCCAACAAGCTATGAAGACAAGCAAAATTCTAAAACAAAGCGCAAAATTGACCTAGAATTTCATAAAGCAAACAAGGATTTTGGAGAAGATAGCCAAAGTGAACCCAATGATGACCATACAAGGAGAACTCGTGAAGTACATAAAGTACAATAATTATGATTTTGATATGGATGTGGATCCAACACAAGCATTTGATCTCCTTTATTGCCCCCCCACCCCCAAAGCACAATGGGTTTGGTATTTTTTACGCAATGCAAAGAACATGAAATGCATGATAAGAAATAACTCAAACACAAATTCTAACATTAATAACAACAATCCATTTGAAAGCAAAGTAGTGATCGCACAAAGTGGACATTAGATTACCAAGGCAATGTACAAAGAATCCAATGTTTGTAACATTCAAACTGCAACCAGCATGATTAAGATGATGCTGGCATGCTATTATAATCATCACAATCATAACAATGCCATCCCAACAAAGGAAGCAAGGGATGCATATATACAAAAGGGATAAGTAGGACACAATTGATAACTATGTATTTCCTAACTACCCATCAATATCCATATACCTAGAACAAAAGTTTAATTCCTTATTTTATACAAGGAGGTGTTATGCACTCACATGTGACAACCTATACAGATGCAAATATGAACTATAGACTATGTACAAGCCAAAATGTTTATACATGTCATGGACACATACTCGGTGACTCATTTCTAAGGTGGTGCATGAGTTATCTTCACGTTGATTCTGCCATCTACATCTATCCTCCCTATAAATTGGTTAGCGTCCCCACAAATTGCATCACTAGAACATGGGGGCAGGCTGACAAACTAGAGTTGGTACTGGTTGAACTGACTTCATGGCAGGAAGAGGTTCCAATTGTTAAATCTTTGCTCGCATGGTGTAGAACTTTTGTTGCATCCTCTATTCAAAGTCCACATGCTTTGCTCGTTGCAGACCATATCTTTGTGATTCTTGATCTTTCTATTGAGCCTCCTGCTTGAGTGGTAATTTGTTGATCTCTCTCACACATCTCAGCCTCTGGGCAATGATCCTCTAAACCCTATTGGCTATCTATTGGTCATTATCTGCAATCTGCTCTTGGTTATGATGACATGAGGACTTGATCTCAGTCCTTTGCAAGGTCACCTCTGCTTTAGTTGTAGCTCCTATTTGAGCTTCTTATTTCAATCTCCCTTAGCAATGGCCAACTTCCACAATTGCTTTGATAGTTTACTCCATGCCTAGTTGTTGGCGGACAATCACTGATTTAGGTATGTAGGAGCCAGTTCTAACGTGGCGCCACCTCAAGTCTAACAAAGCATGTACGGAGCCAAGTACATGAAAACAATTTTGATTGTACGTACAGTTTTGTCATTTTTTTTTTTTTTTTTTAAAGCGAAAAACCCCTTGCGGGGCCGCCTTGGTCTGAGAGACCACGAACAGGGGGTTCTATACTGTCAAAGTCACCCGGGAGTCGCACCCGACTCTGCCCGCACCAACATTATACAGTTTTGTCATTTTATCTCATTATGTAGTTCATACATTGTATTTGATAAAATGATTATTAGGGTGTGTGTAATTTAGATGTTCATGTAATTAGGATGTACATGTAAATCAGATTTACATGTAATTTGGATGTACATGTAATTCCAATGTTCATGTAGTTTGAATGTTTTGTAATTAGAAGTGTTAGGCTAGTTAGGGTTAGGTACAAGGAAGTTGCGAAAGTTGGCAACTATCTCCCCTTTCCCAAGAAAACTATAAGTGGACCCCTTTCAATTCCGAATGGATCCATAATCAAATATTATTCATTCAACCATCTAGTTGTGTACCCGGGAGCATATTTCAGTTGTGCATGTAATTGCATGTGACTGTTAACAAACATATTACTACTGTGGTGGAAGGTACATTGTTGTTTGTTCATAATGCAAATGATATATTGCAGATTCGTTCTATTTCAATTCTGAATATTCTTTACTCATACATTGTGAATGTTGTTTATTGCTGGTTTTCCTTGTCGTTTATTCCTCTATGTTCCTTCGATTGTGGAATACCATTGTTGTGGTGCATTTGGTGTAGTTGCCATTTGAAGTTTGAACCAAGACCACATAGACAATTCAAGAAGGGAGGAAGTGAATGATAGATAACTTAACGTGAAGAGTCGTCGAGAAGTTAGAGGATTGCACAACAAGGATGGAGAATTCCTAGATATGTAACGCACATAGAAGAGTTACACGATGGCAAACAGGAGTTACATGACGTCAGCAAATTACATGACAGCAATGGAGAGTTCCATTGACGGCAACACGGAATCACATAGCAACGAGTTATGTGATGGCGAGGAATTGCATGATGATGAAGTTGGCAACACACAAGCTACTAAAGTGCTAACTGAACTTGCTAATGAGGAGATACGCGCACTAGAAGTGGAACATGTCTGGAACCCTCAAGAGGAGGACAATTTGAACAAAGAGCAAGCAGAAAGGCGGTAGACATTGTTTCTAATGATGGAGGAAGACGTGCAAATTGAGGCGCAATGTGGAAACAAGAATTAGGCTGAGGAGGACATTCACACAAGTGGTGAAGGAAGCGCTAATGTGGAGCATGCACAAGACAAGGTGGAGCAACTGGTAACTCCAACACAAGTGCAGGGGAGGGTGCCTAGAGGTGATGAGGAAAAAATTCAAGCACAAAGGCAACCGCAAGAGAGTCTGAGTGATAGATCAGGACCAACGCTTGAGTATTCATGAAGGAGATTGTGGAGTACAAGTGCAGTAGGTAGCAACTGATGATTGTTTGAAGAGGTCTAGTCACCAGTGGAAGGTTCGTTGAGCAAAGAGGAAACTGACGAATAATTGACACCAATGGTAGACAACAGCAGGCAAGCAAAAGTGCCTAAAGTTCACTGGAGACGGGAAAAAGGATCTCCAGCGCCTTATCGGAACATGTGATACGATATGGAAGCCAATTGGAGTATAAATCAAGATGCATGGTTGAGATTGTTCCCAACAACATTGCATGTTGTGGTGATTGGTTGCCATTTGAAGCAAGAAAATTCCTTCACGGATTGTGTCGAGTTGAAACAAGAATTTACAAAAGACCTTCGACTGCTTCGAGATGACACGAAGATTGTTGGCAAAATTTACTCTGCAAAGGTGAAAATATAAAGTCGTTCAATTGTTGTCTGAAGTAGTTGATTGGAAAGATGGAGGTGAAACCTGCTGATAGTTTGAAAAAACGATCGTTCCTATATGGATTGTTGCCACGATATAAGAAAATAGTGGTCCCGCCAACCACATACCAGGAAGCGTTGATCGTGCACTAAACCTAAAGAGTGAAATGAAGATAGTAGCAGCACGTAGCAGAACCATGAGTCATGATTAGGACAATGACTCTAACAACGATCGAGATGAACTTAATGCCACGATCTAGGCAATGTGGAAGGACCTGGAACAAATAATTAATGATGTGAAGGTGGAAAAGGACATTTGATGTTCACACTGTAAGTCCAAAGAACACAAGAACACACAAACATAAATTGTCCAAAGAAGGTATATTGCAACATTTGTAAGGACATGCGATTGTAGAATGTTCGTTCAACCTACGAAGTGTGAGGCACCAGACGTTGATGATGTAGGAGAAAGAGGAGAAACCAAGCACTTCAAAGAGCAGGCAAGAAGCAACTGACGACAGGTACCAAAACAATAGCTAGGGTAGAATACAACCGCAATTGGGTAACTGGTCTAGTGGAGGTGGCGATGAAGGATAATTGCAATACGATTCAGATGGAAAGCCAATCATCTAGTGATGAAGATGCCAAAAGTGGGGACACTTAGCATGAAATTGCACGAACTCACTAGTTGGAGGAAGCAAGAATAGTACGACAATGATGTGTAGATGGTACGGACCTGGCAATGACAAGGAGGCTAAATGTTAGAAGGCGAGTACCAGTAACTCCTAAAATGCCAATTTTATTGGCATCAAAGAGCCTCAGATGGATTGGCAAAAGGACAAGGAGAAACACGTGCTGGCGGTGACACAGGCACAAGGGAAGAAGATGGAGCATTACCCAAACCCTACTAAGGAGGAGAAGAAATGGTAGGAGGCACATTTGCAACTAGAATAAAAAATGCGCAACACCAACAACAGAAGAAAATGAACCCATAGTCATTGAAGAGGAGAAGACGTTAACTAAGCACTTGGTTGCACAAGTATTGGACACGAATGTGGTAGTCAAAATGTCCATTTTACTTTGTGTAGTACTAGAGATCTATGCTATAGTGGGAGAAATAATGCATGCGAAGAAGACAACGAAGATGCAATTCCATCTGGAAGAAAGGAAGATTGCAAAGAATCAATACATTGACCCAACGGTGCTAATGATAGACGATAGGAAGAAACCAACTTTGACCCACATCAAGTTTCTCGACCACAAGATGATGCAAGTCATCGTGGACAGGGGTTCAAGGGTGAATGTTTTGCTTGAGAAGACCTGGAAAGACATGGGGGCACCATTTTTGTATTCTCCCAATTTTCAATTGTATGGTGCAAATCTCTATGGCATCAAGATGAAAGGTGTCTTGACTATGTAGAAGGCGAAGATTGTTGATCAAATGTTCATCCTTGATTTTGTAGTTATTGCCTTGCAAAAACCAACTTATGATGCACTATTGAGGTGTGGGTGGTTACGCACAGTGAAAGTGAATCACAATTTGGAGTACTGGTTGACATTTAAGAAAGGCCAACACAAGTATATGATCAATTTGAAGAACCAGTCCATCGGCAAGGAGTTGGCGATGTATGATGATTTTGGGGACTCATTGTTAGATGAAGATCGAACAGCGGACAAAGACCAAACGAAGGTATGATGGAATTAGAAGAGTGCATGAAAGACGAAAGGCACTTGGACAGTGGACTACTCCACTGGAAGATAGAAGACTGAAGTTTTCTAACCAAGTTGCATGTATATGAGCATGAAGGAAGAAAACCAGGACGATGATCTTTGTCGCATATACAAAGTTTGCAAAAGTAGTCAAAGTGCAAAACCAACCATAAAAGTTGAAGAGGAAGAGAAGTTGTCTTTCCCACTGAACTTTGATAAGTACAGTGTCGGCAATGCTCTAATTGATGAGAGGTTGGCACTTGCATTTGATATGGCAAAAGCAACAGAAGATCCTGATACCATAAAGTATGAAGGTCCAAAGATGGTGTAGGTGAACCTCAGTGAAGACAAGGAAGAGAAGATGATCCATTACAAGGACGATTGGGACCTGGTTTTGAAAGTGACAATTTTTAAATTTTCATGCAGTACGAGGTCTTTGCATGGATGTATAACTATTTGCAAGGGATTCCTAAGTTGTGCATAGATTAGATTCCATTGATTCTAGGCGCACAACCTATAAGAAGGCCGTACAGGATGAACCTGAAATATACGACCTTAGTCCACACAGAAATTTAGATGTATACAGGCATAATTTTCAAAGTGACAATGAGCAAATGAGTGTCACCCATTTTCATTAGCCTAATGAAGGAGAGAAATCAGATCTGCATCTATGTGGATTTTCGGAGCCTGAATGCAATGACAATCAAGCATCCCTTTCCAGTCCCGTTTATTGATTTGATTTTAGAGGAGGTAGAAGGGCACAAAATATTTTCATTTTTGGATGATTTTCAGGCTACAATAAATATAGTCTTACCATGGAGGATTGGTTGAAGACCACATTTATTGTTGAAAATGGTATTTATGCATAATTGAATGCCCTTCAGTTTATGCAATGCCCTTGCCACATTTCAGAGGATCATTTAGTATATTTTTGAGCAAATTTCTATAGGCAAATTCAAGGTGCTTCTCGATGATTGGTCACTATATGGGAAGAAGGACAAGCATCTGAAGGTCTTGGAGGAGTGCATGAGGCTATGCATGATGCCCAACTTTCCTTCAAATTGAAGTGCAAGCTACTGGTACCATACAGGAAGTTGCTAGGCTATGTGTTGTGCAAGGAAGGACTAAAGACCGACCCCAACAAGATTTGCATTGTGAAGAGCATGGAGGAGCCATATGATGTGAATTCACTGAAGTCATTTCTGGGGCATGTTGGGTATTATTGACGATTTATCAAGAACTTTGCACAGATGTCGCACCTATTGGATATTTTGATGCGCAAGGGTGTTTCTTTCGAGTGGATGGAAGAGCACTAGAAGGCCTTCGAGGAACTGGAAGCAAAGTTGGTTTGCATACCCATTCTAGTGTTTCTAGATTGGGAGGAGTTTCACGTCCATGTGGATGCGTCTAATTTTGCAATTGGATGCGGATTGGAACAAGGACAATATGGGTTGGATTGGCCCATATCCTTTTCAAGTCAATTGTTGTCTAGGGTGGAGAAGAATCACATGATAAATTAGGAAGCATTAGGGATGGTGTATGCGATGTAGAAGTTCAAACACTACCTGCTTGCAAATCCCTTTATTTTCTGCATTGATCATCAAGTGCTCCTATATTTGAAGGACTCGTTGGGCAGAACCTACAAAGGAAGGAGTGTTCGATAAATTTTTGAAAGTTTATCTGTATTCAATCACTATGTTTCCATTGTGGTACAGGTATGTTGGAGAATACTTGTTGAGGGGCTAGTTGTTGAAGAGAATAAATTAGTAATCAAGTCAGCACCATTCCAACTGATTGCTGGATTGTTTTACAAAATCAAACCGGGTGGAATTTTGCAGAGATGTGTAATGGACAAATAGATGAAGCAACACTGAAGGAGGCTCATGAAGGATTAGTGGGAGGACATATGGGGCTAGATGCAATGCAAGGAAGGTACTTCTAGTAGGGTTGTGGTGTCCCACCCTCTATCGTGATGCGAAGGAGTTTGTGATAGCGTGCAATACATGACAACAAGCTAAGAAGCCGTTGCAAAGGGACTTCATACCATTGTACCATCTCAGCCACAAGAGTTGTTCAAATGACGGGGTGTTAATTTTGTCAAACCCTTTGAAGACCAACAGAAGGAGGTTCATGTACAATGTGGTTGCTAATGAATATTTGACAAAGTGGGTACAAGCAAGGGCGTTTCCAGCTAACTCTGGAAAGAGTGCTATGTGATTATTGTATGAGGAAATCATTACAGGATTCAAAGTGCCTCTTTAGTTGACGAGTGATCGCAAAGGACACTTGTCAATGAAATCATTCAAAAGTTGTCATTGGAGTTCAAAATCTTGCATTTGTTGTCAAGTTCATACTATCCCAAGGCAATTGGGCAAGTGGAGGCAATGAACGAGGTTTTGGTTTCAATGATCTACAATTTTTTTGGAAATGAAGATGTTGACTAGGTGAGAAAGTTGTCAGCAATCTTGTGGGCATATAGGACGACGTATAGGCCAATGACAAATCATACATCATTCTAACTGATGTACGATTAGAAGGCAGTAGTGTCGATTGAGTTTCTGGTGCCAAGTCTAAGAGTGGCGGTGCAGAACCATGTTGGAAACCAAGAGAGCTTGGAGGAAACATTGACAACACTCATCGAGTTGGGTGAAAAGAAAGTGATGGCACAATGGGCCACAGAGGTTGCCTAGTTTTGGTGCAAGATTTGCACGACAAGCATTTGAGAAAGTCAAAGGCGGGTGACTTTGTGTTAAAGTACAAGTACAAGCATGAAATCATGCTAGAGAAGTTGAAGAGTGTGTGGCTTGTGTAGGTAGGTGAATTGACATGTCTGCATAATCAATGAATGATGTTTGTCATTTTGTAGTCTATACACTAAGTGTTTGACAAAATAAGCATACATCTAATTTGGATGTTCATGTAATTAGAATGTTCGTATAATTCAGATTCACGTCATTCAAATGTCATGTAATTATGATGTCGGGTAATTAGAAGTGTTGTGTCGAGGTAGTTAGGGTTAGGTACGAGGAAGTTGTGGAAGTTGGCAACTACCTTCCATTTCCCAAATATAGGATGATGATGATAATCCATGCATCCATCTATCTATTTGTATCCAAGGGTGTGTGTGTATGTTGTTGTTGTCTGAAGTGTGTTGTTGATGGTTTGTCAAAATATGGTGTATTGTAGATAGTTGTTGTGCAGGATACATGTTGTGTGCATAGTATATCCATTTGTAATTGTAAGTTATTCCCATTGTATATTTTGTTTATTTAAGTGGTAATGGAATTGTGTTGCAATGTGTTGTATTCCATTTCTACATTTTGGCACCATTGCATGTTCGAAGTTGCATGGAGTTGTGACGAGAAAATCACTCGAGAAGGTGTATAATGATAGCATTGGAATGATTACAATGCAGTGGACTAATGATGTTTCCCTCGAGAGGAGGGCAGATGGAGGTTGTAGTAGATGAAGATGCAAACTTGTTTGTCGACATTGATAAAGGGTTGATGCATGAAGCAAATGTGGAGGTGAATGTACAACCAGATGTGCCAACCGACACGCATAGAGGAGACGTGCAAGGTTTTGTGCTCAAAGTTACGTGACAATGAAGAGTTGGTTGATGGCGGTGGAGAGTTCCATATTGGTGGTAGAGAGTTACATGTCGATGGCGAAGAGTTGCATGTCGGTGGTGAAGAGTTGCATGTTGGCGACGATGAGTTACATGTCAGCAATAGTAATGAGTTGTTTGACTACGACGAAGAATCATGCGACGATGAGTTACATGGTGATGAGGTATTGCATGAGGATGAAGTTGGTGATGTATAGACTACCATTGTGTTGAGTGAACTAGCTAGAGAAGAAATACGTGATGAGAGAGAAATCTATGACAATGACCATCATGGTGAAGTTGGCGATGTACAAACTACCGTTGTGTTGAGTGAACTTGCTAGCGAAGAAATATGTGATGAGAGATAAATTTGTGATAGCGACCATCATGTCAAAGTTGGAGATGTACAAGTGTTTGCACATGAGGAAGAACTACAAGCGTTCGTGCAAGACAATGACGTGTAAGTGTTTGAGTAGGAAGCAAATGTGTGTCGACAAGGAAGTTTTCAAAATGAATGTGTGTGTCGATATGGAAGTGTGTGTTGACGAAAACAAACAAGTGCACGATAAGATATGTGAAGTGACTAAGACTCATGCACAAACAAATGAGTTTAGGCAAGTGAAGACATACATATAGACAAACGAGCTTGTGTGAGTGAAGACATGCATGCAGCTATGGCAATTTGCATTCACATCGATGAAATTGGATGTGACGAAGTTGACAAGTATGATGGAGGGGAAAACTTGGTTTGGCGTGAAAGGGTAGGAGTGGTCGGAGCAAGTTGTGTAGTAGAAAGAATGCATGACAAATGAATGGCACTGGATCAATTGCAAGTTGATGTATCCGATGGTGAGTGGAATAGAAGTTAGACATTGGTTCAAATGCAAGATGGCATGTTTTATAGTGCTCAAGATGGTAGACTAGCACTAGAACAACTATGGGTTGATGTGTTCAATGGTAAGCATGACAAGAATCCAACATTGGAGTAATTGTAGGTTGGCACATTTCATGGGGTGCGGGATGGGAATACGACACGAGCAATTGCAGTGGAGTGAGCCAAATGATGTACATGAAGAAGGTGAGACACATGAATGACCATTGCTGATGTCAAATCAACCTGTCACGATAAAGACCAATTTTGTCATATTGCATGTCCCATATTTCATGGTTGGGAAATAGAGGACCTAGTTAGGCATTGGAAAATTTGCATCATGATGTGGACAGTGAATGGGTAGAATAATGACGTAGATTGGAGGAAGTTATTTCCTTGCGACATTTCATGGAACTGCAGTAGATTGGTACATGGGATTGCTAGAGGATGAGTACCAGACTTGGGATGAGCTGTGCAAAGCATTTGTGAAGGAATTTTTGTTGTTCCACGATGATGAGGGGATGAGTACCAGACTTGGGATGAGTTGCGCAAAGCATTTGTGAAGGAATTTTGGTTGTTCCACAATGATGATGAGGTCATTGCTGAAATTTATAGAATGGAACAGGGTGAGAAAGAGTCTGTTAAGTCGTACAACTGGGAGTTGAATGGGTTGCTTACCCATTTGGAGGAAGATCCATCAAATGCATTGAAGAAGAGGTGGTTCATGGAGGGACTTCTTCCTACATACAAGAAGAAGATCAAGGTGGTCCCTTCGACATCATATCAAGAGGCCTTTGAGCAGGCTTTGAACTTGGAAAGTGATGCAAAGATGTCATTAAAATGTCAAAGTCATGTTAATGAGTACACGAGTGACCTTGAAGCTGGAAGTGATTTTGACGTTGAAAGTGACTTTGACGATGAGAGGACTCTTGCAAGGTCATGATGCTTGGCAACATGACCTTCCTGAGTCAAATGGAGGTAGTTACCAACTTCTGCAACTTCCTCCTACCTAACCCTAAATTCTTCAAGGTCATCTAGCCTAGGAGGTTGTCCATTTGACCCCGACACTTCTAATCACCCGACATCATAATTACATGACATTTGAATTACATAAACATTGGAATTACATGTACATCCAAATTACATGAACATTCTAATAACATGTATGTATATTTCGTAAAACACTTTGTGTACGAACTACAAAATAATACGAAATAACAAAATGCCATTCATTGATTATGTAGATATGTTAATTTGTCTACCTACATGTATCCCCTCCTCTAGACTTGTTGGCATCCTTGATGACACATGAGCTGAACACCAGCGATAGAAGCACTAAACAATGTACTAGAAAATCTTGACATTATGCTATTCCACAAGTCTTCTGCAACTGGCTTTACTTCAAATTGTTGCCAACAAACATTATTTGTTGATTGCTCACTCCACTTATTGAAATCGGCCACATCACCAACATGACCAACATGATGGGCAATAGCCATTGCCACCTTTGTTGGGGGTCAAGGGGTAGTGCCCTTTGCAGGGTTGAGAGACAACGTCCCCATAGGGTTCGAGGTAGCACCTCGAAACCTCAATAGGAAACCATTGTAACCCTCATTGTTTAAACTAAAATTTTCTCATTTGCATTTTGGTAGCCTTCACTGGACACTCTCAAACATCTTCTCTTCAACTTTGAATGACTTCTTCTTGGCTCTAGACAACCTCTTCATAGCCTTAGATGGCCTTGCCTTAGCTTTTGATGGACATTCCTTGGCTTTAGGCAACCCTCCTAGGTCAAATGACCAACCTCCCGAGCTAGACGACCCACTTCCTGCGTCAAGTGGCCTTGGGCCGTACAACCTGCTTCTTGCATCAAACGACACTAGGCGAGATGATCTTCCTAGGTCAAATGGACAACCTCCTAGGCTAGATGGCCCTACTCCAGAATACCCTGACCATGCTACCTTAGACGACCTACTTCCAGATGACCTTCCTCCTCTACAACTAGACTATCTATACAATGTGCTCTTTCACTTAGATGTCTGACATAGGGACTTCCATACAACCTTCTCCTATTAGATGATCCTCGGACAGTCCGTACCGTGCACTTTTTCAATCGACATCATCCTTGCCTCAAAATTTGTGCCACTTCGCCTTGAGAGTCTTCTCCTCTCTTCAAATGAAACTCCCTAAGGTTTGTACAACATTGCTCAAGCTTCAAACAACCCTCTCTAGCCCTTGGATGGTTTGACTCCTTTTGTGCAAGTTTTTCCTTTGCAAAACACATCCTCCTTGTTGTCACGGGTCCCTTCTTACGTTTCTACATGCTTTCACCACTTCTGGCACACAAATTCCTTTGAAACCCCAATTGGTTTTGTTAGCAAGTGTTTGGAATTGCAGCTTCATCAACAACTGTGTTTGTTTGTTGCAAACGTCTCACTTGCACACAAACTTGAATTTTTTGGGTTGTTGGACAAGGTTTTCAACAAAACCCTTGTTTTTGCTGTTGTCCCAATGTGCCCTAACTCCGACAATCTAGTGCAACGTTCTCCTTTGCAGCTACTTCACCCTTCTCCTCTATTGCCTTTGAATTTTGCATGGTGAAATGTGATTTGTTTGCCTATTGGATGTCTCAGCGCATGCCCTAGGCCATACCCTAGCTGGTTCAAGTTCACCTGCCTAGTGTGTTCTCCATCGGCTCCTCCTTCTTGCTGCTCCTTGGATCCATGCGTGAGAATGAGCAACTGAGAGCTTTTTACGTATTTTTAAAAGTTGAGGGAGGTAGGGGGACACTTGGCTTGCATGTGGCAAGTGCCCCTCCACTCCCTTAAGTTCCACTTCAACACTAGTAACTCCTTTACATGCAACTACTTGTTCCATGCACCGTTTTTGTCTTATGGGGCTTTAGATTCTTGTTCCACCTTGCATATGGCAGTCTTGCTGGGAAAGCGTGCGCACCCCATCCTAGACTGAATTGGCACTTTGGCTTGAATAGCCCAAGCGGCTAGATGGTCTCCCTTGTCATCTAGATGGCCTAGTCTATCTTTGTTCCAAATGGCCTAAGGGTCCATACGACCTGCCTGTTCGTCTAGACAACTCTGCACCTTATCCTCTTACGTCGTCATAAATTCCACCCTACTCGTCTTCTTTAGATGAACCCACTTGTTCTCTTGACGACCCGTTTTCATCCCGAACTCTGGATAGCTCATCCTCTTCCTTGGACGAGTCTACATGTTCTCTAGACAGCCTGACATCATCTTCCTCCTAAACTTGGGCTGTAGACAACCATGCATGACTATTGATGGTCGTAATCTATCTTCAGACGATCCAAGGTGTTCATTTGACGATCTGGGGGCGGTATGAGGCTTAGACGGCCTAGGGAGGGTCCAAACGGCCTAGGGAGGGTCTAGACGGCCCTATGGTCCAAGGGTCGTCTAGTGACTTGTTGTTCCCACCATATGGCAAGGGTCCCAACTCAAATGATTTAGGTTCAAACAACCAAAGTCTTGACAATCGAGGCTTGGGTCTAGACGACCCTAGCCAAAAAACCTCTCTCTTTTCTATCTACATCATTCACTCCATTTGCATCATTCAGTTGTCTGCATCAACCACTTATGCAACCTCCACTTCCTACTCAGCTTCAACTATCTACTCGATATTTGCCTCCTCGATTGTAATTAAGTGCACCTCCTTTGCTTCCTAGCTAGGGCCGTGACTCTTCTCTGATGCTTTGAACTCTCTACTTATCACCTGTTTGTCTTGACTCGCATTACTTTTACATTCACATGAGAAGTGCCCTCACAAATGGCATTGCCAACATTGCATAATGGATTTGCCCTCAATATCATACTTAATTTAGCATCTTCTAGTTCTCTGGCAGTTGTCACAGAACAAATCATCAATGACATTCTTCTTTGGAACAATCTTCCTTTGTGTTGCATATACCTGTAGCAATGATCTTGTGCTCTTCGAGTCACACTCATCCTCGAAGTCATTGTTCTTCTCTTCAGAGTCACTTCCTTCACTTACTTTGATCCCAACACTTGGACGATGAACTACTCTCAAATTCAAAATCATCACTCTCACTATCAGAGTCACTTTCAACATCAAAGTCACTTTCATCTTTAGGGTCACTCTCATCTACATTAACATGACACCAATCATGTCTTTGCATCACTTTCCAAGTTCAAGGCTCGCTCCAAGGCCTCTTGATATGATATCAAAGGGACCACCTTGATCTTCTTCTAATACGTAGGAAGAAGTCCCTCCATGAACCACCTCTTCTTCAATGCATATGACGAATCTTCCTCCAAATGGGTAAACAACCCACTCAACCTCTCTTGTTATATGATTGAATAGACTCTTTCTCACCCTGTTCCATTTTATAAATTTCAGTAGTGAAACAATCAAAACTCCTTCACGAATGGTTCATGCAAGTTTTCTAGTACTCACCCTTTGGTAATCTCATGTACCAATCCATTACAATTCCAAAAAATGTTGTAAGGAATAACCTCCTCCAATCTACGTCATTATTTTGCCAATTTGCTTTTCACATCATAAGGTAGCTTTACCAATGCTTGGTTGGGTCCTCTATTTCACCACCCTGAAACATGGGACACATGCTATGCCAAAATTGGTCTTTGTTTTAATAGGTTGATTTGACATCGGCAGTGGTTGTTTGTGTGTCTCACCCTCTTCATGCACATCATGAGGCGCACCCCACCACAATTGCTCTCATGATGGACTCTTGTCCCACACACCATAAAACATGCCAACCTGCAATTGCTCTAAAGTCGAACTCCTGTCTCACTCACCATTGAGCATATCAACTTGCAGTTGCTCTAGTGTTGGACTTCCGTCTTGCTCACCATCAGGTTCATCAACTTGTAATTGCTCTAGTGCCATACATTTGTCATGCATTCTTTCTACTACACAACTTGCTCCAACCACTCCTAGCCTTTCCTACCAAACCAAGTTTTCTCCTCCATCAAACTTGTTGTCAGCTTCACACCCAACTTCATTGACATATATGTGTGCATGTCCTCACTTGCACCATCTCATTTGTTTGCACATACATCTCCACTTGCGCGTACTCCTCTGTCTGTGCATGCGTCTTCATTGCCTTTTCATATGTTACCGTGCACTTCTATGTTGACACACACATTTGCTTCATGCTCAAACACTTGCATTTCATTATCTTGCGTGAACACTTGTGCTTATTCCTCATGCATGAGCACTTGTACATCGCCAACTTCGCCATCATGGTTGTTGTCATGGATTTCTCCATCATCATATATTTCTTTGCCGACAAGTTCACTCAGCACATTGGCAATTTGTACATCACCAACTTCACTGTCATGTAATTCCTCACCGCCATGTAAATCGTCATCACATAATTTGCCATCGCGTGATTCTCTAATGTCGTTAGGTAACTCTCGACCGTTGTCATGCAATTCTCTGCCTCCGACGTGTAACTCATTGCCTCCGACGTGTAACTCATTGCCACCAACATACAACTCTCCATCACCAACATGCAACTCATCTCTATTGACATGCAACTCATCACCACCGACATGCAAGTCTTTGCACACAAACCCTTGCACGTCTCCTCTATACGTATCTGCTTGCGCATCTGCCGTCAAGCAACTCACTGCCTCCGACGTGCAACTCATTGCCACCAACATACAACTCTCCATCACCAACATGCAACTCATCGCTATTGACATGCAACTCATCACCACTGACATGCAACTCTTTGCACACAAACCCTTGCACATCTCCTCTATGCGCATTTGCTTGCGCATCTAGTTGTGCTCCACTTGTACATTTGCTTCGCGTGCTGCCCTTCGTTAGCATCAACAAACAAGGTTGTGTCTTCATCTATTGCAACCTCCAATTTGCCCTCCTCTCAAGGGAAACTACGGTTCAAAAAGTGATGCGTAGAGGGTTCAAAAGTTGGAGAAGAGTCATAGCCTTACCCAGGAAGCAGAGGAGGTGAAATTGATTACAAACGAGGAGGCACAGATCAAGCAGATAATTGAAGCTACGTAGGAAGAGGAGGTTGCACAAGTGGCTGATGCAAATGACGAAATGAATGATGTTGATAGTCTGCTAGGGTCTCTAGTCTGATTGTCTGCTAGGGTCATCTAGCTATCTGGACCTAAGCCTCAATTGTCAGAACTTAGGTCTGAGTGTAGGTCATCTGGGTTGGGACCCAGGCTATCTAGGATGGCTCGACTAATGGGGGAGGTGGTCAAGGCTTCTCCTCGATTGTTTGGGGGAGAGGACTCAACCCTAGACGGTCCACAGGCTATCTAGCCAGGGGAAAGGGTTGTCAGAGCCACCCCCTGATCGTCTAGAAGGAGCAAGAGGCTCCCAAATGACTAGAGACATCCAAGGGCTAGAGAGGATGTCCAAAGTTTGCACAATACCATACAAACCATACACAGTATTGTCTAGAGTGAGGAGAAAGCCGTTAGCATGTAGTGGATTTAACTTTGAGGCAAAGAGGAGATTGATTGAATGAGTGCATTGCACGAGCTGTTCGAAGGGACGTTTGATAGGAGGTTCTATAGAAGATTGTACAGGACGTCTAAGTGAAAAAGCATGTCGTACGAGCTATCTAGCAATAGAGGCAGGTTGCCTTGGAATTGAGACGAGTCGTTTGAGGAAAGAGGAAGGTTGCTTGATTGAGCTGGTTTGTGTAGAGCAAAAATCAGGTTATCAAAGAAGTTGTGCGGGCCGTCTAGAGTGGAATCCAAGTTGTATCGAGCTAGTGTCAGGCCGTTTGGAACTGAGAAAGGGTTATTTGGACATACAATGAAGGAAATCGTCAGGGCACACAGACTAAGGAGGCAAACGACACAGGAAACAAGACATGTGCCATGTGGAGCTGTGAGAGGAAGCCACACCAATCAAAAGATAGTTGGGGCAGTTGGGAGTAACTGCCTCTAGAGGAGTTCTAAACTAAATACCTGCAGAGCTGAGTGTAAGTGGAATGTAGTGAAGACCAAGGATTGCATAATTGGAAGAACCAAGGAGAAACCCTCCATGTAGCAAAGACCAAAGATTGTAGAATCAAAAGAACCAAGGAGAAACCCTCCATGGGTTGCACCATGTTTTGTGTTACAAGGACTCAAAACACACAGAGTAGTCAGCACAGGCTTCTTAAGGAGTCATGTGGAGTGTGCACACCACTATGAGCAGGATGGGAGCAAGATGGAAGCAGAGCAGGGAAGATTGCAAAATAATAGAGATGGAGGCTTGTTGTTGGCTCACAAATTTGTCTTTGTGAGGCAGTCAGGGAAAAATATACACAAAAGAGTTTTTCCTCCACTTTAGGGGTGGTTCCCTTTTCTAAATATTAGTGAAATAAACTGCTAATTTGATTACAATGAAATTAAAAGATAAACTGCTAATTTAATGATAATAGTAACCCTTAGGATTTCAAGCACAGATATGGGAATAAGTCACTTTCTCATAAATATAATGGATTCCAATGCATATAATACTTTTCATCAAAAAAAAATGGAAACCTTCCATACACTTGCAAATAGCATAGATCATGAAAGAAAATTTAACTAAGAATCACAGATTTCTAAGTTAACTCACTTTGATTGATGAAAATAGCTTGACTGCTTTGATATATCTTATTGCTCCATACTTTTTTCTTTTTTGGATCTAAAAAAAACTCCTTCCTTAATAAGAATTGTGTGCATGAGGTCCTTTAATTTATATCCCTTGAGATCCTCGTAGGACCAAGAAAAGACATCTGAATATTCTTGAAATAAATTTGTCAAAGCCATTTTCTCTTCCATTGTGCATACTTTACCAACTTTAATCAACTTAGGATCTTCTTCAAATCCTATATTCACTGTTTTGGTCTCCTGCGAGCAATTGCTGGTTGTGGAGGCCTTTTCTTTAATGAACCTGTCATGCTAATCAAACAGGTCCTCCAAACTGATAAAATCTTTAGGGAGTCGATTAGATTTCAACTGCAATACCCCTTCTTCCTCATTCCATTCTGCATCAGGTACTCCAATCATTTGAGATTTCATATCCCCTTCAAAACATATATTTTCATACCCTTGTGATAGAGTAAGAAAATTTTGAATGTCCATCATCCTTAAAAACCTGCCAATAATTGACATTGTCAGGTACTTGTGGTCTCTGAACAATTTCCATTGAATATCTGAGCATTGGCAATTTTGCATTCGGCATAAAAACACATGCTGAAACAGCTAATGCATCCACAATTCTATTTTCAATCCTTGATACTGCGCGGATGTTAAAGGCATCTAACATTTCAATTTCGTCCCAAACTTTATTTCTATAACATTTCAGCCTAATATTTTTCACTTAGAACTTCTTCTTTATTTGATTAATCGCCAGTTCAACTCTTCCATATACTGACAGACATTTAATTCCCAAGTTTCAGGCAATTTTAAGCCCATGGAGCAAAGCCTCGTATTCAGCAGTATTGTTTGTACAATTGAATTGCAACCGTAGAACATAAGGATGCAATTCTCCTTTTGGATCTTTGAAGACAATACCTGCTCCATTTCCTATTTTGCTCATGCTTCCATCAAAGTTCATCTCCCATACTTGATCAATAGAAGCATCTGGAGCCTTTCTTTCTTCTTTCTCTTCTTGATCATGAAAAGAAGTTGAAATATATGTGCTTATTTCGTATCCTCAAAATATTCTTGATTTCTGTTGTTTGCTCTATTGGCAACATTATCTCACCATTTCTGTATAGGTTCTAATCTCTCCAATTTACCTTGAACAAGAATCATGGTGTAGGACCAGTCAAGGCTTATGTGGCATCCCATTCTTGCTGCAAATTTCATGTTCAAAAGCATCCCATAGTTGTTTGGGACTTCTACCACAACAATATTCATTAACATCTTTTTAGCTGGAAACTTAGCTAATTGTACCACACAATCCTTAACCATACCTGCTACTGTAACTGATTTGGAATCAAGCTGGAACATTTATGCTCAGTCATTTGATAGGGCAGACCTAATAACTTAACAACCTTGATAGGCATAATGTTATCTATTGCACCACCATCTAGGATGCAATTATTCAACCTTTTACCATTGATCACCAAAGAGATATAAAAAGGGGGAGATTTATCACCTGCAAATGATGTAGTATTATGCAGACTGGAACTTGCTAGTCTATTTCCCATAGATGAAGCTGTGCTACCCTTGTCTCTGAAAATATTCAAAACATTTTGTTTCTGGTCAGGACATTTCTGTAACACTTCTAGCAATGGAATGTGTGCCTGTGTTTTAGCAAGATCATGAAAAATGTTGTATTTGAGTAATGGCTCAGGCAAAATTTCTTCTTGTGTTGCCTTTTTGCCTCTATTTAAATCAGTATCTCTACTAGTACTAGCTTCTTCATTCCTTCTAGTTACTCCATTATTTCTTTCAAGAACTTTTGCTTGGCCCCTAGTTTGGACAGCATAGTTCTCAATATCCATAGCAACTCCTGTGATCTCATCATTCTAAAAATGGATTATTCCAGGTCTGATCCATGAAGCACAGTTGGAGTTGGATTGCACTTGGAAAATTGCATCATCATGAGATACATATTCTTCTTGGCCTGATGTGCCAGCAACCAAGCTGATATCAACTGCCCTTTTAAAAATTTCACAATTGATCTGATCATGCTCATCCATTTGATGGAGGTCACACCATTGTTCTACTTCTGCATTATTTTGCATGGGCATTGGTGGTGGTGGAGCAAGTAACCTCAAAGGAGGTCTTTGTTGAGGAGTTGGAGGATACCTTGCCCTGAAAGGAGGCCATTGATGATCTGGTGGTACTAGAAGAGGTCTATTTTTTTGTTGCCTTTTGAGGGCATTCTCTTCATCACTCAAATTCTGTAATAGCTTCAGTATAGAAGTTTCATATTGCTTTCCCTGATTCTCATTCTCCTGCTTCTTTCCTTTTCCTATGATTGAAGATGTCCTTTTCTATTTTCTTGATTGATATAAATTATCTTCAAACTTTAATGCATGAGTTCTAGCATTATCCATATTTTGCACATTACTTTGCTTGAGAAGAAAAGAAATTTTTGGATTAAGAGAATTTATGAAAAGACAAACAGCCATTTCTTCTCTTGGTATGATTCTTGCTGGAACCTTATTCCAAACCTTGTAAAATCTTTCCATATACTCTCCCATTGGTTCTTTGCCTTCCTTATTCTGACAGTTTTTCAAGCCTGGTTTCTGATCTTTCTGAAGAATTTCACGATTTATCTTCTTATCTTGAAGAAGATTTATTTGAAGAATCTGGTGAAGGAGAGTTTCTTGACAGTCAAATGGCTCAACAACAACAACAGCCGCCTGTATGCCCTAGATTTCAAGCATGGGGTAACCAAATTGGCCCTCTTAGTATTCTCCAACCACACCCAATGCCGAGTGGCTATAGAAAATGTTTACCAAGATTTTCTGGAGATGGCACAATCAGTTGAAAAGAACACCTGAATGTATTTGTGACTACATGCAGCACTCTAATGATAGAACACGAAGATGTGGCAATGAGGATATTCACAGAAACATTAACCGGTACTGCTGCTGCATGGTTTCAAGAATTGCCAAGAGGTAGCCTTTATACTTGGCTTGATCTTGAAACATGTTTCTTGTAGAGGTTCCCATCAATTGTTGATGAAAAAGATGTCTTATATCAATTGTCCCATATTAAAAAGGAAGCTTTTTCAGATCCAAAAGCAAAAAGGATTAAGCAATAAGATATATCAGAGCAATCAATCTATTTTCATCAATCAAAATGAGTTAACTTAGACATCTGTGATTCTTAGTTTAATTTTCTTTCATGATCTATGCTATTTGCAAGTGTATGGAAGTTTTTCATTTCTGTTGATGAAATATATTATCTGCATTGGAATCAGTTATATTTTGAGAAAATGGCTTATTCCCATATCTGTACTTGAAATCCTAAGGGTTACTATTAAAATTAAATTAGTAGTTTATCTTTTAATTTCATTGTAAACAAATTAGCAGTTTATTTATTTCACGAATATTTAGAAAAGGGCACCACCCCTAAAGCGAAGGAAAAATTATTTTGTATATATTTTTCCTTGACTACCTCACAAAGACAAATTTGTGAGCCAACACTTGTGTAGGAAAAAGCTGCAATGTCAAACTCACTATGGGTTGCTATACATGGATGTGACACTACATGTGGCTTTGGGAGGGGCAAATGATGTCAGTTTTTGATGGATGGATCAATTGGTAGACATTACCATGGATCTTCAAATGTTATATGTACAATGGATTGAGAATGGAAAGGTAATTAAATTCCAAGGGATACAATCACCACATCCCAAAGTGGTAAGTTCACATCAAATGGAACAGATTTTGCATAAAGAAGGTAAAAACATAATAACACAAATTTTTTCTAAGGATGTCAAATTAGAAGCATAGGACACTTTGGATATCTATCTTGATATGCAGAAAATCCTCAGACAATATGAGAAGTTTCTCAAAGAATCCAAGGAAATCTCTTTTAAAAAATTCATGATCATGCTATATACTTAGTTCCTAGTAGCCATCCACCAAATGCTAGGCCTGATAGATATGGACAACCACATAAGACTGAAATAAAGACGTTGGTACATCACATGGTGCAATTGGGTATCATGAGACCCAACAATAGTCCATATTCATCACTGGTGCTAATTGTTAAGAGGAAGGATGACTTATGGAGGATGTGTGTAGACATTTTTTTTCTCGATAAACCCACCATTGTAGGTGGTAGTTCTGACATGGCAGTGCCACATGTGCCACCTCGACCTTGAGTGAGATGAATATGAGTCATGAGTATGCACACATTTTGATTGTACATAGTTTCATTTCATATGTTTGTAAATAATTACATCACATGAGTTGCACAATGATATGTTTGGTGTTATGTGCACGTGTTGATGTTTGGTTATGTGTGGGGTAGTTGTTGTTAAGCAGACAGATATGAGGTTGGTTGCATAGTCACCTAACTACCTCCCCTATGAAAATTGTTATTCAGAGACCCCTACATTCATTGTTCAGTATCACACCTCAAGAATGTGTTGATCTGATAGTGCTATATTGATCATATTGCAAATATCAATATAAGTGTTGTGCTGTTCTTGTTGGTAATTCAATCTATCTCTGAGATTCCTTGTACTGCGCATGTTAGGGATGACTGCTGCTAATGTGTGTTGTTGTTTGATACTTTCCTGTACCTTCAATTCGAGAATACCAACTGGTGTGCTACAACCATCAAAAATAAGTTTTCTACTGCTGCTAATGTGTGTTGTTGTTTGATACCTGTACCTTCAATTCAAGAATACCAACTGTTGTGCTACAACATCAAAAATAAGTTTCCTATTCCTATTAATGATAAATTGTTGGATGAATTTCATGAGGCCCAATTTTTTACTAAGTTAGATTTGAGATCATGGTTTTGTCAAAAAAAAGGTCAACAAGGAAGGCATACCTAAAACAACTTCCTGAACCCACAAAGGTCATTATGAGTTTTTTGGTCATTCCATTTGGTCATAAGAATGCCCCATCTACATTTCAAAGCCTCATGAATTCAGTTTTTTGGCCACTTTTGAGAAAATTTGTGTTGGTATTTTTTGATGACATTCTTATCTACAGAAAGACCTAGGAAAGCATTTACAGCATGTAAAAGGTGCTTAAGATACCGGACAATGAGCAATCGTTTGTTAAGAAGTGCAAATGCCTCTTTGGGGTTTCTGAAGTAGAATATTTTGGTCACATTCTAACTAGAGGTCTGAAAGTGGATCCCAAGAAATTCAGACAATGCAGGATTGTCCATTTCCAAAAACCCTGAAGAGTCTTAGGGGATTCCTGGGTTTCACAGGATACTAGAGGAAGTTTGTGAACAATTATGGGAAAATTTCAGCATGATTAGCAACACTTTCAAAGAAAGATGCATTCACTTATACAGAAGGATCTATGAAGTTCTTCAATGTCTTAGAGAAGGCTATGTCTTGATGCTTTCAGAATAGGTATTGGTGCAGTGTTCACACAATATGGTCACCCTATGGATTTTGAGAGCAAACAACTCTTTGGAAAGAATTTGGGCAAGTCAACTTATTACAAGGAAATGATGGCAATCTTTCATGCAATTAAGAAATAGAAGCCTTATTTGATGGGTAGACATTTCAAAATCAAAATTAATCATAGTAGCCTCAAATACTGTTGATATATGTGATGCAAATTCAGTAGTTATCTTGTCTAGCATTGATTTGATCTCTGATCACTTACATTAACTTTAGCTGAGGCAGATCTCCTTTCCAATGTGTCACTAAGATCGCTACTTCTTGTTTGCTTCTCTTTATTTAGTTTTCATTTTTGTTTCAATGTTTGGGATATCAGTTAAAGGGGCATTCATAAACATCTTCATTTGAATGCCAAGAAATTTGTTGGAGATGTGTGTCTCTTTCTTCAGACATTGTTCTTTCATTGATGTCATCCTGGCTTTCACCCAAAAAGATTCTATATCTGTAATCCTTGAAGGGGACTGCAGTCCTTGAAGATGGCATTCTAAGGTTTTTAGTAATGATTTAACAGATGCAGCATGATTCATTTTCCTTATATTCATGTGTTGTTTCACTAATATTTATACAAAATAGTTGCAAATATGGAACTAGATGACTACACATTTAATGCATTTGAGAAAATTATGTACTGATCAATAGAAACAAGAGAAATGCTTTAGCTGGAACTTGGCATGAACATGCATATGCAGATATCTCACAAAGTATTTGTGGGGCATCACTGCTACATCTGTGCATATATGAATAATGAAAATGATTTCAAAATTTGAGGATACTGAATAGTGGAAATCACACATTTCAATAGCTGAAAAGATCTGCTTACAAACATCAATAGACTTTCTTAGAAATTTCTTTTTTAAATTGTTTTCAGAATATGCGTATACAATGAAAGTCACAGAAAAATGTGACATTTATAGCTTCGGGGTTGTTTTGTTGGAGCTACTCACTGGACGGACACCTGTTCAACCCCTTGACCTAGGAGGAGACCTTGTTACATGGGTAAAGAGGTCGATCCAGACAACAGAATTGACCTCTGGGGTACTTGATAATCGCTTAGATCTGAGCATAAGGAGAATGGTTGAGGATATGGTTCTAGTACTCAAAATTGCTTTGTTCTGTACCAGTCCCTCGCCTTTTGATAGGCCGACAATGCGACAGGTTGTGTCAATGCTGATAAATGTCAGAGAGAAGACAGAAAGTGCCTCTTCCTCACCAACATCAGAAAAACCTTTGGGTGAAGATACCATGTAAAGGTATTACTTATCAGTTTTCTTTGGTGTTTCAACAAGTTTCTGTGATTGGAATAAATTTTATGCAGAGTTGATACTGGATGCTTCTTTTAAATATATTTATATAATAAAAACTTCATTTTCTGTACTTCATTGCTAATAAAAATTTCCAATTCACATGCTGCATTTCTTGTATACTGTTTTAAAAATCCTTGGATTGAATGTGCTTTTTATTTTATGTTTTATTAGCCATTATCTGTACCATGTCCAACAAAAAAAGATGTCTATTAAAGGTTGTAACCTCAGAAGTTGGTCAAATTTAATCACCTGGTTAGAACCTTTTTGTGGATCAGACTGGATTTAAATAGTTAGTAATTATATCCGTACACATACATGCCCAACTTATATTCTCACTTTAACTTTACATAATCATACACATAACCATTCAACTCCTTTGTGAAATATATACCAATTACTGTAGAATTATAACAACACAAAAAGAAATGAAAAATACATATAAATTAATGACAATCTTGGCCTTTCTATTTTTCAGAGTTACAACACGGTACTTTACATAACCATATCCGCTGTCTCCTATCTCTACATTTTGCAGATCTAGGCAACTCAATCCAAATGGGAAGGACACCCAGGGAGGCAGGACCACTGAGACAAGGGTCATGAAGTCTAACGTCACATTCTTGGATTTGATAATATCACTTCTTGTGCTCCATTGTGCTGCATACTCAGAGCCAAATGATTATATATAAATTACATGACTGATGACATTCATCCTTCCTAACAGCTAACCTATTCATCTATCCACCTCTTCATTTATTGTGAGATGTGAGTTTCATTAATATTGCTGGGAGGAAACATTCCTTTTTGCAATGTCATGCCATTGAATTTCTTTCTTATGCGAGGAGAACTTAGGGCTCTATGATGTTACTCAAGTCCATACAGGATCTGTTGCCTTGGTAATTCTATCTTTTCTAATTTACTAGCATTACTTCCATTGTCTTCTGTGAGGTGACAACTCTTTTGTGTGTTCTCGAGGCTATCTTTGGGATTGACTGGACTAGTTGCAGGATCCAATAACTCATTATCCATTTTCGCTGCAACATCATTTAACCAAGGATGCTTTACTCTTGTATTTTTCTGGTTGCATATTCTTTCCTGACATCATTTGACCTTGACTGTTTGCTGACTGCTGTTGATTGTCTTGTAATTCATATTTGGTTACCATATTTCTGATAATGTCTACTGTTGTTTGATTTCTGATTAATTCTTTGTTAATCTCTTTCTAACTCAGAGAGCCTTCAACATTTATAACCCTGAAAACCTTCTCTAACTATTACTTGTATACTCCTGCCTTATTTATGTTTCTTCCAACAGGATTCTTCCATGGTCAAGGATCTATACCAATTTTTAACAATACTAGAACTTGAATCTAGAGGTGTGAATTATTTCTTCTAATCTGCATCCATCTTCATCAATTTTGTACATCTATTATCATGATTTTTCCCCCAAAATGTAAGATCATGCAATATGTAAGGTCTGCTATTATTGCACTGATTTCTAGCTATTAGGTATTGCAAACAAAGAAAAGAATTTTCATTTCTACTAAGTCTGTTGCAGAGCTTTTTGAGAATTTAAAAATGGAAAGCTGTATTTACTGGTGTACGAACATGGAGGTTGGACTAAAACTACTAGAGACAAAGAAAACCAATTGTTCATGAAAAAGTGGTGTAAACTTGGTGGTTTGATCTACATACAAGGCTTGACATTAGCCAAAGGATAGGATTGTTTTCAACTTCAAGATTACTAAGCTCAACAAAGAAAATACATTGGAACCAATCCATGAGGGTTCTCAGAAATATCAAAAGTACATTCAACTTTGGTATTTTTGGGAGAAAGATAAAGATTTTAGGTTGAGGGGCTAAACAGATGTAGGTTGGGAAAGGGTTAAAACATGATTGAAAGTCTATCTAAGCTTATTCATTTGGTATTGGATTTGGTATGATTTCTCGAATTGTTAAAAGACAGTCCACATTTGTATCACCTTCCTTTGGAGCAGAATATGAAGCTGCAGTGGGTGCAAGCAATGAAGGAAAACTCGCTGATTTTTCGCGAGATCTTGCATTTCTCACTAGTTTTTTTGGTTTGCGAGAAAACAAAGAGTTTTCTCGGCACCAAGAAAATTGCAAAAAACATGCCAATTTCTTGGCAAAATTTTGTCTGTGTTTTGCTGCCAATGGCCAAGATGTAGAAAACACTGCTAAAAGGGGGAAAATCCCCATTTTTTCATATTTTTTCCTTCTATTGTTCATAATTGAAACATGTTGGAGGCCTTGCAGAGATTGTAGAACAAATTTGAAGGATGATTTGATTTGACAGCTCTTTTCGAAGATTTCATTCCTTGGCATAAAATTTCAGAGGTAGATTTTTGTTTTTTATGCATTTTTTAGAGTTTTTTTTTTCGCTCTCAGTTTTCTCTCTTCTCTATTGTTCTTGGAGCCTCAGGCCATGTCTAGGAATCTTAATACTTACTCTTTTTTACCCCTTGGAAAGTAGATGGATTCTTTAGTTGAGGGCATGGGAACCCAAGCCAACAACATGGAGCTGAATCCAACATCCCCGACTCCAAATCCAAGGAGAGACCCAATGTGGAAGCATATCATAAAAAACACTTTGCCAAATTAAGTCTTTTGCAAGTATTGTGGCAAGGACATGAGAATAGGCATCCATCACCTCAAATTGCATCTTGTTGGGCAAAAAGACCATTATGTGGAGACTTACCCAATAATAGACGATACAGTAAAAAACGAGGTCAAGACTTGTTTGTGCACTAAGGAGGCAATGAAGATCGAGGCCAAATGAACAAAGGTTGCAGTTGGACATGGGGTAGTGCCTTGGGTCCTTTGTTATGAGGATGAGGCCAAATTTGAGGATATTGCTGCAATTGTCGAGGAGTCTGTCCTTAGCCCTCACATCTGACAAGCTTCTGTGTAGAATTCAGGTTTTGCCTCAAACACAAGCCAGACAAACCTTTGCACTATCACAAGAGGGGAGAAGAAGATAAAAGCCCAAAATGCGACGATATAGTTTCGGTTCTATAGTAACATTCCTTTTAACTACAAAATGAACCTTATTGGGAAGCTTTGGTGAGGGCACCACTTGAGGTTGGTAAAGGGATGAAGCCCCCTCCTATAGAAGATTACAAAGGGCCTTTATTGAAGAAGTGTGTCACAGACACACGTGCTTTTGAGGAGCAAAAACATATTGAGGAGAAAGGGTTGTAACATTTTATCTAATGGATGGATGGATGTGAGGAACCACATGCTTCTCAATTTCATAGCTGCTTAAAGAGGATCCATGGTCTTCTTGAAGTTAGTTGATGCATTGCAAGAGGTGAAGAGCTCGTAGCTATTATTCAATTTGTTGGAGGAGGTTGTTCTTGAAGTGGGAGTGGAGAATGTTGTCCATATATTGATGGACAACGTAATGGCCTATGTATCTGCGTATAGACTTCTTAAAGAGAAGTACCCCTCTGTTTTTGGAACCCATGTAACCCATTGCATTGATCTCATCCTTGAGGACATTGGCAAATTATCATGGGTGAAGACCGTGGGTGATGAGGCGAAGAATACTACGAGATACATATAGATTACACATGGGTGCTCAGCTTAATGAAAGAGCACAATGAGGGGAGGAGCATTCTTTGCCCAGGTGTCACCCGATTTACCTCCAACTTCATCACCTTGTAGAGCATTCTAGTTGCATCACTTGCTCTTAAGAGGATGTTTATCGATAAGGAATGGTATGCCTTGCACATCATGTAAAGGAGGCATAGAATCGCAGATGGTCTAGAGGCAAATATTTTGCAACTCATTGCACGAAATACTCAAGGTAATTATGTAGTTTAAAATTTAAATTTCTAATTTTAGTATTTTTTTTAAATTTAGTGAAAGATTATAAATTCATGTTTATAATTTTTAATTAAACATACTTAGTAATTTAGGATGATTAATTTTCACTATTTAACTTCTAGAACCCATGGATAGGGTTCTTCACCTTGTAGATGGAGATAAATTGGCAATGGTATATTTGTATCAAGCCATGGATAGGGCAAAAGAGGCCATCCAACACTACTATGGAAGAAGTCGAAACAAGTATAAATCTCATTTGGAGAATTATTGATAAGAGACAAATGAAACAACTCCATCAACCTCTTCATGCAATAGGGTACTTCTTGAACCCTAAATTCTTTTTATGTCCCAATTTTGATAATGATGAAGAGGTCAATGGGCCTTCTATGCTTGTCCTAATAGGATAATAGATGACCCAACCAAACATTTTGTAATCCCTGCCAAGTTACAAGCCTACAAGGAGGCTTAGGGAGCCTGTTTTCATCCCCCTTTTGTATTGAATCGAGGACAACCTTGCAACCAAGTAAAGAGTTTAAGCCTTTAAACTTTTTAACTTGCAATTTACAAAATTACAAATGTAAGTGTATGATTCATAATTTTTTTTTTGCATATTTATGATGGGAACATTATGGTTCTAGAACACAGAATCTTAAAAGGATTGCCATGCACATTTTGAGTCAACCTTGTAGCATTTCTAGGTCTGAGCACAACTGGTTTCTATTTGAGGTCATACGCATCAAGAAATGCAACAAGTTGACCCAAGCGTGCCTCAATGACCTCGTCTTTGTACAATACAATCTTTGGTTTCGCACCATAACAAGTAGGGGCGAAGGATTCCTAAGACTATTGACATGAATGTGACCTAGATCCACTTTTATATTGGATCACTAAATGTTTGGAGGAAACTATAATCTCTCTAGAGGCGTCAAGGCATTGAAGTTGGAAGCAAAACATACTCAAGTATTGGAGGAACTATACAATGATGATTCTATGCCTAAGGAGCTTCCAGTTCAACCACTTGCCCAAGCATCCAGCTCGAGGAGGGAAAGCGAAGAGAAATTTAAAATTGCTTTAAGTTTAGGATGTTGTATTTTGTTATTTTTTGATGAATTTTCAAGATCGTGAATTTTAATTGAACTCTTTTGATGAAAATCTAATAAAAAATAAACTTCATGGATCTCTAGATTTTGTTTTAAATGTTTTTTCTTGTGAATTAAATTATTTCCTTTGATGTTTTTTTGCGAAGTTTTCTTGAGTTGCCAAAAAACTCACTAAAATTGGAGTGTTAAGTTTATGTCGAGTTGCAAGTTTTCTTATTATGGGTTTAGAATGTGAAGTATTGTAGCTTTCTTTAATATTGGAAAACATGAATTTTTAAGTATGGGTGCACAATGTGACAATTAAAGTAGTAGTAGGAAACATCTCGTCAAATGTTTATGTAAGCTCATAGAGGAGACTTGGGAGAATTTGGATTTCACTTAGAAGCCAAACTCATTCAAAGAGACAAGTCTTTCAAAGGGCGGTTCTATGACAACCACAAACATGTTTTAACATAAAAGACCATCATTTATGTTTTTAGATTGCCCAAGGATAGCCTAATACTAGTGATGTTCTAAGGAATGTAAACTAGACCAAATAAAAGCATGATGATATCAATAGGAAAGAAAAATGGTTTGTTTGAATCCATTAATGTAAATAGCTAGAGAGATATATGCAATGATGGAGAGGAGTGCCAATGCTTAACGGATAAAAAATGGCCTTAATGCCCATTTAAAAAATGTCTCAATGGCTTTACTCGTAGCATTCCCTTGTATCACATCAAGGTACAAATTTCATCAAAGTATAAGAAAGAAAATCTCGAAATGTTTTAAATATTATACTCATAAGGGATTTAGTAAAGATATTTGCATGTCGATCTAAATGGTAGGGCAAAACTAGAGTTGTATATTATGTTGCCACATGTTTGTGAATGAGATAACACTTAACCTCAATGTGCTTAATGCACTCATGAAACAAGGGGTTGCAAATAAGCTTAAAAAATCTTGATTGTCACAATGCAAAATTTCTAGATGTTTCTATGAGATTACCATGCCTTCCAAAATGTTATGTAACCATATCGTCTTGCAGGCAACTCCTATTGTACGATTCTACCTCAATGGAAGATCAAGCAACAACATGTTTCTTGCTTCCCAACTATATCAGACCAATCCCGAAAATATTACATATCTAGAAGTAGATCTCCTGTCATCCACGAATCCTACATAGTTTGTATCCATGTATCCTATCAATTGATTGTACCTCTTGTACTCCAAAGTCCAAACCATACTCAATGGTACCATGAATATACCTAAGTACTTGCTTTGTTGCTTTATAGTGACACATCCTCGACTCCTGTATGAACCAAGATAAAAAAAAATGACAACATAGCAAATATCTAGTTTGGTATAAGTTAGATAAATGAGACTCCCAATTAACTATCGATAGAGACTTACATTTACCTGTGGTGAAGTGTTGTTTCGGGATAGCTACAATCCTATTTCCATAGGAGTCTGCATGGGCTTACAATCAGTCGTCCAAAAACTTCTCGAGCATTGTCTTGGCATACTTCATCTACATTATGAATGGGATTATTTGTTTGCCACATCTCCAAGCCAAGATAATAGTGCATAAGCCCACGCTTTGTCATGTTGAACAATTTATTCAAATCATTCTTGCTCTCCTCCATCATCCTCTAAATTGCCTGTGATGACCAAGTTGTCGACATATACAATTTGTAATAACCCCCATCCTTGGGTTGGTAAATAAGAGCCTTATTTTTTAATTCTATTTAATTAATAAATGTTGGCAATTGCAACTAATTACCACTTGGAACAAATACAAATAAATTAAACAATGCAGGTCACAACAACCTCAAAGTGCATCTGACTCACATCTTCTAAAGTATTCTTTAGAGCCAACAAAGTCATGGTTAGTAGCCAATTCTGACATGACACTATCTCAAGCACCATCTCGTGCATAAGAGGATGCCTACGGATATGAGTATGCAAATACAATTTTGATTGTATAGCTTTCCTTGTCATTTTGTGAATAATAAAGTTTGCAACAAAATATTTGTAGGAAGTCACCATATGTGTTATAGTGGAAGTGTTTGTCGTTATGCATGCATGTTGATGTTGAAGTAGCACATATAATTGTTAGATAATAATCATTTTCATGCAATGGGTCAATAGTTGTCAATCAAAGGATAGGTATGAGGAAGTTGCATAATTAATCAACCTCTCCTGTTGCATATCTTATATGTAGCCCCCTTATATTTAAGTGAAGGGACATGATGGTATATGTTGAAGACTTGATGTATGTATGTAGACATTGTTGAATATTTTTGTGTTCATAATGATCTTGTTATTCATATTTTGAATATATCAATGATAATGTGCAGTTTTACTTGATATTTTGTGTCTGATATCTCTTTGTATGTGTATATTAAATTGTTATTATTAACATTTTTTGTCATTTACTTTCATTGTTCCTTCAAAGTAGAATACACTCACTACACTACATTTGGCATCGTTGTAGCAATATGTCCGAACTTGTGATTGTGGTGACATTTGGAGAGGAGAGAACAAGAATGACAAAAAGCCTGATACATGGACATGGATGGATGAGAGAAGAGTCGACTCCAAGAAGTTAAAGACTTGCATGATAGCTAGTGACGAATGAGCAAGTGCATGACCAAGTGCATGATGAATGACTAACCAACATAGAAATACAACCCCAAATGCAATAAGAACGCATAGAGGAGAGCAATGTTGTTGGAGTTTCATCGCTAGAGTTGGAGCATGTGTAACCTTTGGGATGAGGGAAGCCTTAATACGGAAGGGATAAGATAAAGTGACTAGTGAGAGACGTTCCTGACAACGGAGGAAGACACGTAAGTGGACAATGCACAAGCAAATGTGAATCAGGCCAACACAGATGTTTGCACAAGTGGTGAAGAATGCACTAATGTGGAGCATGATGAAGAGGATTACACAACACAATACAAGTTCAAGCAAGTGGTGAGTCCACCTATAACACAAACATAGGGGAGAGTTCCTAGAGTTGTAGAGGATGGGAGTCAAGCACAAGGGCAACTACAAGGGAGTGTGTTCGAGAGACTTGAGGCAACGCTCATATTACAAGTGCAGTCACAAGTGGTTGGCAATTATTTGCACAGGAGATTGATAGTTGTTAGACAAAAGTTTGTCAAGTGGAGGAAAGTCCAACAAACAATAAGAAGTACCAAAGGTATAATCAACAATAATAGTTGCAATAGCGTGCAAATGGAAATTCCCAAAGTTCATAGGATACAAGATAAAGGATCCCAAACAACATATTGAAACAATTGAAATGATGTGGAAAACCAACAGTGTGATGGATGAAGCCACATGGCTACCATTTTTTCCAACCACATTGAGAGGAGTTTCCATAGATTGGTACATGAAAAGAACAATCATTCACTGTCTGGAATAATTTGAAAGAAGAATTCAATACATAATTCAAATAGCTTCATGATGATATGGAGATCATTGGGGAGATATATGCCATGAAGCAAAAGAAAGCTGAAAATAATGTCTCATAACTACCACCGAAAGGAGTTGATTGGAATGATGGAAGTGAAACCAAAGAATTTACTGCAGAAATGGTGGTTCATGGACAAATTAATTCCATGACAAAAAAAAAAGATGGAAATAGTACTGCTGCCAATATACCAAGAAGCATTTGATCTAGCATTGAACCTCGAAAGTGAAATGAAGACAACAACTATAGGTGAAAGTGCAAGTCATGATAAAGATGACATGGAGTCCAATAGTGACAAAGAAGATCTTAGTGCAACCATCTAGGCAATGAGAAAAGACCTAGAAAGAATGATAAATGACATGAAGGCTAAGAAGAAGAAATAAAAGGATACTTGGTGTTTAAATTAGATGAAAGGGCATGCAAACACCCACAACTCAAAGAAAACATATTGCAATATTTGTGAAGTTAATGGGCATGTGATTGTTGATTGTCCATTCAACTTGAGAAGTGCACGACACCTGATGATGACATTGTAGAAGGAATAAATCGAGTAGAAATCTAGCAATTCCAATAGTGGGAAAATGCAACAAGTGGCAGTTATGTAACAATTTTAGAAATGGAATACAACATACTACAACACAATTCTATTACCACTTAATTGAACAAAATATACAATGTGAATAACTTTATTACACTGCCCTATGTAGCATAGTATTTTGTACTCCACTCTTGGAGGAACAATTTGATATGACAGATTTAGCAATCATCAATGATTGCAATCAAGTCAATCTCAACACTTCAGTATGCAAACTTATCTCTCTAGCTGATGATAACTCAGTTCAGCAACTATCTATATGACAATTGTACAACATGTCACTTGTATGGCATGTCACTTGAATGGTATTACATGTTGACAACTCCTCATACGACACTCCTCGTATGGCACTCTGATTGATACTTCAATCATGCATATATAACTTAAGAGGAACAATCTACAAAACTACCTTGCTACAGCAATCCACAATGGCATTACACACAATGCATACACAATCACAACAGATGAAGAATGAAATGAGTAGATATTGTATTCACTCCTACCTATATGACACTTGCATTACATATCAATCTACAATCCTACACAAATATCTCCCGAAACACTGTCTGCACAAATGTATCTACTCTCTTTGTTTGTGTCTATGGTCTACAATAGATTACATGATACAATACCTAGTACATGATGATATTACGATTCATCCATACCTGCTCAATGAATAAGGGGTCCTATTTATTCTTGAAAGTTGGTAGTTAATATCAACTACCACCAAGGACACATCATCTCTAACTGGGTGATGACTACCCTACGTTCATATGTACTTAATTACATACATTATGTCATACACATTACAAACTTTGAATTATCAAAATTCTTACATCATCACTTGTGATGTTAAACAAACATTAAAATTACATTTCATTAATTTTTTTTGTGTGCATCACACTTATTTACTTTTCTACTTCTTTAGTTAAGGCTCATTAGAACTAGCTCCTACATCTATCCTCCCCTTTAAATTGGTCGATGTCCTTGTCGATGACTGTCTCTACTCTTAGGGACTTAGGTTTTGCTAAGGCTGAGGTGTGAGAATAGATACACCTCCTAGCACCTAGATCTATACTTTCAAGGACTTTGTCTCTCCCTTCAACCATTTTATGTAGGCCTGGTATCAAGCCCACTATAAGCCACAATGATTTGACTTCTACTCGAACTCTGCTAGCCTTGCATTCAACTCAACCTCACTCTTCATAGCTTTAGTTTACCTCTTGGTTGCTTTAGCTTCTCTCCTTGTTGTAATCGCTAACTGCTCATCCCTTTCTACCATCAGTTGATCTGAGTAACTTAATGGTTGTTAGATTCCAACAACCGCTCTCACCACACACTTAGAATTCAACTTCCTAATCAACTGATCATGCTCCTCTTGCGCCTTCTTTTCCTCTACCTCCTTCCTTAGCTTTGCTAGTTTTGCTTTGACATCCTCTTGCACCTATCAAAGTCATGCCCCCACCATCTGAATTTGGTTAGCTAGCTCTTCTTCCTTCATATTATGATTACAAACCATTTGTTGAAACTTCTCCAACCTTGTAGCTAACCACTAAATCAAATATGCCAAAAAATTCATCCTGGCATATGTCTTCACCAATTCAAGTGCAAGTTTGACATACTTAACACTTGAATTCTCTCCACGATGGGTCATTAAATGTCCTTCATCCACATACACGTGTGCTAGATGTCAGTAGAGTACCTAAGTTCCTTCTAGCAGGTTCTTTAATCCAAACATTGACTTAACACTACTAGTCTCCAGCTCCTATGGTTATGTTTGATGAATTTTAGCAAGCTTCTTCATCCACTCATTATCACAAGCCCAATGCACCAATTTACCTTATTCATTTTCCACCTTCAACTTCCATAGTTTCTAGTCTCCTATACAACCAACTTTGAACTCAATATACACTCTCTCCAACACTCTAGTCAGCCTGTCAAAAAATGTATCAACTTTCTCATTTATCTTTTCTCCTAGAACTGGTGGTCTCATCAAGTTTGGCACTTCAAGGATGAAATGTTCATTGGTCCCTTCTTCCAATTCCATATCGGTATCATATTCGATGGTAGTTTCCTCCCTATCCTCCCCACCATGACCTATCAAGTTGATTGGCCATTTGGTTGCATTGCCCTCCCGAATCTGGCTTGCATCAGTAGTCCTTCCAAGTTTTGTTGTTGCCTCCTATGTTATATCTAGTTCTTCCTCTGATGGCTAACTACTCTTGCCTTTTTTCCCAACTCTAAACTCTAATGCATTATGTTTACCCTTATTCCTCCTTTCCTTTGGCACAACTACGCTCAGTGTTGTCTTGTTGTAGATTTGATTTTAATATTTGCTTCCACATCCAATGGAGGTGATCCAAATGAATCCACCTATTGCACAAATTGTATGGGTGTAGCCTTAAAGCTATCAAGTGACTTCACATTCTCCCCTTGTACTAAGGCTCTTTATCAAAAAAAATTCTCTCATTGGTGATGATGTTTGGACCTCTTCATCCACATCTACAACTAGTGGTTCCTAAAACTATTGTTGTGCAATCCTCTTTTTTGATGTGCTCTCCTCTCTTCTTCTTGTACTTCTTGCACAACAGGTTCTTTCAGTTGTTGTCTACCCACTACAACCTTATTTGAAGTCAATACCCTAGTACTCAAACTAGTACCTGCAATGCTTCCTCGCATAGCTCGACTCCCTAGTTGTGCAAGAACTTCCTTTTGCACTGCCATTTGTGGCATTCCACACATTTCACTCTAACCCTTCATCGTATTTTGTGCACTACTACTTTCTCATTTTGTGGCTTGTTGTGGGTGTTCTCTCTATGACTATTGTTGCCCTTCCTATTGATGCCTAGGCTACGGTTGGGCTCCCATCCATTTTTGCTCCAACCTCCTATACCTCTTCTTTTGCATTAGCTCCTTCGCATGTGGTTGTTCTTTAGCTCTCTCTGACTCCTCTAAGGTTTCCTTTGCATTCCTCTTCCTCAGGATACTCTTCCTATTTATTGTAGTGCTTGGCTTCGTTAGTGGCATCACATGAATCCATTTGAATATGGTTGGTGCATGCTTTAAAATCACTCAAGGGGGGTTCAGTCCTAGAAATTGAAGGTTTTCCGAAGTCAACATTCATCATCAATGCAATGGCATGGAAAGCCATTGAAAAATTTCTATATTGCATTAGAAATTTTTAAATGTAGTTTGACAAATACAATGCCCAATCATATGATACTCCTGCCATTATTCCCTTCATGTATAGTATGAGCTAAGTGGGTGTCTCTGAGGCTTGTTGTTCATTGACCAACTTCAACATGTTCATGTTCATGGTACATTGCAACTCTCTTGACTTCAACTATTGCATTTTAGTCTACAACTCCCATGCTTCATCAACTTTGTTGCCTCTTTTGAAGTGAGATTGGTAACCTTATCCTCCATATTCTTCCATCAATGTTGATCAAATGCTTCTTTTTTCACTAGTATATTTGAATTCAACAATCCAAAGGTATTTTGGAAATTGTTGGGGAAGAATACCACACAAATATCCCTATTACCAATCATTACTTTGCTCATTTTATGCTCAGGATTGTATGTTTGCAACGTCTACAACAAAAATGACTTGAAAATTTCTATCAAAATTTGGTATCTGCAAAATGTGACGCACTCCTACATTTTTTAATGCAATTTTTAATGGATGTTTTGTCAGATTCTCCTATCACCAATTTTTGCAAAACTCTCTAACTAGTTGTAGCCATGACATCTCCTACAAAGGTATATGCATTCTTTCTCTCCCCTTGTCTTTTTTCCTCTCCAGAGGCAAAGCTTTTGCTTCTCTTTCCTTTGGGGTGTTGGTCCTAGGCCTTCCCCTTGAGTCTCCATGTTGCCCCATCTTGTCTCACTTCGCGTTCATACCACATTCGCTCTCTTTGACACACATGCTTTCTACTAGGCCTCTCTTGAAGCCGACTCTGACACCTTCCCCTTATAAGTGAGGTTTTGACTAGAACACCATTGTAGGTGGAACCCTCCTCTGTTGTTGTTCCACTTGATAGATTCTCTTTGTGATCCTTGGCCTTCTTTGCATCACTTTTGTAGTCTACTTTTAGCAAATCAGCTTGTATGACTTCAACTCCTACTATGTCTTGTACCACCTTCTATCGTACAACCCTTCTACTTGTATAGTGTTGTCGTCGCATGCTTACTTGTATGACATATGGCTTATACATCACTTCACCTCACCATTGTTGCTTGTAGGACGTATAGCTTGGATGATGCTACCCTACCATACACAACATTGCTTGTATGGCAAATTTGTTGTCTACCCTTGGTCTATATGGCTATTTTCTACTTTTTGATCCTTCCCTGCCATATACTTGAACCTTGTATAGTCTTCTCCTACCGTACAACCCCAAATGGGATAGTCTAGGAATAGGAAAGCCTATCATATTCCAAACTATACCACCCACTAGACAAAACTTGTTTGTATGTCTCCTATAACACTCCATCGTATGACCTCTTCAACAACCAACTTATGCACAATGCATCCATATGGCGGCCTCCAACTTCCAATTTTTCCACACACTCCTATCCATAGCAATCCCTACAATCCATATGCTTCATATTTTTCTATAGAAGTATACAAACCTCTGTCCTTTGTATACAATGTCATCCTCTTCAATGTCTTCTTCTGACACTATAACTTCCTTCTCAAGGCACATCTGCATAGTTCTCCTCCAGGCACACTTGCTCCTCTTACTCTCTGTTAGACATTAATTGTTGAAATGCTCTTGGCCTCCCCCAACATATATTTATAATATGGTGGAGTGGGAAGGACAGTTGGCTTTCATGTTGTAATTGTTGTCCTAACTACCACTTCATTGCATTTACATGTAATTGTACGTTGTGTTTTTTCCCCCTTTTCAGTGCAACTGAGCTATTCTTACCATGTTATTCGTACGACGATCCAAATGTCCAGTTAGATCATCCTTCCTACTGATGATGACTCCTCATTCTCCTTCTGACAACATTCATTGTTTTGCATTGGCATCATACAACCCTCTGTTTTACATGCCTCACCTTTATGACAATTTGTTGTATGTGTCTCTACTTCACCTATATGACCATATCCATTTGTACAAAAGCCTCCATAATTTGTAATGTGCGTCTATACAATGCATATGATTTGTATGGTAGACTCCACTTGAGTTGTATAATGTGTTGAACTTCTAATTTCATCTTGAACTTATTGTTTCTTTCTACTATTTTATACCTTTTTGCCACTAGTTTGTTATACTCCATTTCTAGTATTGTTTTTGTTTTATCAAAAAATAATTTGCATGCATCTACACCATCTCCAACACCACATGTGCAACCTAGTAAATGATACACTACCCATGTTATAAATTGACGGCCACATAATTTGTATGTTGGTTTATTTGTCCCCTCTCAATTTATGTATCTCCATTCTCTTGCACTTGATTTTGGGATTCATTTGTTCAATTTTTGCCAACAACAAAGTAGTTAAGAGTAGCAAAAATATTATAGATAACAACAACAATGCACACTACTTATGGCATTAAGCAAATTAACAATAAAAACTCATTTATATAACAATTTTTAAGATTTAACTTTAAAATTTTATAGATGTTAAAGTTTAAAATTTATCCTAGGTCCAAGGGTTTGGTCGGTTGGTAAAGCGCCTCGTTTGGCGTCTGTAACCCTCATTCAAATCTCAGGGCCTCCTAGTACCGAGGGCATGTTGTGCCAGTGTTGTCGACTACATTAAAAAGTTTACCCGACACAATTGGAGGTTATAGTGGCAACAAGGAGCAGGATTCAAACCCACGAAGAGGCAATGAAAAATGTAACGAGTTACCGATTCCTCTAGTATATGCAAAAAAAAAAAAAATTATCTTAAGAATACCCTTCTGTAAGTTGCAAATTCAATTGAAATAAGAAAACTAATAAATTATATTATCACATGAACACAATGACAAAAGGAAATTAAAAAATTAGCAATGAAAGGGGAATTTAGAAAATTATCTTCATATAAAGGAATACTTGCTATTTCAACATAAAAGCTTAATTCTATCGTATTTAAAATTTATAAATATTAATAACATACAAAGAATAAATATTCTTCACAATGCCATGAATAAATTTAAAATTGTATACATGCAAAGTCAAAGAATAAAATCAAATAGCATTAGCTCAATTGGTTAAATTCCTCAATTTTTAAAGAGGAAACCTAGGTTCAAATATTTCCAAGTGTTACATGAATAATTTCCAAGTTGTAGTACCACAAAGTGGTCATATTGTAATAGAGGTGGGGCATGTTGGAATCCTATATAACTAATTAAAAAAATTCAACAAATAACTAATAAAAAGTGAATTAAAAAAATAATATTAAAAAAAAGTTGAAACTCTCTATAATGTCATGAATGATCAATATGTTAGCTTATAAAGTCACTAAATACAAAAAGGTCAACGTATATGTTAGCCTATGAAGTGACTAAATACAAAAGTAAAAATTAAAAATAATTAGAAAATATATATATATATATATATATATATATATATATATATATATATATAATGCAAAGGAGTGTTCACATTATTTTATTTACAACGCACTTGCATGTTGTGTGCCCACAAATTGAGACTCGACATAAATTTGTAGATGGTGCAAGGTGCTCCCCTTCACTAATAGTCTAAGTTGCACAACACTCGACAAACAAGACAATGTTGATGTTGTAGATTTTTATGAGAACGTTAATATCACTTGTACGAATTACCTTTTGTTTGTCTAGGACATTAAAAGAGAGGGCTTTATTCTTTGGAAATCTTGAGGAACAAATAAATAGGGAGGGAGTGTATGTATGGTGGAAGGGAATTTGGTTCTAGGGCCTCTCTTCATAGAAGGGGGACACAAAAATAAAGAAGCATGGAAAGGGGTGCAAAAGATAGAGGAAGTGAGGGCTTTCATATTTGCTTGTCCATGCTATAATATTTTGAGGGGTGAGGCTTCAAGACCAAAAATTGAAAATGGCTAACCATAACTAGCTCAGATCTTGCTTAGTTCAACTTTTACCTTTTGCCTTTGCAAATACCTCTCACTAAGGTTGATGATTTCATGTTGGAATTGCAGATGAGAGAAACACTTAAAACAAAATCACATATGGGGACTTGGAACAAGGGCCTCTTAAACAAGGCTTGATGGATATATCGTAAAATTGTAGTATGAATGCAACACTTAGTTGAAGCTTACACTATGACTAGAAAGTTGCATTGTGATTTGAATGTTGTACCCAATGTGTGTTTCACTAGTTTAACCATGCACTCAATATTTTGTATGGAAACTTTATAAAATCCATCTAGAAGCCACCATAAATAGATCTAAAAAGAAGGAAATGTATTCCCTTTCCTACTTTCTATTTTTCCTCTATAATATTTTCAAATCCATTTTGGGTTTAGCCACAAATCCGTATTGACCTTTTGATTAAGATCATTTTTTTATTTCTAGTTCACTAAAACTTGATTAAGTTTAAAGGTGTTCATTCTAATTCAATGACATTTGCATCAATTCAACAAACAAATATAAATGATTTTGTGAAGCATGAAAAATGGATGAATAATGTACTCGTCGAACTTGACAACTTAGTTACAATCATTGCTTGCTTACAAATGGATTATTGTTAATAATGTTAGTATTTGCATTATTTCTTTTGTATATTTTACATTATTTATATTATACAGGAAGTACCAAATGTATTGTGTCATACTTAGTATCATTGTCATAACAAGTTTAGATTTAGAGACTACGATAATAAACACAATGTAACAAAGGAGTTGCATGAATGACAATCCATAATGTAAGCAAACATGGACATGGAAGTGAGTATCAAGAGGAGCATACACATAGGTTTAAGTAGATCACATAATGAATGATGTAACAAAATTATAAACATGGTGAAGAAGACATGCATTGGGATGCAGGACGAAGTGTGACACAACTATGAGATCCCTCTCTGTGGGAAAAAGTGTAGAAGGTGAAATTTTTGTAGAACCCCCTCAATACAAGGGAAAATAAAATATGCAAATACTCGTGCCCATTATTTTAGAACAAATATGCATAAACAATAACGACAATACCATCCCAATTATGTGGATGACAAAGGGAGTATTGTGACTTGAAATTGGATGCATGTGGTCCTCTTAAGAGAGAAAGTCCTTACATAAAAGAGACATTTTCTAAAAGAGACAAGTTTTCATTGAAGAAAAACATGGTGGGAAACATTGTTGTTGTCTTGCAAAACACCTATGCACAAAGGATATACACATAAAAGACATTTGCACAAGAGTTCATGTAGAAGATATGCATATAGTAGAAGTTTGCATAGATGAGGAAGGTTACATAAATAAACAAGCTCATGCAAACAAAGGTAGTCACAATGAAGTAATTCACATAAGCGAATAAGCCATGTGAGTTATTCTATAATGGGCATAATCATATATTGGCATATTTCATAGGGAGTGTTTGGAGGTGCATGATATGGGATTCTATCTTTAAAAAAATTGCAAAGAAGTGTGTCCGGAAGTGGGTGGATTTTCAATAGTTGACCTAAATTAAAATTTGTATATTCACAATGAAGGTTACGTAGCATCATCATTGACATCGAAATATGTCCAAACTTCATTAAAACTTGGTGAGGTCCATCAATTAGTGAACAAGGTCAATTGCCAATCAAACCAATATAAACTTAGAAACAAGCATAATACCGACATAGATGGTAATGACTGCAATAGAAATGGGTTAACATAAATTCCCTCAAGTTTCATGTATATGAGAATGAGGATCACATATATCCTATTAGTGCTCACATAATGATATAGAAAGCAAATGGAGTAATAGATGAAGTAGTTTGGATGTATTTGTTTGCAACTATGCTTAGATACATAACAATAGACTAGAACCTATCCTTAAAAAATCTATCTAATTTATGGGATAACCTCAAATGATATTCTAAGAAAGAGTTTAGGCTTCTGCATGGTGACATAGAAATCATAAACAAAATCTATATAACGAGATATAATAATGATGAGAACATCAAATCATATAATTTTCATTTAAAGGAAATCATCAACAAGAAGGACAAACAACTTGTCAATGATTTTAGAAGAGGTGGTTTATAGATGAAATTATTCCAAAATTTTGGAAGATGAAAATTTTACCCCAATGTTATTGTAGGAGGATTTTGATAGAGCCTTAAACCTAGATAATGAGATAAAAATGGTTATGGCATGAGGTAGTCATAGCAAAATTAAAGACCAACTTCAATAACAACTAAGGTGAGGAGAGGACTAATGTGTTCACTAAAAAATAAGGATATCTTGCACATGATACATGAGATAAAGGAAGAGAATAATGGCAAGGACAAGCATGCTATTTGGTGTTCAAAGTGTTAGATAGAGGGACACAATAATGCCAACCTCCCAAAACACATAAATTTTACATAGAAATTCAACATTAGAACATTTGTTCTACCTAAAGAGCAAAAAACACTAGTCCTTTGCATTTCAAAAAGAAATTAAGGAGAAGCCATGTGCCTCAAAAAGTGGGTAGGGTGCACCATATAACTATTAGTGAAGTGGTTATTCAAATAGGTAATTAGTTAGTGCAAAGAATGCAAACAATTATGTTTAGTATGATAGAGTTGAGAGGCCAATTGTTCAATGTTGAAAGTGTTAAGAGTGGGAACATTTCATGTATAATTGCACAAGTGTCATAGGCATCAAGAATAGATGATTTGTTGGCAATGTGGATGTTGTAAGATGGTAATATAACCTTATTGGCTAAGTTCGACATATGATGATATAAACCTATGGGAAATCTTTGTGTAAGCCTATGAGAATTAGTGATGTAATCCTACAAGCGATATCGTGTGAGCCTATGAACAAAATTTCTCTATTCACCCCTAGAAGGATTGGTTAAACTACTTGAATGGTTGACATTTACTAAACCATTTTATTTAACTCTTAGTAAATTGACTTAATATTAAGCCTTACGTTAGCCTTGGTTATTGTAATTATAATTGTAATTTGGAAAATAGGTATATATATAAATACTCCACCCACTAATCCATTGTATTGGTGTATATTATGATATTCTTATGTGGGCTATTATTGGGGTTCCCCCATGGCCACCTACCCATCCTATTTTATCTACCAATTTTTTCTATTTTGCTTCTTTATTCTCTTGCATGTCTTGTGCTTAATGTTATCCTTCATGTTATTTCTGAAAAACATTATGAAATCCAACAATGGATGGGCAATCATAGGGAAGATAACTACATGAAGAAGATGGAGCAACTGAAATATCAACTTGCTAGATATTAAAGAAACTAATATAGAAACAAGGCAAGTTCTTGGCATGACTCAAACATAGGCAAGGAAGAGGGCTAAATATCCTATACTAAAAAAGGAATAAAAAAGGTGGTAAGAGGATAGAGTACATTTTGGAGAATAAATGATAATAGAACAAAGTGATCATGAAGATATATCATCATGCATTGGATGGGAAGAGTCATCAACATTGCAAAGCTTAGCTTCATAGTTGATAGAGTTAGGTATACCTATCAAAGTGACACATTGTTTCGTATAATACTAGATCTACATGCAACCATAAGTGAGATGGTTCAAAATATAAGAAAAGGAGAAGGAACAAATAAATGTCACCACCTAGGATAGAAGCAAAGGACCACTTTAACTTCTCAACCATGTTGATGATTGATGTTAGGAAATGACCTACATTACTACACAAGGATATACTTGATTAAGTGTTTATGCATGATCATATTTCAAGTGTAAACATGCTTTCAAGGAATGTTAGAAATTAATGCTTAGATGTTTTCCAGTATGCAATGATAGGTATTTAAATACAATAGATGCCCAAATATGACATAACAAAGTCTAACTAAATCTGAAACTACCCCGTCCTATAGTGCATGTATAGTCCTTTTGATAGGTGTTTATACCACATTTCAATTTGTATGTGCTATAATAGATGATTATACCCTTGTCCTCTAGTAGACCTTACATACAATGCATTGAGTGGTTACTCAACGTACATACATATTATCCATGATGTAATAATTTCCAACATTTCACCCCTTATTACATCATAGTCATAGCTATTTCTAGCTTATGACCAAAATAATTTTTAGGACAATGCTAGAATCTATAGATTTGAGAGAGAAATTTTGCCCCTCAATGTAGACTTTCTACTATGATACTTAGGAGTGTCAAGTTCCACCAATCATGCACTCCAAAAACACACTTCTTACAAATACTTGTAGAATTTAATGCATGAAATATGTGCCTCCTCTAAAGTTTTCATGTGAAAGATTTTTCTCAAGTAACTTAAATATATTAGTTGTCGATGAGACCAAATACTCTCCTACCATGTAGGTTTGTTGCCAAATCTTGTATTGAGGAATGACTTCTACTGTGGTGAGGTCAATCACCTCTGGTATTTTCTTCTACATATTGGACTCATTCATTTGATTAAGTCGTTGCTTATGATAGGCAATTTATTTGTGCTTCCTTTGGTTGTTGGTATGATGTGTTGCTAATGAATGTAGTTTGAGTACCTTATGCAGGGATTTCTAATCCTTCTTGTTGGCCTCAATTTCTAGATCATTTTGATTGAAAATTATAGATGAGGAAGAGTCGCATCTTGAATTTCGCTCTTCAATTTCAAGATGCTCCATTTGGGCTTGTTTGATTGACAGGTTATTCTCCTAGTTCTCTAGTGATTGGATATGATTGATTGGTGCAAATTTGATAGTGGTATTTTTCTGACTATCACCTGTAAGAATTGGCCAAGTCTCATCTCTAATATTTGTGCATACTACCTATGCAATCATCGTTAAGTGTTTAATATGCCTTCATAACAAAAAATTATGGGTTCTTCCTCCATTATTTTTGCTCCTTTTGTTCGCCTTTGATGAATCCTGGTGTGCATGGTTGTAGGTGCCATGCCATGTTTGTGAGTCCACTTTATATAATATATATTATCATGATGAACTATGTGAAGTTCAAACATTTTTCCTATTTCTTTACCATATGCAATAATCTTGGATTTTCTAGTTTTATCATGAATGAGACATACCTTGGATCCCTGTTGTTTGTCAAATTCAACCTTCAAATTGTGGTCAAGTAATTGATTGATGGAGAGTAGATTCTTAGTGAGTCATGGAACATACAAGACTCCTATTAACTTGCATGTGTGAGATCTAAGTCATAATATGATATCTCCTATGCCTTTGATATCATAGGATGTGTCATCACCAAGAGAGATATTTCATGTATGACTAAAACAATCTAGATTCTAAAACCAATCCTTCCAACCCATCATATGGATTAGTTGAGCGTGAGTAGTAAATATGTAGTCTTCTTCTGCATGCCCTTTTTCTTCATCTTCCTTAACTTGGTTCTCTTCTACTCTATTATTTTGTTGTATTCTTTTCCAAATCTAATTTTTCTTATCTGATGATGACCTATCTTGTTATCGGTTCATCTCTCGTGAAGGAGATCTATTTTTAAATGGATTATGTCGACAATCCTTCATTGTGTGGCTACCACAAAGTTCACACATTTTTATGTGGGATTTTCTTTGTTGAGAATATTTTCTCTAATTCTGATATCTTTGAGAATTGTCTCTCTATTGAAAGTACTTTTTCTTCTTGTCTTGAATGTGAGGCCTCTACTTTTTAAAGTAGGTTCACCAGATTTTCAAATCTTGATGTTTGTTTAGTAATATTAATGTTGTCATAAATACATTGTATTGAGAAGGGAGAGATCTTAAAATTATAGGAACAAGTGTTTCTTCAGATACCTTTTCTCCCAATGCTTGTAGTGATGCTCACAATTTAACTATTCTCCTCAAGAAAGATTCAAGTTTTTCTTCACTCTTCATCTTCAAAAAATGGAGTTGGCTTTGGAGAAGTAAAATTTGATTTTTATTATTTGCTTCAAAAACTATTTATAGCTTCTCCCATGCATCTTTGGTCATGGTTGAATCCCAAATGTATGCTTATACTTCATCTACTACTTTGAACATGATAATTAATCTTGCCTTTTTGTCTGCATTGTCGAACTTTGTCTAATCATCTCTTTCTATAGTAGGACAATTTATGGTTCCATATACAACTTGCTATATTTCTTCAAACTCGACATGTGTTCTAAGTTTGTTTTTCGAGGTAGCATAGATACTCCCCCTTGATAGTTGGGAATCGAGCAATAGAAACTTCGATGCTTCACTATCCATAGTAAATCTTCACAAAATTTGAATATTTGTCTTTCACTAAATCAACCTCAAAAAAAATATTTTCAACAAGTATATATAATCATATACTCATGATTTAAATGATTCCTCGAGTCCCAAGAAATCAAATTTTCATCAAGCAAAAATATTGGAGTTTCTTTCTCCTATTGGAATATTTAATGAATATTGTTGGGAATATTTCAATGTCTTTAAAATATCATTAATGCATTTTTCTTTGCCTACAATTAAAACAAGTATTAAATTGCAATATATATACCTTTTGTTGTCTTCCCACTATGAATGTGGGATTTTGATTTTCTCCAAGTTTCTTGATTGTCATGAATTTTGACTTCTTGCCCTTTGCAGAATTTGAAGTAAAAAAAGGTCTTTGTTGTCAATTATTTGAGACTTTAAATTGTCATGTTCACTCCTCCTTGGAAGTGGAAATCGTACCTTACCTTTTTGGGTGATTTAATCATGCATCTATGCTTGAAAAACTTTGGTAGTTTCTTAGTGCTAAAATTTATCTCTGATGAATTCATTAGATTAAGTATATACCTAGATATGTCCACATGTCCAAGATCTAGATGTCTAAACACAAGGAAGGCAAGTTTATTGTATAATGTTTGCTTGGGTTGCATTGCTCTAAGATGTCAAATTGTTGAAATGCCTCGACTCGAGCCTTCTCGACATTATGCTCTCGTTTGTTGGACACTTTGGTCAAAGTGATGCCTCTATGAAACCAGCCTCACATGATTCCTTTTAAGTTGCATGATGAGAGTTGAAGGTTTTAACTGCCTTATGAAAATGACCTCGCATGCACTTTGGATTGTGTGCCTCTCTATCCACCATGTTTCCATTGTGTTTTATGAGAAGGTTTAAATTCTTATGATATGATCTCTTGCCCAAGATGAGTAGTGACACTTTGGCTTATTTTTTTGTCTCCTTCGATGAATGTAGTTACCTTTGTCTAAGTTCTTGTGTTACTATGGCTATTCAAATGAGTTTATTGCCTAGTGGAAATTTGCCTATTTTCTTTTTAGCCTACTTAGGAAGATACAACAATTTTTGGCATGATTCAATTTAATATGTTCCACATCCAAAATATAACTATTGGATGTTCCACCCAACTGTAGTTCACAAGTAAATTTCTTGCTTGATCATTTATCAATAAAGAATATTGTTTGTAGTTGTGTCATTTTTTCTATAATTACCCCCCTTTTCCTTGCTCTTTCCATGTTACTTGACATTCTTGAATGACGTCTACTTGCAATTTTTAAAACTATATGCTTATTCTTGGAGAGATTATGATTTTTGCTACTCTCAAGAGTTTGGATATGGAATTCTTTCTTTTGACAATGATGTTTTTTCTTGCAATCCTTTTGAGGAGCTTTTAATGGATTCCTTAGTGTCCTTAGAGGAGCAAATGATTTTGTAAGGGGGACTTATGACCAATGTTTCTTCTCTAGTTTGTGGCAATTTGGTGCCTTTCCCTTTGTTTGTTGAATGCTTGGTGCTGCTAACGCTTAGATATTTTTCCTCTTCTTGGTACTTTTCTTTTGCTTGGCAATATTCTGGCCTAAAGTCTTGAACACCTTCAATATTTTATTTGTAGATTTGTAAGGCATAATTTTTTCCTTAAGCTAATATTCTTTAGCATTTATCCTAAGATTTATTTTTTTCTATGGTCTATCTTGAGATTCTTCTTAGTAGAATTGATTTTTAAAGAACTACGGAATTTGCTTCACAAAGATTATTACCTCCCTTTTGATGTTTGTCCAAATGTTTTGATTTTCTTTCATGAAATTGCTTCATGGAGAATATGGTTACCTCTTCTTTTGAGTTTAACCTTAAACAATCTTCTACAAGGTTATTTAACTTAGATTTTTTTTTTTTAATGAAGTGCTCCTTGAGATTCTTTGGATGAAAACAAGAGAAGGATCAGAAGGAGAGATGACTCTCCCTTCTACGTGCTATGATACCACATGTTAGAACTCAATTCTTTGATGTTCTCCATTATGCAATGATAGGTATTTAAATACAATGGATGCCCAAATATGACATAACAAACTCTAACTAAACCTAAAACTACTCTTGTCCTAGAGTGCATGCATAGTCCTTGTGTTTGGTGGTTATACCACATGCCAATTCACATGGGCTATAATGGATGGTTATACCCTTGTCCTCTAGTAGACCTTACATACCATGTTAAGTGGTTACTCAACTTACATACGCATTATCTATGATGTAATAATTCCTAATAAGGAAGACATGGAAGGAATTGGGTGCATCGACTTTATGGCCCCCAAATTTTAGATTGTTTGGAGTATTACCCATATGAAATAAAAATGAAGGGCATGCTAACTAAATAAAAGGTTATCATTGCAAAATAGGCCTTCATATTAGAAATTTTTTAATGACATATTGTTAGGTGGTAGGTGGTTGTGCATAATGAATGTCAAGTACAATTGGAAAAAAATTATATCACTTTCAAGAATGAAAAATATTAGTACATAATTAATTTCAGGAATCAATTGATAAGTGACGACTTTACATCTGTAGGAGAGTTTGATGCTTCTCTAAAAAAGAATAGACATGGAGCCAAATAAGGATGGTGTACTAGAATTGGAAGAATGGATGAAATGAAGGGAAATCTAATAATGGTCTCTTTCATAAATAGATGAAGGATTATGAGTTGATCTAGCTAACATGCTTGTGTTTGAACCTAGATGAAGAATATGCACATATGACAAAAATAAGGCAACGTCACTTGAAACATTTGAGGTGGGTGACTTAAGCAATGCAAAAGTAGTAGAGAATATGACAAACACATGTATGGTTGAAGGAGATGAAAGACATCCTTCCATCCAAATTTTGTAGAGTAAACTATAAATCATGCTTAGATAGATGAGAAGTTTACTCACCCATTTGACACAACAAAGCTAAGAAAGGAACCTAATGCCATCAAATATGAGGGATTGCATATGGTGTAGATGAACCTAGAATAGATTAAGAAAGAAAAATGGTTAATTGTGGATATGAACGAGATTCAATTATAAAGGTTTTTAAGTAAAAGGAAAGTTTTATGTGGGCTTGTAAGGACCTCTAGGGATTCTACCTAAGTTATCCATTTACTAGATATTGTTGGTACAAGAGCACAAGTAGTACGAAGGAGGACACATCACATGAATCCCATGTATGAAGCATTAGCCAATGCAAAAAATAAGAAGATGAATGTTGGCATAGTTTTCAAACTAATTATGAGTAAATTGGCCTCCTCCATCATTATTTAGTCTAATGAAAAACACATAGATCGAAATCTATGTTGACTTACAAAGTTTAAATATAATTACAGTCAAAGATCCCTTTCAAATTTAACTCACTAACTCATTTTAGAGGAAGCAACCAAACATAAAGTTTAATTTTTATGAATGGATTTTTTGAATGCAATAAGATCAACATTGCTAAAAATATAAGTTGAATACCACTTTAATAGAATGATATTTATGAATACAATTGAATGTTGTTCAATTTTTACAATGTGATTTTCACATTTCAATGCATTATCTTGCACATATTTAAACAAATGTTGATAAACAAGTTTAAGGAATTCCTTGACAATTGGTCATTGTATGAAAATAAATGGGGAATTGAAAGCATTGGAGGAAAATCGAGTTGTGCATGAATGCTCGTCTTTCCTTTAATCCCAAAAAGTGTAATTTTTGGTCCCTATGGAAAATTACTGGGTCATGGTGTTTGTCAGGCTGGTCTAAACATGGATTCATAAACATTAATATTGTTGTGAACATGAAGAAACCGTATAATGTTATCTCATTAAAATTCTTTTAGAGATGCATGGGATACTATCAATTATTTATAAAAAAATATGCAATTATCTCACATTTTGGTCACAAGGAAGGGTGTTCCATTAGGTGGATGGAGGAACACCAATAGGATTCTAGGTAGCTAAAATCCAAGCTAATTAATGTGCCATTTTTGATATTATTAAATTAGGACAAGGAATTTAATGTCCATGTACATTTATCCAACTTTGCACTTAATTGTGGATTGGCATACGAGGGAATTCATGGGTTGGACCAACCCATTTTCTTTATAATTCAACTACTATTACACATAAAGAAAAATTATAGCATGATAGAAGCAAAGCATTGGTGATGGTTTATGAAATGTAGTAGTTTTGGTACTAGTTTTTGGCAAGCCTCTTCACATTCTCTATTGATCATCAAACCCTCTTGTACTTGAACAATAATCCAACTATTCATGGATGAGTTTGTAGATGGCTCACCATGCTTCAAGAATTTGTGTTTTAGGTAGTGGTATGACCTATGAAGAAACACATAATCATCGACCAACTATCTTAGATGGACTCAAAGGAACCTAAAGAAAGAGTTTTAAATTATTTTCTTGGTGCTCACTTGCTCAGTTTATGGCATTTCCACCTTAGAATGAGCATACCAAACATACTTTTTGATAGGATACCTTTAAAAGGAGTTGTACAAAAGTAAAACATTGGAGGATAATATTAAAGTTATGATTGTTCTAGCTAATCAAGAGAATTTTATACAAGGTGAGACTTGACTTGATGCTACAAAGATGTACGATGGTGGAGGAAGTATGCAGTACACTACAAGAGGCACACAAAGGACCACTAGGATAAATGGGGCTGGATGTGGTGATGAGGAATGTCGTCACCGATTTATTGTGGTCAATCTTATTCTAACTATGTGTAATATTTTTCAAAGGATGGGGAAACCATTATAATGATATTTCATGCCCTTACACCCCTTACAACCACAATAACTATTTAAGATATGGAGTTAATGTTTATTGGACCCTCTAAAGACTAATAAAAGGAAAAAGTGCAAATACATTATTATTACAATAGAATACTTGACAAAATGGGTCAAGGTAAGAGCATTGACTAACTACTCTGCAAGGAACACAACAAGATTAATGTATCAGTAGATCATCATAATGTTTGTTGAGTTTTTTGTAAATATACGTGATTGTAGAGGATATTTTGTGAATGGCATTATTTGAAATTTGACATCCAAATTTAGAATTTTTCATTCACTGTTTAGATTTTAGTACCATCAAGCTAATGGACAATCCAAGGTAACAAACGAAGTTTTGATCTTAATTTTTAATTAGATCTATAGAGTGGAAGGTGCTAATTGGGAAGAGTGATTACCAATAGTCATATGGGCATATAGGACCATGTGTAAGGTAATAGAGAATCACTTTAGAATGATGAAACTAACAACTAATAATGAAATAGACCAGAATCACTTATTAAAGGAATTTGAACCATTCTTCATTCAACTCACATATGGGCAAGAGGCCACCCTACCAGTTGACTTTTTAATTTAAGTTTGAGAGTGGTGATGTAGAATTTCCTAGGAGACTAAATCCTAAAGGAGAGGCTATTCATGATAGCAAAGTTGGATGGCAAGCAAGTACTAGTATAGAGGGCCACAAAAATATCCCAACAATGATAGAAGTTTTGACACAATAAGCACTTTGCAATGTCAAGTTGACATGCGGGAAATCATTAAGATTCAAGAGGAAGCAAAAAATGAGCTAGGAAATATGGAGATCGTACGACTTAGATCTTTTATAGTTGAGGATGTCATGAGAAATGGATTCATTCATCTCAAACAAATGGATGAAATGCCATATCAAAACTTAGTGAGTATTCAAATCTAAAACTATATAAGGTTCATGCATAGTAAAAAATTATCGATTATGAGCCAAAATTTTCCATTTTTATGGTCAATTTGATGCATCTAGTCGGTACTTAGGATTCATTCAAGGGTATCAACATCCATAGAGTAGGATAGTGTAGTCATTACATGAAAATAAGAGTGAGATGAATGACCATGACATTAAGAATATCAATGCAAAGCAATGTTATGGTTGTTTGTTCAAGTATTTGTATTGATGGAATAAGAGTTGATATAGTAGAGTTTGATGATCTAAATTGATTTAAAATTACAGTATCCCATATAGATAAGTTTGTGCATTTATGTGTAACTTCTAAATGAGAACAATGATAAATAACACCCACTTCATTATGTGTGCCTTGATGGAATGGATAAAATGGTGGACAAAACCAGATAAAACTTTAAAACCAGGGAGACACCTATGGAAGGCATCCTAAGAACTTCCAAAATTTATTGAAATTACGAATGAACAAGCTCCACATAGAAGAAAATAATGAAGAGGAACAAATTTTATCGATAGTAAATAATTGATCCCAACATCACACACACACACACACACACACACACACACACACACATATATATATATATATATATATATATATATCAAATGGTTGTGATACAAGAGTAAGCTACTAAATATGTGTTTTGTTAGACTAGGAGGGTAATGTATATCTAGAATAAGTTTGCTTTGTGAAAATATGTAAACATAATCTAAGACTTCTAGTTGATAAACATAGTTAGAAGTAGATCCAAACAACTAAACTTCTTGAAAATATTCACTATATTGTGATGATGGTTAAAATTTTGGAAGAAGGGTAAAAATCATCATCAAAGTTCAATTACAAATGTAACAACAAAGATGAGATAGAATGCTCAATGAAGTTCAAAAGAGGATTATCCAATATAAAGAGTGATATATGGTGACACAAGCATGCATATGTTGTTAGAGTTTAAGTATGATAGGTTGGTTGTGTAGTAGTGTAACTACCTCCTCATGTTAAAATTGATATATAAAGACCCCTACATTCATGTTTTGGATATTATTCATCATTGATCATGTTGTATGTGTGGAAGTGTTGTGATGATGTAATGAATTATTCTTGTTTGTAATACACATATATATTTACAATTTCTTTTATTTCACATGACTATAGATTATCTCTGTATATATACATTATTCTTTATACCTTCAATTTGGGAATGCAAACTATTATGTTACATTTGTTGTCATTGTGACAATGAGTTTACATTGAGTACTAAAATAACATTGAAGTAAAATGGAAGATGGATGATTAGTAGTTCAATGCATGAATGTGGATGTAGACATGGATAGGCGAGGGAGAACCCAGTGTGAATATTATAGAGACTTGCACAATATAGGATGTGTGAAGGGACACATAAAGTGGCACATGAAGCAATATTAGGAGTCAACCATGAGAAAGAGGTGCACAAGGAGGACCTACATGACAACAAATATAATGATTGACATGACAAACCATACAATAACAACCAGTGTGGTGACTTGCATATGAACCCACATGATAACTAATGTGAAGAATGACCTATGGATGAGAGATAAGGCATGTAAGTAATGCAATCATAATTATTCGTAGATGAGGAGACACATAGACCAAAGAGAAATGTTGTAGATGATAACAACTGCATGAGAGGAGTTTTATCATTAGTTTTATAGTGCATGCATCCCCTTGGGATGAGGGAAGATATTAGATAGACGAGACAAAAGAACCTGACTAGTGGGAGATGTTCTTGACATTGAAAGAGGAAATGGGCATGCATGAAGTGGTCATACAAGTTGATGTAGATGTTTGCACAAGTGAACATAAAAGCATGGAATCTCATGTAGAAGAGGTAAAACATAGCAATAAGATCTCATAGTCAAATATAAGTACATGATGACTCCAATAGTGACATAAGTGCAATAGAGGGTACCATAAGTGCAAGGGATGGGATTCCAATACAAAGGTAACCATGAGGGAGTGTATCTTGGAGACTAGAGTCAATAATCATGTATGCATACATGATATCATGAAGCAATAGCATGGGGGATAGAAATGGAGTAGAATGAGAGCACGTGTTCACCCAATGAGCTAACATGAAGAAAAAAATTGAGAATTAAATTGCTTCAAGATGATACAAATATCATAGGAGAGATCTATGCAAAATAGAAAAGGATGAGAACATGAAGTCATATAATTGTCATCATAAGGAGCTCATTGATAATATGGAGAATAATCCAATCAATGAAATCCAAAGGAAGTGATTCATAGATAAAATCCTTCTAAGTATAAAAATAGGAGAGAGGATGATGAGGGGCCAACAAAGGGGATCCCTCAGGCCTTCTTCCTTCCCACCTCGAATGAATTAGGGGATTTGAGGGTGTGTAAAGCCTAGTAAGTAGTTTGATGAGTTAATTTCATGAACACCTTATTTTCTAATAAAACTAAGGTTCCTTTTAAAGACCCCACTTTTGTGCCTAACCTAACCTTAATATTGTAAAATTAAAATGCAATGCACACATACAATGAATGCAACATACACATCTAAATATAAGATACTATTTCAACTTTAATGATAACAAAATTAAATATTTTTTTCTTTTGAGAGGACAAGGGTTCAAGGGAAGTGCATCAAACCAAAAGCTACCCTAGAATGCAAGCTATATGATATTTAGATCCAGTTCCTAAATGATACGATATCCCCTATTATGTAATTAATATACTCTAAGGTCCCTTAAATTTTCTTTATTATAAAATAAATTGAAAAACAGGAACTAGAGACAACAATTAATAAATTAAAATTAAACTAAATAAAGAAAAATAGAGAACTGAAGATCAGGAGAACCTAATTCTACCTCTATGGAAGAAGTTCTTCCTATGTTGTAGATGTGTTTTCAATACTTTCGCTTCTAGGAAACAAAAATAGAAATCAAGAACTAGAAAAACAACAAACAACAAAATGAAATAATATCATAGAAAAGGAAATAGAAAACCAAGGAGAGAGAAAACCTAATTTTGCCTCTATGGCATAAGCGTTGTCTATGTCACAAAAGCATTGTTAGCACTTTTGCAGAACCTACAAAAATAGATGCAAAAATAAAAATATCAGAGTAGAGGGGCTTGTCTTGTTAGAAGGAAGATGATGAAATCTCTTGTTGGTATAATCAAGCCCTTGTTTTTAAACACATAAGATGATAAACTGTTGGAAATGAAAGAAAGCATGCAGTAACCATAAATATGCAAAAGCACTACCTAGTCAAAAGTGTTGTGTTAGCACTACCTAGTCAAAAGTGTTGTGTTAGCACTTTTGCTTCTAACGCTAATACTTCGTGTAAAACAGAGAGCAAAAGCAATACCTACAATATTCAGGCAACACTTTTGACCCTTGAGGCAAAATAGGAATAAAAATGTAAATTATCATGAGGATTAGGATATTATGATGAAGGGTACTGCCCTAGGAGGTCAGATACCTAACTATGCTACTAAGGTAACATCAATAGACTTATTCAAAATAAATTTAAGTCACAAGCAAAGATGCATTGATTGTGATATGTGAATGTAAAATGCTAAGCTAAGTAAAATAAAACAAGATGAATGATTGTCAAAAGATTACAAGATGTAAGATGTAAAGTATAGATACAAAATTTTATAAAATACCACAAGGTTAGGAAGAAATAAAGTGAAATAAAAGCCACAAAGTAAGAGGAGAGGGGAAAAGGCACAATCTAAGATGATGAGTTACCTTCCCCTTTGTTGGAGCTTGATAGTGGCCTCCTCCTTAAGCTTGAATGCTTGAGAACTTATGATACCCATTTGAAATATTTGCTTAAAAAGTTGATTTGCTTGCCAAATGCTTGAAGGAATATATCTAACTACTTACAAAGTCAAACCATTTTTTTTTGCATAATCTAAGCAAGATGGAGAAAGCTAAGATTCTAGAGAAAATCTAGCAGAGTTTTGGTGTATAAAATTGCTCTCTAGGAGGGCCATCCAAGGACTAAATTTATAGATATTTATGGCCTTGGTAGAGAGGAAATGCAATGAATAAGGATATGATGGAGGAAGGCAAGATTTTGAAATTGAGATCAAGAGGGCAAAAAAGGATGATCATGAAAGGGGAAAACCTTAGATTTGGGATATGCTATAAGGGTTGCAGATCAATTTTTTGAGGATTTGGTTGATTAATGGTTAATGATGTGATAAGGAAAATTAAACATGTTTATGAGATTCAACACGAAACAAATCAAAAGTGTTACCTAGCAAAAGCACTATTAGTGCTTTTGAAACAATGTTATTGCTAAATTATCATTAGAGGTCAAATTTGGGTGGAAAAAGGTCAAATATTCAGCAATCACAAAAGCATTACTCTATCAACGCTTTTAAGGTAACGCTTTTGATAAATTACTGTTAGAGGTTAAATTTGGATTGGAAAATGTCAAATAGTCAATGGTCACAAAAGCTTTGTTAGTGTTTTCACTTCTTAGCTAGTGCTTTTGCTTAGGAGCAATAAATGCTCTAAATTTTATCAGGAAGTCGATGGGGATAGTTTGGCACATTAGAGGATTGACTAATTGAGGCCTTGGTGGATTTGAGTGTGCAAATTTGGGTGTCTATATTTATCCCTTTTTAATGTATTTATTACATAATCAATGTGCTAAACATTGATGTAGATGCCCCAATTTTACGATAAGAAAATTTGTTATGGCTTTATTTAAGTGATGTGGAGTGAGTGGTCCAAAAATTGATTGCTTAGGAGCAATATGAAAATTGACTCTTTTTGGGTAGCATTAAATTCACCCTTGTCTTGATATTCATGCACTAATATGCCCCATCAAGTTTTAGAGGGAAAACAAAGTTCTCAAGAAAAGTCAATGTGGCTTGGATGTAATAACAAAGACATCAAAAATGGAGCCAAGTAGGTCGAGAGGGTAAAAGGAAGAGGGGGGTAAAAACTAATTCATTTTTACTTCGTGTAGATTGTGAAACTGATCTCTAGAGACCTTACTTTTGCTAAATTTTTGATGCCACACCAAGGACAACCAGTGCATCATGCAGACCTGTTTTGAGTGCCAATTGGAGGTTTGAGAGGAAAGGTATAGATAAAAAATTTAAAATTTTGCATTTAAGTGCAATTTTATTAAAAAAATATATTGTAGTAGTCGAGTAACACTTTTGATCACAGGAAGTGCTTATGCACAACACTTTTGCTTATGGGCAACGATTTTGCCTAACAGTGCTTTTATGCATAGGTAGTGCTTTTGCAAGTAGCGCTTCTATGCGTAAGTAGCACTTTTGTTGGGTAGCACTTTTGCTCATAAGCAAAACTTCTACAAGTCAATGCTTTTGTGCCTAGGTGGCACTTTTGCACTTACAAAGAATGAACTAAGTAGATAAATGAGGTAATTTTTTAGTTGAGTTTGCATTAGTTAGACTAATGATTTTGGTTATTTTGTGTTGTATGTTCAAGATGGATTTCTAGATTGTAGAGAGAGGCAACCACATATAGTGGAGATGATCCTTATGATGGTGGACGATGAGGATATTAGGGTCCTCGTGGCCATGGGCCTCTTTTATATTGCACAAATATTGAAGGTGGAGTTCAATAGAGCTTTACTAATGGCTCTAGCCAAACGATAGTATTCAAAGATAAATACCTTTGAATTTTCTACAAGGGAGATCACAATGACCTTGAAGGATATGTGGCACATCCTTCGAGTCCCTATTAGAGGGATGACCTTCTACATAGGGCAAGACTAAGATCGATGCTTGGAGCTCTTAATAGGTGATCAAGTGATCCCTATAGTACAATCAAGCATCGATATCAATGTCATGTACTTAGGGGGACACTTAGGTGAATTACCCTACTATGTTTGTCGGTGTCTAGAGTATTGGTAGGGGACACTAATAGGTGGGTAGTGCACTTCAAGAGGTCATCATGTGAATGTGCAACAATCAAACCATGTTTGTGTGGGGTTTGGTCATCCTTTCACGCATGTACCACACATTACACATGAGCATGCATATGGGTGGATGAAGCATGGTTTGTTATACCCTATTATAGGTGTGGGATTTGGAGCACTTGGCCATCATGAGGCCACCTAGGATGTGAAAGCAAGTTATAGATTTTGATGTGCTAGCAACCTATATATGTGTTGTTCACTTTGAGGAAAGAATGCAAAGGCCCCTTAGAGGATCCTTGGTGGTAGCCTGACATGTGATAGACGACCTAACACTATAGCATGTTACATAACAACCTTGGAGGAGTCATCTAGAGTAGGGAGAGGATAGACACTAGCTAGCTAGAGGAAGGTCAAATGGTTGGTTAAACCAAGGGGAGCGAGAGCTCCATAACTTTGACTAGGTACTCTACGTTTTTGGTGGTGTATAGGGAGTTTTGACGATGGGGTATGTGTGGTATCAAAGGACCACATGGGAGAGGGACTTGACGACCTCCCATACCTAGACAACCACCTAGAGGCAGATGTGGATGATATGGAGTTTTTGAATCTAGATAGGGATGACCCAAGGATGATGGTAGAGTACACTAGATGGTATGTCGATTTATTCCTAAGGATGGTTACTACACTAGGATCACAAGCATAGAGGGAGAGGGTCACAAAGAGGATGGTACTGCTAGTCAATAAGGCATAGAGGCAATGATAGGAAAAGGGCCAAGGAAAAAGGACTACAACAATAGAGATCCTTATACCAGTATTGTCACTCTTGGTAATTCCACCACTAGTGAGTGTGGTGACTGGGACAAGACCTAGTAGTTCACCTCGTGCCACAATAGAGGTAGATCAAAAAACCTCACTAAGGAGGTTGATAGACCAAGAGGATGTTAGTGGAATCCAAGCAGCAAATGGTAGATTGGAAGGTTGTGAGGGAGGTGGATGGAGAGTGGTATTGTCAAATTATTGAGCTACAATAGGAGGTAGTGATGCTACAAAGAGAGGAGGAGCTAGTTGCCTAGGTTGATAGCCTTCAGGAAGATCATGCAAAGGAGGTCATAGTGATGTAATAGGCAATTGACTGTCTGACCATAAAGAGATGCAACAACATCATAGGACATGGTGGCAGGGAAGGGAGGAGAAGATGGCATGATATGTATGTTTCTTAGGTAGCTATCATAGGTGTAGGGTCAGGTTAATCAGTTGCAAGGGTAGGTGGGCTAGCTAAAAGGAGAGCTGCAAGTTACTCAAGAAGATTTTTGTGTCGAGATAGAGTGCTTCTCCCATTAATGAGTGGTTTACTATGCAGTTGTCCCAGTAGAGCTCAAAGTACCTTCATTAATGGGGATGCGATCTCCATTATCAGTGTACCATTTCAATATTTGATACACTATATTAGTGGGATGTATTCATAAAGGATGTAATAAGGAAATTGATGTACCATACATGTGATGAGACTGATGATATATAGATGTTGTTATGTAGTAATGACTTATATTCTTGATGTATGATTTTGATATATATTATGACATTTATTGCATTTATGTATTGATGGTTTAATATTGCTTTGAATGCATGTATGATAATTACTTGATTTGATAGATGATGTCACAATGGTCAATGCTTTTTTTAAATGAGTTTACATAGGTTTTTGAGGGGTCCCGGTCCCCTCTTATTGAGTGGGGTTTGAACCTCAATAATGGTCGATGTTTTAAATTTTATTATTTGACTAATTTTGTGAAGTTTGGCATGATGCAAACACTTTTATGGGATTTGGGTAACGCTAGATAATTATAATAAATTAATTTCATTAATCAAGTTTTGAGCATTTAAAGTAATTTTGAGAAATTAATTTCATGTCAAAGATGTTATCAATTCTTGATGGTCTTGTTTAAATTTAATAAATTGTTTTTGTTTTGAAAATTTTGGCAAATTTTGTGATGCTTAATTAATTTTGATAAATCATTTTTATTATGAAAAAATTCCAAATTGGGAGAAATTTGGATAAATTATTGTTGTCTAGAAAAAATAATCAAATTTTGTGATTTTGAGACATTCTTGATAGATTATTTTGATCTTGAAATTTTGTGTAAATTCTAGACAATCTTGATAAACTATTTCCATTTAAAAATTGAATTTCAAGGATCTACAATAATAATAATATATTAAATATATTTTTAAAAAGTTATCAAATTTTAGTGAATTGTATTAATTATGAGAAATTCTTTTCATTGTCAAAAAGTTGGCAAACTTTAGTACTCTTTATTAATTACAACAAATTAATTTGAATTTAAAATTTATAGATGATTTCAAATTAATTAATTAGTAAATTGACTGCAGTGGTAAGGGTTTTGGCCTCTCTTTGAGAGGTCCAAGGTTCAAACCCCACTCAGTGTGAGGGGGCCAGGACCCCTCATAAAAACATGTGTAAACAAATAGAAAAAAATAATTAGTAAATTGATTAGCACTTGTCAAATTTATTAATTAATGTTAATGATCTTGATTGAAGGGTTCCAAGTAATTTAATAATTTCAAGTTAATTTGATGTAATTTTTAGTCCATTAATAAGATTTGATGGTGACAAACTAATTAATTGGTTTAGCAATTCCACATGATTGATTGGAGTTTTTTAAATTGATAGATTTTGGGTGATTAATGGTTCCAAATTAATTAGTAAATTGATTTGATGGATCAAAAATTTATAAATTGTGTTAACAATTAAAAAATAAATTTGATTAATGTGATTGAATACGTCCAGTTTAATTAACTAGTGGATTTATAAGTTAATTTGTTGGATTGATTCCAAATTAATAAATGTATGGATGAATTGATTTAGCAAGGTCAAAATAGAAAATTAACATGATTTGTGTGATTGATTAGTTAATAAATTAATTTGATTTAAGGCTTCTAATTTGATTTAATGGATGGAAAATTGAAGATAATTTGAATGGTTTCAATTTGACTTAATGATTCCTAGTGAAGAAATTAGTGAATTAATTGACTTGTGTTTTAAGGATTCCCAATGAATTGATGATTGCAAATTAAGTTTTTTTATTAGGGCAAGTAGAGGTTTTAAGGTCCTTAAACCCATACACCAAGCTATGTAAGATAATACAATATGCTATAGTAGCTTGAACAAAATACTATCATCCATCTACTACTACGACTAAACCTTAGAATATTGCATAGCGACTAGACCACTTCCAAAACTGAAATTTTAAACCAATGGTAACTACAAAAAGAGTCGTTGGAACTATTACAGAATTTGTAGCCTTTGGGACTATTACGGAGTTTGTATCCATTAGAACTGTTATAGAGTTTATAGTCATTGGGTCTTTTGATTTTTTCTTATATAGCAAAGGTTTTTCCTCCTTCAGAGTGGCAAGATTTGAGAATGCAATTTTGCACTTCAAGCTCCTGAGGTAATATCTAGTTGTAACACATTCTATAGGATCTTCATTTTCAAAAAATTGACTGTCACGATTATTTCATAATTAGCTTCAAGAATACCATCCGAGGTGCTAATCTTTTATATGGAATTGAATGGATGGTCTTCATTAACCATTTGGATTTTATCAATGATCTAATTTGGATTTTCCTTTCAAAGTTGAGTATTTTGTTGCCTGCTTGATTCCTATTGGACAATTTACGCATCTAGAGAATGAGCTTCTTCCTTTTGAATTGGGACATTTGAAGGTTTATGATCATTCGCATGTAGGGCCTTCTCCTCCACCAAGGAGGAATCAGAGCATGATTGGATGACCGAGCATCTCTTCTTTAGGTGGTCATATTGTTGATAACCATAACATCTCAAGGAGAAGTTTTCATATTCAATATTTTGGATCCATTTCCCTTTGCTTGAGGAGATAGTAATGGATTGAGGCCAAGGAACTAAAACATCCATCCAAACAACCAATATTGCTTTACTCATATTAATTTTACTAGACAATTTTTCCTCTATTTGAGTATCCATATATCAAAATACACCAATGGCATTATCGATTTTGACGAATATCTTCTCTTCCCAAAGTTCCACAAGGAGAGCATATAGATTCACCTAGATTGGGAAGCCATCAACTTATTTTCTAAAGGGGTTGAAACTGAGAGTCAAAGGTATTAAATAGACACCCCTTTGTCCGAAAAAACTAATTGTATCTATAATCCATTACCCTATCTCTATCCGCTAAATCATAAAAAGAAACAAAAAATAAATTTTTGGGTAGTAAAGTTACTTGAAATTCTTTATTGGTCCACCAATGTTTAATGTATCCTTTGAGCTCCTCTAGGCCTGGTCTTTTGCCCTTGAGTTTGCAAATAATTGTTCGGGCTTCATGACCACTCATATCCAACCCAAATTCATCCTTCAAAATCCTGAGAAAGGGTAGAGGTTCATCAGAAAGCTCCACCCGCAAACCCAAAGATCCCTAAGAGACATTTCTTCTAACCAAAGAGTCTTTCTCACAAATTGAAGAGAAACTAATATCCTCTTGAGTACAACAAATGGGTTGTGAACAACCCTCTTCCTTCAACCTTTGACTACACCTAGGTTTTGCACCCCTTTCGCAAAGGGTGTAGCCAAATATGTCGCTCTGATCCATCACATCCAAAACAAAACCTATCTTATATTGACCATAATGTTGTGAGATATGATTGCAAATCAAGTTAATTGACAAATTGTAAATTGATTAATTTTGATTTAATGAATTGATTAAGCAATTTCAAATTAATTAGTTAACTTTAATGATTCTAAATGCATGGGAACTTAGCGAATTGGAATGAGTTGATAAATTGACTTAACACCATCAAATTCATAACTTAATTTGATTTTTTGTAGTAGGAATTAACAATTTCAAAATAATGAACTAAGTTGAGTTAAGAGATTTATTTAATTTAATAATTAATTAATTGATATGATCTAATTTATTAACAATTTCAAATTGATAAATGGAATTGATTTATTGATATTTGATTACTATGATTTAATTAATTAATAGATGAAGTGGTTTAACAATGTTAAAATTAGCGGGGAAGCGATGAACTAGGGTTTCTGGAGCTAAGGAAAATCTAGGGCATCAGTTGGGTTGCCGAAGTGTTTTCTGGTTACTGTGGATCTGAAGGCAAGATTGCTGCCCCAGGAGGGTCCAATGGGGACTTCTCCGGATCCTCTCCTAGGGAGAAATAGCTCTTATGCAGATTTGTTCAAAGATAAATCTCCATCCAAGACTGACGAAGCTCAAAGAACTGCATTTAAAATGCTCTTCACGGCTACTGGGAACAGATCAACAGCGCATCGAGTTAATGGATGCCTGCCATAGTCCGAATCAAGGCCCAAGATTGTCATTGAGCCAAGGATGGTCGAAGAAACAGTCTTATACAGAGCCAATCACGACTTGATCTATAAATTCATGGGTATTCGCCCTACCCTAAATTTTTTGCACTCCTGGGTCCGACAAAACTGGGAGCCTCATGGTGAGTACTCTTTATGGTTTATTAGCAATGGGTATTTTATTGTCAGTTTTTCTTCTCTGGCCGATAGAAATAGGGCTTTCGAATCAAAAAAGAGGAATCATGGTCCGGCAGGATTATTTGTTCAACCCTGGAGAGTGGGATTCGATCCTCGAATTGAACCCACTGCTGTCCCGGTTTGGATCCGTTTGTATGCACTTCCAATGGAGTTTTGGAGTGAGCAGGTTTTGGAGATGATCGGTAATTCCCTTGGAAGACATTTGGGTGTCTCCAAAGACACAATAGAAGGGAACACAGTTGTTTATGCAAGAATATGCATGGAAATGGATCTTAGCCAACCTCTACCGGCAGAGGTGGAACTTGAACTTGCAGGACTATCTTGGATTCAACAGTTGGATTATGAGGCTCTGCCCTTTAGATGCAGAGTTTGCCACAAATACGGGCATTTGGCCCGATTTTGCCCAAATAATATGAACACAAAAATGGAGGCTCCTCTAGGAATGTCAAATCTTCCTAAGGAGGGTAAGGCAACAATAAACAAAGAACCAACCAATACTTCTCAGGGTAAAGAAGCTCAGAGAGATGGTTTTGAACAGCCCAAAAGAAGGAGAAGGCAAAAGAAAAAAGATGGTAAAGAGCAAACCCATCTCAAGCCCGCCAATAGGTATGAGATATTTAAGACACTAGTGGACCAAGAGGAACAATTCATGGAAGGAGTGGATGGTAATAGTGAAAATAATAACATCCTCGTTCAAGCTCCTCTTTCATCTCCCCCCATCATAGAGCAGGTAATTGACCTCAGTGAGTTACCACAGCCAGAGAGTGCAGGGGCATTGATAGTGCATAACCAAGAGCAGCCAATAATTAAGGATGTCAGCATGGGAATAGCAGAAAAGAATAGAGAAAGGCCAACTTTAGGGATAACTCAGGTGGAAAAGAGATAAAAAAATAGCAACTCTCAAGGAGTGGGTAGAAAATCAAATAAGGAATTGCTAGCAGTTCAAGGAGACAAACTGATCACTGGAGGATCGGTGAGGCCAATAGATTCTTACTTGCTCTCAAGGTAACCAATGATTATACAATCATGGAATGTTAGGGGTTTAAACAGTAGAACCCATCAATCTGCTGTTCGAAGACTCTTAGAAAAATGTAAAACAGATTTTTTGCTTATTCAGGAGACAAAAATGTCGTTAGATCTTATGTGTAAAACAGTTAACAAAATTTGGAGGGGTGCTGGTCATATGGAAGTGGCTGCCCAAGGTGCCTCAGGGGGGATTGTTACTCTTTGGAACTCTCTTGAATGGACTGCAATAGAACATCTAGCTTGGAGGGGTGTTCTCACATCACATTTTAGGAATAATGTCACAATTGAACATGTTTTAATCACAAATTTTTATGGGACTCAAAACCTTGATGGTCAGAGGCTTCAATGGAAAGTTGTGCATAACATGAGAATCTCAAGGGAAGATTTAGACTGGATTATTGCTGGGGATTTTAATGCTAAATTATCCTCTAGAGATCGGGAAGGGGGAACCCCAATTTTGGACCCAGGGGATCGACTTATGATTGCCCAAGTCCAGGCTTTACACTTAGTGGATATTAAATGCCCTGGAACCAACTATACTTGGACTAATAAGAGGAGGGAGCCACATAGCGAGGAAGGTAAAGTTAGACCATTTTTTGGTTTCAGAGGAGGCATTTGTAAAATGGAATACAAAATTTCAGATTTTGGAAGGTCCAATTTCAGATCACTTTCCCATTTTGTTGGAAGGAGGGACTAAGACAGGGCAGCATCACAAACCATTTAAATTTGAGAATTTTTTGTTACAAAAAGAGGAACTTCGAAAGAAAATTCCTCGATGGTGGGAAGAAGGCCACCCAGCATATGGGACAACAATGTTTAGATTCCACAAACAACTTCATTATGTCAAAGCTCAACTGAAACATTGGAGGCGAGCTAACAAGACAGACTTCCAGGTCCAAAGAGCTCCTTTGGTGGCCGGATGGGATGAGGTTCAAAAACACTTTAGGGAAGGAACAATTACAGAGCAGCTCAAAGCCGAGGATGATGCCTTGCGTAAAGCGGTTGAGGACATTGACAACCAAGAGGAGACCTATTGGAAACAGAGAGCAAGAACCACTTGGTTATTAGAAGGTGATAGAAATACCAAATTTTTCCATCGGACTGCTTGTGCTAGGAGACAGATGAATAACATGGAAGCTCTTCAAGATGAGAATGGGCACTCCTTTGATACACTTCCAGGTATGCATTCCCATTCAATGGATTATTTTTCTAAACTTTTTAAGGAAAGTATGGTGCAAGATGAAGAGGCTCAAAACGACGTTATTGTTGTCATACCTTCCATTATCTCTGAAGAAGAAAATCAGACCCTTCTTAAACCCATTGATAGAGAGGAACTGAAGAATGTGGTCTTTGGAATGAGCACCGAAAAAACTCCAGGTCCAGATGGCTTTCCAATTGAGTTTTTTTAGGCCTTTTGGGATAACTTGGAGGAGGATGTAATGGTTGTTATAGAGGAGTCCAGAGGTAGTAAAAGAATGCTTAAAGCACTAAATCATACTTTCATTACCTTAATTCCAAAAGGGGAGGAGGGGGTACATATTTCAGATTATAGACCTATTGCCTTATGCAATGTGATATATAAAATAATCACAAAGGTAATGGCTGAGCGGCTAAAACCTCTTTTACATAACATTATCTCCTCCGAGCAAGGGGGTTTTGTAGAGGGTAGGCAGATCCTGGATGGGGTGGTTCTAGCTCAGGAGGCAATCCATTCAATGCAAACATCTGGTAATAAAGGAATGTTCATAAAATTAGATATGTCAAAGGCTTATGATAGGGTGGAGTGGAGCTTCTTGGCAAAGATGATGGCAGCCTTTGGTTTCTCTCAAGATTGGATAGAATGGGTCATGAGTTGTGTCTCTACTCCGACATACTCAGTGTTAATCAAGGGTCTTCCCTCGCAACCATTTGGAGCCACTCGAGGCCTTCGTCAAGGGGATCCTTGCTCTCCCTATCTTTTTCTCATATTGGCTGAAGGACTAGGCAGACTTTTCTTGAGGAGAAGACAACAAGGTTTGCTAACAGGTATCAAGGTGGGTGAGGAAGTTTTGACTCACCTACAGTTTGTGGATGATACTTGGATTGGTGGGAGTGGCCAGCTTCGGGGAAGCAAGAATGATTAGAGATACTCTTAGTGTCTACCTTAGGGCTACAAACCAAGTCATCAATGATAAAAAATCCAAAGTGGTCTTTTTCAATCTTGATCAAAGGCTTCAGGACAGAGTTTTAGAGATCTTGGGATTCACAAGGACTTCTCTCCCGAGTGGTTTACTTGGGGGTCCCTTTGCACTTTAAAAAACTAAAAATAGATATCTGGAGGAATCTTTTGGATTGTATCAAGGATAGAATTAATCATTGGTCTCACAAATGGTTAAGCTACGGGGGTAGATTAACTTTTTTACAGTCGGTCATTCAGGCCATGCCAATTTATAAATTCTCTATCCTGGCTGCCCCACATACTATATGGAAAGAGTTGGACAAGATGGCTAGAAAATTTTTATGGGAAGGAGTAAAAGGAGAGAGGAAATGGGCCTTAGTAGGTTGGGACAAAGTAACCCAACCCAAGGTAAAAGGAGGTTTGGGACTGAGAAGATCCAAGATAAATAACAAAGCTTTGGCTGGAAAGCTTTACTGGAGGTGGATTTCCCAACCAACTTCCTTATTCAGTAGAATCCTAACTAGTAAATATCTGGGACATGTTAACCCAAATGAGGTGGGCCATTTCCCTTTGGATGGTACTTGGATCCTTAGTGTGGCAGGCTCTCAAGTTAGGATCTCAGGTAGTAAAAGATCGATTATTTTGGAAAGTGGGGAGAGGGGAGAAGGCACGTTTTTGGACAGATTCATGGGATCAATACCCACCTATCATTGTTGAATTTCCTGAATTGCAACCAATAAAAGCAGCCATTGAAACCAAGGGATGGGTCCAAATTGAAAGTTATTTCACCACTAGTCAGCTGGGGGAGTATAAGTTTAAGCAGTTCAAGAAGTTGGATGAGTGGCCAATTTCAATCCCTCCGGATTTGGCACCCATCATGACTAAAATCTTGACAGAAATATTTCTCACAGGTAGAGACGAGGAGGATGAATTAGCTTGGGGCTATGGGAGCCTTGGTGTCTACACAGTGAAGGACGGATATGACAAGATCCTTCCAGAGCCTCCCCCTCATACTTATCAGGTTGAGGATTGGAGAAAGATTTGGCATTCCAAAGGTTGGCTGAAAGTAAACTTTTTTGCCTGGCAGTTCATGCACAATGGAATTCTCACTTTTGATAATCTCAGATGTAAAGGAATCATCGGTCCTTCTCAATGTGTCTTATGCTACAAGAGCGAGGAAACAACTGATCACTTGATGTTTGAGTGCCCTTTCACGTGCGAGATTTGGAAGAGATGGTTTTCATATTATAAAATTCAAGTTAATGGTGACTTGAATCGGATTAATATCTGGGAAAGATGGAAGAGGGGTAGATTTAAATCTAAAGCTCTTCGTATTGGTTGGGAGCTTGGATTAAACTTTATTTGGTGGCAAGTGTGGTTGGAGAGAAATGCTAGAATTTTTAGAGAAACTTTTTCTTCGTTAGATGGAGTTTGGCAGGTCATTTGGAGCAAAGTCACAAAAACTGTGGCTGTCTATGCTAAAGAGGAAACTCAGGTTGTTATTGGGGCAATGGAAGAGGGAGTTGAAGTGCAAGAGGGACAGGACAGAGCTAGTTGGAAACCTCCCCAGAAGGTTGGATTAAAATTAATACTGATGGAGCTACAAAAGGCAATCCGGGTAGAGCCGAAATTGGAGTGGTTTGCCGGAATCATGTTGGAACAGTGCTCTATTGGGAACTGCAAGGCTTGGGAAGAGCCACAAACAATGAAGCAGAAGCCATAGCTATCAAATATGCTTCTATTTGGGCAGTTAAACAGGGCCACAGGAGGATAATACTTGAATCAGATTCTCAAATAATGGTTGGAGCTCTAGATTGCATGAGGAACTTTGCTTTGAAAGCATGGAGGTTGAGGATTCTTGTCACTCAAATTAAGGAATTATGGAGGGAATTAGATGATGTGATTCCAGTTTATGTGAGTAGAGATTTAAACAAAGCGGCCGACTTCCTGGCTAAGATGGGTGCTTAGAAGGAGGTAGGGGTTCAGTTGCACAGTGACATGGCTATTGAGGATGAGGTGATTAGGCAGGGTCTTGAAAGGTCCTTGAGCTAATGATCAAAGAAAAAGCAAAGGGAGGAAAGGTGTCACGATATCGTGACATGTTGCTTCGTCGCGGCCAAGGGAGGAAAGGTGTCGCGATATCGCGACATGTTGCTTCATCGCGGCCAAGGGAGGAAAGGTGTCGCGATATCATGACATGTTGCACCGTCACGGTCATTGGAGGAAAGGTGTCATGATATCGTGACATGTTGCTTCATCATGGCCAAGGGAGGAAAGTTGTCATGATATCATGACATGTTGCTTCATCATGGCCAAGGGAGGAAAGGTGTCGCGATATCGTGACATGTTGCTTCGTCGGCCAAGGGAGGAAAGGTGTCACGATATCGTGACATGTTGCTTCGTCACGGCCAAGGGAGGAAAGGTGTCATGATTTCATGACATGTTGCTTCGTCGCGGCCAAGGGAGGAAAGGTGTCACGATTTCGTGACATGTTGCTTCATCGCGGCCAAGGGAGGAAAGGTGTCATGATATCGTGACATGTTGCTTCGTCGCGGCCAAGGGAGGAAAGGTGTCATGATATCGTGACATGTTGCTTCGTCGCGGCCAAGGGAGGAAAGGTGTCATGATATCATGACATGTTGCATCATCGCGGCCAAGGGAGGAAAGGTGTCACGATATCGTGACATGTTGCATTTTCGTGGCCAAGGGAGGAAAGGTGTCGCGATATCGTGACATGTTGCATTTTCATGGCCAAGGGAGAAAAGGTGTCGCGATATCGTGACATGTTGCATTTTCATGGCCAAAGGAGAAAAGGTGTCACGATATCGTGACATGTTGCATTTTCACGGCCAAAGGAGAAAAGGTGTCGCGATATCGTGACATGTTGCATTTTCACGGCCAAAGGAGAAAAGGTGTCGCGATATCGCGACATGTTGCATTTTCATGGCCAAAGGAAAAAAGGTGTCACGATTTCGTGACATGTTGCTTCATCGCGGCCAAAGGAGAAAAATGTCGCGATATCGCGACATGTTGCTTCGTCGCGGCCGAAAGAGAAAAAGTGTCACGATATCGCGACATGTTGCAACATCGCGGCCGAAAGAGAAAAAGTGTCGCGATATCGCGACATGTTGCTACATCGCGGCCAAGAGAGAAAAAGTGTCGCGATATCGCGACATGTTGCTTCATCGTGGCCGAAAGAGAAAAAGTGTCACGATATCGCGACATGTTGCAACATCACGGCCAAGAGAGAAAAAGTGTCGCGATATCGCGACATGTTGCTTCGTCACGGCCAAAGGAGGAAAAGGTGTCACGATTTCGTGACATGTTGCAACGCCGCTGCCCAAGGAGAAAAAATGTCATGATTTCGTGACATGTTGCTTCGTCGCGGCCAAAGGAGGAAAAAGTGTCGCGATATCGTGACATGTTGCATTTTCGTGGCCAAAGGAGAAAAGTGTCGCGATATCGCGACATGTTGCATTTTCGCGGCCAAAGGAGAAAAGTGTCGCGATATCGCGACATGTTGCATTTTCGCGGCCAAAGGAGAAAAGTGTCGCGATATCGCGACATGTTGCATTTTCGCGGCCAAAGGAGAAGAAGGAAAGAGTGTCGCGATATCGCGACAAGTTGCATCAACTGACCATGCCGATCCCCCTGTTAGCTAGTTAATGGTTCAAGAGATTTGGCTCCATTGCAAATCTTCTTTTACTATTGTAAGCATGTGTTCTCTCTGACTTCGGCTGGGAAAAGTCTCTTCCCAAATTGTAATTGATCTTTGTTTTAATACAAGTTTTTTCAAAATTTTCAAAAAAAAACAATGTTAAAATTAATAAATTAAATTGATTTAGTGTTTAATTGGTTAATGTGATTTAATAATTTCAACATTCATGACTTTAATTGATTTCAATTGATTAAGGAGTTTGATTTAGTGATTCAAGGTTGAGCTAATGGATTGGGATTTGATTTAATTGATTTAATATTTTCAATGATTCCAAGTTAATAATGAATCAATTGATGAGTTGAAGATAATTTATTTAAGGTAAGGAATTGGAAAATTAATTAATTTGATTTAATGAATTGATTAGAAATCGGTTAAAAAGTTTTAAAGGATTTATGGGAGATTGGTAGAAGGGGTTTTATTCAATATTGTTTATCACATCCCGTGTTATTACCTGCATGATGCATGAGGTGAGTGAAATGTTATGTATATGTAATGCATGCACATCATATTAATTAATTAACTATGGGATTAATTAGTTGTCAAAAAATTAATGGGTCCAATTTGGTCAGCTAATGGGTCCTACATTGATGAACTAGTCCCAAATTTAATTGATTTTGAATTTATTAACAAATTGATTAGTTTTAAATAATTTATATTTTGATTTTTACTAAGGATAATTGATTTGTGTTTAATTGATCTCCCGATTACCCCAAATTAATTAACTAATTGATTAATTGAGTTAATAATTTCAAATTTTAATAAATTTATTTTATTTAAGGTAATTGAGTTAAACTAATTATTAATTTGGTTTAATGACATTAAGTTACTTTTATTTAACAATTTTAGATGAATTTGGTTTAAGGATTGCAAGTGAATTAAGTAATGCATTGATTTAAGTGATTAATTTGATAAGTAAACTAGTGAATTGCTTAATAAATTTAATTAATTATTCTTAATTAAAAAGTTTGACATTGATTATTTTTTTTGGGGGGGAAAAAAAGGGTTGTATTTGGGTCCCCCACCCTTGACAAATCACAACCCTCTCCTTTGGAGCTTGAGAGTTCAAAAACAGATTCAATTCTCATCTCAATTAAGTTGCTATAGCTAGATATCTACATCTTTTTCTCATAAAAAAATTGAATTCTTGATTTTGATTTTCTAGATCTTCTCCAATTTTCTTTGTATATACAAATATTCCAAAATTCAACTTCCTTCTTCTTGACATTTTCCTACTGCAGCCTTCACAATACCAAAATTCCACCTCTACTATCTAAGCACTACATCTTAGTAGAGTAATATTTCTAAAACTTTGTGCTATCATAGTCTGCTTTACAAGATCTAAATTGTTAGTTTCCTTCCTAAAGCATAAGTGAAACCACAAGAACTATTGTCATGACCCTCCTTGATGGACTTTGTGACATGGAAAAAATAATGTGTTAATTTGATGGTACTTTAATACTTGGTTTTGTGCAATTAAGCAACTATGTGATGTTAGTTGATATTAAAGAACATGATATTGCTAACAAATTGCCAATGTGTAGGATCAGGTACGCTCGTAGGTGGAAGAAGTTGAGTCATCCACCAAAGGCAAGGGTACTTGAGGTTGGGAAAGTGATGAGAAGGCATCTCGAGGGTAACATGGATAGATACCTTCATATAGGCATGCATTATCGGTTAGGGATAATCATCAATAGCTAGTCGTCTTGAGCCTTAAGTTGATAGCCTAGTAGCTATCGTAAATCCTTGGGCTAAGAAAAGTGACTGAGTTGACGAAAAGACTCCCTTTTTGTTTGTGCATCTGCTTGCTTGTCTTTTACTTCAGCACTATCAACATCTTGGTTTTTCTTTAAAAATAGTGCATAGATTTGATTGCCTTCTAAACTCTCGATATAGCTATTAACAAGTATCTTACTAGCTATGCTAAGAAAAACATGTTTGTGATAGAGAGAAATCTAAATTAAATAATAATTGAGCTTTATTTAATTAGATAATAAAAATCTAAATTAAATAATAATTGAGCTTTATTTAATTAGATAATAAAAATCTAAATTAAATAATAATTGAGCTTTATTTAATTAGATAATAAAAATCTAAATTAAATAATAAGTGAGCTTTATTTTATTGGATAATAAAATCTATATTGAATTATAGAAAGAGATTACCAAAAAAAAAGAGAATTAAATCCTATTCAATTAATAATAAAGTTTGCATAGGTTTAATTCTAAGAAATGGTAGGCTCTCATTACAAAAAAGTAAGATTTGATTGATAATTCTTTTAATAAAGAATTTAACCTAAGCAAAATAAGGTCTCCCCTTATAAGATTCTCTTCTTCTGGTGAAAAGGGAGGCTACGTGGATTCAATTTGAGTTTGTGAGAATAGTCTCCACCAAGCCATTAAGGAAGATCTCACCATAGATATGGTGGTTGCGAACACTTGCAGTGGAAGTTTCTTATCACTGTCAGAAGGAGGAGAACCTCTTAAATGGTGAACTTCAAAGCAAGTTAACAATAGTTTTAAAATCATAATATCTTACTTGGATGGGAATGAATTAAATGGAGGTTGGTAAGAACTCTGGCGGATGGGAGAGCACGTCAAAAAAAGAGACGTGACATCAAGTCTCCATCCATATAAGGAAGAAAGGAAGATAGGATGGGGGTTGTTATTTGGGTTATATGGAAATTAACATGAAATCTAGATAAGGGAGAAGACGTAAAATCCAGATGAAGAGGTGGGCACCGATTCTAGAGGAGAAGGTGAACACGAATCCTAGGAAGGCAAATCGTTGGGCAAAAGAGATCTCCCGGCATGTTGATTCGTAGCTGGCAAGGATAACCAAGTTGGTGTAAAAGTACGTACTCATTACTGGTTTAATCTTTGAGATACTCCTTTGTATTGGGTGTTTTGTTGTTATGTTCTGAGCTTGAATGTTTTGGGTTCACCCCTTTAGCTCAACCGTCATCGCTTCTTTTAGTTAAGATCCCTTCGTAGATAGTGAGTCGTGGGCTCTAAACTTCTACCCCATCCACTAACACCTTAGCTTAACCATAGAGTTGATAGTATTGACATCATGGTTAGTGCATTGCTAGCTAAGCATCATATTGGTCTACCCAATTGAGTAGCATTGTGCTACGACCCTTAATAGGGAACCCCTTGTTGTGTACCCCTACATCAACCCCATGACGGAAGGTTTGTGACTACGTCGGTGTAGCTGGTTTGGTTGAAGCCGCCCACCCAGTTGGTCGGGTCGTGTGGCTATATCCTTGTTCTTTTGGAGATGTCACTTTGACATTTTGAGACCATAGCAACTTTCTTCTATCCTTGGTTGTGTTAAACCCTATCCATGGGAAAGCTGCTGTAAGAAAACCCAAGCATGAGGTAGAGAGAGGTCAGTAGGATGGGATGGTGGTTTTGGCCCTGCGATCTTAGCACCTTTTCTTCTTAACTCTCTACCAAGCATTACTAGCAATGGTGTTTTATCTTGCATAGTGGCTTTGCCTTAGATTTGTAGGAAGACGTAGTTCGTAGGCACCATTGTCCTTTAAAGTTCCCTTTATTGTCTGCTTAGGGTCTACCGACTCATATCTGGCCTAAACTTATAGATAATGGTCTTTTCATCAATCGTTTGTATGGTTTTGAAATAAATTAAAAAGAAAATAAAGCAAAATAATCTTGAAGTTGTTTTAATTTAAATCCAATATCTTCGATTAATGGAAAAACAACTTTGGGTTACTGTAATGATTAAATATTATGTTGTTCTATTTAATGGATTATTTATTAAATTGAAGTAGTGAGACTTTAGTTTAATAAATGAATGGAATGATTATTTTGTAGATTAAGGGTATGGGACCTTGATTTGTAAAATAATGAAAATAGTGGATTATTTATTAAATTGAAGTAGTGTGACTTTAGTTTAATAAATGAATGAAATGATTATTTTGTAGATTAAGGGTATGGGACCTTGATTTGTAAAATAATGAAAATAGTGGATTATTTATTAAATTGAAGTAGTGTGACTTTAGTTTAATAAATGAATGGAATGATTATTTTGTAGATTAAGGGTATGGGACCTTGATTTGTAAAATAATGAAAATAGTGGATTATTTATTAAATTGTAGTATGAATTTAGTTTAATAAATGAATGAAATGATTATTTTGTAGATTAAGCGTATGGGACCTTGATTTGTAAAATAATGAAAATAGTGGATAATTTATTAAATTGAAGTAGTGTGACTTTAGTTTAATAAAAGAATGAAAATAGTGGATTATTTATTAAATTGAAGTAGTGTGACTTTAGTTTAATAAAATATTGAAATGATTATTTTGTAGATTAAGGATATGGGACCTTGATTTTTAAAATAATGAAAATAGTAGATTATTTATTAAATTGAAGTAGTGTGACTTTAGTTTAATAAATGAATGAAATGATTATTTTGTAGATTAAGGGTATGAGATCTTGATTTGTAAAATAATGAAAATAGTGGATTATTTATTAAATTAAAGTAGTGTGACTTTAGTTTAATAAAATAATGAAATGATTATTTTGTAGATTAAGGGTATGGGACCTTGATTTGTAAAATAATGAGAATAGTGGATTATTTATTAAATTGAAGTAGTGGGACTTTAGTTTAATAAATGAAAGAAATGACTATTTTGTAGATTAAGGGTATGGGACCTTGATTTATGGAAAAGGAAAGATTTGGTTAAAATAGAAAAATAACCATATTCTAAGTTGTACATTTGAATGACTCTCTAAAGGAACTAAGAGGGGAAAATAAAAGTAAGGATTCTTTTATGATGTCAACTTTGCATTTGATGATTAAATGCTTAATTAGATTTGTATAGTTGCAATTTGGTAAAGTAAATGTTAGATGCATTTAGAGGCATGCCTATCTTGAACCATGAGTGCCCTAATCCCCTACTATCCTCAAATAATCGATGGAAAGAGTGGGAGGACCAAAGTGGTAGATGGACCAATGCACCAGTTTGCTCTCTACTTACAACTCATTTACTTATGCTCCAATAGACTAGATTTGTGGGGAGATTTCCTTGATGAAATTGATGTAATACTATTATGTAAAAGTATGGAGGATTTACCATACTTGCTTAGATGTATTAATTGCTTAAATGTTGGAATATGTATCTTTAAATTACTATTTGATTTATTTATGTTTGTATTTAAATCCTTTCTAGCTCATGTTTAACTTTCTAGATATTGCTCTTTTAGATTTTTTCTTTATGTTTTATGAGTTATGTTTTGTTAGATTTAGTATCTAGATCTATCTTTATTTCCTTGCTTGATGGTATTAAAAGAATAAGTAATAAGTTCTAGGGTGAACTTAGAGGGTAACCTAAGGGCTTGAGACCCCCTTAGGATGAACATAGTGGACCTAAGGGATTAATACCCCTTAGGGAGAATGGCAACTAGGTTGTGGAAAGACTACATCTGGGTTAAGATAGCTTGACAAAAGATGAGATGGATAGCTTAACTCATAGTGCACATAGCATACCTACACATACCGACTTGTGTAGGGCATGGCGATGTGTGTATGCCTTCGATTGATTGAAGGTAATAAGTTTAGATCATAAATATGGATGAGATTGATAGACTTATTTGCATGACATAAGGATGTGCCTATGCAGATGGACTTGCGTGAGGAAATATTATGAGATGTAACTCTTTGAGGAACTTAGGGGATTTTTGTTAAAACATTAAGTTAATCTAGGTTGGGTAGGGGTTTATGAATCCCTCTCCTTAGTAAAAAAATTCTTTTATTTTTTGTGTGTTTTTGTTTGCTCATTTTTGGGTTATTACATTTGGTATCAAAGCTCTAGGTATGAGGGTATAGAGATTCTTATGTGCTAAAAGATATTTGGATGTCTCCAATGAAGGCTTGCTTAAAAAGGTTTAAGCTAAAGCTAGGATGACCTAGAATATCTGCTTGATAGAATCTAATGGGAGCTAAACCCAAGGGTGAATGGATGTTAGGGTACCTTAGTATGGGATTTGGTATTAATGATACATCATAACCTTGGAATACTACCCTAGTTAGATTATTGATGCTTTTGGCAAGAAGAACTATGTATTGTGGCTTGAATTAATGGTACAGTTTAAGGTGAAGTTGTAGCCTAATCCTTTTATTGGTTGCAACCAGGTCAATATGCCACCAAAGGCTATAAAAGAGATGCCCAAACCTAGGCAAACTCGATAAAATAATGTCAAAAAGGAAACTAGATGAAATTTTGAGAAGCTTAAGTGAAGAAGTGAAAACTCGTATCATCGTTACTATGACATTGCAAGGATAGATAAAACAACAAGGAGAGTTGATAGACAGACAAAGGGATCAATTAAATCAGTTCAAGCAGTTGCAAGAATCTTTATTGATGAATTTACCAAAGGTAGGGCAACAACTCCAAAAGGGAAGGGTAAGCGATGGCTTCTTGAAGTGGAAAAACCAACATAAGGAGTGGTTAAGCCAATCCTAACCAGCCATTAATATCAACTTAAGGAAATGGAGATCACCCCAACTTACCTATGGAGAAATTCAAATATAACCAAAGGCACATCGAATAGGGTGAATCAAGAAAAAAACTCAGTGAAAGTGCCAAGTCCCTTCTAGAGGTTGTCATGTGTGTGGAGGATCACATTATGTAGTCAATTGCCTAGACAAAGAAAGACCTAACATTCGATACAAGGAGATAAGTCTTGGGGCACAAATGATAGGAGGAAGTCGATGCTAGAATAGAACATCCATACCGTGAGTTTGGAAATGTAATGTTTCCTCCTTGTCATGAAAGTTGTTTTCTTAAGTTTTATTTCTTGTAAGTTAGCAAAGGATATGCTGGAAAGACCAGGATATTTGGCTCATCGATGGAAGGTTGAGTACGGTTTTGAGAAAATCTAGTCGATAAACCAGTGCTTTCCCATGATAAAATGTTTTTAGCTAGTGGGACCATGGAATATTGCTTGTATATAACTCCACTTCATGCATTCGATGTGATCCTATGGATGGATTGGTTACAGGACCATAAAGTCATAATCAATTTCTAAGATAGATGGATTGAGTATTCTAAAGAAGGTAACAAAAGACTAAGAATTTATAGCGAGAAGGGGGCTTTCAAATCCCAAATGTTGTTGGTTATGCAACTAAATAAATCCCTCAAGAAATGAGGGATAGTCTATGTGATAAAGCTAAATGAGGTTAGAGAAGACCAAAAGAAAGAGGTGTTGGAAACACACTCAATTTTGTAGGATTTCAAGGATGAATTTCCTAAGGATTTACCTAGACTCCCTCTTGTGCAGAAATTTGATTTCACTATTGATCTTATGCCAGGATCAGAAACTATACATAGATATTTATATAGGATGACCCCTATTGAGATGCATAAACTAAAAGTACAACTGTAGGGGCTATTAGAAAAGGGGCTGATAAAACCAAGTGTATCACCTTGGGATGCATCAATTTTATTTGTGAAAAAGAAGGATGACTCTTTAAGGTTGTGTATTGACTACATGACGTTGAATAAAGCTACAATAAAGAATCGGTATCCCATACCTAGAGTCAAAGATTTATTCGATCAATTGAGAGATTCCATGGTGTTTACTAAGATCGATCTAAGATTTGGGTATCACTAGCTAAGAATACATGAGGAGGACACTCAGAAGACAACATTCAAGACTAGGTATGGGCACTACAAGTTTACAATCCTACCCTTTGGACTAACTAATGCCCCAACCACTTTCATGAATTAAATGAACAGTGTTCTTAGAAGGCACCTTGACCAGTTTGTATTCCTAGATGATATCCTAATATACTCTCAAAACAAGGAAGAACACGATACACACCTCAAGATCATGCTAGAGTTGTTAAGGGAAAATCAACTCTATGGAAATATAGCCAAAAGCAATTTCTACATTTTAGAGGTGCGATATCTAGGACATATTATATCAGTAAAAGGAATTGTTGTGGATCCAGAGAAGATTGAAGCCATATTAAACTATCCACCTCTGTTATTATTATCGAGAAACAAAGCTTTATGGGGTTAACGGGCTATTATAGACGTTATATAGAAGATTTCTCCAATATTGCTACGATAATAACTAACCTTAAGAAGAAAGGGAAGGAATTCAAATGGATAGAAAAGTGTGAAGCCGCCTTCGCATTACTAAAGTTGAAACTCACTACCGCACCAATACTAAAAAATTTGAACTCTCAAGGAGATTTTTTAATAGGCACTGATGCATCATTGGAAGGGTTAGGAGGAGTACTCATGCAAGAAGAGTCGGTAGTAGCTTATTCTTCAAGAAAGCTTATAAATAATGCGGTTAATTATGCTACTCATGATTTAGAGCTAGTTGTTGTGCACGCTCTAAAGGTCTGGTGCCACTATTTTGTGGGAAGACCTTCTGAATTGAAATCTGACCACCAAAGTCTAAGGTACATATTTACCCAACCAATACTCAATGTGAGACAGAGAATATAGATTGAGTTTCTCACTGAGTATGACTTTGAAATTGAGTACATAAAAGGAAAAGAGAATAAGGTTGTTGATTCTTTGAGTAGAAGAAGACACATAACAACCATAACCAGAAGTACCTACATAGAAATGGTAGGTCATATCAATGGATTTTATAGTAGGTTTACCTAAGACCCGATATCAACATGATGCAATCCTCATAGTAGTTGACAGATTGACTAAGGTTGCACATTTTATACCTGGGAGCACCAAGGACGATGCTCAGGTAGTGGCTAACATATTTACCAAAGAAGTATTTCGATTGCATAGATTTCTTTAGGTAATCATCTCAGATAGGGATTCCAAGTTTACTTCTAAATATTGGAAATCCCTTCATCATACAATAGGCACAAAATTGAACATGAGTTCGACATACCACCCTGAGACGAAAGTTTAGATAGAACGGGTAAACCACGTACTAGAGGACATGCTTCGCATGTAATGTATGGATCATAAATCTCATTGGGAAAACTATCTACATCTGGTAGATTTTACCTACAATAATGGGCATCACTCATCTCTAGAAATGGCACCTTTCGATGCCTTGTATGGATGAAAGTGTAGAATACCTTTGTCTTGGGACAACCTAGAATATATAGTTGTGATTATTATCTTTTGGAGCCTTAAACATAAAGGAAATGCATTCACAAATATAAAAATAAACATTTAATGATACAACTATGATAATAGCAAAAAACCATGCATGAAAATATGATAGAAAACTTGATACAATGCTCTAAAAATGCTCATGTAGAAAGCTCATAAAAAATTACAATGCTCCTCTCATGGAGTTTGCAACTCCTCCATGATAGCAAAATGGAGCTACATTGTGCCTACTACTACTCACTCCTTTGCACTACTTCCACTCTATCACAACAATCACAATGAGGTATTTATATAGAAAGATAGATTACTTGCCTCTCACTCAACCTTAAGACTCATGTACATATGGACTACATGCACATTTACATCATGACACATTCTAACACTTGTAATATATCTTCAAAGTGGGATATTGGGCATTATTTTATGACTTTTGGTTCCAAGAGTAGAAGGGAAAGCTTATGCAGTGTTGGATGGGACCGTATGAAGTGGTTGAGATTATCAAAAATGGTGTTGTGTGTGTTCGAACCATAGACAAAAGCGACATTGTGATGATAGTCAACAACCACCGATTGCGATCGTATCATACGCCATCATTCCACATGGTTAAATCCAAAGCAGGCATGGGAGAGATCCCATCATGATGAAAAAATTCTCTCCAACAGTTGACGGATGCATGTGCATTTGAAGAAAAAAACATTTTAAATTTTAAATATTAAATTTTTGTTCAGTTTTGTTTTAGTTACTGCTTTGTAGGAACTCGTGCCCTGAATGTAATCTATAGATATCCTGGGAAACCTTGACCTATCAGGCACAAGATCCATGATTCTTGTTTTATGTTTTATGTGCGCATTTATTTTGCAGGAAACCGTGTCTTGAATGTAATATGTAGGCATCCTAGGAAACCTAGGCCTATCAAGCATAGGATCCACGGTGCCCTACATATTTTTAGTTTTTTAGGAGGATAATGAGCGAACGACATGCCAATACCCACTAAGAAGAAATTATTTACAACTGGACATATATAGGTGTCTACTTTATCAAAAAATTAGATACCTATATATGGTCAAGGCAACGGATGCTGATTTAGTCACCAAGGAAAAGCACATGTATTTGGATCAATAAAGGTGCCTGACTTTGGGTCAACTCAGTGGACATTTATTGTCTAGCTAAAATAAGGTACCTATCTCCCACGTATAGCAAAAGGTGTCTATATCCATAACATTATGAAGGTGCCTGTATTCACGAAGGTGCCTATCTTCCATATACATCCGGTGAAAAACAAAACTTACCTATTGTGAAAAAAAAATTGTGTTTTGCAGGTACCAGCATATCCAATAAAGGCACTTGTATTCATAATAATAGACGATGCCTATCTCCAATAATACAAAGTAAGGGAACTTGTATCCTAGCAAACGAGTGCCTATCTCTACACTTTGGTGAAGGGCATTTGTCTCCTAACAAACGGGCACCTATATCTGTACTTCGATGAAGGGTGCCTATCTCCCATTAAACGGGTGTCTATATCTGCACTTCAGCAAAGAGCGTCTATCTCCCATACAAATAAAGGCACATGCATTTCAATGCAGTGATGACTTCTATATTTAGTATCGGAGAAGCTGCCAATGCCACTTTGGTATTGAAATCCATGCACAACCAAAGTCAAACCTTTCATGGATAAAAGTATATTTTTTTGTCTTTTTATCGATGGAATCCATTTAATTCTCAATTTATAACCAAAATAATTCATGATTTTTTTTCAGTGATCCATGCATGATCCCAAGGAAAAACAAACAACTTCCAAGGAGGGTACATGTGTTGTCCCATGATAGAATAAATTTTTCATGTTTTATTCATTTTTTTGCACAAAACCTCAAGATTAATAAAATTGTAGTACCCAATGAAGATGCAAATTGACACGATTTTTGCATAGGGTAAAAACCACACTAATAATTTATCTTGGAGACACTGTTGTCATGCATCGGCCAATCACATTGCATCACTGGCATTTGCATATGATAAATCTCGAACCACCATTCAAGTACGTATCAAACTTTTTATTTTTATGTATGCATGATTTTCATAAAGAAATATTTCTGTATAATGTGTTGGCACATGTCCCACATAACTCATATCTAATCATACAAGCCCCAAACCTATACTACGTCATGTGGTGCCAATCAGTTAGAAGGAAGTGATTGTATCAATGCCCTTCTAAAATATAACACACGATTTTAAATTTAATAATGTAGATTACCCATAATTACTATTAATTACAGGAGATAGGTGCCCTGTATGCACGGATATAGTCGTATGCTTCAACATGTTATAAACCAAAAACAATGCTTGTTTTTGCAAACATAACAAAATCCAGAGAATAGAGCCAAGATCACCATGGAAAAACCTACTAACCATGCGTTGAAGAAAAATGAGCCCTGAGATCTTTTGGGTATAATTGGTGATGTCAAAAACTAGTTTGAGGTTGCGGGATGGATGCAGTATTACCGCTTGGTTATTTAGGATCAAGGCCATGTGGCAATGCACAAATTTTATAGCTTCCATGGATGATGATGTCGTACAAATGTACGGATTGGTCATACCAGTTATAAAAGCATATATTGCAGAGGTGACTGGTATTCCACAAACATGGTATTGGACATATAAGAATGATATATAGCACAATGCGTACAATGATTTTTCAAGCAACCATCAACACAAACAACACGCCAAGGGTTATCGAAATAGTATTTTCCTGACCTTTGGAGGGAGGTGTTCGAGCAAGTAGCTCAATTTTTCACATGCACTAGTAAGTTTTCCTTGTTGAACGCCAACCATTTTAGACTCCTTTATCATCTACTGCATGGGGATAAAATCAATATTCCCTACTACCTAATATGTGCCCTAAAGGATGAATCTAGTCGGTATTAGGCAGGAACATCAATGATATTAGCACATCATAGGTTGATCTCAAACCTAGTTTGACATGCCGAGGCACATAGGGATGAGTTGGGAGCTAGAGACATGTCGAGGCACATAGAAAATGAAATAGAGGTTAATGAAAATGAAGCCAAGGAGTAGCAAGGGGAAGAGGAGACACCTAACTCTCAAAACCAAAAAGTTGCAGAAACAGGCCCTTGTTCCCCAACATGATCGCCTACCTCCAAACATAGCCATTCCATAGGGTTTTGGGACAAGAGAAACAAAGCCTATCATAGGTAATATTGTTGTCTGTATTCCAACATTCAAATTGGGAGGTAGACCAAACTGTTATAAGTCTAATTTGGGCTTTGTCACCACCGAAAACCAAAAGCAAAACACAAAGGAGCACCTGGTTTATTATAGTTCATCTGAAGAATAAAATTTAGAGGATGAGTTGGCTACCAAAGTGTTGCATTTCATGGCCAATGGTGCGACATTCTGCCAAAATGATCAAAAAGAAGACCTGCAAAACCAACTACAAAATATGAAAGAACAAGCCTCCAATTGGGAGGAAAAATATAAGAAGGAGCAAGTTGAATTTCATGAGTCTCGACAGGTTGTTGTAGTAAGACAAAAATAAGTGAATGATGCTCTACAATAGTTATAAGCAAAGGTGTGATAGTTAGAAAATAGATTCCAATAGCAGCAGACCACAAAACCAGATAAGGTTGATGCTATCGTATAGATAGACTAGACCATGGACACAACATTTTGTTTAATGGAATTAGAGGAGAAAATTGTGTCCACAAGGGTATTTCATTCTGATGCCATAAGGGCATAAAATAGTTAAAAGGTTGAAATAGGGGACCAATCAAATGTTCGTATAAATACTACATCCCAATAATTAGGGAGCCTTATTGTGCAACATCAAGCCCCTATGATATAAATCGATGACAGTGAGGCTGACGAGTCAGTCAGAATACCTGATGCTGCCTAATTAGATGGTCAACCACCATATGACCAAGAAAAATTTGCCAAGTCAACTAGGGAGTTTGAGGTACAATTGGATGCCACTCAATTGGTTGATAATATGCAAACATCTAATCCTACTGTCCAGATAGAAGTAGGACAAGGGCAAGAACCTAAGGTAGAGTCGACCAATCTCATTAGGGTTGCATAGTCAGCTAGTCAATAATTGGTTGACCAAAACATGATTGATCAGTTTAACGAATAGACCATGGTTGGACCAACTAGAAACACATCAGGGAACCAAGATATGCAACATACAAAATCCTCTAAGGTCTAAGAAATACCACCCCATAGATGGAAGAGAAGGTTGGTATTTCGACATCCACAACTAAGGTAGTAGCACCCAAATCATATAGGAAATTGCGGACCAAAAAAAAAGCAGAGAGCACCACAAAGAAGGCAGAAGACAAGGACCAAAACAGTAAAATAGCAAAACAACAAAAGTAGAAATCACCTCAACAAAAATTGAAGGTACAGCCAGATTCGAATTCAGATGAAGAGTAGGTTGCATCCATGAAATCCTTATCTAGCTAGAAAGAGTAGTTCCAAGATCTCCAGAAGAACTTGAAGGAGGCTAAGAAGGAGCAAAAAGCTTACAAGAAAATGGCTATAGAGCCAGGTATTTTTGTTAATCCTATCCAAACAAAACAATTATAGGACCTATATAGTTCAACTGATGGCAATCCCTCAAGGATGAGGGAATATCTGGACAAAATGGGTATATTCGACAAAGAACCAATGATGCCATCACCAGTTCGAGTACCTGAGTCTCTGCCACCTAAATATGTAAAGAAAAATGACACAAAGGACACAACACTCAATCTAAAGGTGGTAAAATTACCAAAAGCCTAGGTACATGATACATCCCGTTATCCACCATGGGACAAGCCTGACTTTCCAGATCAGTTTCCTCCAAACCATCAATACTCGAAGCAAGTTGAGCCTACATTCCAAAAGTATGCCACTATGTTCATAGGATTCTACATGGAGGAAGTTAAGGGCAAGAAGGGGTGGAGCAGAACAAAGCCAAAAACAAGAGCAGGGCCCAACTAGCCCTTATGGTGCAGTAAATTCCATAAGGCACCAAAGATAGAAGCAGGTCCCAATCAGCTAAAACAAGGTGGCAAATGAAAACATAAGAAGGAATGAGATAGAGCCATAGCCAAGGAAAGAAAACGTAGGAAACAAGAATATTAGCAGGTTGTTGACAAAACAAGGGATTACCAGCAGAAGGTGCCACAAGGGTGTGGCAACAATTAGGCATGGGGGGATGATGAGCACCAAAAATACTCATTTTTTGTATACTTTAATAGCATAATTATGTGGCATATTAAATTAGAAATACATATTTTATGATATTTTTGTATATATTTAATGGAAAATGATGTATTATGCCTAATGTGTATTTTGAGTGAAAATTATGTGTAGATGCAATACATTATGTCTTTTTTCACACCTTTTTTGTTAAGGTCCCATGCGGACCTGACATTTAATATTTTTATGACATGATTAAGGAAGTATTAGTGAGTGAATGACGATAGTGTAAAAGGAGTAAGCCACTCCAAAATATGCTAGGGTACAACGCTTGTCTCTTAACCATAAGCTAGAAGGCACCTATCTCCCAAAGAAAGGGAAGCGCCTATCTCCCAGTACATAGGACGGTGCATGTCTCCTTATAACAGGTTGGAAGGCACCTGTCTCCTAATATATGGGACAACACCCTAACTACAGGTTGGACGATGCCTACATCCTGATGACAGAATAAAAGTGTGCACTGTTCAATGCTTGAAAACCAACGATGATCTTCAACAAATAGAAGAAGGTTAAATGGGACACCTGTATCCCGACGATAGGTAAAAAAGATGCCTATTTTCCAGCAATGAGTCGAATAGCATGTGCATTGAACAGAATAAAAATATGTGTGTTGACCATGAAGATTGAAGACCATGTATAAAATTAGACGTCTTTTGTTAAGCATAGGAAACACTATGATTATTCTGTGAGGTTTAATTTTAGTGTGATTTCTTTGTTTTTAGATATCTAATAAATTTATGCATGCCCACCGTAGCAAATCACCCAACGTCTAAAATTGTAAACAGGGGATGGTTGTGTTCTATATAAAAATGTATGCCACCCCTGAAGAAAGAATCCAAACTTGCTCTGTAAAAATTCGTACTGCATAATAAAATCTTGAAGTATTTTGATCAATCTCTTGAGTTTGAAGAGTGATTGCATAATTTAACCAGGCAGATGTCTGCAGGAGCCTAGGCCCACTCCAGGAAGTATTCCTCCCCTATTTTATTTTGCTTTCATTAATTAGTTTCCACTATTTATTTTTTTCAAGTGTGTCTAATTTTGTATTTCCTTGTTTTTTTTAATTTTTGCGAGTGTTTGTTTTCCTGCACTTTACTTTTCTACACGTTTCCTTTCAGTCACATGTTTAACATTTTAATTTATTTTTTCTGCAACTTTCTATAGAGTTTAATTTCCTACAATTTAATTACGCTGGTTTGGATGAACTCCAACTTCACCAACAACTACCCCTCAAACTAAAAGTGACACAAAGGACTCATCTTTAGTCTATTGCACTGGCACTCACAAGTGTACGAACTATCGGATTGATAAATAATGGATAGGAAATGACTATTTTTATAATATAATTTATGCTCATGATCCATCATCATACAATTAATTAAAGAACCTACAACATTAGAATCTAGTTAAATTCTTCTAGATGTTTGCACAATTGAAATTTCTTCCTTGCAACAAGAAACATGGTATCAAGACACTTATAACTTTTTGAAAGATGGCATGTTACTTGAATGTTTAAACCATCATGAGCATAAATATTTTAAACAACAAGACTATTGGCATGTCATCATAAATTACATTATCTAGTGTCGCTTCATTGATGGTATACTTATATGTTTAATCACAAAAGTTCATCAAAGAGGTCCATGATGGGTCATGTGGAAAACACTTTAGTGGCTTATCTACCACCAAAAAACTCCTTATAATGGGATATTATTGGTTGTCTATGGAAAGGAATGCTTGCAACTATGTTAATAAATGTGACAAGTGCCAAATGTATGATAACCTCATTCATGATCCTTAATAATTGCAACCAATTACCTCACCATGTCCATTTTCTATTGGGACCTTAATATCACAGGGAATGTTAACCTAGATTCATATGATGGATATAAGTACATTATCATAGAATTTATCAAAAGTGGTCAATGCCCTATTAACCTCAAGGTAATGGCTAGGCATAATAATCTAATAAAACTTTAGTGAAGATCCTTAAGTAATTAGTCAATAAATCTGGTTGTGACTAGCACTTACAGCTTCATCTAGCTTTATGGGCATATCGCACAAGTGTCCAAACTCCCATTGGCGAAATATCCTATGCCTTCATCTATAAAATTGAGGTTGTTTTCCCTTTTGAACTTGAAATTCCCTCTTTAATAGTCTTACTCCAAGACTCTTTGATGGGAGATGAATATTATCTTGGTTATCTCACTAGGCTACAACTTCTAGATGAAAAATGCACTAATACCCTAGAGCACCTACAAGCCTATCATGATAGCCTATGACGTGCCTATAATAGAAACACATGTCCTAGATCCTTCAAAATTGGTAACCTTATCCTTAAAGAAAAACAAAAGAATACTAATGCTAATGTCATTACCCTCCTTGGCAGTACTAATCCTTCAATTTTGGCTATGTATTACGAATGATATTTAATACTTAGTATTGTGGATTTAATGGTTACATATTTTAGATATTGTGTCCATTTTTCTTAAGAATATGGTACTACTGATGTGTTGCTTGATTGCAAGATCAAGTACTCTCATGGGTGGACAAAAGTATTGACCATAAGAAAACAAGAGACCATGTTGAAAAATAAATTATGACCAAACATGTCGGGGTAACATGAATTAATACCCTCTTTCATGTAGGTGCATTATTGATTTACTTGTTCTATTGTTCATATCTTTGGATCAAGAAAGTTGCTTACAATGAGCCTCCTTAATATGTGTAGGTGATGGCTTAGGTCCATGTTAAATAAGGAGCCACTCATTTGGGAATAAAATTAAGGTACAAAGCAACAAGATATTGATTTGATTCTCCTTTACTTATGATTGTGTTTGTATGGTCTCTTTGCTTGGACTAATAGATTTAATCCTACGATTGCTCTTTGATTTAAGAGAAAAGAAAGATTATTCTCTGGATTGCTATGTTTGTTTGTAATGTTAATCAATATAATGATTAATATTGAAATTAATCTAATGTAAGCTTTATCAAAATAAAGATTAACTTTGTACTAATGATATATTTTTAATTAATCAACTGAAATATTAATCTAATGTTAGTTTTATCAATAGAAAGATATAAACTATAATAATATTAGATTAAATGATTAATCTAATATTATCTTAATCAGAAGAAAATACTAAAGCCATACTAATATTAGTTTTCTTCTAAATAAATTGAATGATTAATCTAATGTTAGGTAAAGCAATGAAAGTATTGATTTACTATTAATCACTTATTAGCGAATAATGTTTTAATAAATGGAATAATAGATTTAATTGAATTTTTCTCTATGCAAGTTGGACATTAATTTTACTTTTTCCTTTGTTTCTGAAGTATCATGGCAAGTAGGACCACCTTCCTTCTTTGGGAGGGGTTACGTTGTATTAAGTACAGGAGGTGTCACCCTTGATCGTTATCTCTTTACTCTCCACTCTAGCCACATTTATTAATGCTTGCATGACGTGTATTAGAGGGTAGTGGAACCATCTTCTAGAGACACTTATCATTGTGTTCTTAGCCTATAAAAGAAGAAGGTGGGCTAATGTTTGGGGTTATCAAAATCAAGGAGCAGATTGTGATATCATATGCACAAGGAAGGACGATTCATTGTGGAGTGGAAGAAGACATTAAATAAACTTATTTTTCCCTGCTCTTGTTGGTTTAGGTAATGCTCGTTACTTATAGCCTAGTTTGTCGAACGTATGAGCACTCTTACCTTTACTTTCCTTGTTTTGGACTAGTCATTGTTGCTTAGAGATGGCTTTTGTGCTTCTATTTTATCTAATCAGATAGTCTGTAGGGAGGAAAGACTCTCCTTGAGCTACTATGAAGGCCTCCTCTTCTTGAAATGAGTTTCCTTGAATAGGATAGGGCTTTGAAAGAGGTAGCAAAGGAATGATTTCTTCATACGTTCACTGGTTGCCTAGTAATTACCTAAAGCACATTTCGTAGCTTTTGTGTCAAGAAGAGAGGGGTCGATGTGTTGTAGAAAAATACATGGTGTTTTTCCCCTATCGCTTCCTTCTTAATGTTGGCCATATTTGTGCTGATTAGTGGATGATGCTTATAGCCTAGATTTAAGCTTTTTTTATCCTTTCAAACCATGTTTCTAAGTAATTTAGTTAATAGTGCTTTAGTAAGCCGGGTAGATTTGTCTTTCGTTGGTATTAACCTACTTTAAGCCTGGTTTCTAGGAAGTAGTGTTAGGTTTTGTTGTGTTGTTGATTGTCTTATGTTCATTTCTTGGAACCTAAGTAGATGTGCTTGCTTTAAGTTTTCCCTTTTTCTATGGATAGTCTCAGCTAGTTTTTGATGAGAATCTCCAGATTAGATGTTTGCAGAGCATCTAGAGTAGAGTTGAAGCTTTTATTTTTTAGATTTTAAATATTCTAATGATATTTTGGAATGAATATAACTAATGAAGTTTTTATTCCTTAGATTTTAAATTATATAATGATAGATCGAGAATGAATCCAACTAATGAAGCTTTTAATCCTTAGATTTTAAATAATATAATGATAGTTAGTTTGGAAATGAATCTAACTAATGAGCTTTTATTTCTTAGATTTTAAATAATCTAATGATAGTTAGTTCAAGAATTAATCTAACTAATGAGGTTTTTATTCTTAGATTTTTTTTTTATTAGTTGGATGAAAGGATTTTTGAAAGGACATCCAAAACTTATAACAAAAATAATCTAATCTCCATCCACTAGGAGACTGAGGACACTTCAAACATTTAAGCCAACCAGCCCTTAGACATAACTACTTACACCCAGACATATACTAGCCAAACAAACCTAGACACATAAGCTAAACAGAGATAAAATCTAGGCCCGCAGGCCCGTATGGATAAACAATGATAAAAAATTGGGCATGCAAGCCCGACCAAAACAATAAAAAGCAACATCTAATGGGAAGGGTTCCAGCCACCCGCTCTAAGTAATTTGACTCGAGTTTTACCTTTATCTAAATTCATTATCCAACGATCTAAGGCCATCTGGTAAATTACCCATCCAAATATGAATATATTGTTGTGTAAGACCTTGATTAGCCAGGAAATTTGCAACTTTGTTACCTTCCCTAAACTAGTGCTTGAATTGGACTTCTAAATTTTGAATCATTATCTGGCTTCAATTATAAAATTTTCAATAGTCCAGGAGGTATTTTTGTTGCCATTAATCATGTTTATTACATTAAGTGAATCTCCTTCTATGACTAGTTTCCTGCAATTCACCAATTCAGTTGGGAAACACCCTGAAATAATGCCCGAGCTTTAGCATAATGGCTGGTTTAATGACCCATGTTTTCAGCAAAGGCAAAAAGGATTTTATCCTCTGAGTTTCTAAGCAAACCTCTTGCACCTGTCAGACCTGGATTCCATTTAGAAGCTCCATCAAAGTTGAATTTTAGCCAACACGATGGATGGAGTTCCCAAATTGTGCTAGCCTTGTCCTGACTCACCCTTCTCATTGTATTTTGAGGCTGAGTTAAAAAACCCATCGATATCTCCAAACTAATCTCCCCTTCACAAGTTATCAAATCTAGTTTTAAAGCTTTCATATTTTCCACTGTATCTACAATGGCCCTCGAGGAGACCGATGAATTAGGATGGAAAATATTTTTAAATGCATGGGCATTCCTTTCCTTCCACACCCACCACAAAATATGGGGTAACCCAAATTTCCAAAATTTACGTAGGTAGAGAGAGGAGAAGGGGGAAACCCATTGAACAACCAAGTCCTCCATCGAGTTGGAAAGAACCCAAGCAACACCCATCTCCAAAAATAACTGACGAATGACTTCAAGGATATAGGCACAATGGGAAAATAAGTGGAAAGGCGATTCAAAAGCCTTGTCATAGGAAGCACCTATTAAAGAAAATCATTCACTATTTTTGAAGATTATCAAGAGTAAGACACTTTCCTTGAATTGCCAACTTGAAGAACGCATTGAATTTATGCATCAGGCCTTTAATCCAGACTTGATCTGTTAGGAACCAGGGATCCGAATCATAGTCCAAGCAGCCATAAGCATACTTAATTGAAAACTTGCCATCTTTCTTAGGACCCCAAACCAGCCTATCATGAAGACCAGTACCTGGGGTTATGAACCATTTTATGGAATTTTTTAAATTTATAAAAGCAAGTTTCTCCTCCTGAGAAATATTTGATAAGTCAAAGGACTTCCATTGAAGATGACCATTGAATAATTCTCAAAATTCAAAAAATTTTGGACCAAAAAACCTATTTGTTATTGGCTTAATACAAGTGAAATTCAGGTAATATTCAATAGGGGATGGTGAAGCCCAAGAATCTCCCCAAAAATCAACGGAATAATCATCCCCCACCACCCAAAAAATACCTTTATGTACATCCGCCTGACTACCAACTATACTGGACCAAAAAGTAGACCCCATCGGTAGAGCTTGGGATTTCAAAAAATTGTTGTCACCGCAAAGATACTTAAAATTCACAATATTAACCCAGCTGACATTGTCATCCTGAACTAATTTCCAAGATTTTTTTGCAATCAAGGCTCTGTTCAACGCTCTCAGACTTCTCAAACCTAAGCCCCCTTCTTCTCTCCTACTGTAGACTTGATCCCATGCCACCAGCTGGAATCTCTTCTTCTCTTCAGCCCCTGACCACAAGAAGGATAGCTGGATTTACTCTAACTTATCAATAGCTTTCCTTGGAATCTTGAAAAAGGAGAGGAAGTACATTGGGATGCTTTGTAAAGTGGGTAGGATTCTTAGATTTTAATTAATCTAATGATAATTAGTTCGAAAATGAATTCGACTAATGATTATTTTAATTAATCTAAGGTATATCAATTGGGTAAGAATCCAACTAAGGAATTGAAATCCTTATATTTCCAATCTAAAGATAAGATTACTCTTTAATCTAATAGAAGTTTAGTTGGAAATGAATCCATCTAATTTTTACTTTGAGATAGACCATTTTGGAAAATAGTTTTCCATCATCTCTTTTCTTTGGAATAATAATGTAATCTGAAGATAGAATAATTCGGCAATGAATCCAATTTTTGATCGTATGTTGGACTACTTTCATGTTAACTTAGTTTTGGATGTTGATCTATGGAAGAGATATTCTATTGTAAACTGGAAAACTACATAGTCAAATCATGGACTAATATTGAGTTATTTCTATAGCATGTTTTGGCAAAGGGATATTTGGGAAAAATATCTTGGAAAGGAAGTATGGGCTCCTTTTGTTTTATTTTCCTAATGAATGAATTGTCAACATGTTTTTGGAAAATAGATATTTGGGAAAAATATCTTGGAAAGGAAGTATGGGCTTCTTTTGTTTTATTTGCTTAATGAATGAATTTTCAGCATGTTTTAGAAAATGGATATTTGGGGAAAATATCTTGGGAAAGAAGTAGGGGTTCCTTTTGTTGCATTTGCTTAATGAATGGATTTATAGCATGCTTTTGGAAAATAGATAATTACAAAAAATATCTTGGAAAGGAAGTATGGGCTTTCTTGTGATTGCATATTAATTAATTATTCTTGAATGTGATATTTGTGGAAAATATCTGGAATATATGTATGGACTTCTTTGATTATGCTTGAATCAAATAGGTTGCATTCATACCTACATATGAGTTGTTATGATCCCCAAATTCCAAACAAATTTTGTGGAGGTCAAAGAAGGAAGATAACTCATATCATGCCAAGTTTTATTTTCAATATACTCTTGTTTCTTAGCAAGCCACTCTTGAAAAAGAGGATCTATTTTATTTAAAACAATGATTGATCTTGTAAATAGGACCTCTTGATGAACGATTATATGGTGCTATTATTGATAATGGGTCTTGTAGATCTTAGCCATGTTTTACTTGATATGGATGGTTTGATGGATTAATTAATGTAAGCATATGGTATTTAATATTACTTTCATCTTGGTGATGTTCATATTTTATGCTTGTGGTTGAGAGTGAGAGAGAGAGAGAGAGAGAGAGAGAGAGAGTTGTTTATGGACTCAAGGGATGTATCTTTGGAAAAATGAACTAAGGTAACCTTGACTTCAAACCTAACCATTTGAGCTTGTGTTGTTGTAGGCTAGTAACACCTAGTTATATTTGTCCATGGAAAATCAATCATGCAGAGTTATTGAAGCTTGAAGGCCATAGCAGATGTGTAAAGGCAAGCATAGTTTAAGAGATCACCATAGAGGTGCAGTTAAACTAGACTAATATACTATACCTAATAAAATTAGACTAGAATGAATTAGGTCTGACAATAGGAATGGACATCCTCCCTTATTCTAAATATTGAGAAGGGATAATCCTATTGTTGGGATCAAAATATTTACATTCGTGGAGAATGGTAGAAATATGGGGAGACCCTTTTGGAAGCATCCTCTATACCACAAAGATAAAATAGGTTAACCCCACATGAAATACGGGATTTTGGCCTCTCTTGTTCACTCAAGTGATGTCTACAACATCATAGACTCGAAATGTGGTTATGTCTAGTCAAATATATGATAATCATGGATGCTCTTTTGAACCTTTATAGGTGGTATATTTGTAAGTAAAGAAAAAAATGTCTCTCACTTAGGATGGTCAGTTTGGGGTTGTTACATTTGGTATTAGAGCTCTAGGTTGTAGGGTTAGAAGATTTCTTGGTATGAACTTAGAGAAGTTTTGACTTGATGGTTGACTTCTAGGTAGATGGGGTGTCATCATAACTATCAGTGGATGATAGTATAACATTGTTAGTACATTGAAGGATGTGACTAACTAGTAGGAAGGATGCATGAAAGGAAGACTATAACCTAACCTAAGGACTTTTGTGTGACCAGGAGGATATGGCACCAAATTTAAGGAGATAGAGAAGAGGATCTTCTATACCACTAAGGCATGTTAGACAAGAAAATACCAAGGCTATATCCCTAGGATAAATTTTAGGAAATTCTAGTAGAGAGGTGGAGAACCTCACTACTACGATCTCACTTTTACAAGAGCAATTAGAGCAACAAAGAGAACAAATAAATCAACAGAGAGAGATGCTAGAAAATCTAGCAATTCAGAATAGAAATTCTAAGGGTAGATGGGAAGGAGACCCTCCTTCAACTAAACAAGAGGTTAGGGAACTCAGAGGAAAAATTAGCCAAATATTTTAAGAATGTTAAGACCTCTAAATTCATTGAAAAATATGGGGTGATTCAGCAAAAGCATGGCTAAATAAATTGGAGATCTATTTTTCCATGAAAAACTATTTTCCATGAACCTGGACCTGCTAGGCTACTCTCCATTTGCAGGATATTGGGTTAGAGTGGTGGAATACATATAAATTCGATCAAAATTGAGACCATTAACTTACCTTGGAGAAGGGTTTGTAGAAGCCTTTAAGAATAGATTTCTTACTGAGTATCTCTATGTGGAAAAGTTTGAGGATTTCTCTACTCTCATGCAAGGAGCAATGATGATAGAGGTTTATCACCAAAAAAAAATTAAGTTGCTTAAATATGTACCACTTTATGAGTAATATGAGCACATGAAGGTGCATAAGTTTATTTTGGGAATTGATCCTAAGATTAAATCGATGGTAAACATGCATAAATCTGAGTCTCTATAGAAGGCACATGACCTAGCTCATCAAGGTGAGTCCAACTTACAATTGAACAAGTCTCCTTATAGTTAGATGAGTTTGTTAAAAATGGATCGACAAACTCTAAGGAAAAGGAAGAGTAATGGTTATAAGAAGTGGGAGAAAAATCAAGATAAGAAGGGTAGAGTTAACCCGAGGTTGGAAAGGAAAATTTATGGGAAGCTAGGAAATTCTAAGAAGGATAACAGAGCACCTCAAGCACAACATGAACTATATTGAATCGATCAAACTGAGTAAAATAAGTAGGAAATACACCCAGGACCTAAGGGTGGCTGATATGATTGTGGGGACCTCACTATGCCAGCAAGTGTTCAAACCGATTAGGACCAAGTGGAAATACTAAAGAACTCAAACACAAAATATATGTAGCAACTAGAAACAAGAACCTGGACAACCAGGCCACACCTATGATTCTGGATGGTAAGCTATTTGGTAAAAAGGTTAAGATTTTATTATATAGTGGAATGATGGATAGTTTCATTTCTTCTAGCATAGTTAAGTATTTGCTAAAAATATCGAGATTTTTGGCACAAGGGTGGATAGTCGAGTATGGATCTAAATAGACCTACTCGATGGATCAAGGTTTCTCTATAATCAAGATTTCCCTACCCAAAATTTCTACCCTTTGATACTTATATGTAGCTCCATTGCATGCCTTTGACATCATCATAAGGATGGATTGGCTTAAAGCTCATGAAGCCATAATTAATTCCAAGATAGATGGATGGATTTTTTTAGATAAGGATAAGTAGAGACTGAGAGTGCATAGCAAGCAAGGGGCTTTCCATACCTAAATGATTTTTGCAATGCAACTTAATAAATCCATCAGGAAAGGTGGTATGGTCTATGTCATTAAGTTGAACCAAAATACTGAGGAGGATAAAAAGGAAGAGTTGTTTGAAAAACACTCAATGCTACAGGAATTTGGGAATTTTTCCTTGAGGATCTTATAGGGTTACCACCTAAGCGTGAATTCGACTTCACCATTGAATTAATACTTGGTTCTGAACCTATCCATCAAACTCCTTATAATATGAACCCCATAGAAATGCAAGAATTGAAGGTACAACTCCAAGAATTATTGGAAAGGGAATTAATTAAACCTAGTGTATCTCCATAGGGTGCACCAATTTTTTTCATCAAAAATATAGATGGTTCACTAAGGTTGTGCATTGATTATAGAATGTTGAATAAAGTGACTGTAAAGAATATGTACCTATTGTTGCACTTGCACAACACGCCCTAGTATGAACTAGGGATCAACTAAATTTTTTTGTTTCCATTAGGATTTTTAAATTTTGCTTGCATCATTTTTTAAAGTTGATTGCACCAAGGTGTTGAAATTTCTTTCATATGGCATTTTGAAGTGGGTTGCTTTAAAAATTTTGAATTTTTGCTCTTCAACGATATTATTTTGGAATAATGTTTCAAGAGATTGAATTTTAAAGGTTTATCCTAAGGTTTTTGAAATTTTAATTTTAATTTTAGGCTTCTTTGATTTCATAGAAAATCTTGCCCTATTTTTTATGTAAATTTGGAAATGCCATATCTTGTGATAGGAAAATTCACTTCAAGTGATTCAAATCCTCGTAGAACTTTTTGGAACTTATATTTGCAATAGTACCAAAGTTAGACCTGAAATGTTTTCCAAAAATAGCAGTTTCCATTTGCATTCCTAAAACTTCTAATAGCGATATATCATGATCCAAAATGAATTTTTGAGCTCTGTCAGTGGTTCTTATTACCCATTTGGTTCTTTTAGATGTTTGCAATTTTTTATTAAATTGTGGAAACTTTCATTTTTACTGCAATTTTTCTCCTCATGTTTTTCTCTGTAGAACATTTCGATTTTATTTTCAAGATATAAAAATTATTACTAGGTAGAAGAAAATCCTATGCAGGCCTTTAGAGTTCAAAATGCATAAGGATGGGTATCTTTGAAACCAAAGTATAATAACGGAGAAATGTTGCTAAGTTTTATAGAAGGGCAAAAAATAGGTTGTCTTCGCATCTCGATAGGAACCCAAAGTTCCACTCACCTTGAAGAAAATAAAAATGAAAAATGGCAAAGTGTGGAAGCATGGGCAGAGAAATGGTACATTGAAAAATGAATGGCTCTCCCATAATCCAACCAACACTCAACAATGAAATAAAGTCCACCCTTCAATGCACAAAAATGCTAAGTAAAAGCTTGGGCGGAAAAATGGGCATTAGCAAAGAAAGTAAGTAACCTGAAACCCCGCCCACTCTTATGAGTAAAAAAATGGGATTCCATTAAAGAAGTCACCGTCCCAAAATGTCATTTATGCATATTGTTTGGAATATTAGAGTGTGTTATGTATGAAAGGATGTCAAACTTTCGGGGAGGCCAACTTCAAAATTCAAACCTAAAATTTCGTCAGTGAAAGTAAAGTCCGTAAATATTGAAGGAAGTGGAGTGCCAAAACCCTACCTCGATGGCATTGAGGAAAATAGAGAATTACCTAAGTGTGAGCATTGTCGAAAAAATGGGACATTGTCAAAAAAGTGAGCATCCCAAAAATCCGCCCAACCTTGCAAAGTTCAAATAGTTCAAGCTTTGCTAAATATTAAAAATGTCAGACTTTCATGAGACCAATGTTAATGAAGAAACCTAAAACTCCAACTCTAAAAAATGAATTCCTAACAATCTGGAAAATGAGATCCACCAATAAGAATTAAAGCTCCGCTCATGGAAGATTAGTCATGCATATTGGGAGATAAAACCAAAAAATAATAGAAATGAATCTCTAGCATGGAGCAATGATGTAATGCCAAGAAAGTGTGATTTTAAACCTAGGAAATAATTTATAAATAAATATTTAAAATTTTAAAAATCAAAGGTTTCAAAACATTAGAAAAAAAATTAAAATTTAAAAAATCAAACCTTAGAAAATATTAAAATAATCAAATTAATATTATTATTAATGTCTTAACTTTGCATATTTTTTTATTTTCTGCAGATTTTTGGTCGATGGTTGCATTAAATGGCGGACATGATAGCACACATGGAATTTTAAGGTGAACCTATACAAAGTACAACAATGCAGAGATGCAAGAAGCGGGAAATCTTTGATCCACCTAGATTTTTTAGAGTAAGTAAAAATTAATGTGGTGTGGTCATCTCAAATTTCCTGAGCGTCACACAAGTAAAAATTTAATGAAGTATGCTCATCCTAGAGCTCTCAAGTACATTGCATAGATGAGGACTTTACAAGGCATGGCCAGAGTACTTCCCATTTAATGGAGGCATGGCTGTAATATGGAGGGAAACCCAATTTTAAAAAGATCATCCTTGAGGTATATGGTAAATTAATTGCAAAGTTGTAACGCTAGTGAAGGCCAAAAAAATGTATAAATATTGGCTCACTAGCCGATTACAGGGGTTGAAAACCATATATTAGCTAGCCTCCTTTTTTCTAGTTTTTTTGCTTTCTTTTCTTTGTAGACGGATGGTAATTCTGAACCAAGTGGCTGCTATTTTGAGCTTAGTTCTTTGTAATCCACCGGAGTGGATAAACCTAAAACTATATATTTAATGACTTAACCTTTAATATAAAGGCTTTAGAATTTGTTGTGTTCAATTTGTGCATGTTGATGGTGGTTGTACTCAATCTTTTTTACAGTCTATTGTTCCTTTGAATATTGCACCATCTCGAACCTCAGGCTATGTGAATACTGGTCAAGCTGGGATTGGTTTTAATTTGGATTTGTTGCTTTATTGGAACAAAGCTAGAGTTCAAGGCAATATCACTTATTTTTCTTTTATTTTCTCTAAACCTTTAACCTTTGACTTTTATTTAGAAACTCGTTTATATTAGGAGTAGATTAGTTTTCATTTGAAGCATTGAAGCTATTGTTTATATCACATTCTAAATTTCATATAGCTTCAAAAGAATCATTGCTAGCATTTATGTGATACATCTTAATGGTAATGAACAATACATAAGGATGGTAGTGATTTGCCGATTTTCTAAGTCCTCCAAAGCCCTCAGCACTCCCAATAGGACTGGCACTCAAAGGAGGTCTGCATTGCTTTGCTTCATTATGAATATTTTGAATCTTGAACTTGATTTTTATCTTTAGCCTCCTTAACACTCAACAAAGCTAGCTTTCATACGGTCAAGCATTTTCTTTCCAAGCATTGTACTAGGAAATTTGTATTTTTCAAACCGAACCAGCAAAGGCCCCTTGAAGGAACAATCATCATTAACCTTTGAGTCTATCCACACTTGCCAAGACCTGGAATACTCAAATCTTGGAGGAAATACATTTCCTTTTTAAGAGGGAGCAATGTTCCAAGTATGTTGACACACCCTTGACAAATGTGTCATTTGCACACTCAACAGAACTAGCGCGAGAAGGAGGGTCGTATTCTAAGTCTTATGTTTTTCTTGGCATAATATTTGTATTCCACATCTTGACTATCAAATTTCATTCATTAAGATCCATTAATGGAAGCTCTTTCTCCATGGATAGTAGGTAGTAGCCCTCTGAACATACCTGGACCTACACATGACATGCTTAAGAATGTTGAAATATATCTTCCCCATTATAGGTATGATGGGATGATATTAGCTGAAGAACATATTCAGACATACAGAGACACCATAATCTATTTAAAAATTATGAATGAAGATGTTGCTTGTAGAATGTTTCCATACACATTATATGACTTTGCATATGATTGGTATATCAACTTACCTTTAGGCTTTATCACTTCTTGGGCTCAACTAGAAGCAACATTTCTCAACCATTTTAGAAAACTTGTTGACCCAGTTATGATATACCATCAGTTTGCCTCTGCCCATAGAGAACCTAATGAATCCTTGAGACTATTCAATGATAGGTTCCATAATTTATACACTAGCTTGGTGATACCTTACATCCTTACAGAGGAAGCAACCATCCAGATGTACTTTAGATATTTGGACCCATTAACTTCCATGTTTTTTAGGAGAGTTCCTAAAATTACATCCTTGCCCAAGGCATACAGTGAGGTAGTAATATTTGAACAACAATTGATTCCTCAAGGTTTTGGTATGGGTCAATTACCATCACTTGGACAACTTGGAGCCTACAATCAAATACCACAAATGAGTCAAGATCTTGCACAACACCTTCTCATGAAAAATCATTTTCGTATACTAACCAATACAAACCATTCAATCTAGCACCCTTGAATAAAATGATGCCTAATGTGAGCAATCAATAGACCATTACAACAAATTTGGACAATCAAGTGACCATGAACAACATTCTTAGTTATACAGCAAGTTTATCTACATTTTTGAACACATCTACAACTGCAAATAATGTAATAGCTCAATCGGGACCAAGTCAACTTAATAGCATAAATCCTAAGTTAGACAACTTAGAAAAGATGGTTCAAAAACTGAGCAACGATATGCTTCAATTGCAAAGGCAAGTTCCTCAAAACTCACCTGCAAATAACATTCAAAATAGGAACCTTGACTTCCATCCCACTGCTCAGCATGGTGAAACTGACTGCCTAGAGTTTAAAACTACATTGGATATTGTCCAAAATGAGGTGAAAGTTTTAGAGTCAGTACCTACCAATGAGGGTTGTAGGAATCAAGCCAATAAAAATGTGGGGACAGGTCTAGTATTAGAAACATATGAATATTCAAAAGTGGAGGAAGATGAATCTAAAGAGAAATCTAAAGATGGCATGGAAGAAGGGATGGAATATCACCAAGTGTTTTAGAAGGATAATGATTATATTATTCAATATAAATAAGGGGAATTACTCACTTCTTTCACACCTCCCAAAGGAACTTCCATCCCTCTTGATGTGCAAGAAACTGAAAGCCCTATCCCACATAAGGATCTTGCAATACCTCTCCTACTAGAAGTTAATATGTCATTATCGCAGATAGAGAAAACTCCAGAACAAAACAATTTGGGATATGATAATATTGAAGACCCTAAAGAAACCAAGAAAAATAGCCATTTGGTTGTGGCAGTTCAATTAACTGACCACCAAGATTTGTTGATTGAGAAAGAAGAAACCACAAAGGTTGTTGATGCTTAGGTAGCTCTATACAAAGAAGAGGTGGAATCTCCACCTTTCCTTCTGACTATTGGAATTGCTGGAAAAAATTTACATAATTATCTTGTGGATTCAAGTATTTTTTATAATGTGATGTCATGTGTTATTGACAAAATATTAAGGTTGATCCATATTCAAACAAATAAAAATGTTGCTACGTTGGACAAGATGAAGGTAAATACGATTGGGTTATTACATAAAACTCGCATGCAGTTTGTTATTGAACCAAGGATGCAAGAATATGTTGATATTCAGGTTGCAAATATCTCATATGCCTATGGGATGCTTCTCAGACATGATTGGTAAAAAATTTTAAGTAAATCCAATTTTCCATAAATAGAGCCAATGTGGAAGAAGTTCATCACTAAGTACAATAATGTTAATGAGGTTTTGTGCATTGATTCAGAATGGAAAGTTCACATTGTGGTGGTGTAAACTATAACTGAAGGCAATTATATGATATCATAAATCCCATATAGTAAACAAAATATAATTCAAGACCAATTGTGGGTCATCGAGCTTGATGGATCAAAGTCCAAGCATGGTAGTGATGGTATTAAATTGAACTGGTGGGGTGAGAGAGGAAAATTGGAGATCTTTAAGATCTTAGAACTAATGTTGTTGTGGAATGATACCCATGAAAACTGGCATGCCTATCATGATATGTATCTTTCAAATTATGGTAATCATGTTTGGGATCCTGGAAAATTTAATTATGGAAAATTTGACCCCTTTGGCCCAGGACCATTTCAAATATCATAAATCTCAAGTCCTTTTCTGTAAATAATTTTGTACATAATTGTTGTTTTGAGTTTTCTTCGGCTTTAGTTTTATTTATTTTATTTTCAATGTTGGCCTATTTTATGCTAGTTTCTTTGCTTTTGTTAGTTTGGTTGAAATCATCAAAGTGCAACTTGCTTTTGGTTTCTCTAAAATGGAAGGTTTTTTTACAATTTAGGGGTGAAAGGTCCCACACTAAACTCAATGAAACTGAAATTAGCTTAACTAGATATTTGGGGTTTATTCATTGTTTGGGACAAAAGTGAATGAGTCTGAAAATAAAGCAAAATGATGTTGCAACTTCACACTGAAAACACTTTAAGGAAATTTCTAGTCCAGAAGAAATGAAACCATCATGGTTTAGTATTTTATTATGAATTCCATTCAAGTGTTTACTCTCCTATTTTCCATGGTAATCCCCAACCCAAAAACATGATCGAGTGCTTATTTAAATTTGCTAGTGTTCAAAAAAATAAAGAAAGAAAGAGAACCTATGTTCAAACAAAAATAAAAGAAAAGGTCGCAGTGCTTGGGTGATTCAAAAAACCTCTACCGGTGCTATGAACGCTCGGTAGGTAGTAGAGAAATATCTAGAGTGGGATTAGAGACAACTCCATCGGGGCTATAGACACCTGGCTGGCAATGGAGCAATGGAGCAATGTCCAGATAAATTGGTGACATGTCTAACTATGTGATAAAACTATGGTGGAAAATTTTGATTGATTCTGGAACAAAATGAACTCATATGCATACAATTGTTCTAAAAAAAATGGAGCATTGCTTTTGGATAAAATTACCCAACCCCAACCTTGGATGGATGCCAAATTTTTGGTTTCGTTGGTTTGAAAGTTTCATTGTTTATAGGAGGTTTCTATCTATTCCTAAAATGCTCAGGAGAATTTTCCAATAGAGTCACCATTTGTTGTTGTGCTTGCACAATACACCCTAGTCTGGACTGGGGACCCACTAAAATTTTTGGATTCAATCTCAATTATTTTTTGTTTACATTAGGATTTTTAAATTTTGCTCATATCATTTTTGAAAGTTGCTTGCACCAAGGTGCTGAAATTGATTTCATATAGAATTTTGAAGTGGATTGCTTTGAAAATTTTGAATTTTTGCTCTTCAAGGATATTATTTAGGATTAGTGTTTCAGGAGATTGAATTTTAAAGGTTTATCCTAAGGTTTTCAAAATTTTAATTTTAATTTTAGGCTTATTTGATTTTCATCTGTTATAATTTCCCAAGAATATACATGCAAAGCATTACAATAACAATGAAGAGAAGAGTAGAACTGATCGATTTATTCAATGGGATCAAATTTGTATAAATAGAAAAGTTGATCAATGTGATTCGTTGGATTACAACAACTTAACAAATTTGAACTAGTCATAAACTGAGAGTTCACCTGACTCATTGGAGAGTGGTAACTCAAGTAAGACTATCCTAGTAGAAATTAAGAGAACAAAGATTTATTCTAACACCCCCCCTTAAGTGATACTAGGGGTGAATGTATGAGTCCCGAAAATAATTCTTGATGAGGTACTCATGTACAATGAACTCTTATAGAAGATATGGTAAAAATGCCACATGGGGAAAAACCATCTTGAAGAAGAAGTAGAAGAGGCATGTCCTCAGATGGCGAAGATTGTCCTCTATTGAACACCTAAAAAAATGATTCCCAGCAATAAGGCCTGATTAGGTACTCATGTACAATGTACTTACATACAACAAGAAGAAGAGAGAGGTGAAAACCTCTATGCATCCTTCTAATGCATTTGCGTAACTCCAAGTTTCTCTCGTAATTGAAAGTAACATGGAGAAGGAAAGGATTTGGTGAAGATGTCTGCAATTTGATTTTTTGTAGGAATGCAGTTCAAGTTTAGATCTCCTTGCTGAGTATGTTATCGATTGAAGTGCATGTGAATCTCAATATGCTTGGTGCACTGATGTTAAACTGGATTGCAAGCAATATGAATTATGCTCTGATTGTCACACCAAGGGGTAATAGGTTGGTTATGGAAAAAAAAATTCCCTTAGTATTTGACGAAGCTAAAGAGCTTATTGACTGGCTAAAACTGCTACCTTGTATTCAGCCTCTATGGATGATAAATTTATTATCTGTTGTTTTTGGCATGACCAAGCAATAGGTGAAGAACCAAGACAAAAAACATAGCCAGAGGTGGAACATCTGTATTCAACTAAACCTGCCCAATTAGAATTTGTGTAACCATTGATATCCATGGATCCACCCTCACATAAGAGCCCAAAGTGAGTAGTTCCTTGCAAGTAGCAGAGGATTCTCTTGGTTGCTTTCCAATGACTAAAATGAGGTTGATGTGAGAATCTAGATATTAAGCCAACATCATATAAATATCTGGGTGAGTATGTGTGAGGTATAATAGACTTCCTACAAGCTATCTGTAGAGAGTAGCATCACATAGATGGGACTTGCAGGAAGTACTTATAGTGACTCCATACTGAAAAGGTGTGGAAGAAGGCTCGCAATCAGTCATTTTAAACCACTGAAGAAGGTCTAGATTATATTTCTATTGACATAATGAAATTCATGTATCTGTTTGAGTTATATTAAACCCAATGAAGTAATGGGCTAAACCCATATCAGCCATCTCAAATTTCTCGAAAAGGGAGTCTTTGACAGTTTTATGATCAATATCTCCTTTTGCTATGAGAGAGTGAGGTTCTTGAAATTCTCTTATTTCAACCCCTGTTGGTGAAAATAGAATTGTTTTACCCTTTGAAGAAGTACAAAACTGATAAATGGATAGGAGATTTGCAGCTATATTTGGGACATAGATAACATTATTGATATACCCACCATCAATTGATATGTCACCTTTTCCTTTGATAGGGATAAAGGATGAGTCACCAACTTCTATGCTATAAGTTGAGCTTGAGGAGATTAAAGAGAATGACTCATGTGAAGAAGCCAGATGATGAGTTGCCCTTGAATCTAGAACCCAATAATTTGATGGATTTTTTATTTTTTACCTTAAACATTTAAGGCTTTCCTTGTTTGCTTCTTGATGTTTGTTTTGTGATCCTTCATTGTTGCCTCTAGTTTTTGTAGTCTTTTCCAACATTTGTTCACAGAATTTCTATTCTTTTTGCAATGTGTACAAGTTATAGGGCCTCTTTCTTTATTTTTGAATTTTTATTTAGTGGAGGTGGATGCTACTAATGCTTTTGAGGAAGAGGGAGAGATCATATTTTACAATTTTTGTTTCCTCTCTAGTTAGCCTATCACAAAAATCCTCTAAAGAGGGCATTTTAAAACTTGTACCAAGTGCATCTTTTGTAGACAAAAAAGTGGTAGCAAAATTTTGAAACACTCCATTTAACTTAGAAAGATTAAGATAGATACATTCTTCTTCTAGTTTATCCTTACCACTGTCTTTTAGTTGAGTGAGGACTTCTTTAAATTTGGTGAGAAAGTCAACAATATTGTTGAAGTCTTCAAGAGATAATTTTGTTAACTCTACCTCTAGCTGCATTGACCATATTTGATCCACTTTACCAAACAAGTTCTTTAGTTTTTCCCAACTTTCCAATGGGGTTTTATATTCTGAAATATGAAACCATAAGCTTTCATTTACATTTGTGCTTATAATACCCATTGTTTCATACATCTTCCCTTTATGAACAAATATTTCATATTCCTTCTCAAATTCAAGTTGCTTCTCTTCTAGCAACTGTGTGAACCCTTTTTGAGAAATGAGATTTAATATTTTTGGCTTCCATGTGTGATAGTTATGAGGGGTGAGTGGATAAATTGTATTCATTTTACCAAAGAAAATTGAAGTGAACCAATAATCCCCCCCCTTTAACTTCAATAACTTCTTAGAGAATACAATGATGCTCTAGCAGAAACACCTATTTTAAGGACGCATTAGAAGCCCGACCTTTATACTTTCTCTTCAATTTACCCACCCTTACGTGAGGAAAACTATAAGTAAATGAGGATAATTGATACATGGAACATAGGCTTATGAAGCAAGAGTACTCAACCAGACCTCTATACCAAATCTTCTCAATTACCCGACCTTACATGAGGGAAACTATAAGTCAATGAGAAGAACGGTACGTGGAACTTAAGCTATTACAAGGAAATGGGTGTTAATTGATGTGCTCTTTGAAAATATTTCAAGTTTTGATTGCTTTAGTTTTTAAATGTTCATGTGTTGTTTAAAAAATAGTTATGCATGTAGAAAATTTAGAAGATGCTGAAATTGAAATGTAAGCTATAATACTAAGTGGCAGAAAGTGTGCCACATTTATATCCCACCACCAAACTATTCTTTATATCTTCTTGTTTAAAGGAATGGAGCAAAAAAGAACTTTGTTAAGAAATCTAGGGATCTAAAAAAAAAATGCAATGACCAGCACTAACAACCCCCATGAACACTTCAAAATAGGTGCAAGAATTAGCACCTCCAAAAAAAGCCCCCCAGAAAAATATTTGTATTAGAGGTTACAAATGGACTTGTTCGTTTGTTGAGTGCTCAAAAATAGGCACATATCAACAAAAAAATGACAATAGTCCTTGAGGAGGTTATAATATTTAGAAGCTTCAACTTTCTCTAATACAATTGCAATTTATCCAGATGTAACAATATTTGAATAGAGGCAATTTTTTTTGTTATACTGACAACATATGGGCTTCCTCATGTGATGAAAAAACTTTTTTTTCATAAGTCCATATAATAAAAAACCAACTTGATGTACAGAATTGGTTCGATAAGCATCTACAAAATTTGGCTTGAAGGTGAACGACATCGCTCCTGACTTTTCTCACTACATATTTGTGGGTGAATATGTAAAATAAACCAAAAAATATGATAAAAAATATTACCCTTGGTTTTATTTGTTCTCCACAGTCAGTGTTCAAGGAAGAATGATTTAGTGGGGCACCTGCTTCGATCTGTGATGCTAACTTCTTAAGGTGACGCACGGTGTGCTATAGAGGAACTTCGCTCTGCGATGCGAACTTCTTCAGGGGATCAACATGCTTCTTTGGATTTTTTTTGTGACTGCGAATTTTGTCAGTCGATGCACTGTGAAATGCATAGGAAGAACAAAGTTTGGAGAAGCGAATTCACAGAATGATTTTTTTTAATCTCCTCTCCTTATAAATATGATCGAACGTTTATGAGAAATTTTGGCACCATGATATGATAGTTTCTCATTGAGGGAGGATCATGAAACCGCAGATAAAAGATATGTGATTGTTCTTAGATGATCGTTGGGAGATTGGTGTGGACACTCACTTGCACTGATGAATGACAGATGTAAAATGAAGCATGTGGTTTAATAGCACGATGACACATCAGCAAACTTTGACTGAGTGGAAGTGAGTTCTTCCCTAGTATCATGCCTTTGAGTGAAGTCAATCATATATGATAGCACTCCCATTACTGCACTGCAAGTATATAATATGGTGAGGATCGTGGCATGCCACTAACTGCAAGGTCTTCGTGGAGCATTCCCAAAATTAAATATTGCCTGCAAATAAGGTATTGCATCAAAGATATCACAAGGGCTACAAATGACATCGAGGAGGTAGTAGAGCTGTAGATGGTAACGAATGACGTTCCTTCCAGCAAGAAAGGGATTGCTTCAAGGAATCATGAGGGCTGTGAATGACGTAGAGGAGGTAGCAGTGCTCTCGAAAAAAACTTAGATGGTAGCACCTTAAAGGAGAGTTGTGAATGACGTTGTTTAGGCGATAGATGTCTCTAAAGAATGAGACTAAGATGGTATAATTTGATTTCCTTCATGTGTAGAGAAGCAAGTAAGAGAGGTAAAGATATATATGAGGCCAATTTGCAAAAGCAAAGTGGCCAAAGAAAATTAATATAAAATTTCTCTTAAAATATTTCACTGTGAATACTATTGCAGGGCAAATCAAGGCTCTACAACAGTGAAAAAAGAACACACATTCTTATCATTTGCATATTTGTAAGAAGAATAAAGCTATCATCCAGAGGAAGATTAAAATATTGCAAAAATATATATAATTCTATTAGAAAGAACTATAACCAATTTGCAAAAAAAAATTGTAGACTTGTAGCTAAAGCATGGAGTGGTCTACAAGAGATATGTCAAAAAAAGAGGACAATGAACCAGTGCTAGAAGAGCCTTCAAGAGATAATGTTGAACAAGATCTATCCTTCTCTGGTACTATGTTATAATTTCTCAAGAATAGACATTCAAAGCATTATAATAATAATGAAGAGAAGGGTAGAACTAATTGATTTATTCCATGGGATCAACTTTGTATAAATAGCAAAGTTGATCAATGTGAGCCGTTGGATTACAACTCAATAAATCTAAACTAGTCTTCAACTGAGAGTTCACCTGACTCATTGAAGAGTGGTGACTCAAGACTATCCTAGTAGAACTTAAGAGAACAAAGATTTATTCTAACATCATCTTGCCCTATTTTTGATGTAAATTTGGAAATACCATATCTTTTGATAGGAAAATTCATTTCAAGTGATTCGAAGTCTAGTAGGACTTTTTGGAACTCATCTTTGTAATAGTACCAAAGTTGTAGATTTTTAGACCTAAAATATTTTCCAAAAATAGCAGTTTCTATTTGCAGTCCCGAAACTTCTAATTACGATATCTCATGATCCAGAATGAATTTTTTAGAATGAATTTTTGAGTTCTATCAGTGGTTCTTATTACATTTAGATATTTGAAAATTTTCATTAAATTTTGAAAACTTTCATTTTTACCGTAATTTTGCTCCTCACATTTTTCTCTGTGGGGCATTTCGATTTTATTTCCAAGCTTTAAAAATCATTATTGGGCATAATAAAATCCTATGCAGGCCTTTAGAGTGCAAAATGCATAAGGATGGGTGTCTTTGAAACCAAAGTATAATGCGGGAGAAATGTTGCTAAGTGTTACAAAAGGGCAAACAAATGGGAAAAATGGGATGTCTCTGCATCCCGATAGGAACCCAAAGTTTTGCCCACCTTGAAGAAAATAAAAAGGAAAAATGGCCAAGTGTGGAAGCATGGGCGGAGAAATGGGACATTGAAAAATGAATGGCTCTCCCAAAATCCTGTCGACACTCAACAAAGAAATAAAGTCTGCCCCTCAACGTGCAAAAATGCTAAGTAAAAGCTTGGGCGGAAAAATGGGCATTGGCAAAGAAAGTAAGTAACCCGAAACCCCGCCCACTCTCATGAGCGGAAAAATGGGATTCCATTAAAGAAGTCACCATCCCAAAATGTCGTCCATGCATATTGTTTGGAATATTATAGTGTGTTATGTATGAAAGGATGTCAAACTTCCGAGGACGTCAACTTCAAAATTAAAACCTAAAATTCTGTCAATGAAAGTAAAGTAAAGTCTGCCAATATTGAAGGAAGTGGAATTCCAAAACCACGCCTCGATGGCATTGAGGAAAATAGATAATTACCTAAGTGTGAGCATTGCCGACAAAATGGGGCATTGTCAAAAAATAAAGCGCCCCAAAAATCTGCCCAACCTTGCAAAGTTCAAATAGTTCAAGCTTCCCTAAATATTAAAACTTCCAACCTTTCGAGAGGCCAATGTTAATGAAGAAACCTAAAACTTCGACACTAAAAAATGAATTTTCGATAATCTAGAAAATGAGATCTGACAATAAGAAGTTATTGGGAGATAAAACCCGAAAACAATAGAAATGAATCTCTAGCATGGAGCAATGATGTAATGTCGAGAAAGTGTGATTTTAAACCTAGAAAATACTTTGAAGAAAAATAATTAAAAATAAATTAAAAAAATTAATTTTAAAAATCAAAGGTTTAAAAACCTTAGAAATTAAAAATTAAAAATTAAAAAAATCAAACCTTAGGAAATATTAAAATAATCAAATTAATATTATTATTAATGTCTTAACTTTGCATATTTTTTTTATTTTTTGCAGATTTTTGGCCGGTGGCTACATTAAATGGGGGATGTTATAGCACGCATGGAATTTTAAGGCGAACCTAGGCAAAGTACGATAGTGCAGAGATGCAAGAATCAAGAAATCTTTGATACACATGGATTTTATAGAGTAAGGAAGAATTAATGTGGTGTAGTCATCTCAGATTTCTTGAGCGTTACACAAGTTAAAATTTAATGAAGTATGCTCATCCTAGAGCTCTCAAGTACATTGCGTAGATGAGGACTTTACAAGGCATGGCCAGAGTACTTCCCATTTAATGAAGGCATGGCTGCAATATGGAGGGAAACCCAATTTTAAAAAGTTCATCCTGGAGGCATATGGGAAATTAATTGCAAAGTTGTAACGCTAGGTGAAGGCCAAAAAACTATATAAATATTGGCTCACTAGCCGGTTATGGGGTCGAAAACCATCTATTAGGTAGCCTTTTTTTTTCAAATTTTTAGATTTATTTTCTTTGTAGATGGATGGTAATTTTGAACCAAGTGGTTACTATTTTGAGCTCGGTTCTTTGTAACCCACTGGAGTGGATAAACCTAAATTGTGTATTTAACGACTTATCTTTTAATATAAAGGTTCTAGAATTTACAGTGTTTAATCTACGCATGCTGATGGTGGTTGTACTCAGTCCGTTTTACAGTCTATTGTTCCTTTGAATATTGCACCATCTAGGACCTCAAGTTGTGTGAATACTACTTGGGTCGGGATTGGTTTTAATTTGGGTTTGTTGCTTTACCTGAATGGATTTGGATTTTAGGGCAGTATCACTTGTTTTTCTTTTATTTTCTTTAAACCTTTAACCTTTGAATTTTATTTGGAAACTCATTTAGATTAGGATTAGATTAGTTTTCATTTGAAGCACTAAAGCTATTCTTTATATTACATTCTAAATTTTTATAGCTTCAAAAGAATCATTGTTGGCATGTATGTCATACATCTTAATGGTAATGAATAATACATAAGGAGGGTAGTGATTTACTGATTTTCTATGTCCTCCATGCCCTCAACACTCCCAACATGATTGGTGCTCAAAGGAGGCCTGCATTACTTTGTTTCACTACGAATATTTTAAATCTTGAGCTTGTGTCTTATCTTTAGCCTCCTTAGCGCTCAATAGAACTAGTTTTCATACAGTTAAGCATTTTCTTTCCAAGCATTGTACCAATAATTTTTATTTTCCAAACCGAACTAGCAAATGCCCCTTGAAGGAACAGTCATCATTAACCTTTAAGTCTATCCACACTTACAAAGACATGGCATACCCAAACCTTGGGGGAAAGAAATTCCCTTTTCAATAGGGAACAAATCTCGATTCCAAGTATGTTTACATGCCCTTGAAAAATGTGTCATTTGCATGCTCAAAAAAATTGGTTCTAGAAGGAGAATCATATTTTGAGTCTTATGTTTGCCCTGGCATAGTATTTGTATTTCACATCTTGACTATCAAAGTTTATTCCTTAAGATCTATTAATGGTAGCTCTTGCTCCATGGATGGTAGGAAGTAGCCCTATGAACATACCTGGGCCTGCACATGATATGTCTAAGTATATTGAAATATATCTTCCCAATATAGACATGATGGAATGAGATTAGCTGAAGAACATATTCAGACATACAGAGACACCATAATTCGTTTACAAATTATGCATGAAGATGTTGCTTGTAGAATATTTCCATACACATTAGATGACTTTGTATATGATTGGTATATCAACTTAAATTTAGGCTCTATTACTTCTTGGGCTCAACTAGAAGCAACATTTCTCAGCCATTTTAGAAAATCTATTGACAGTTATGATATACCATCAGTTTGCCTCTGCCCATAGAGATCCCAATGAATCCTTGAGACTACTCAATAATAGGTTCCATAAGTTATGCACTAGCCTGGTGACACCTTACATCCTTAGAGAAGAAGAAACCATCCAGATGTACTTTGGAGCCTTGGACCTATTAACTTCCATGTTTTTGATGAGAGTATCATATTACATTCTTGCCCAAGGCATACAGTGAGGTAGTAACATTTGAACAACAATTGATTCCTCAAGGTTTTTGTAGGGGTCAATTACCATCACTTGGATAAGTTAAAAAATACAATCAGACACCACAAATGATTCAAGCTCTTGAACAACACCTTCCCATGCCAAACTCATTTTTAGGAGTTATGTATCCTAACCAATACCAACCATTTAATCTGGCACCCTCGAATCAAATGATACCTAATGTGAGCAATCAACAGACCATCCCAACACATTTGGACAATCAAGTGACCATGAACAATATTCTCAGTCATACACTTCCAACAAATGTTCAACCAAGTTTATCTATATTTTTGAACACATCTACAACTACAAATAATGTAATAGCTCAATCGGGACCAAGTCAACTTAATAGCATAAATTCTAAATTAGACAACTTATAAAATATGGTTTAGATCCTGAGGAACGATATGCTTCAATTGCAAATGCAAGTTCCTCAACACTCACCTACAAATAACATTCAAAATAGGAACCTTGACTTTCATCCCACTGCTCAGCACGGTGAAACTGACTGCCTAGAGTTTAAAACTACATTGGATATTATCCAAAATGAGGTGAAAGTTTGAGAGTCAGTACCTTCCAATGAGGGTTGTATAAATTGAGCCAATCAAAATGTGGGGACAGACCTATTATTGGAAACATATGAATCTTCAGAAGTGGAGAAAGATGAATCTGAAGAGGAATCTAAAGATGGCATGGAATAAGGGATGGAATCTCACCAAGTGTTTCAGAAGGATAATAATTATATTATTCAAGATAAAGAAAGGGAATTACTCACTTATTTTGCACCTTCCAAAGGAACTTCCATACCGCTTGATGTGCAATAAATTGAAAGCCCTATTCCACATAAGGATATTGCAATGAATCTGCTACTAGAAGTTAATATGGTGTTATTGCAGATAGAGGAAACTCTAAAACAAATTAATCTAGGATATGATATTATTGAAGACCGTAAGAAAACCAAGGAAAATATTCCTTTGGTTGTGGTAGTTCAGTTAACAGACCACAAGGATTTGTTAAATGATAAATAAGAAACCATAAAGGTTCTTGATGCTCAAGTAGCTCTATACAAATAAGAGGTGGAATCTTTACCTTTCCTTTTGATTGTTGGAATTGCTGGAAAAAGTTTACATAATTATCTTGTGGATTTAGGTGATTTTGATAATGTGATGCCATGTGTTATTTCCAAAATATTAAGGTTGACACCTATTCATACAAATAATAAGGTTGCTACATTGGACAAGATGAAGGTAAATACAATTGGGTTATTACATCAAACTCACATGTAGTTTATTGCTGAATCAAGGATGTAAGAATACATTGATATTTGGATTGCAGATATCTCAGATGCCTATGGGATGTTGCTCAATCATGATTGGTCAAAAATGCTAAATGAAACCAATTTTTTAGAAAGAGAGCCAATGTGGAAGAAGCTTATCACTAAGTACAACAATGTTAATGAGGTTTTGTGCATTAAGTCAGAATGGGAAGTTTACATTGTGGTGGTGGAAACTATAACTGAAGGTAATTATTCTATATCAGAAATCCCATATAGTAAACAAAAAATAATTCAAGACCAGTTGTGGATCCTCGAGTTTAATGGATCAAAGTCCAAGCATGGTAGTGATGGTATTAAATTGAACTAGTGGGGTGAGAGAGGCAAAATGGAGATCTTTAATATTTCAGAACTAATGTTGTTGTGGAATAATACCCATGAAAATTGGCATGTCTATCATGATAGGTATCTTTCAAATTGTGGTAACCATGTTTGGGATCCTGGAAAATTTAATTATGGAAAATTTGACCCCTTTGGCCCAGGACCATTTCAAATATCATAAATCTCAAGTCCTTTTCTATAGCTAATTTTTTACATAATTTTTGTTTTGAGTTTTCTTCAGCTTTAGTTTTGTTTATTTTATTTTTAGTGTTGGTCTATTTTATGCTAGTTTCTTTGCTTTTGTTTGTTTGTCTAAAATCATCAAAGTGCAACTTGATTTTGGTTGCTCTAAGCTGGAAGGTTTATATACAATTTAGGGATGAAAGGTCCCACACTAAACTCAATGAAATTGAAATTAGCTTAACCAACTATTTGGGGTTTATTCATTGTTTGGGACAAAAGCAAATGAGTCTGAAAGTAATGCAAAATGATGTTGCAGCTTCACACTGAAAACACTTTAAGGAAAGTTCCAGGCCAGAAGAAATGAAACCATCATGGTTTAGTCTTTTATTATGAATTCCATTCAAGTGTTTACTCTCCTATTTGCCATGGTAATCCCCAACCCAAAAGCAGGACCGAGTGCTTATTGAAATTTGCTGGTGTTCAAAAAAAGAAAGAAAATTAAAAAAAAAAAAAAGAGAATTTATGTTCAAACAAAAATAAAAGAAAAGGTCCCAGTGTTTGGGTGATTCAGAAAACCTCTATCAGGGCTATGAACACTCGGTTGGTAATAGAGCAATTTCTAGAGTGGTATTAGAGACAACTCCATTAGGGCTATTGACTCATGGCTGGCAATGGAGCAATATCCATAAATTGATGACATGTCTACCTGTGTGACAAAACTATGGTGGCAAATTTTAACTGATTCTGGAACAAAATGAACTCACATGCACACAATTTTGCTAAAACAAAATGGAGTATTACTTTCAGATAAAATTTCCCAACCCCGACCTTGGGTGGATGCCAAATTTTTGGTTTTGTTGGTTTGAAAGTTTCATTGTTTTTAGGGGGGTTCTATTTATTCCCAAAATGCTCAGGAGAATTTTCCAGCAAAGTTACCATTTGTTTTTGCATTTTCACAACACGCCTTAGTTTGTACTGGGGACCCACTAAAATTTTTGGTTTCAATCTTAAATTTTTTTGGTTCGCATTTGAAGTAGGGAAAAAACGGTGCACCTAACAATGTTAAACAAGATGCATCTATCGCTAATGTTGATTAAGCATTACAAAAAGACATTAAAGGAAGCATGATAATTCAAATAAGTGCAAGAAAGGTATTTTTTCTTTATTATTTGATGGATCAAATCACGGTTACACAAATGTCCCCTTGAGGGCTCTAGATTGATACACTCATTACAAATGGTGCCCAAGGATCAAATCCTTTCAATAACTCTAGGTGCACTTTCAATGTTCTTCCTCATACCCACGATTGAAGTGGGTGGGCCTATGATATCTCCGCTTTGTTCTTTGAAATTATGATCCTATGCTCCTTCCTCATGCATTGTTATACCTGAACCTACACACAAGGAAACCAGATTTGTTAATAGTAAGTGTGAATTGTGAAGCATGCAAAGCTAAATATGCAATAATAGACTAGAAAGAGGAAATATGCAATGCGACCATCCAAAAATATTCCAAATGATTCCAAATATTAGATACATGCATAAAATAGGATTTTGGACTGATCTAATTAAAAATAGTAGGGTAATTGCAGCCGGATTTGTGACAATTTTGGGGCGTGTTGATTAAGCCTACAAAACATAAAACGGGTGATATCTGGTCCTAGACACCTCCAAATCACACCAAATTTGGATAACATATACAAAACTAGATTTCAAATGAACCCATGTAAATATATTAAAAAAATTAGTCATAAATTTGTGGCAGTCCCGAGGTGATCCAACTAAACCTACAAAAATACTAAAAACATGATAACACATCCAATATAGCTCCAAACTGAACCAAATTTGAACAACATATTCCTAATATATCCTAGAATAAGCCTATGCAAAAATAGTAGAAAAAGAGTGCTCCAATATATGGTTGTCCTTGGTAGGTACGATGGTGACTATCACAAATTGGGGCCATCCTAGGGTGGGCCGACCTCTAGATCTGCTAGTTTTCTGCCACCAATTCCACTAGGGATTGGTCAAAAACTCTCTCATGGGTGTTTTTATTAAATTTGGGGGTGGGATTCACTCAATTTATTTGGTTTTGTAAATAAATTGCACCTCTTGAATCACTCGAGAACCTCCTTCGCTAGGTAGAGATTTCAAGGGAAAATGGCACAAAAGGTTGAGAGGAAATCTTGGCAGCACTTTGTTGCAATGTCACAAAACTCCTCTCTATGTTTTTGGGTGGAAAATAGATCCATTTTATAGACCAAGGGGACCTATGGCCAAATGGGCATGCAAAGACATGCAGTGCAAGAGGCGCAATTTGTCTAAAACTTGGCATGTATTAGAGGGGGGAGGAATATCCCTGTTTGACCTCCATTCTGCAGCATTTCATAAGGATTATGCACCCTCAGGTCTGCATGCTGAATAGGCAGGGTAAATGGTAGTTTTTGGATACCATTTGTCCCAATTTTAACATTTTTTGGGTCAAATACCCTGGCTATACCACCCAAGGATGGTTGCCTGTGACCGTCCCTGGGTGGGACGGTCATGAACTGTGACCGTCTTAGGGTGGGACGATCATGCCTACATGGCCCAAAACCTCCCAAAAGTGGGATAGAACATTCCAAAAAGTGGTTATGACCACTGTGTAATCTCTAAGGGTTTCCTGAGGAGGTCATATGATGTAAACTTAGCCAATGCTTTTGGTCGCCTAATCAGATTTACATGATTTTAGTATCTACAGCATTAGAATTTTTAAATTTTGCTCACGTCATTTTTGAAATTTGCTTGCACCAAGGTGCTAAAATTACTTTCATATAGCATTTTGAAGTGGATTGCTTTGAAATTTTTGAATTTTGGCTCTTCAAGGATATTATTTTGGATTAATATTTCAGGAGATTGAATTTTAAAGGTTTATCCTAAGCTTTTTGAAATTTTAATTTTAATTTTAGGCTTCTTTGATTTTCATCTTGCCCTATTTTTTATGTAAATTTGGAAATGCCATATATTTTGATAGGAAAATTCGTTTCGAGTGATTCAAAGCCTAGTATAACTTTCTGGAACTCATATTTGCAATAGTACCAAAGTTGCAAATTTTTAGACAAAATTTTTTCCAAAAATAACAGTTTCCATTTGCAGCCCTGTAACTTCTAATTGTGATATCTCATGATCCATAATGAATTTTTGAGTTATTTTGGTGGTTCTGATTACCCATTTGGATCATTTATATGTCTGCAAATTTTCATTATGTCATAATGTTTCTTCTCATGTTGTTCTCTGCTGGGCATTTTTATTTTATTTCCAAGCTTTAAAAATCATACTTGGAGGAAAAATCAAGGAAATGAGGACTTTACAAGGCATGGCCAGAGTATTTCCCATCTGATGGAGGTATGGTTGCAATATGGAGGAAAAATCAATTTTAAAAATTTCATCCTGGAGGTAGATGGGTAATTAATTGCAAAGTTGTAACGCTAGGTGAAGGTCAAAAAATTATATAGCTATTGGCTCACTAGCCAATTACAGGGGTCAGAAAGCATCTATTAGCTAGCCTCATTTTTTTGGTTTTTTAGCTTTCTTTTCTTTTTAAATGGATGGTAATTTCGAACCAAGTAGCTATTGTTTTGAGCTCGGTTCTTTGTAATCCACTGGAGTTGATAAACCTGAAACTATATATTTAACGACTTATCCTTTAATTTAAAGGCTCTAGAATTTATTGTATTCAATCTGCGCACGCTGGTGGTGGTTGTACTTATTCTATATCATAGTCTCATATTCCTTTGAATATTGCACCATCTCGGACCTCAGTTTGTGTGAATATTGGTCAGGCCGGTATTGGTTTTAATTTGGATTTGTTGCTTTACCAGATCGAAATTGGAGTTCAGGTCAGTATCACTTGTTTTTTTTTTCTCTAACCCTTTATCCTTTGAATTTTATTTGGAAACTCGTTTAGATTAGGAGTGGATTAGTTATCATTTGAAGAACTAAAGCTATTTTTTATATCACATTCTAAATTTCTTATAGCTTCAAAAGAATCATTGTTGGCATGTATGTGATACATCTTAATGGTAATGAACGATACATAAGGAGGGTAATGATTTGCTAATTTTCTAAGTCCTCCAAGCCCTCAGCACTCCCAATAGGACTAGAATTCAAAGGAAGCTTGCATTTCTTTGTTTCACTACGAATATTTTGAATCTTGAGTTTGATTCTTATCTTTAGCCTCCTTAGCACTCAACAGAATTGGCTTTCATACAATCAAGCATTTTCTTTCCAAGCATTGTACCAAGAAATTTGTATTTTCCAAACCAAACCAATAAAGGTCCCTTGAAGGAACAATCATCATTAACCTCTGAGTCTATCCGCACTAGCCAAGACCAGGCATACTTGAACCTTGGGGAAAAGAAATTTCTTTTTCAAGAGGAAGCAAATCTTTATTCCAAGTATGTTGACATGCCCTTGACAAATGTTTCATTTGCACACTCAACAGTACCCCCTACCTAGGATTGAGGATTTATTTGACCAACTCAATGGGGACACCATATTCTCAAAATTTTACTTGAAATTAGGGTACCATCAGCTAAGAATCCGTGAGAAGGACACCCATAAGACTGCTTTCAAGACTAGGTATAGGCATTATAAGTTTACAATATTGTTTTTTGGACTATCCAATGTCCCGATAGCCTTTATGAATCTAATGAATAGTGTGTTCAGGAAGCATTTAGATCAGTTTTTCCTAGTATTCTTAGATGATATGTTGATCCATTCCTGAAACAAGAAGGAGAATGATAAGCATTTAAGGATTGTGCTTAGTTTATTGAGAAGAAATTAACTTTTTGGGAAAATATCAAAATATGACTTCTATATCCCATAAGTGTTTTACCTAGGACATATTATATCTACTAAAGAGATAGCAGTTGATCCTAGGAATATAGAAGCCATTTTGAGCTAGATTCTGCCTGCTAATATACCCGAAGTATGGGGTGTCAGTTTTGACAGGGTATTATAGGTGGTTCATAAAGGATTTTTTCCAATATAACTTATTCCATAACCAACCTTTAGAGAAAAGAGAAAGAATTTAAGTGGACAGATAAGTGTGAAACTACATTTGAGGTGCTTAAATAGAATATTACCATAGCACGTATCCTCAAGATTTTGGATCCACAAGAAAACATTTTAGTTTGCACTGACATCTCTTTGGAAGGATTGGGAAGATTTTTATCCCAGGATGAGTTAGTCGTAGCGTATGAGTCAAGGAAACTCAAAAAGCATGAGGTCAAATACACTACACATAATTTGTAAGTAGCAGTTGTAGTTCATACCTTAAATATTTGGCAGTATTATCTACTAGGGAAGCCTTTTGAGCTAAGAACCGACCACTAGAGCTTGAGGTAAATCTTTATCCAACCAATGGTTAATGCTCAAAAAAGAAGGTGGATCAAGTTCTTATATGAGTATGACTTTGGTATAGAATATATCAAGGGCAAAGATAAAAAGGTTATGGATACCTTGAGTAGAAGAAGGTATATAGCTGATTTGACCCGTTGTCACATAGACTTAATGGACCAAGTCAAAGAGCAGCAAGCAGGGGATCAATTTTGTAGTGAAATATAGGGAAGGATGGAAAGGAACTCTAAGGAGAGCAAGGATTTTGGCATGAAATATGGATTTTTATATTTTAAGGATAGGGTGGTGATCCCTAAGGCTAGTGATCTAAGGGATTTTATCATGCAAGAGGTACATAAGTATCCTTATTCAACTCACCTAGGAGGGGCTAAGAGGAGAGAGAACATGAAAAAGATCTTTTATTGGTTAGGAATGAAGAAAGAAATCATCAATTTTGTGGCTCGATGTCTGAAATACCAAAAGGTGAAATTCGAGCATAAACATCCAACTAGACACTTGTATCCACATTTCATACTAGTAAAGAAGTAGCAAGTGATATCTATGGACTTCATAGTTGGATTATCTAAGACCAAGTACCGACATGATGTAATTCTCATAGTGGTTGATAGGTTGACCAAGGTTGCTTATTTTATTGTAATAAATACCAAGGATTATGCCTTGATAGTGGCTAATAGATTCACCAAAGAAATTTCTAGGTTACATGGTTTTCTTGAGATGATCATTTTAGATAAGGATTCCATATTCACATTCAAATTTTGGCAATCCCTTCATCGTGCAGTTGGCATGAAGCTAAACATCAGCTCTGTATATTATCTAAAGATTAAGGTTATGCATAGGGGTGAATTTTACAAATTAGCACGAATATTCGAATTTTCACAATTTTAATTTTATGAATTTGGGGACCCTAGAGGTCGGCCCATTCGATCAAAAATTTTAGAATCAATTTTTTTTTAGGGTCAATTCACCCTGCTATCATAAGGTTTCCTGCCTAATTTTTGCCTTCAAATTATTTAAAACATTATCCTACCAAATTCACCTCTTATACCCCATTATATAGCTAACATGATAGCGACATTCATACAATTAAAACATTAATTTTCTACGATAGTGAGTGATACAAAGTAGGTGACTGACACAATGCGATTGATAAAACATGATTGGTACAAGGTTACTGGTATAAGTTGACTCGCATTAGGCAATTGGTAAAATGTGAGTGGTAGAAGGTGACTCGCATCAGTGACTGACATAATGCAACTAGCAGAAGATGAGTGGTAGAAGATGACTCACATTAGGCAACTAGAAAAATGTGACTAGCAGAAGGTGAGTGGTAGAAGGTGACTCACTTCAAGTGATTGGCATAAGGCGAGTGGCAGAAGGTGACTAGCACAAGGCAACTGGCACAAGGTGATTGGCATAAGGTGATTGGCATAAGGTTATTGGCACAAGGTGACTAGCATAAGGTGGTTGGCATAAGGTTACTAGTAGAAGGTGACTAGCACAAGGCAAGTGGCAGAAGGCGACCACCATTTACCAATAATTTTTTTTACTATTTATTTTCCTTTTTTTAATATTTTGTTCATGGACCCTCAATAATGAGGTTTTCTTATTATTTGGGCACCAATATCAAGCCTACTTGGATCAGACAACCTGTTGTCTTGAACAATAGTTCTCTTTTACCAATTATTTTTATTTTTAAAATTATGTTCATGTTACTCTTCTATTTAAATAGGTAAAATATCACCTGTTGGTATGGAAATAAAGGAGGTCAGTCTTTCGATAAAAGAAGTATCCTCAAATACTTTCATAATATTTCAAAATCCAGTTAGCCATCAACATCTACACAAATTGAAGGTACGAACACCTTTACATTGTTAAGAAGGGTATTTTTTGGTTGATGGCTTTGTCCATTGTTTATCTATATTTTTTAACAAAATGTATACTTTCAAATGCAATAATGACATGCAAAACAATTCTCTACAAAAAAAATTATTGACCCTGGTAGGCCTCCACTTCCACATATCCACGATAATGAAAAGTCCATAAATGAAAATTTTCTTAATAAAATGCAACAACAATATGAAGAGATTCCTGAAACTAACACGCCAAATGGAAAATAATATAGTAGTTCTCATGCAATCCCTACTTCCAGAGAATATTCTTCTAAAAACATAAATGTGCAAGGTTATCTAGGTGGACAATTAATAGATCATTTCAGCCTGATTGCGTATATTAATTTCCATTTATTAAGCTAGTGCTTTCAAAGAATAGTAGTGAGGAAATAATAGAATTGATATGTGTAATTTGTAGTTGGAAATACGGAAAGGATCATAGATTGAAAGTTAAGAAAGATACAATAAAAAAATATTGTAGAAATGTTTATATAAAAATAAAAGAAAGTGATGGACCAATATATAATAATTATAGGTGGAAGGATGCATCAGAGTGTGCACATATGAGATATGCATAAGATTATGATAAAGAAATGAAACAAAAGAAAACTTTGGTTGAGAAAGGTGCAACGATTCAAGCCCAAATTCAAAAAATGAATAAGTTCACTTTAGCTTCAAAAAATTTACAGTTTGTTGTTGTACTCACTATCCTTAAAAAGGGTAGAGTTATGTCTGATTTCATTGATTATAAATCTCTATTTCAACTAGCTGATGTGCAAAACCTACCTAGCATCCATTGGTCAGATCGAAGTGGTTGGGAAATGGTAAAATTTCTCTCATTGGTTGAGAAGGATGACCTCAAAGAGAAAGTAAAAAAAACCAAATTCATTTCACTTTCAATTGATGAGGTGATTGTTTTTGACAACACATCTTGGATTTGCATGCATGTTTATGCATTGGAAAATCATTTAAGGAAACCTCATTTATTTGGAGTATGCAAGATGGTGGAAAATTGCAATGTAGAAAACATTTACAATTTTGTTGTAACTAGTTTAAAGGAAATAGCAGGTATGAATAAAATGGAAATAGCCACTAAGTTAATATGTGTCAAAGTTTATGGTGTTGCTACAATGTAAGGACACAGGAATGGTCTTTGTGTTCGACTACAAACATTTTTTTCCCTAAATATTTTTTACCCCATATTTGATCCCTATTCATTGCATGGCTCATAGAATGAATCTTGCATACAAAATTGTGGATACATTTACAAATATATCAAGAATGGAAGAGATTTTTCATGAAATTCATGATTATTTTTCATGCTGTCCAAAAAGATTTTTAGAGTTTCAACGGTTTTGATGAGGGGCTACTCCACCCAACACACACAATACTCAAATCACAAAAAAATTCAGAAGAAACACAACATCTGATATTATTTCAATGAAAATGCAAATACAAAATCAGAGTTACAATGCTATGACCACAAGGCCGATTTTATCACAAAGAAAATCTCTTCGAATTTTACAAGTTGGAGCCACAATCTATCTTCCCCTGACTGCCTTTTGGTGATCCCTCTTCCTCCTTTAATAACTTCCCTAGAATATTCTAGAAAGCGTAACTCCCTTTTCCTACCCAAGAAGATATTCATCTGAAATTTGAATTTTTCATTTTCTGCCCAAAAAGATATTCAAATTTGAATTTTGATGGCACAGCTTCCCGGAGCCATAACTTTTGACTCGGAGGTTCGATTGGCTTTTGTAAGATATCATTGGAAATCTTATGAAGAGATCTACAATGCCTCAATCACATAAAGGTCATTGAGGTGATTTTGCATCCTTCTTTGGGGATTCTAAGGTCTTCAATTTTATTTTTAAACCTCCTTAGAGCAATTTCTCAGGATGAAAACTTTAATCTCTCAAACTGTTTAGGCTATTTGGGTGATTCTTTCACCACAAGATATATTTTTCAATACTGCTCCTTGGGGTTTTTTTCAAATCCACATGTGTCCATTTAGGCTGACTTACTAAAAATAGTGGATGACTATTTTTCATCTTTTTGGACTTTTGATTGACTTATACCTCCCAAGTGTCATCATGGACTCGAAAATAACTAAAGAAACTTACAACCAAAAGAGAAAATACAATTTCTTTCTTTTTGGTGATGCAATATTACCCTTACACCACTAGATTCTCGTACATCAAGTTTTCACTAGGAGTTACTAAAGGTAAAAAACTCTTAAAAGATGTAGATACTAGGTGGATTTTGATGTATCAACTAACATATAAAGTTTTCAAAGAATATCAATCCTTGGTAGGGTTTATGTATGCAAATCTTAGGTAGTTGATAAGGCTAAATATTTTCTATTTCGAATGAGTGACTTTGAAACACTTCTTACATTATGTGGTATTCTTCCAATGTTGGAAGAAATGAATACTTTGATTAAAATTGCACAAGAAAGATCGATTTATATTGTGGATTTCATCAGGATGAGAAAATAAATTTGCATACATATTGATACGATGTACGTGTCTTGTCAAATTTTTATGGATCCTATGTTTGAGAGTTGGATAGCATTAACAAACGTGAATGATCCTCAAAAAATTTTGAAGTTCAACATAAATTATCATCTATGTATTAATGTCCACAAAAATAAAATACCTTTATATTATTTTGGTCAGTGAATGGATTTAGCTACAAATAAAGTTGAACAAATACCCATAACATACAACACATTTCATGTAGTTTTACACGGTACAAATATTAAACTGAAATAAATAGCAGAATCATTGACAAAAGAAATAAGAGACCGTTTTCAAAGAGATGAATTGCTTGAGGTTATGAGTGTGGTTAACCTGATATTTTGGGATCCTTGTAATGAATACCAGACTATAAATAGTTTGTTTATTAAATACATAGGCACTATTGCTAGCCATTTTACTAAACATGTGGTAGTAAATGGTATTGAAATCAATGACATTCTCAACAAATATCTTTTGACACAACAATCAAACTGTTTTGGAACAACAATGTCTGCTCAAGTTTCACAACTTACTAACTGTCATGAAACAAGTTCTATTTCATGTTTGTGGAAAATATTACATCCAAGTAGTATCTTATAACATACTATGAGTGAATATTTTTATTTATAAGAATTATTTCAAACGATGATTTTAAGATCTATGGAAGATGAAAGGGTATTTAGTGCATTATCATATGTAAAATCTAAATTTTAAAATAGGTTGGACAAAAATTCAAAAAATTGTTTGAGAGTATATGTGTCGACCTATGAGGTGGATAAGTTTCCTTATGAAAGAGCTTTGACATATTGAAAATCTTTGGCAGAGAGAAGAGGTGTCACGAATACTCACGATGATGAGCATAATGGTAACACTGATTAGACTATGCTGACATCAATTTTGGGTATAAGTACATAAGATTTTGTACAATATGAAAAGAGTGTGTTCTAGCTTCCAGCATTATAATGAAAGGATGCTTTCATTTTATTTGATTTCACATATTTTGTTATCAGTTTTCAATATAATATTGAGATTTGATTATAATTTGAGACATGTATTTTTTGATATCATTAATCATATAATATGAGATTAGACGTGTTATTGGATATTTTGTATATCATAGCCCTTTGATTTGATTATGTTAATTTGAATGAAATTAGATTATTTTATTACAGATATGTTGACTATGGAACACAATTATTTTTTATATCATAGACGTGTTATTGGATATTTTGTATATCATGTTATTTAAGCCTTGTTATTCGATTATTAGTCTATGATATTCAAATTATTTGGTATATTTGTATTGCATAAACCATTTATGGCAAAGTAAATATATGTGTTGCATTTCAGTCATTTCAAATTATTTTATAAAACATAAGAGAACATTTCATTGCATCCACATAATTCAAAATTATTTATTACATCCACACAACTAATCAAAACATCACAATATTTAAAAAAAAATTTCAAAAATATAATTCTAAATTTTTTGTAAAATATCTCTTTTATTGATTTCAAAAGATACCATTCTTTAAGGTCCGAGGTGTAGACCAATTGGTTCATCCAAACCCCATAAGGGGGGCGGAGGTCCAAGGTTCAAATCTCGGGCCTTGTCGGACTGAATGCTTGTCCCTTTCTTGGTGCTTTCAGCGGTGTAAAAGGTTTAAAATGATTGTGGCATGGCGGTTATAGGGGCGGACTGCGCAAAGATCTGTGTGGCGGCTTCGGGGTGAACAGTGCAGAATACTATGGTGGCCATAAAAAGCTGGACAGCCTGCCCGGATTTGTCGCGGCTACCGATTCCACCATGTAATACAAAAAAAAAAAAAAAGATACCATTCTTTTACAATTTACAAAAAATCTATGCAACATGTTTGGTTTCTCCTCAAATGAAAAAACAATTGTCTTCTACTTTTCTTTCTGCATGGTGCCTGAAGTTTCAACTACATCTTCCTCAATATCCTTTGCTTCTAATGCACCAACCCTTACCAGACTTTCAACTGTAGTATTTATCCTTGATCACTGGATCTTCTCTAAAAGGTGCATTCAATTATTTCTCATTTTATTTTAATACAACCTCCACATCCAGACCCTTATCTTTGATAAACTTCTTCAACCAATTGTTTTCTCTAACAATGTATTGTAATCTTTTCTTCACTTCAATAGCATTAGTCACACTATTTTTTGCAGTCTTAATCAATGTTTTTATGGCACTGAATTTTTTCTTTAAGTGTTAAAAATTACACTGTAAAATAGAAGAGGAAAAGGTCAATATTTATAAACAAAATATATTTAATAAAAATGATTTTTTAGTTATATGTAAAACTTACATTAGCAGTAAGTCTTGTAGTTTCTGCAGCTGCTACTTTTTTCTTATCTAGTGCCCATTCATTGAAATATGTCTGGACCTCGACATTGAGATTTTCTAATCAATTCAGCATAATGACCATAACTTCATCACTGTATATAGACTCAGCATGCATGGTGCCAAATTCATATTTATGTAACAAAGCATCGAGCTTTTGTGGCTCATTCTCCACCTCTGAAAATAGCTTCTTTCTATTTAAAAAATTCTTGTATCGAGCATTTATTGCTTTTATCAAAATCTTGGCCCGATATTCCCAATATTTTAATCTATCAATATCTATAAGGAGACTATTATTAATTTTAGCTTTATATCTATTGGCTAATAAAACACTTTCTAAAAAATTAACTTTATTATCATCGTTCATATGATGATGGATGGCAACTTGCAGGGGGGAAGAGGAAACTCCGATGACATCTACCTCAACATTCTCTTATGTTTCATCATGACTCTATGGATCCTGAAGCACATCACTTGCCTTGAATGGGAATTTTTTAGGATTTGTATCCTGATAAAGAAAATCATCATTGAGGTTCCCAAAGGGCATTTGAGACGTGCTCTCTACATTTGAGAAATTTTCAAGGGTAATATTTGGGAACATTGAAACATTAGACTGAGACACAGTGTGTGTCTGGGAAATACTTTTGCCTCCTAGAGGCAGTATCATTTTCCATGCATGCGATATTGGTTCCTCACCAGTGGTACCTACTATGGATGGACTTGTTGTGGCACTTGTTGTTGGTGCATTTGCAGGTGTGCATATGGTGGAGGTATATTTTTTTCAGTATTGTGAATGTAACTAGTGCATCTACAAAATTTCACATGAAAATATAAATTAAAGTGTGAAAAACAATGCCATAAAAAGAGATTAATTTTAATCAAACATACTAGACTCAGACTCTGTAACAATCCAGGTCTATTCACCTAGTTGTCAAAAACCAAATTTAAAATTTCATTAAGTGCATACATAAATGACACACATTTACACTAATTTATCCAACTTTATATTAGTACTTTGGCATAGAGAATCACACTTCAAGATTATTTACCACTACAGATGGTATCTTAAGTGCTCGGGATCGACCAACTTCTCGTGATAGGTTGCCATTTAAAATATCTTTACTCCTCTCTCGAGTTTTCTTTGATCTTGGCATGGGGTTGCCTTTTTAGGGCCCATAACACCTGGAAAGGTGGATGCATTAATTCCCCATATCAAAGCATGGTGGACTAGGGTTCTCAACCCTACTCTTGTCCATAATGGTCCTCTGACCTACCAAATCTTAAAGGTTCATGCCTTGAGCTAGCATAGTTATGCCAGTGCCTGACCATCGACCTTCTGCTAAGGTTTAGTTAGGGTCCACCATCGCATGGTTTCTAGACTAGATATCTCAGTCCTAGCTCTGATTGATGGTAATTTTACCCATACCATCGACCGCTGGACCTTCCAACCTCAAGGACCAGCTCTTTGACCTTGATTTTTTGTTGGCAATTCCACAACTAGTGTAGGTTCATGAGTATCCTCACATACTACTCGTAAGTTATCCTAGAGCAACATCCCATTCCATTGCCTTTTACACTCAACAACACAGGACCTATGTTCTTTTCAATTTCTAGAGAATGGATAACACCGAATCACAACAGTCATCATCATGAGTTGTTGGAGCTTGATGATGTGTACATCCTACTCAATATCATAATTCATACATAACCATTCCTCTTGATGGTTCATGGATTTATCAACCTTCTTGTTGAATGAGTTGTTTGGTTATTGGTGTATTGGCTTCTTATTTTTAATAGTGTTGAGTTGAGATATTAGGGTATTATATCATAGATGCAATAAGTGAATGAATGTCATAATATTTACAATAACCATTAAAAGCCAAATCTATGAAATTCAGACTTTTAAATTTTCTTTTTAACTTGTAAATATTACAATAATCCAAAGTGTGTCAAGATAATTCACAACTAAATTTAACTTATAAAACAATCTAAAAATTTAATTTCCTACTTCATCAATCTCAAAGTAGATCCTAGATTATTTACATGTTGTGCATGTTGGTGATCTAATCTAACTTATAAACCATTCACAATACCATTGTACATAGTGGTTTATTAAGTGAAACATCTTATTTTCCAACATTACTTTCTATATATTTAAAACAAATTATAATTTAAACATATTATTCAAGTATCTTAGACTAAATTACATTCCATATATAATAATACCTTCAAACAAACTACGATTAAAAGAATACTATTAATTATATTTTAAAAACTACATTATAAAATGTCTTCATAACTTAGTATTTTTAATAAATAATGCATCTTTCCTATGCAACCTTTCCATATAAGACAAATACTCTACCAATAGAAAAGTTTTCGTTCAGCCTATGGTTTAATGTAATTTTTAAAAAAACCTTCTATTAAGAGAAACGTTTAGAAGACAATTTCTAAGGAAGAACTTGGTTTCCGCAAACTTTGTTGACCTTCAACTTTGTATGTGCCACGTGAGAGTACTACAAGGTAGCTCAACACAGTTAAGACTTAAATACCAAGGACGGGCTTTCTTCGAAACATCTATACTTTTTTTTTAATATTAAAGATTAGCATATACAAAATTTGGAATGGTGAAGACTTGACTAAATCTACTACCCTAAGGTTTGTATACGGCTTGTACATCTTTTGGAATTCTAAGACTCAGCCACATCTAACTTGGGCTACCATTAACAGCATCGTTCCTATTTTTCATCTGAAACTGACTTGTTCATTCTAGATAAAATGTCTTTATTTCTTACCCATTTCGTCTATCATGACATACTTTTAAATCCTTAGTGTTATTCTAAGCTAGAAAATTTCACTCCACTTCTAACGTGGGTGGCCAAAATTGGCGGTAGACGCTCACGAAAAACTGTTGGAGGTTACTTGGTAAGGTTTTACATTCTCCTGGCAGTATTTTTCTAACAAACACAAGGAAACCATTCGTCAAGTAATCTAATCATTTAGCCTATACACAACTTACCTCCTGCTCAGCTTCAGTGTTGCGAACATGTAGATATTTTATTTATTCTTATACTATCGAAAGTTGGCATACTATGCTTATATTATTTAATCTATCTTAAAATGACATATTAATTTTTTGCCAAATATTTGGTACACTATATTTACTTATGGATTATAAAATGTATCAAACAAAGTCGTCGGTAAGATAGAGTAAGCCCAAGAAATTAAGATGTCTACAATAAGTAATAAACATGTATATGTACCCAATTAAGCACAATAGCTTCTACTCTAAGTTTAGTTTTATACAACCAAGGATGTCCTCAATTCAAAATATGCAATCTTACCAGCGCACCATAGGGTAGGTTAACATAAAGCAAGGTCAAGGATAACCATTTTCATTACGCATTACTACTATTGGAAGATTTAAATATTTTAACATTGCACTAGTAACACTCTCTTACCATATAAATCAATTAGACATACTATCTTGGATATACAGACTTCGAATATATAATTCAACATGTCATACAATTAGACTGTTATGATAATTCAAGTGCTGAAACGAAATCTGAAGTATAACATCTAGAAGCCAATATATACAGGTTTGAAAAATTTTAATTTTAAGCTCTGCTTTACATCCAGCTAATCTGGAATGTGCACCCTTTCTCATATAAGGGCATCTTCATCAATGAGTCCCCTCAGCCTTCTACAGGGCTCCAAAAATGAATATTTAACTACCCAATTCCCCAATGGCATTGAGATAATAGCGAAGCTTATATAAAGGATGAGTGTGGCTTAATGAAATGCATAGTAATATGAATAAATTAGGCAGTTCAATATACTGATTTCATTTTCTGTCTAGTTAACTACCATTGGTGTTCGTTCTATACTTAGATATTTTAATAATTCTAAAATTATTTAATTTACTAAAATCTACATCTTTCTAGATATAAAATATTAATTTCAACACATTTTTTTCTAGGAAAATAAGAAAAAAAATACATCATCATTTAGAACACAGGCATACAAACGTACTTTACATAAATTAAGAGCATCTCCAACCTGAAATGTCAGTTGTCTACGTTTACTTGTCTAACTTTGCTTCGTCAATTCAATCACTCCCAAAAGCTTCTAGAGAAAAGCATACCTCCTTTCCTCATAAGGCCTTCTTTTTATAAAGGTTTGAGTACTTCCATAGGAAGACACACATGTTTTCAATATGATCAAATGTCAAATCCTTTAACCACCAAATGGAGGAGTGTTCACTCCACCGAGTGGAGGCCTCCTTTACCATTGGTAAAGATTCATATATTTTTTTATATTATTATTATTTTATTTTATTTATATACTTAACATCCTTTAGATTTATTATATTTATATTTTAATTGTTACGTAAGATAAATGAAATTTATTTATATATATATATATATATATATATATATATATATATATATATATATATATATATATATATATATATTTTACTTATACCTTTTTATTTATATATATATATAAATAAAAGTAACAATTTATTATATATTTTATATTAATACAATCAACAAGCAAAATGCATATTATGCAAGCAAGCACAATGCAGGTACAAATAATATATCCTATATGATATTTTTAGTGGGCTTCATACCCACGAGCCACGGTACCATAGGCACAACATCATATTGCACCTGCGACCACAAACACTTGCAACAATATCACATTCTTTCAAGTAAAATACAATCAAATATTGGGGTTCTTACATTCTTCCCCACCAAGAATCAACACAGTCCCTGTGTTAGTAAATAAATTACTGCAGATTTCAAAATAACTGAGCATACACTTATAAGCAACAAGTTACATACAATATTATCACATGAATATCCTGGATATGTATCAAAATACCAAATACACAAATACAATCATAAAAATATCCAAATTGTCTCTTAATTAACAGTTTTCAAACAAGAAAGGAAATTTATTTTTCATCTCAGCTACATCTTCTCAAGTAGTATTTTCTCTAAGTAGTGATACCACTAGACCCTACACTACTCCATTGTTCTTTTTCTCAGTTGTTTTATTCTATAGTTCAAAATGTTTATCGGTCAAACCTCAATGAGTTGCGGGTTTGACATCTACAAATGAGTTATATCCAGAACATGAGATGGATCAGCCACATATTTATGAAGGAGAGACACATGGAAAACACTATGGATTTTAGACAAGTTTGGTGGTAGAGTGAGCTTGTAGGCAACAAGACTTATTTTGGCAATGATGTCAAAAGGACCGATAAATCTAGGGCTCAATTTGGTAGACTTGATAGAACTTTTGGTCGGCTTAACTCTAATAAAGACCTTATCACCAATGGAAAATTATCGAGGGGTCTATTTAAGGTTTGCATAACTCTTTTGATGATCAATGGATTCACGAAGTTGCTAGCAAATTTCTTTTAGTTGGACCTCCATTTTCTTAACAACATCAGGACCGATCACTTCTCGATCATCCAAATTATCCCACATTAATGGTGTCCTGCACCTACACCCATATAGGGCCTCAAATGGGGCCATGCCCAACGTGGTATGATAGTTTTTATTGTATGTAAATTCCACTAGGAAGAGATAATCTTCCCACTTACTTTAGTGGTTCATATAAGACATGTGTAACATATCCTCCAACACTTGATTGACCCTTTAAGTCTACCCATCTATCTCAGGATGATAGGTTGTGCTGATATTTAGTTTGGTTCCCCAAGCTCAGTGCAAAGCTTACCAAAATTCAAAGGTGAATCTTGAATCTCTATCTGAGATAATTATTTCAGGAAAATCATGCAACCTCACGATTTCCCAAGAAAACTTTTACACTATTTTAGGTGCATCATCACAAATATTGCCCAGTATAAAATGTGCCACTTTAGTTAATTTATCCACACCCACAAAGATTGCATCATTTTGAAACTGTGTCTTAGGAAGACCAACTATAAAATCCATGGAAATCACTTGCCATTTTTTTTTGGTACATCAAAGAGGTGTAGTTGTCCTCCAGGATGTTGATGCTCAACTTTAACATTTTGATATTTTGGGCATCTCGTAACAAATTGGACCACATCCTTCTTCATTTTGGGCCAAAAGTAGTCTTTTTTCAAAGTTTCCCTCATCTTTATTACTCCTGGGTGGGCAGAATATGGTGCATAATGGGCTTCCCGTATAATGGTTCTTTTAAGCCCTTCATCATTAGGTACTATTATTTTATTTTGAAAGTATACCAGATCCTATTTGATACTATAATCCATGTGTTGACCTGGTTCCCGCTCAACCTTAATATGGTATTGGTTGCAAAACTCATCATTTTTTTGCATTTCCTTAATCTGCTCCTTTAGATCATACTGACATTTTGTGAGGGTAGCTATGTGTCTTCTTCTACTGAGGGCATCTGCTAGTTTATTTTCCTTCCCTTTGATGTATTCAATTCCGAAATCATATTCAACCAGGAACTCCATCCATCTTCGTTGTCTAGCATTTAGCAGAGGTTGAGTAAAAATGTACCTCAAACTCTGATGATCGGTTTTTAGCTCAAAGGGCTTCCCTAATAAATAGTGTCACCAAATCTTAAGAGCATGGACCACTACAACCAAATCTAAGTCATGAGTAGCATAATTAATTTCATGTTTCTTGAGCTTCCTTGACTCATATGCTACAACTGCCTCATCTTGCATCAAGACTCCACCCAGTCCTTCTAGTGAGGCATCGATACACACTGTAAATAGTTTTTTGGGTTCAGGTATCTATAGTATAGGTGCAGTCATCAGTTTCACTTTTAAGGGTTCTGAAAGCATCTTCACACTGAATTGTCCACTTAAATACTTTTCCTTTTTTTTGCATATTGGTAATAGGAAATGCAACCTTTGAAAATCCCTTAACAAATCATCGATAATATCCAGCCATCCCCATAAAACTTCTTACTTTAGAAACATTGGTAGGGGTTGGCCAATCTATTATGGCTTCAATCTTTTTTAGAATCAACAACTATTCCTTCAGTTGAAACAATGTGCCCAAATACTGAACTTGTGGGGTATAGAACTCACACTTGGACAATTTTCCATATAATTGGTTTTTCTTGAGAATTTTCAAAACCACCCTCATGTGTTGGTCATGTTCTTCCCTATCCCGAGAGTAGATCAAAATATCATCTAGAAATATCAATATGAACCGATCCAACTGCTCCCTGAACACACTATTCATCAAATTCATAAATGTAGCTAGTATATTTGTTAACCCAAAAGGTAATATTGTGAACTCATAATGTCCATAGCAGGTTCTAAAATCAGTTTTATATGTATCCTCTTATCTAATACTTAGTTGATGATAACTTGACCTAAGGTCAATTTTAGAAAAGATTGTAGCTCCTTTTAACTGATTAAACAGATCATCAATCTTAGGTAGAGGATACTTGTTTTTTACTATCATTTTATTAAGCATTCTATAATCAATGCACAGTCTCAGGGATCCATATTTCTTTTTAACAAATAGTACCGGTGCTCCCCATGGTGAGACACTAGGCTTAATGTGCTCTTTTTCTAGAAAATCTTGCAACTAGATCTTAATTTCTTGCAATTCAATGGGTTTCATACGGTAAGGGGTTCTGACTATCGAAGTTGCTCCTAGCATGATCTCAATAGAGAAATCAAACTCCCTTTTTGGAGGTAATCTAGGTAGATCTTCAGGAAAGACATCCCTAAACTCATTCAAAATTGGATACTATTGAAATAGAGTGAAGCTTGACTCAGTTTCTTCCTTTTTGTTTAACTTGATCACATAAAGTCTACATCCCTTCCTTAAGGCTCTTTTAACTTGCATTACGATCATCAGGTGGGGTTCAAAATATGCTCGATTACAATGGACACAAATTCACTGATTAGAGTCATCCGTGAAATCCAACCACATTTCTTCAAAATTCAATAGGGCTTTATGGGATTTTAGCCAGTCTACTCCTAGGACTATATCAAAGGCATGTAGGGGAGCCACATATAGATGCCAATTAATATTCCCCTGAGGTATATCTATTTGAGGGTCAAATAAACATTGGTTGACCATGTAGGTTTATCTTGAGCCATACTCGACTTGCCACCCTTTTGCCATGATCCCAGGTTTAACAGGTATGTCCCTCAAAATACTAGTTGAAATGAAACTATCTATTGCACCACTATCTATTAAAATGTGTACATTCCTATTGCCTAGTTTTCCTTTAATAATAAATGGAGTAGCTTAGCTTTAAAGGTTAGGTGTACCTGTAGCAACATAGATTTTGTGTGGAGCTTCCTCAGTAGGGTTCCTTCAGTCAACTTTGTGTGGGTATTGTCTTGCAAAATTATCTAAATATTTGTAAGCATAGCATGCATTTGGTCCTGTATTCTTTTGTTTATCTCCTTCCTTTTTTTGGTTACCATTTCTTTCTTGATCCCAATTGTTATTCTTCTTCTCTTGATAGTTTCTTTGATCTGTCTATCCCCTATTTTCTTGAATTTTACCCTAATTCTGATTTCTATACCGTCCACCATCCCTAAACTTCTTATGTTGATCTCTACCTTGATTATGATCATGGATATCTCCTTTTCTTGGAATCCTCTTTTTCAATTTTTTGATAATAAGCCTTTGCATTCTTTTGGCTTATTTCTTCATAACGGGCAACATCATATGCAACTATCAAAGTCTTGGGTACCTTCCTTCCAACTGGTTGTCCATATCTAGGATGTAGCCCCATTATAAATTTTTGGGCCTTAAACTCCTCATGCTTGTCATATTCAAGGGCATACTTCAGGAGTTGTACAAACCTTTTATAGTACTCTATTACAGTCATGTTGCCCTGGCGTAAGTTAGTGAATTCACCATATTTCTTAATATAAAATTGAGGTGTAAGGAAGTGATCCTTGAATTCCCTTTCAAATTCTTCCCATGGAATATCTACAACTTCCTTCTGGGTGATTTTCTTATATGTGGTCCACCATTCTCTAGTTGGACCCTCCAAATGTACCACATCCCAAGTTGTTTTAGATTCTGAGCAAAGGGGTTGGATTAAAAAATATTCTTCGACTTCACTTAGCCAATTGATGACTATTTCACCATCTCCTATACCATAAAATTTGGAAATATCCAATTTCTTGATTTTTTTTTCAATTCTACACCAACTTTCCTTCTTGAGGACCCTTTTAGAAACTCACTGACACTTTCTATTTCTTTTTCCTTAGCCAAAATCTCATTGAATTTCTACTACTGGGTAATTATTTCCTACTTTCGGGCCATCTACGCCCTCCACTGATCCATATGCTCAAACATTTGAGTATTTTGGATCTTCATTTGCTCACATTGTTGATTTAGTTGCTCTTGCATTTTGAATTATTTGAGCCATATTTTCATCATTGTGTGTAGCATTTGCAGCTACTGGCTCTTTTTCTTTCCTGACCACCCATTGTGGCACATCAGCAGCTTGCACCCTTTCAAACTCTCTTACGATTCACCTTAGTCCCTTTCTTGGGACTTCTGCAATTTCCTCTTGCAAGTTAACACTGGTCCTCCTCGAGGTCCCTACCATTCCTGATGACAAAAGAGTTATGTTAAAACAACATTTCATGCTTAATAGCCTAGGGTTTCGTAACCTAGGCTCTGATACCAACTATAACAACCTAGGTCTACTCACCTAGTTGTCAAAACCCAAATTCAAAATTTTGTTAAATACATACATAAATGTCACACATTTACACTGATTTACCCAACTTGATATTAGTACTTTGGCATAGAGAATCACACTTCAAGATTATTTACCATTGTAGATGGTATCTTAAGTGCTCGAGGACCGGCCAACTTCCCGTATAGGTTACCATTTAAAATATCTTTACTCCTCTCTCGATTTTATCTTTGATCTTGGCATGGGGTTGCCTTTCTAGGGCCCATAACACCTGGAAATGTGGATGCATTAATTCCCCATCTCAAAGCATGGTGGACTAGGGTTCTCAATTCTACTATTGTCTGTAATGGTCCTTTGGCCTACCAAATATTAAAGGTTCATACCTTGAGCTAGCATAGCGATGCTAGTGCCTGATCATCAATATTTTTCTAAGGTTTAGTTAGGGTCAGCATCACATGGTTTTCAGACCAAATATCTCAGTCCTAGCTCCGATTGACAGTAATGCTACCCACACCATCTATCACTGGATCTTCCAACCTCAAGGACCAGCTCTCTGGCCTTCAATTTTTTTTGGCAATTTCACAACCAATGTAGGTTCGTTAGTATCCTTATGTACTACTCGTATGCTATCCTGAAGCGATGTCCCATTTCATCGCCCTTTACACTCAATAGCACAAAACCTCTATTATTTTCAATGGCTAGAGAATGGATAACACTAAATCACAATAGTCACCATCGTGAGCTATTGGAGCTGGGTGATGTGTACGTCCTACTCAACATCACAATTCATACATAACCATTCCTCTTGATGTTCCGTGGAGTTATCAACCTTCTCGTTGAATGAGTTATTTGGTTGTTGGTATATTGGCTTCTTCTTATTTTGAATAGTGTTGGGTTGAGATAATAAGGTATTATATCATAGATGCAATAAGTGAATGAATGTCATAATCTTTACAATATCCATTAAAATCCAAATCTATGAAATTCAGACTTTTAAATTTTCTTTTTAATTTTTAAAGATTACAATAATCCTAAGTGTGTCAAGATCATTCACAACTAAATTTAACTCATAAAACAATCTAAAAATTTAATTTCCTACTTCATCAATATCGAAGTAGATCCTAGATAATTTATATTTTGTGCATGTTGGTGATCTAATATAACTTATAAACCATTCACAATACCATTGTTCATAGTGGTTTATTAAGTCAAACATCTTATTTTCCAACATTACTTTCTATATCTTTAAAACAAATTATTTGTTCAAATATCTTAGACTAAATTACATTCCATATATAATAATACCTTCAAACAAACTACGATTAAAAGTATACTTTTAATTATGTTTTAAAAGCTACATTAGAAAATGTCTTCATAACTTAGTATTTTTAATAACTAATGCATATTTCCTATGCAACCTTTCCATATAAGACAAATACTCTACCAATAGAGAAGTTTTCGTTCGGCCTATGGTTTAATGTAATTAAAAAAAACTTCTATTAAGAGAAATGTTTAAAATATGGTTTCTAAGGAAGAACTCGGTTTCTACGGACTTCATTGGCCTTTGACTTTGTATGTGCCACGTGAGAGTACTACAAGGTAGATCAACACAATTAAGACTTAAATACCAAGAGCGGGATTTCTTTGAAACATCTATACTTTTTGTTTAAGATTAAATATTAGCATATACAAAGTTGAAAACAATGAAGACAACTAAATCTACTACCCTAAGGTTTGTATACGGTTTGTACATCATTTGGAATTCTAAGCCTCGGCCACATCTGACTTGGGCTACCATTAACAGCACCATTCCTATTTTTCATCTAAAATTGACTTGTTTATTCTAGATAAATTGTCCTTCTTTCTTACCCATTTCATCTATCATGACGTAATTTTAAATCCTTAGTGTTGTTCTAAGCTGGAAAATTTCACTCCACTTCTAAAGTGGGTGGCCAAAATTTGCAGTAGACACTCACGAAAAACTATTGGAGGTTACTTGCTAAGGTTTTACGTTCTCCTGGAAGTATTTTTCTAACAAACACAAGGAAACCATTCATCAAGCAATCTAATCATTTAGCCTATACACAACAACTTACCTCCTCCTTAGCTTCAGTGTTGCGGACACGTAGATATTTGATTTATTCTTATACTGTCAAAATTTGGCATACTATGCTTATATTATTTAATCTATCTTAAAATGACATATTAAATTTTTGCCAAAGAACTGGTACACTATCTTTACTTATGGATTATAAAATGTATCAAACAAAGTCATTAGTAAGATAGAGTAAGCCCAAGAAATTAAGATGTCTTCGATAAGTAAGAAACATGTATATGTACCCAATCAAGCACAATATCTTCTACTCTAAGTTTAGTTTTATACAACCAAGGACATCCTCAATTCAGAATATGCAATCTTACCAGCGCACCCTAGGGTAGGTTAACATAAAGCAAGGTCAAGGATAACCATTTTCATTACACAGTACTAATCTTGGAAGCTTTAAATATTTTAACACCGCACTAGTAACACTCTCTTACCATATAAATCAGTTATACATACTATGTTGGATACACAGACTTCAAAAATATAATTCAACCTGACATACAATTAGACTATTATGATAATTCAAGTGCTGAAATGGAATCTGCAGTATAACATCTAGAAGCCAAAATATATACAAGTTTGGAAATTTTTTAATTTTAAGATTTGTTTTACATCCAGCTAATCTGGAATGAGTACCTTTTATCATATAAGAATGTCTTCATCAGTGAGTCCCCTCGGCCTTCTATAGGGCTCCAAAAGTGAAGATTTAACTACCCAATTCCTCAATGGCATTGAGATAATAGTGAAGCTAATAGAAAGGATCAGCGTGGCTCAATGAAATGCATACTAATATGAATAAAATAGGAAGCTCAATATAGTGATTTCATTGTTTGTCTAGTTAACTGCCATTGGTGTTCATTCTATCCTCATATCTTTTAATAATCCTAAAATTATTTAATTTACTAAAATCTACATCTTTCTAGATATAAAATACTAATTTCAACACACTTTTTTCTAAAAAAAAACAAGAATAGAAATACATCATCATTCATAACACACGCATACAAATGAAATTTACACAAATTAAGAGCATCTCCAACCTAAAATGTCATCTTTCTGCGTTTACTTTTCGAACTTCACTTTGTCAATTCAATCACTCCCAAAAGGTTCCAGAGGAAAGCATGCCTCCTTTCCTCATAAGGTCTTATTTTTATAAGGTTTGAGTGCTTCCATAGGAATACACATATGTTTTCAATATGACCAAATGTCATATACTTTAACCATCAAATGGAGGAGCGTTCACTCCACCGAGTGGAGGCCTCCTTTACCATTGGTAAAGATTCATATATATATTTATATTGTTTTTTTATATTTAATTTATATACTTAACATCCTTTAGATTTATTATATTTATATTTTAATTGTTATGTAAGCTAAATGACATTTATTTATATTATTATTTTTTTATATTTTTACTTATAATTTATATATATATAAAGAAAATCAACATTTTATTATATATTTTATATTAATATAATAAACAGGTAAAATGCATATTATGCAAGCAGGAACAATGCAGGTACAAACAATATGTCCTATATGATATTTTTAGTGGGCTTCCATGTACCCACGAGCCATGATGCCATAGGCATGACATCATATCCCACCTTACTTGACGCTTCCATCTACTGTCTCCGCCAAGGGGTGGGTGTTCTCCTTTTTTGGCATGTTTGCTATAGTTGAAAACCTGCACCTACAATCACAAACACTTGCAACATCATCACATTCTTCCAAGTAAAATACAATCAAATATTGGGGTTGTTACAGAATCTGCACCCATTGATGATGCAACCATTTGCCCTTGCTCTGAAAATATTTCAAATATTACCTCAAACTAAATATAATTTTAAATAATTAAAATACATCATTTAAAATAGTACTTTTGAATAATAAGATTACCTTGTGAGCTGGAGGTTACTTCTTCAACGTTGACTACAACACGTCCATAAGTAACAGGAGCCATAAGTGTATGCTGATCACCATGAGATCTCGCATGTTTCATGGATCTTGAGGTAGTTACTAGTGATGATTATGACTGCATGTCAGAATCGGTAGACACTTCTTGAATCCTAAAGGTGGTATCCCTTTTACTAGAAGATTGAGATGCTTTTTTTGCTTTCAAAAGAAAATTAGAAAATAACAAGATTGATTGAAAAGAAAGAAAACTGAGATTATTCCAAAATATAATGTTACCTGTATTTCATTCTTCGTCATACCAATAGCCAACAATATTGGGCGTAATGCAGTTGGAGGAGGGCTATTTTGAAGATTAAAATATGCTTCATTAAAAGGAAAAGAACAAAGTTTTTGGTTGTTACTGCATAATAAGATTGAATTTTTTGGGCACTCAAAAGGTCCTGTTTAAGGCGATTGGAAATGTTTGTGGACCAATCAAATATACCACCAGCAATACATTGAATCAATAAGGACAATGCCCAAAATGACATTTTTGTAGGTTGGCCCTACAAAATAAGTCTTGCCTGAAAAAAACAATGCAAGCATGAAGAAATTTGTCTCCAATATTGGAAATGTTTGAACTCCTTTTCAACTTAGAAGAATTAACTAAAAAAAAAAAGGGAGAACATTATTAGAAAATAGAAATTACAACAGGAAACTACAATACATCAAAAATGAAGAAAAATAAAAACTAAATTTTAAAAATATACCTTTCAAATTATCTAAACAAACATCAAATTTGGATGCTAGTAGTAGGTTTTCATATTCGGTCAAGGCGTATTGGATGTTCACCAGATGAGCATCCACAAATGGCAGTCCTGTTAGTCACTGCACATCTAAGGGTTTCACTAAAAAACAATATCCTTATTTTCCACTTTGATTTGAACAGTGGACTCATCATGGTTGTAGCAACTAACTATCCTTTGTATCAAAGAGACATTGGCGTTCAACTGTGGCATATTGATTACTCCTACAACTCCATAGGTGTAAACCCATTTTGAATATCTTCCAGGAATGTTGAATATGTTCTTAATGTTGGGGTAAAAGTAGTTCTTGAATGACACTTTCAAAGGCATAGGAGAGGAAGAGCTAGCCATTTTTACACTGAAAATGGTCTAAAAAACACTCTTAAAATATTCTAAAAGCACTCTATAAATGCCTTGGAAAACACTCTGAAAACCATCTAAAAATACTCTAAAAATCCTTTGAAAATGCTCTAAAAAATGTCTGAAAATGCTCTGAAACCACTGTGGAAAACACTTTGAAAATACTCTAAAAATGCTCTAGAAAAAGCTCTAAAAAAGCTCTGGAAAATGCTCTAGGAAAGGTAAAAATGACCCTACAATTCTATTTATAGAATTTTGCATGGTTGAAGTCTATAGATGCACCACATGTGGCAAAGGAGAGGACACATGGTAGCTTCTTATTTATGACCTTTGGCGGTCACCGTTTGTCAGTTGCCATCCACCAATCTCCATCCGTCAATCACCATCTACCAGATGCCTTCTGCAAGTTACCATCTACTAGTCACCATTACCAATCATCATCTTCCAGTCACCATCTACCAGTCACCATCTGCTAGTCACCTTCTACCAGTCACCTTCTAGCAATCACCTTCAACCAATCACCATCTACTAGTCATCATCATCTAGTTGCCTTTAGCCAGTCGCCTTCTACCAGTCACCTTCTACTAGTTTCCTTTAGCCAGTTGCCTTTTGCCACTCGCCTTATACCACTCACCTTCTACCACTTGCCTTCTATTAGTCACCTTCTACCACTCGCCTTCTACCACTCGCCTTCTACCACTTGCCTTCTGCCACTCACCTTCTACCACTCGCCTTCTATTAGTCACATTCTACCACTCACATTCTGTTAGTCACCTTCTACCACTTGCCTTCTGCCACTCACCTTCTATCAATCGCCTTTTTTTTATCACCTTCTGCCACATGCCTTCTACCACTCACCATTTAAAAAATTTGATAATTTTTGTGCAAAATTTTAAAAAATTCACCATATTTTGATAAATTCTGCAAAATTTTGAAAAATTCACCACCAAGTTTAGACACGATTTGCCTAGATTCGCCTCGATTTTATAATTACTTTTGTGATACTATCCCTTATGCATAACCCTACTAAAGATAGATGGTCAAATGGAAAGAGTGAATCAAATCTTGGAAGACATGCTCTGCATGTATTACATGGGCCAAAAGTATTGATTGGAATTTTATTTACATCTAGTTGAGTTTGCATATAACAATGGGTACCATGATTCTTTGAAGATGTCACCATTCGAAGCCTTGTACGGTAGAAGCAGAACCCCTCTATCTTGGGATAATCCAAAGGATTGGGTTGTCATCGGACTATATATGGTTAGGGTGATAGAGAAGCAACTTAGAACAATCATGCAAAGGCTAAAGGAAGCCATCAATCATCAGAAGAGCTATGCTTATTTGAAGTGATCACCCAAAGAATTCTCTGTAGGGGATAAAGTTTTCTTGAGTTCAACCAATGAAGAGTGCAATCAAGTCTACTAAGGTTGATCCTCATTTTTTGGGTCTTTTGAGATTACTAAAAATATCAGTCTGATGGCTTACAAACTTGTCTTACCACACAACCTATCAAAGATCCATGACTCTTTCCACATATCCCTGCTTAGGAAGTATGTTGTTGATCCTAATCATGTATGGGATGTCTCAAAATTGTAGGTGACATATCCATCGACCATTGAAGTGAGACAAATAAGGATTCTAGATTTTTGTTCTAAGGTAATGAGAAAACAAACTCTAGAACAGTGCAAGGTCCAGTGGGACCAATATTCTGAGAAGAATGCCACTTGGAAAAAAGTGGATGAAATGAAAAGATATTTTCCTTATTTGTATGAATAATAATGAAATATAATATCATGCAGGAAATACAACGAAGTGTGTTTAGTCCAAGGGGGGTAATATGTCACGATCCTCCTTGGAAATACTAATCCATCAAGTTGGACTATGTATTGTGAATGATATTTAATGCTTAGTCTTGTGGCTTTAGTGGTTACATATTTTAGATATTGCTTCTATTTTGGTTAAGAATATGTATTTGTTGATGCGTTACTAGATTGTAGGATCAGATACTCTCTAGGTGGACAAGAGTATTGACCACATGAAAATGAGAGAGTATGTTGAAGGGAAAATAATGACCAAACGGCTCAGGGTAACATGAATGAATACCGTCTTTCATGTAGGTGCATTATTGATTTGCTTGTTCTCTTGTTCATACCTTTGGGCTAGGAAAGTTGCTTGCAACGAGCCTCCTTAATATGAGTAGGTGATGATTTGGGTCCATATTAAATAAGGAGCCACTCATTTGGGGATAAAAGGAATGTACGAAGCAACAAGATATTGCTTTGATAATCCTTATGATTGTGTTTGTATGGTCTCTTTTCTTGGACTGATAGATTTAATCCTGTGTTTGCTCTTTGCTTTAACTCTAGATTGCTATGTTTATTTTTAATGTTAATCAATAGAACGATTAATGTTGGAATCAATCTAATGTAATCATTATCAAAAGAATTATTAAAGTTGTACTAATGATAGATTTTTAATTAATAAACTGAAATATTAATCTAATGTTTAGTTTTATCAAGAGAAATATTTAAACTATAATAATATTAGATTAAATGATTAATATAATATTAGCTTAATCAGAAGAAAATACTAAAGGTATACTAATATTATTTTTCTTCATAATCAATTGAATGATTCACTTAATATTAGTTAAATTGATGAAAGTATTGATTTACTATTAATCAATTATTAGTGGATAATGTTTTAATCTATGGAGTAAAAAATTTAATTGAAGTTTGCTTTATGCAAGTTGGATGTTGCTTTTCCTTTCTCCTTTTTTTTTGAAGCATTGTGGAACGTAGGGTCACCTTCCTTCGGAGGGGTTACATTGCATTAATTGCAGAAAGTACCATCCTTGATCATGGTCTCTTTACTCTCCACTCTAGACAAGTTTATGAATGCTTATGTGAGGTGTCTTGGAGGGTAGTGGAACCATCTTTCGAAGTCGCTTGTCATTGTGTTCTTAGCCTATAAAATAAGAATGTAAGTTGATGTTCAGGGTTTCCAGAATCGAGGAGTAGATTGTAAGAGCATACGCACAAGGAAGGACGATTTAATGTGGAGTGGAAAATGCATTGGATAGACTTATTTTTCCTTGCCCTTGCTAGTTTAGGCAATGCTCGTTACTTGTATCCTAGCTTATCGAACATATGAGCACTCTTACCTTTACTTTCCTTGTTGTGGACTGATCATTGTTGGTTAGAGATGGCTTTTGTGCTTATGTTTGCTCTAATTAGATGGTCTACATGGAGGAAAGACTCTCCTTGAGCTACTGTGAAGGCCTCCTCTTCTTGGAACGAGTTTCCTTGAATAGGATAGGACTTTGAAAGAGGAAGCAAAGGAACGATTTCTTCATACATTCGTTGGTTGCATAGTAATTACCTAAATCACCTTTCGTATCTTTGGCATAAATAAGAGAGGGGTCAATGTATTGTAGAATGGCATAGGGTGTTTTCCCCCTATCGCTTCCTTCTTAACATTGGCCATGTCTATGTTGGTTAGTGGATGATACTTATATCCTGGAGTTGGGCTTTGTTTATCCTTTCAGCCTATGCTTCTAAGTAATTTAGTTAATGGTGCTTTAGCAAGCCGAGTAGGTTTACCTTTGGTTGGTATTGACCTACTTTAAGCCTGGTTTTTGGGAAGTAATATTGGATTTTGCTATGTTGACGATTGTCTTATGTTCACTTCTTGGCACCCGGGTAAATGTGTTTGCTTAGGTTTTCCCTTTTTCTATGAATAGTCTCAGCTAGTCTTTGATGAGAGTCTCCATATTAGATGTTGGCAGGGCGTCCAGAGTAGAGTTGAAGATTTTATTTCTTGGATTTTAAATAATATAATGTAGTTAGTTTGGAATGAATCTAACTAATGAAGCTTTTATTCCTTAGATTTTAAATAATCTAATTATAATTCGTTCGGGAATGAATGTAGCTAATGAAGCTTTTATTCCTTAGATTTTAAATAATATAATTATAGTTATTTTGGGAATGAATCTAACTAATGAAGCTTTTATTCCTTAGATTTTGAATAATCTAATGATAGTTAGTTCGGGAATGAATCTAATTAATGAGGTTTTATTCATTAGAATTTAATTAACCTAATGATAATTAGTTCGGAAATGAATCTGACTAATGATGATTTTAATTAATCTAAGGTAGATCAGTTGGGTAGAAATCCAACTAAGGAATTGTAATCCTTAGATTTCCAATCTAAAGATAATATTACTCTTTAATCTAATAGAAGTTTAGTTGGAAATGAATCCATCTAATTTTTACTTTGAGATAGACCATTTTGGAAAATAGTTTTCCACCATCTCTTTTCTTTGGAATAATAATGTAATCTGAAGATAGAATAATTCGGAAATGAATCCAACTTTTGATCGTATGTTGATGGACTACTTTCATGTTAACTTAGTTTTGGATGCCAACCTATGGAAGAGATATTCTATTTTAAATTAGGAAATTACATAGTCAAATGATGGACTAATGTTGAGTTCTTTCTATAGCATGTTTTGGGAAAGGGGTCTTTGGGGAAAATATCTTGGAAATGAAGTATGGGCTCCTTTTGTTTTTTTTGCTTAATAAATGAATTGTTAACATATTTTTGGAAAATAGATATTTGGGAAAAATATCTTGGAAAGGAAGTATGGGTTCCTTTTGTTTTATTTGCTTAATGAATTAATTTTTAGCATGTTTTGGAAAATGGATATTTGGGGAAAATATCTTGGGAAAGGAGTAGGGGCTTCTTTTGTTACATTTGCTTAATGAATGGATTTATAGAATGCTTTTAGGATATATATAATTGCAAAAAATATCTTGGAAATGAAGTATGGGCTTCCTTGTGATTGCATATTAATTAATTATGCTTGAATGTGATATTTGTGGAAAATATCTCAAATAGAAATATGGACTTCTTTGATTATGCTTGAAGTAAATAGACTACATTTAGGAAGCCAAATAAGGAAGATGACTCAGATCATGTCAAGTTTTATTTTCAAGATACTCTTGTTGCTTAGCAAGCCACTCTTGAAAAAGAGGATTTATTGTATTTGAAACAATGATTGTTCTTGTAAATAGGACCTTTGGATGAATGATTATATGGTGTTATTATTGGTAATGGGTCTTGTAGACTTAGCCATGTTTTACTTAATATGGATGGTTTGAAGGATTAATTAATGCAAGCATGTGGTATTTAATATTACTTTCATCTTGGTGATGTTCGTATTTTATGCTTGTGGTTGAGATTAAGAGAGAGATAAAGAGATTTTTTTATGGATTCAAGGGATGTATCTTTGGGAAAAGTAACTAAGGTAACCTTGACTTCAAACCTTTCCATTTGAGCTTGGGTTTTTGTAGGCTAGCAACACCTAGTAATATTTTTCCATGGAAAATCAATCATGTGGAGTGATTGAAGCTTGAGGGCCATCGTAGAGATGGAAATGCAAGCATAGTTTAAGATATCACCATGGAGGTGTAGTTAAACTAGACTGAGACACTACGCCTAATAGAATCAAACTAGAATGAATTAGGTTTGATAGTAGGAATGGGAATACCCCCTTACTCTAAATATTGAGAAGGAATAGTCCTATCATTGGGGTCAAAAGGTCTACATTTGTGGAGAATGGCAAAAATATGGGGAGACCCTTTTGGAAGCATCCTCTATACCACAGACGTAAATGAGGTTAACCCCAGATGAAATATGGAATTTTGGCCTCTCCTATCCACTTGAGTGATGTTTACAACATCTTAGACTAGAAATGTGGTTATGTTTAGTCAAATATATGTTAATAATAGATTCTCTTTTGAACCTTGCTAGGTGGTCTCTTTGTAAATAAAGAAAAAAATATCTCTCACTTTGGATGGTTAATTTGGGGTTTTTACAGCTAATTATAAACTAAAAGGTAAATTCAAACCCAATATATCATGTCCATTAATTATTACTACAAAGTATCAATTTGGAGCTTATTTCCTAGCCACTTGGGACATAAAGGAGCTAATGGGGGCCAGATGTGACCCCTTGCGTCCTCGAGCACTGCGACCCCTTGCGATTGTAGTTTGACCTACAATCTCATCAAGTGGGTGCATTTGGTGCCCTCTACCTCATGATAAGGGCTACTAGTCCTAGGAAGTCTAAAGAAGCATGGTATGTGGCTCTCACTAGATGACCTACAAGATTTTTCACCCAAGATTGGCTCCTTACATTAGATGTGATCTTTGATGCACGTCTTTACTTTACTGTGCTAACCTATTATAATATAATTCTTTAAAAAAGGAAAATAAAATAAAACTTGAAATAATACGAAAAGTAAATTACAAAAAGTAAAATCACAAAAATTAAATTCTACCTAGACAATCTAAGGGTGGCAATGCAACAAAGAGAATACAATTTACATCTTACAACTCATTGATATGGATAGACATGTGAACCACGCAAGAAAACTAACTAAACACAAATTTGACCATATAATCATGCAATGTATATAACCAAAATAAGCTTGATGACCTGTACATGCAATTGGCCCAAGGCTTGAGTCCAGAGTGAGAAATAAAGTGGAAAAGGGAGAGAGAAATGCTACAAGTTATATGTTTAACACAATAACAAATCCAAACTCCAGGGACTACTATTTATAATATTTATATATGAAGTTTGAAATTCAAAATTCCCCCCAAAATGGGCATGGGTGGGAGTGCTAATGTTAACTCTGGTCATAGGATCAAGAAGAGTATGTTGCATTAAATTTTATGGAGTCCAAAGCTGCTTGGATTTAAATCACCATAAATTCTTTTCATAAGTGGTATCATCTTCTTTTTAAAGGGATCATTAATGTTTCCACATCCCTTTGTGGAGATTCGAGCTTGGTTGTATGCCCAAGTAGGTAGGGCCCATTTTGATGAGTGTGACCTATTATCTCCTTGGCTTCTGACTCGCTTTTGGTGATCCCTCCTTTCTTGTATCATCTCCCCAAATTTTGATAGGGGTCTGGGTGTGAACATCTTTTTTTATTATTTGGTTTCTCCAGTGGGTCTTCCCCTTCTACCCTTGGTTAGCCCCAAGTATTGTATTGATGTTGCCTTGTTTCTCCTAATGGATGATCTTCTTAAAACTATTATGCACAAGATTCCACAAGACCTCATTTGATGGTCATGCTTATAGTCCATGGTGGACTTTCCATGATCTTCTTTATTGGGAATATTATATTAATTAATTAACTAGTTAATATTAAATTAGGGTTTTTAATTTCAAAATTGTTAGAGTCCTACAAGTCTTATTCCCTAACTTGCAAGATCCTGAAAGGTTATTTGTCATGCTTTCTAGTAGAAGTTTGTCAACTTTATAATTTTGACAATATTTCTTGTTGTTCTTGGTTTGAGCCTCTGGTTTTTTCCATTAGATGATTTTTTAAATGTTTATATTTATTTTTTATCAATAAAATTAATAGGTAAACTTTTTATAAAATTTTGAATCCTCATCGATGGTATCAAAGCACCCTAATCCTTCTCTTTAGGGTACTTTGTTTAGGCACCATGCTACCTACTCTATCTTTAGAAGATATATCTCAATGAACTAAAATACTGTGTTGAAATCATGTTGACTAAATATACCATGTTGGAAGAAATGATAACAAGCAAATAAATTTATGGTTTTGTTGTTGAAGAAAAAAAAATTATTAGATAATGAAGCAATACATGGATTTGAACCAAAATCTATGGGCAATAAGCCCATCATCCTTCCATTGGACTATGTTGAAAATTTTGAAGAAAAAGAAAACAAATTGATGAAGAAAAGAAATATTTGATACTTCTTAAATTTGCTATTGTTTTGTCGATGAAGGCCTCCTTGTTAAATAATTTTTTTAGAAGTTGATGAAGATAGAGAAAAACAAGGATTCTGATTCCACTATTTTGTGTTCGACCAATTATGTATTAGTTAGCCGACATATTATTCCGGCTCAATCTGCTCCTACCTCTTTTAGAGTCTTTTACACTACTCCATCAGCATCATTCTATTTTTGGGTCCCTATTTTGATGACATATTTGAATGACGAGTATTTTGTAGCTTCAATTTTGTGCAACCTCCTATGGTGTCAAAAGCTACCATTTCCTTTGTGTGGCCTTGGATTACTTCCTGTAGTGGACCAACCCCTTAGCTCACAATGGAAGTCTTCAACACAGTCATATTGTGCCTCTCTCGTGGCCTTGCACATTTGCTACATTGCTCAAATAATACCATTGCCTTGGCCACCACCATTTATGTCATTTATCCTAGTCTGGTTACCATAGCAGCGATAGAGCCCCTCTCACAATATCTTCGATATTAAACTTTTACACCTGTGTGCGCACTAGGACAACCTTCAATGCATTCATTTTTTATACTATTTAAAACATACATTTTTTTTATTATTTTTCAATCAGGTAATCCCTGATCTCACTTTGTGGGATTCCTCACCCTTATTAACATTGATATTGGGCATGTGTGGGGTTGGCCCTCTTCAGTTTACTTTCTAACCAGTTAATGTGATGATGCAAGTCTAATCGATGGACATCCCTTAGCGTTCTTACCTCACAGTGTCTTCATTGCAGCCTCCCAACACCATCACTATAGCCCACTTGTGACCCTTTCTCTATCAATTCCCATTCAATGGCCCTCCTAAAATAGTCATCACCCAGGATTGCATTTCCTGATTGCACCCTTTTTAGCTATAGCACCATTTTTTTGGCAACTCTACTCCTCCTACATCAATTCGTCTTCACTGCTCATCGATTCGTACAATATACAAATATCTTTTGCAACCCACTACGGCTCATCCCACCAACTCATCGTCGCTTCTCCAACCATGATACCTTTTCCTTGTGCAATAAAATAGTTGAGTTGTGCAACTCATTCATAGATCTACACACAGCTACATTTGTGGCTCATTGCCTTCATCTTGTTCATCATACACATAGATTTCCATCATCTACCTCTCCAGCATGGCCACCACCCTCTTTTTTTGATGCATGGCCACCCGTGCTTCTTCCTATCGTGAAACCCTTGCACCATGTGTGTTCCTTTCTTCATAAGGTCCTTACATAGGTCATCCCATTACTTTCAACTGCCCTTTTAGAAACTACCTACGATACGTGGCATGTTATCTTCATTGGTCATGTGTAGAACCTCCACCATTTTTGGAGCATTTGCATCCCTTGTCCTATATAGAAAAGGGACCTCGATATTATATAAAAAAAAGTGTGGTTTTAAAACATAAGCATATTGTAAAGAGTATTTCTTAGGTATATTCTTAGGAATATTCTAAATACCTTTGTAAAGGGAATAGTATCGGCCATAATCTTCTCCTATTTTTGGAGAAGTTTTTATTTTTCATGTAAATTGAGGTAGCCTTTTAGTGATAAATATAGGCATATTTGTAGTCTTAGGAAAGCTCATTTTGAGCTTGACCTAATGGAATCATCAATTTTAGATTTTGTGAAGACTTTTTCTAGTTTTTTACATGATAATTTTGGCTCGCCAATCTTCTAGTTTTTGTCTTCTTTCAATTATTTTGCTCCCCTGTTTATACGTATTTTTCATGACCCCCTTGTCAGTACTAGCTACTCTAGTTGGACTATGTATTAGCAAATAATATTTAATGCTTAGCTATGTTGTTTTGATGGATATATACTTATAATATTGTGTTCATTTTGCATAATAATATGGTACTATTGATGCTCTGCTTGGTTGCAAGATCAGGTACTCTCATGGGTGGATAAGAGAATTGACCACAAGGAATGAGAGACCATATTGAAAGGGACATGATGATGATGACTCGTTCATCAAATAGCCTAGGGTAACATGAATGAATACCCTTTCATACATGTGCATTATGGTTTCTTTATGCTCATTTCATACCATTGGGCTAGGAAAGTTGCTTGGAAAAAGTCTCTTAACATGAGTCAATGATAGCTTGAGTCTACTTAAATAAAGAGCCACTCATTTAGAGATAAAATGATGGTACAAAATATCAATATAATGCATGTGTTCTTACATTTAGAATGATGGTTTTGTTTACCTCCTTGTGTGCTTAAGAATTAATTTGTTGATATTATTTCTTGTGTAAGGCTGGTAAAATTAATCCATTAGGGAAAGCTTTTGAGTTTTTTGTTCAATGTTTGCTTTATGCTTTGATGAGGCTAGATTTTTGGTGTCACCTTTAACCTAACATTATGGGCTTTGATGAGGTTGAACATTGGTGCCACATTTAACCTAGCATGATGGGCTTTTAATACTTTTGTTATGCATTGGAAGAGTTGCCTTTTGTATTTAATGTGTTCTTACCTTTTTCCATTATGTTTTATGGTTTTGGTTGAGGAGTTGAGCGTTACACCATTAGCCTTGCATGGTAGTGCTCAAGGGCTTGCTTCACCTATTTATTTATATAAACTAGCTTGAAAGAGGAAGGCAGGCGGTGGAGGAAAGAATAGTTAATTGCACAACAAAGAATAGCGTTGGAAGGGACTAAGCTTTGGAAGGAAGACATCACACTTTGTCTAGATATGAATTGGAGGCTTTGTTGGATTTATATTTGCTATATTTTTTGTGCTCTTTTCTCCCTATATTCGTCGACTATCTAACATCACTTATGCTTTGTTTTCGCTACACGTACTCCTTATATTGTTATGTTGGTATGCTTGTAAGTCTGATTTTTGTGTGGGTTCCTTTGTGCTCATTTTATCACCTCGAAACCTATTACCCTTACACAGTGAGATATAGCACTCAATGATAACACTACGTTTGAACTGTTGGCTCCTTGCATCATCAATTTAGCTAGTTGAATGCTTTGTTTTGTTGTAGGTTGGTTTAGTTGTAGGGTATTGTAGAGTCTTTTGTGAGGATGGTGTGCACTACGTCTTCTCCTTAGAGTTTAGGATTTGCATCTTTAGGTTTAGAGGTTTACTTATGTGCGTCTTGGTTTTGTTGTGTCGCCAAGGACCGCCATGGAGATGGCACCCCTACGAGTGTGCTCTTACATGATCTCAAGATGAATATCACCTATTTTCCTAAATTGTATCTCACTTCCCCTTTTTTAATCTCTTCTTGTGTGGGACTAATGGTAGATTAAATAGATTTAATCTACGAATGCTTTTAGGATCGGTTGGGATAGTTTTCCTCTGTTTGCTTTGATTGGTTTAGAAGTTGATCTTAGTTTTTCTAATATTATATTATAAATTAATTAAATGATTGATTAATGCTAGTTTAATCTAATATTAGATTTGTATTAATCTAACAAATGATTAATGATATAGCTATTCTAATGTTAGACTGTGAATTAATCAAATGATTGAATAATGCTAGTTTAGTCTAATTTTAGCTTTGTATTAATCTAATGAATGATTAATATTACAACTTTTTCTAATGTTATATGGTGAATTAATAAAATTCAATTATTACCATTAGATTAATCTAATGTTAGCTTTATATAAATCAAATAAATGATTTGATGTTAGTCCAATCTAATGTTAGATCTAATTAATCAAATGGATTGATTAATTTATGATAGACTGATCTAATAATAGATTAGTTTAGCAATTAATCTAATGATTAATTTAATATAATCTTTAGATTATTAATTAATCTAATGATAGATTAGTTTGGCAATTAATCTAATGATTAATTTAATATAATCTTTAGATTATTAATTAATCTAATGATAGATTAGTTTGGCAATTAATCTAATGATTAATTTAATATAATATTTAGATTATTAATTAATCTAATGATAGATTAGTTTGGCAATTAATCTAATGATTAAGTGATTCAATCTTATGGTTCTTCATTATCTGCATATGGTCTTTTATTTTTAGGTGCTCATTTTGTTTGGGCTTTTAGTTTAATGTTTTTATTCAGTGGTCGTGGGTATTGGCAAGAACTTATTGAATCTATTGTTTGGGCCCATAACAAATTGAAGGTTGCTCCTATTTTTAGCTTTAAAACCCTTTTCCCTTTGCCTTTGAAATGTGGGATGGGGGTGGGATCTTTATCTATAATCTTTAGGTTATTAGTTAATCTAACGATAGATTAGTTTTGCAATTAATCTAATGATTAATTTAATATAATATTTAGATTATTAGTTAATTTAATGATAGATTGTTGGCAATTTTGGGTACCTTGGGTACATTGCCTTTGCTCTAAGTGTAGATGTTGTCATTGATGTCAATAAGGTCTTGAAGCAATTTGGTTTGATGTCAAAGAATGTGTTTTGATGAAGGTTTCAGTTTGAAAAGTGAGTTTCCAAGAAGATCAGAGTAGCCCAGTTGCAAAAGATCAAGAAAAAGACAAGTAAGAAAAAGTATGCAGGCGGCTGGCAAAACTATCGCAATTTTGCGACATGTTTGAGGAGAGAGAAAGTTCTAGCAAAAGTGTCATGATTTCGCGACACGCTGGAAGACAGAGACAAATCTGGCAAAACTGTCGCAATTTCATGACATGTTGGCAGAGAAAGACAGCAAGTTGGAAAGTGTCGCGATTTCGCGACATGTCGCATTTTCACGACTCGAAAAGTGTAGGAATGCAGAGAAGGAAAAGTGTCATGATTTTGCGAAACATTGCCAAGAAAGTTGTACGGACAAAAAGGTGTCACGATTTCGCGACATAATGCAGAAAAGAGAGTCCGTAGTGTGAACTGTCACGATTTTGTGACAAGATCGAAGAGAGAGAAAGTTATTCAGAAACTGTCATGATTTTGTGACATGATGCAAAGTTCCAAGTGAGGACTGTCATGTTTTCGTGACATGCTATAGAGGTCAAGTTGAGGACTATCATGATTTTGCGACATGCTGAAAAGCTCGAAATGAGAACTATCGCAATTTCACGACATGCAGCAAAGGGAAGAGTTTGAAAGAAGCGTAGCGATTTCATGACAGGTTGCAAGGAAAGCTTTCGAAAATTGAAAGCGTCACGATTTCATGACAGAATGAAATAAAAATGTACAGATGCAGGAAGTGTCGTGATTTTGCGACAGATAGAAGTGAAGAAGCCAGCGGATGAAGTTGTAGCGATTTCGTGACAAGCTGAAAGAAAAGCGTACGGATGGTGAAAGAGTCACGATCTCATGACAGAAACTGGAAGCAAGTCTTCTATAGGAGAAGTGTCACGATTTCATGATAGAAGCAGAGAGAAAGGCTATGAAGACAAAAGCATCATGATTTTGCGACATGTTCCAGTTTCACGGGCGTAAGGCAGAAAGAAGCTTAAGGCAGCAAAAGTGTCACGATTTCACGACAAAAGCTGAGAGGAAGGCCATGAAGACAAAAGGGTCATGATTTCACGACAAAGTTAAATATGACATCAGCAAAAGCATATGTGTCGTGATTTCATGACAAAAGCAGAGAAGAAGGCAATGAAGACTAAAGTGTCACGATTTTGTGACAAGAGTGAAGATGACGTTAGCAAAAGACAGAAGTGTCACGATTTTGCGACAAGGACGCAATCAAGGCAAACAAAGGCAAAAAGTGTCACGATTTCATGACAACAGGAAAAAGAAGGTGTACGACAGGCAAAGGTGTCGCGATATCGCGACATGTTGTAGTTTCACAGGAAAAGCTACAGAACTAGAGGCGATTGAAGGACAGAGTTAACTTTGAGCCAACAAAGTTAAATCTGGGCCGATGCAGCATAGGGTTTTGCAATCGACGTAGTTTGAGGGTTACAGCCGACTAAGTTTGAGAGTTTTGATCATGAAATTTATTCTATAAAAGGAGGGTTGTTTCGAGATTGAAGGTATCGAATGCATGTATTGAAACTGCACAAGTTAAGTCCATGGTGCGCAAATGAGCAATCGTGTCGAATCGATCAAAGTGTGCATTTTGAAGTGCGATATTCGTAGATAGAGTGCTGGGGAGAAGTTCAATCATCGAGAAGTAGAGTGTGCGAAGACTGTGTTGTTGTGTTTGCACAGAGGTGCATAAGTTGAAATTTTATCGAGTGCTATTGTGTTTGCACGACCAGTGCAAAAGGTTGGTTTCGACCAAGTGCGGCTATAACAGAACAGAAAGAGATAAGAGGACAGATTTGTGCCAGATCAAAGGACTATGTTTGGTGCAGACCAGAGATAGAGGACATATGTGCTAGACCAAAGGACTATGTTTAGTGCATATTCAAGGACCAACTTTGCGGTGATAGAGTTGAGGACAGAGATCTCCAGCCAGAGCAGGAAAGACAGGTGTCTTCTGTGGATAGAGTTCCACTTGCTAAGGGCGAAGGAGGTAGAGGTCTTCTAGAGGATCACCGATCGAGAGCGAGCTAGAGGAAGCTATCTCCTTTGGGTTGGTGCCCATAAACATTGTAACAGGGAAAGGTTTTCCCAAAGGTTGAATTGATAAAATTTAGAGAGAAATTTTATCTGTGGAGTAGCCTGCTTTGGGTGAACCACGTAAATTGATGTGTCTCTTTTGTGGATGGTGTTTTGTGCATTGCTTTGATTACTGCTATTAATACTGTTATCTTTACAATGCATAATATTGATTTGAAAACTATTTTGAAGCAAAAGTAAAAAGTGGTCTTATACTGTTCACCCCCCCTCTCAGTATAAGCTTGTGTTCTTCAATTGGTATCAGAGCGGGTTCCTTCGGAAAGGTTTAACAACGTGAAGTAAGAACTGGTTAAGAACACAATGGATTATTCAAGTGGCAATGCAGCACCTATTCTTGATGGATCAGATTTCAGTCTATGGAGTGCAAGAACGAAGGTTTATCTAATGGCACTTGGTAATGAGGTATGGGAAGTGATTGAAGATGAGTACACTATTTCTGAACATGGTCCTTATACTAAAGAAGACAGGCTCATGCTTCACAGTAATTCAAAAGCCATGAATACAATTTTGAAAGGCTTACAGAAAGTAGATCTCACCAAAGTTATTCACTGCAAGACAGCTAGTGAAATGTGGAAACAATTGCAGGTGGTTCATACAGGTGATGCAAATGTCCGAAAGGCCAAATTGAGACTCTTTAAAGGTATTTTTGAACAACTTAAAATGAATGATGATGAAAATATTAGTGACTACATGCTTTGTATGGATGAGGTTGTTAACTCCATGAAAGACCTAGGTCTTGAACTTGCTGAAAATGATGTGTGTGATAAGATTTTAAGATCTCTTCCTAATAGATTTAGTGAAAATATTTCTGCCATTGAGGAAGCTAAAGATTTAGATAAATTGAAAAAGGATGAGCTCCATAGTATACTTGCAGCATTTGAGCTGAGAACTCAAGTGAAAGTTGATGTCAAGAAAGAGGCGACCTTCAAAGCTACCAAGAAATCAAAGGGCAAACAGATTCAAGAAAGTGATGAGTCTTCTAGTGATGAAGAAGCTTACTACAGCAAGAAAGGCAAGTTCTCTAGGAAGAGCAAAAGCATGAAAAATATAAGATGTTTTAATTGCTGAAAGTTTGGTCATTATGCTACTGACTGTACTGTTTCAAAGAATGAAAGTGATGAAGAGAAACAGGATGTTAAGAGCAAGGATTCTGAAAAATATAGGTATTACAGAAAGAACAAATATGATCACGACAATCAAGAAAAGAGGCATTCTCACAAGCACAAGAAGAGCTTCTACCTAGACAAAGCAAGTAAGTGTTCTAGCGGTGATAGTGAAAGTTCTTCTAGTGATGATGAAAATGAGATGCTGTTCATTTCAGAAAAGGAGGAAGAACCGAAACATAAATTCATTGTCATGAAATGTTTTAGATGTGGCAATTTTGGGCACCTTGAGGATAATTGCAAAAATAATGATTTGGTTGCTAGTATGTATGAGGATGCTTGAGAAAACTACAATGAAGATGCATGTATGGTTTTTGAAAAGGGTAGCACCTCTAGTGATAAGAAATCTAAAAAAGGCCTTGATAATTCAAAATGCAATCAAATAGAGGATCTTGAATGTGAACTTACTAATGCTCTTAGTGTTTTGAAAAATGAAAGAAAGAAGAATGCTAGACTCAAGGATAAGTTAGATGAATGTTGTATGGAGAGAGATGAGCTTATAGAAAGTCTTGACATCTCTATGGCTAAGACACAAGAACTCAAGAATGAGTTAGATTCTAAAATTCTGGAGTATAGTGAGTTAGAACAAGAAATGGCTTCTTTGGAAGAGGAAACTAAAAAATACAAGGATAAACTGTACAGGTTTCAAGAAAGCTCCAAAAAGGTTAAGTCTCTCATCAAAGGTCAAAGAAAACCAACAGATAAAATAGGTCTCGATTTTTTTGAGCCGCACAAGGAACAGGTTGGGGAATCTAGCAAGAGATTTCAAAAGGAAGAGAGTTCTGATGAAGAAAGTACTTCAGATCATGAGTTCGTAAGTGATAAATGCACAGAAACAGAAAACAGAATTTTGAATGCCAAGAAGAAGGTTTCGGGACCCAAGAGGTCGAATAAAAGAAAATTTCACGACAAATGTTTTGCGTGTCATAGGTTTGGTCACATAGCTATACATTGCATGATTCAAGTGAAGAGAGTAAATGACAGTTTCAGGGGTCGTAATTTCTTTCAAGGGTATTGCTACTCTTGTCAACAATTTGGGCACAAGGCAATTTTTTGCAAGGCAAATAACAGGAACTGGGTTAGTCAGAATAGGCAGATTCAAAGAACAGCTATTCCTGAAAGAAATAATATTATTACTTGCTATAAGTGCAACAATGCAAGTCACACAACCAAACAGGTTCGAGCTGATCTTCCAAGGTACGGGAACAGGAACAGTGGTATAAACAGGTCCAAGGATCAAGGTGTGGACAAGAAAAGAGATGAGAACAAGAACAAGAAAAGTGACAAGAATAGAAACATTGACAAAGAGTTCAAGAGAAGGCCCGAAAAAGAAATTGTAGACACTGATGATGATGAGTGCCTAATGGGAGTTTCACTCCCACCCTTGTTTTAAATCACCTCATCAGGAGGTGGGGGAGGGACTAAGCTAAGAATCTCATTCTTAGTCCCAAGCCCCAAAGGTGACCCTTTGTCATTGATGACAAATGGAGAGAGATATGAGTAAGGGGGAGAGCTTCATAGTGAAGAAGAGAGCTTCAAGTTAGGGGGAGTAAAAACTTCAAAGGCAGATTCTTAGTTGTTGGATCATTTGGTTTTAGTTTTGGCTCTTGTCTAGTTTTTTCAGTTAAGGTTTGCTATCAATGACAAAGGGGGAGATTGTTGGCAATTTTGGGTACCTTGGGTACATTGCTTTTGCTTTAAGTGTAGATGTTGTCATTGATGTCAAGAAGGTCTTGAAGCAATTTGGTTTGATGTCAAAGAATGTGTTTTGATGAAGGTTTCAATTTGGAAAGTGAGTTTCCAAGAAGATCAGAGTAGCCCAGTTGCAAAAGATCAAGAAAAAGACAAGTAAGAAAAAGTATGCAGGCGGCTGGAAAAACTATCGCGATTTCATGACATGTTTGAGGAGAGAGAAAGTTCTAGCAAAAGTGTCATGATTTTGTGACACGTTGGAAGACAAAGACGAAGCTGGCCAAACTGTCACGATTTTGCGACATGTTGGCAGAGAAAGAGAGCAAGCTGGAAAGTGTCACGATTTCGTGACATGTCGCATTTTTGCGACTCGAAAAGTGCAGGAAGGCAGAGAAGGAAAAGTGTCACGATTTTGTGACACATTGCCAGGAAAGTTGTATGGACAAAAAGGTGTCACAATTTTATGACATAATGCAGAAAAGAGAGTCCGTAGTGTGAACTATCGCGATTTCACGACAAGATCAAAGAGAGAGAAAGTTATTTAGGAACTGTCATGATTTCGTGACATGATGCAAAGTTCCAAGTGAGGACTGTCGTGTTTTCATGACATGCTATAGAGGTCAAGTTGAGGACTGTCATGATTTCGCGACATGCTAAAAAGCTCAAAGTGAGAACTGTCACGATTTCTCGACATGCAGCAAAGGGAAGAGTCTGAAAGGAGAAGCATCGCGATTTCGCGACAGGTTGCAAGGAAAGCTTTCAGAAACTGAAAGCTTCGTGATTTCATGACAGAATGAAAGAAAAATGTATGGATGCAGGAAGTGTCACAATTTTGCGATAGGCAAAAGTGAAGAAGCCAGCGGATGAAGCTGTAGCAATTTTGTGACAGGCTGAAAGAAAAGCGTATGGATGGTGAGAGTCACGATTTCACGACAGAAATTGGAAGCAAGTCTTCTATAGGAGAAGTGTCACGATTTCGTGACAGAAGCAGAGAGAAAGGCTATGAAGATAAAAGCGTTGTGATTTTGCGACATGTTCCAGTTTCACGAGCATAAGGTAGAAAGAAGCTCAAGGTAGTAGAAGTGTCACAATTTCATGACAAAAGCTGAGAGGAAGGCCATGAAGACAAAAGGGTCACGATTTCACGACAGAGTTAAATATGATGTCAGCAGAAGCAGATGTGTCATGATTTCGCGACAACAGTAGAGAAGAAGGTAATGAAGACTAAAGTGTCAGCAAAAGACAGAAGCAGATGTGTCACGATTTCACGACAAGAGTGAAGATGATGTCAGCAAAAGACAGAAGTGTCATGATTTCACAACAAGGACACAGTCAAGGCAGACAAAAGCAAAAAGTGTCACGATTTTGCGACAGCAGGAAAAATAAGGTGTACGACAGGCAAAGGTGTCACGATATCATGACATGTAGTTTCACAGGAAAAGCTACAAAACCAGAGGCAGTTGAAGGACAGAGTTAACTTTGAGCCGACAGAGTTAAATCTAGGCCGACGCAGCATAGGGTTTTGCAGCCAACGTAGTTTGAGGGTTACAGCCGACTAAGTTTGAGATTTTTGATCATGAAATTTATTCTATAAAATGAGGGATGTTTCGAGATTGAAGGTATCAAATGCATGTATTGAAATTGTGCAAGTTAAGTCCACGGTGAGCAAATGAGTAGTCATGTCGAATCAATCGAAGTGTGCGTTTCGAAGTGCGATATTTGTAGATAGAGTTTTGGGGAGAAGTTCGATCATCGAGAAGCAGAGTGTGCAAAGACTGTGCTACTGTGTTTGTGCAAAGGTGCATAAGTTGATATTTGATCGAGTGCTGCTGTGTTTGCATGACCAGTGCAAAAGGTTGGTTTCGACCAAGTGCGGCTGTAACAGAACAAAAAGAGATAAGAGGACAGATTTGTGCCAGACCGAAGGATTGTGTTTGGTGCAGACCATAGATAGAGGACATATGTGCTAGATCGAAGGACTATGTTTAGTGCATATTCGAGGACCAGATTTGCGGTGATAGAGTTGAGGACAGAGATCTCCGACCGGAGCGGGGAAGACAGGTGTCTTCTGTGGATAGAGTTCCACTTGCTAAGGGCAGAGGAGGTAGAGGTCTTCTAGAGGATCACTAGTCAAAGCAGAGCTAGGGGAAGGTATATCCTTTGGGTTGGTGCCCATAAACATTGTAGCAGGGAAAGGTTTTCCCAGAGGTTGAATTGATAAAATTTAGAGAGAAATTTTATCCGTGGAGTAGCCCGCTTTGGGTGAACCACGTAAATTGTTGTGTCTCTTTTGTGGATGGTGTTTTGTGCATTGCTTTGATTACTGCTATTAATACTGCTATCTTTACACTGCATAATACTAATTTGAAAACTATTTTGAAGCAAAAGTAAAAAGTGGTCTTATACTGTTCACCCCCCCTCTCAGTATAAGCTTGTGTTCTTCATAGATTAGTTTGATAATTAATCTAATGATTAATTTAAATGATAGATTAGCTTGGCAATTAATCTAATGATTAATTCACTGCAATCTCTGGATAATTAATTAATCAAATGATAGATTAATCTTTAGTCTTTCAAACGAATGTTAAGACTTGCAAATAGTAGATTGATTACTTAGATCTCTAAATTTGTTGCTTAACCCCATGATGGGTTTATTTAATTCTTAAGTTAATGAAGGATTAATTTAGTTTATAAATTAACCTAATAATGGATTGAAACTATATGCAAAAAATATCTTAGAAAGAAGTATGGGCTTCTTTGCTTGTGTTGCTATATTGAATTGATTTTATAGAAATATAGGGCTTGGGATTTTAAATATTTATGGAAAATATTTTAGGGAAGAAGTATGGGCTTCTTTATGCTTGTGCTTGCTATGCATCATTGAAAATGAATCATATAGAAATGCATTGCTAAGCTTTGGAAAGATATAGAAATGAATTGAAAATATTTGTGGAAAATATTTTGGAAAGAAGTATGGACTTCTTTATCAATGTGTCTGTTATATTGAAATGAATCATATAGAAAAGCCTTGTTAAGCTTTGAAAAGAGGAATTGGATTTTGAAAAAAATATTGTGGAAATATATTTTTTGGTTTTCGTGGAAATATATTGTTTGTTTGTGAAAAATATATTATGGAAATATATTGTTTAGATTAGAGGAATATATTGCTTGATTGTGGAAATATATTGTTTAGTTAATGAAGATATATTGCAAAAATATATTGCTTGTTTGTGAATAATATTTGTGGAAATATATTGTTTGGTTTAGAGAAATATAATGTGAATATATATTGCTTGATTGTGGAAATATATTGTTTAGTTAATCAAGATCTATTTCAGAAATATATTATTTGTTTGTGATATATTGTTTGGTTGAGAGAAATATATTGCGGAGATGCATTGCTTGATTGTGGAAATATATTGTTTAGTTAATGAAGATATATTGCAGAAATATATTGCTTGCTTGTGGAATATATTGTGGAAATATATTGCAGAAATATATTATTGGTTTTGTGATTTTATATATATATATTTATATTTATTTATTTATTTATTTATTTATTTATTTATTTATTTATTTATTTATTTATTTATTTATTTATTATGGAAATATATTGCTTATATATTGTGAAGATATATATTGCTTGTTTTGATTTGAGGAAAAGAAAGCTTGGAATGTTTATTTGGATGTGGAGTCCAATGGAAATAAGGAAATTATGGGAATTTTCCTTAAGTCTTTGGGCATGGAGTCCATTGTTAAGTGAAATATTATGGGGTAATTCACATAACCTCTTAAAGTGGACATGGAGTCCATCTCTAGGAAGAAATAAGCGGGTTCCCTTATTTGCTTTGTTTATTTTAAAACATGGAAAATTAAGTCGGACGCGGAGTCAATATTGGATGAAGAAATTTATGGGGTTTCTTCATGTGATTGTTTTAAAATAAAATAGAAATGTAAAGGATCATTTCTATATGAATACTTGATGTAATGGATTAAGTATGTAGAAAGTAAATGACTTGTTTATTTTATTTATGTTTGCATTAGATGCATAGAATATGAAATAAGCATTTAGGAATGCATTCATACATGCATATGAATTGTTTTGATCTCTTTATTCCTAAAAAAATACCATGGAGATCAAAGGATCAAGATAGCAGATCAAGATAATGGAATTCCTCTTTGATTTATGTAACAGTGTATGTTAATACTCAAGGAAAAATCAACCACAAGATCTAAAATGAGCATGCACTATTAACTATATGATAATGGAAATATCCTAAACATGTAAAACTCATGAATAACTTCTGGAAATACTCATAAAATTGCCATAAATAAATGCTCATGAAAATACTAAGAATACTCTTGTATAAAGCTCTATAAATGAATTTTATGAGGAATACTCTTTTCTATATCTATAACAATGCTTGATCACATATATATACTAGTATGTGACTCTTCACTTTCCTACTCTAAGGACACATGTGCATTATACATGATAGACACTTGTGCACATTCACACCTAACTAATGACACTTGTTCACTCTTTCTCATATGAATCATCTGCCAAACTAATATTGTAAGAGGGCCAAATAATATAATATCTTAAACACCCCTTGTATTACATTATTTGATAGGAAGACTTTTTACCTTCAATCTCTTATTATTCTTTCTCTTCAATCTTCACCTCTAGCTTTGTCATGGCTAGATAAATAATTTGTGTCTGCTTTTGGATCAATGTATCTGAGTTACCTCTGGATTTTGTATCTCTAGGTCACTACCTCTAGGTCACTACCACTGGTTCTACCTATGGGTCACTTTCACTAGATCATTGTCTTGATATCACTGCCTTTGGAACTCTTCCTCTAGATCACCTCTAGATAATCATTGTTTTTGTATCATCCACTATAATATTTATAACACTATTATCTCTGTAGGATCATCATTAAATATGCTTTCACTACTTTTACTGCATTTACTACTTTCACTGTAGGTTACCCTCCAAGCTATACTTGGATTATAATAATTTATTTTATATATCTTCCTAATAAGATCAATATCATTGTTTCATTCAATGGATTTTGACTTTTCATCACACTTGGTTTTCTTTTGTAGAAACCATACAACATTCCTTTCATCTTATTCCATTCATTCATACTTATTGGTGTAAGCTCAGCTACAAGAGACCAACAAAATGGACTCCAATTACATAACACAAATGCAATAATGAAAGAAAACTGCAAATTGATATTCTTCTCATTCCTAAATTCACACCCCTTATACAAAATATTACAATCCATCATATAGCAACCGAAAACCAAAGAAACCCTAAAAATGTATTTTTTCTAAAATTGCTAAAAATAGATCTTCTTTCTAAAAACTTCTAAAAATAGAAATGAGTCGGATTGTGCCCAAATTCGGTGTACACATCCCTCTTAAAATACCAAACCTTAATTTAAAATATTAGGTCTCAAATTAAGTTATAAAAAATATAATAAACTTCTAACAACTAAAAAAACCCAAAAAACTCGAGAACCTATTCTAAAAGCTAATTTTGGGACACTAGATGGAGTTAGGTCCCAAAAATACTTTTTTTGGAGAGTCAGGACAATAAAAGATTCGCCTAATGTAGAACACACACACAAAACCACCTATTAAATTTCAAGGCCAACGAGCGTACGGTTCACAAGTTATGGCTCCGGTAAGGTGCATCATTCTCCTCTAGTGAAAAAGAACTTAGCTCCTACGAGTTCAACTGAATTGAAATATTGTAGCTTCTAGTTATCAATTTTCTTTAGCTTTGACTCTAAAACCCAAGTGTTATATGACTGTGGTAATCCTTCCCACTGAACTAAGAATTTTTTGTAGCTCCCATGTCCGGTGGTGATCACCTTCTTATCGAGCACTTGTGCAACTCTGTCTTTTTTCTTCTTAGGCATTTGTCGTGCCCAATTTACTCTCCTGTAATTCACCATCCTCGGTAGTACCAAGATATTGAAATAAATCAAAAACATTAAAAATGGGTGAAATATCAAATTCATCAGGCAGCTCCATTTTATAGGCATTATCATTGATCTTCTTCAAAATCCTGCATGGCCCAATTTTCTTAAGTTTCAATTTGTTATACGTCCCCTTAGGAAATACTTATTTATTAATATGAACCATGACCATATCACCCTCTTCAAACACTTTCACCCTTCTGTGTGCATCAGCAGACTCTTTGTAGTGAGCATTAATACTTTGCAATTTTCCCTCACTGACTCTTGCACTTTTTGGATATGCTCAGCAAATGATTCTACATCATCACTAACTTGTTTCCCAATTGGTAACTCAACCAAATCTAATACACCTCTAGGATTTTTATCATAAATAATTTGAAAAGGAGATTTACCTGTCGACCTGTTCACTAAACTATTGTATGTAAATTCGGCTTATGACAAGGCTAAATCCCATTGTTTTGGTTTTTCTCCCATTATGCATCGTAAGAGGTTTCCCAAGATTTTGTTCACTACCTCTGTTTACCCATCGGTCTGTGGGTGGTAAGCACTACTGAAATGTATCCTAGTGTTCAACTTTTTCCATAATGTCCTCCAAAAGTGACTCAAGAACTTAGTATCCTGATCAGAAGTAATAGTCTTTGGAACACCATGCAACCGCATAATTTCATCAAAGAATATGACTGTAGTCCTAGCTGCATCATTACTTTTTTAGCAAGCAATGAAATGCACCATTTTTGAAAATCTATCTACCATAACAAAAACGGAATCCTTACCCCTCTGTGTCTTGGGCAACCCCAACATAAAATCCATACTCAGATCGGTCCATGGTCCTGTAGGAACTGGTAGTGGCATTTACAACCCTGTATTTTGCGTATGGCCCTTAGCCATTTGAAATACTTTGCATCTAGAGACAAACTTGATTATGTCTCTCTTCACTTTTGGCCAATAGTACTTCTCCTCTACAAGAGTGGTAGTTTTGGCTTCTTCAAAATGACCAAACAAACCCCCACTATGTAATTCCTTCAAGATGTTATCTCTCATAGAGCCATTGGGAATGCATAATCGATTACCCTTAAACAATTAACCATTCTAAAAAAAATACTCTTCAAAAGTAGTACGAGACTCGCCCCGTACCACACTTTTACACTGTTGCACAATATTCCCAAAATCCACATCAGATTCATATAGATCTTTAATCCCCTCAAATCCGACCACTTCATTCTCCATAGTGGTCAACAACAAGACTCTCCTACTCAATGCATCAGCAACCTTATTCTGTTTTCTTGACTTATGTTTCAGGACAAATGTACACTGTTGCAAAAATGAAACCCATTTGGCATGCCTGCTATTTAACTTTTTTGAGAATTTACATACCTCAATGCTTCATGATTAGTAAACAACACAAACTCCTTTGAGATTAAGTAGTGCCTCCAATGTTGCAATGCTTGCACAATTGCATAAAATTCCACATCATATGTAGAATAATTCTTCCTTGCGTCATTCAGCTTCTCACTAAAAAATGCTATAGGTTGTCCCTCTTGACTTAAGACACCACCAATCCCAATAAATGAGGCATCACAATCAACCTCAAACACCTTACTAAAGTTAGGTAACACTAGAATAGGGGCTTCTGACACTTTCTTCTTCAAGAGTTCAAAACTCTTTGTTGTTGTCGTAGTCCATACAAACTCTTTTCCATTCATGCACTCAGTTATAGGGGCAGCTATACTATTGAAGTTCCTAATGAACTTCCTGTAAAAGGTAGCTAGTCCATGAAAGCTCCTTACTTCTATTATAGATCATGGAAGATGCCATTCTAGAATTGCCTTCACTTTCTCATCATCCATCCTCATGCCATCTCTCAAGATTACAAATCCCAAAAACACTAAACTATCTTGAAGAAATCTATATTTCTTTAGGTTGACATACAATTTCTCCTTCCTAAGCACTTCTAACACTAATTTCAGGTGTAACAAATGCTCTTCTTCACTTTTACTATAAATCAAAATATCATCAAAATACACAACCACAAACTTACCATTATATTCCCGTAGTACTATGTTCATCAACCGCATAAATGTACTGGGTGCATTAGACAACACAAATGGCATCGCCATCCACTCGTACAATCCATATTTTGTCTTAAAAGTTGTCTTATATTCATCCCCTTCTCGAATTCTGATCTGGTAGTAGCCACTCTGCATATCAATTTTACTGAAGTATTTAGCTCCAGTCAATCCATCCATCATATCATCCACTCTCGGCATAGGATACCGATACTTTATTATGATCTTGTTTATGGATCTACTATCCACACACATCCGCCAGTCACCATATTTCTTTGGTGTCAGCAATTTTGGAGTTGCACATGAACTCATACTATTCCTAACTAAGCCCTTCTTTATCAACTCTATCACTTGCCTACTCAACACTGCATTCTATGTTGGGTTCAACTGATAAGCTGCCTGATTTGGGAGCGTTGATCCTGGAATAAAATCCATGTGATGTTGGATATCCATTTTTTGTGGTAGCCCATATGGTAACTCCTCTGGTGTGACATTTTTATATTCATTTAGCAACTTGGCTACTGTTGTAGGCATAACCACTTCCTCTATTTCTAGCTTCCTAGCTGTTAAGGCATAACAGAAGCTAGCATCCCTGATCTCTACAAGAAAATCCTTCATCGTCAACAAGCTCTCACTCGGTCCATCCTCCTTTAGAGGCACAAGAACTACCTTTACACCTTCCTTCCAAAATGTGTAAGTGTTCTTTCTCCCATTATGGTTAGTATCCCTATCGTACTGCCAAGGTCTTCCCAATAGAATGTGATATGCATCCATCAATATCACATCACACCACACTTCATCCTTGTAAGTGCTCCCAATTGAAAATTTAATTAAACACCTATGATCTACTTTTACCTCATTCCCCTTCTTAACCCATGAGATACGATATGGATAAGGATGTTTTTCACATTTTATTTGCATTTTTTCAACCATGAAATTTGACACCATATTCTCACAGCTACCACCATCAATAACAATGTTACATACCTTCTCTCCTGATGTATACCTTGTTCGAAATATGTTTGTTTGTAGCCAAGAATATTCACCATCTATGGTCTGCCCCTTTGCTTTGCTCTACACCATCTCTTTCTTAGGAGCAATCAACGTCCTCCTTATCATAAGGGCTTCCCCCATGTCAGCAACAACTTCATCCTCATCCTACTCTTCCATCTCAACCAGATTGACCCTTCCTTGTCCTCCTTGACCCCTTTCTTGGACATCACGTTGGGGACACTCAAATGCTCTGTGCCCCTCCTCACCACATCCATAACAATTATATGACCTCCTTGAATCATTCTCATTTCATCCACCATCGTAACCTCTACCTCGTTGGTATCCTCTTCCTCTTAGATTCTGCTTATTTTCTTCTTGTTTAGTAGGTATTGAGGATTCTCCCTTGAGAAAATTAGATCCACTTTGACCCCGACCTGAAGAAGGCATGAATCCCTTCTTATCTCTTCTATTAATCCTTTTCAATTTCTCGTTTGCCTTGAGGGCCATTTGATATGCATCCTCCACTGTAAGAGTGCGATGCATGCTCATCTCATCTTGAACAACAAAACTTAGACCATTTACATACCTGGCAGCCTTTTGGTCCTTTGTCTCATTGTGCTCCACTCGAATGGATAGCTTGTAGAATTCATTAGTATAGTCCTCAATGCTTTGATCCTTTTGTCGAAGATTCTAAAATCTATGAAATAGGGTTTGGGAGTAGTCTACAGGTATAAATTTTTCCTGTAACTTCTTCTTCATCTTTGTCCAATCCCTGATATTTTCCTTTCCATTCCTCTATCGTGTAGTCTGTAAATGATCCCACCAAATCAATGCATGTCCCTTCAAATTTGTGCATGCGAGCTTAACTTTCTTCTCTTCAGTAAGGTTACTCCATTAAAAATATTTTTCTAGGCTATTGATCCAATTGATCAACTCCTCTGGTTTCAACCCACCAGCATATTCAGGAACCTCGATCTTGATCCCATCTTGATTCCCCTTAAGCCCCTCTAGAGCTCGTATCAGTCAATTTTCAAAATCGTGCCCTTCTTCCTCTTGACCCTCTAGTTCTGCTTCTATGTGGACCTCATATCCATGTTCCTCAAGTATGTTTTCATCATCAGATCCTTGATCTGCATGTGCCCTGGGACGTCTCTCCCATGCGATCAATCACACCAGTCAACCGTGCTATTTTTGCATTTAGATCCTCGATCTACCTATTCATCTAGGCATATCTTCTAGGTGGCATTCTTCCTTCACTAGCGAGATCACACTCGCTCTGATACCAAATGGTGTAAACTCGGCTACAAGAGACCAACAAAATGGACTCCAATCACATAACACAAATGCAATAATGGAAGAAAACTGCAAATTGATATTCTTCTCATTCCTAAATTCACACCCCTTCTACAAAATATTACAATCCATCATATAGCAACCGAAAACCAAAGAAACCCTAAAAACGTATTTTTTCTAAAATTGCTAAAAATAGATCTTCTTTCTAAAAACTTCTAAAAATATAAATGAGTCGGATTGCGCCTAAATTCGGTGCACACATCCCTCTTAAAATAACAAACCTTAATTTAAAATATTAGGTCTCAAATTAAGGTATAACAAAAGATAATAAACTTCTAACAGCCAAAAAAACCCAAAAAATGTGAGAACCTATTATAAAAGCTAATTTTGGGACACTAGATGGAGGATTTAGGTCCCGAAAACACTTTTTTTGGAGAGCCAGGCCAATCAAAGATTTTCCTGATGTAGAAAACACACACAAAACCACCTGTTAAATTTTAAGGCCAACGGGCATACGGTTCACAAGTTATGGCTTCGGCAAGGTGCATCACTTATCCATCTGCAATCCATTTTTAATTTGAGTTTCCTTCTTTTTATATAGACAAGTTCTTTGAGAATGATTATGTTCTCCACAAGTTTTACAACAATGGAGGTTCCAACATTTCTCTATCTTGTGTCCATATCTACCACAATGACTACATTTGTTTTCTATTACAAAATTCCTTTTACCATTCATTCCTTTACTACAACTGATTCTATCAATCCTTGTCATTGATTTAATGGTTCTATTTCCTATCACGAACTTAGTTCCTTGTTCATTGCTACTAGTCTAACCTATATATCCAAGACCTTCATATCTTGGTCTTATTTTTTGTACAATTGGTTCTTTTATTCCCTGTTCATATTTACCTAAACATGTATCCTTATATCCCATTTTCTTCATCAATTTTGAACCAATTCCTTTGGTATATTTTCAAAATGACCAAAAATATCATTAGATTAAAATTTATCAATATCATTATAATTATGACCATCATTATCCATGTCATCATTTGAATCTTTGTCATCATCAATTATAATAGTATAAGCTTTTTCTAACCAATCACAAACTGTACTCAAATCATCTGAGCTAGAATCTATGAGTTCTAAGTCTTCATTGGATTTCTCATTACTTGATAACAAACATATGTGATTTACCATAAGATTTTTGTGTATAGACTTTGATTGTGCATCATACCCTAGCTGATTATTTTGATCTCTCTAATTTCCTTTAGGAGATTCTTTATCTTGATCTTTCCTTGTCAATGCATTATACTTACAAGATTTTGTATTATGTCCTTCTTTCTCACAAATATGACAATACTTATTTTGTTTTTTTTTTGTGATGAAGTGCAAAATTATTTTTCTAATACAAGAGCCTTATTGGATGACTCACTTCTCAACTGATTTTCAAGTTCATATTGCTAAAGAATATTTATTAATTCCTCAAATGACACCTTTTGGTTTGATACTAGAAGATATGTGACCAATATTTTGAAAGATTCAGGAAGTGCTCTAAGTACAACTAAGACTAGAAATTGATCTTCAACATGTTCTCCTAAGGTGTGTAATTTTAATTTTAATTTTGATATCCTTCGAAGAAATTGTTCTATGTTTTCTCCATCAGGAACTTTTAGTGTATGCAACGATGATTGTGGATGTAAAATGGTTAACTTATTATTTCCTTCAAATATCATACACAATTTTTTCCATGCTATATTTGAAGTTTATGCTTCACTAATATGTGCTTGAATTTTATAAAATATGCCAAACAAAATTAATATCAAGGTTTTAGCATCATCATATTTGAATTTTTGAATTCTTATTTTTGCTACTGGCACTTTTCTTTGTCCATTCACTACATCCCAAATTTTTTCAACAATTATGGATCTCATTTTATTTTTCCATGGGGTAAAATTAGGCCCCTTTAATAACTGTGATTCAGAAAAGAACATTCTTGTATTTGTCATTTCCTTTGAAGTTGAGTCTTGACTACCTTATAACTCCCTAGTTTCAATTTTGTAAAAGTAATACTTGCAAAAATAATATTCTAATTTGATGTAGTAGTCCTTGTTTCTCAATAATTTCTAATTTACAAATATTAAACGATTTACTAAATGTAATAAATCAATTGTAAAACTTGAAATTAATTTCCCAAAACTCCAAAAATAATTTCTCAAAATTCTATAAAACTTTTCAAAATATATTAATGAGGTTTTTTTATTTTCAACTTATAACCTTTTTCGTCCAATAACATAATTAATTAAGATGCAAATATAACCTTAGATAAATCAAACATAATTTTACCCTTATTTCTCCAACTATTAATTTCTCCCTATAACTCTTTCAACTTAAGGATTTCCCTTATATCTCCAACAATACTCTAATCAACCTTTAATCAAATTTTATTTAATAAAATGAAATATTTTAATTATGTCTCCAAAACCAAAACATAACCTATAAAACCTCCAAAATATGAAAACACACTTATTCCAAACATATGACCATTAATTTTACCTACTAGATTGTTATTGTCCCAACGATTGACTGGCCTGCTGATTTTACCCTTTCACAATGCCAGGAAACTACCCTTCCACAATGTTGTGGTTGATAGGAAATTACTCCTTCGATGGTTAAATTATGACCATTAATATAATGGCTCTTTTTCCAATACCCCCGCTCGAATCACAGGCTTGAGATTTATCAAATTTGGCAGCTACCATGTGGTTTCCACTTAGGCAGTCCTCATTTCAATGTAGCATTATTAATTGAGTGTTACTTGGTATTTCCTCCAAAATATTATGCCCTTCTCCTTTGAATAAAACTCATGCAATGTCGACCTCCTTCTAATTGATAACTCGTGCAAATCATGACCAAATCACTTGGTCTGATGCTTGGGTGTTGTTATATCTTGTAAAACCTCAACACGCACAACAATGACTGCTTAAATCAACTGCATCACCCATGGTATCCATAAACATTTTCATTGTGCTTTTATTTTTGTAGAATTCACCTTATCGATATTTTCAAGAAAAGAGCAGTAGAACTGAAGGTTCACCAACTATGTTCTCTATATTTTCTTGTCTGTCAAATCTTGTGTACTATATTGTAATGCTAGCACATCATGCTACTGCTTCACTATCAGATATTTTTACAGAGTTCTTTTATAACAGTTATATGCCCATGAATGAGTATGGGCTCTCTCTCGATCACTTTTCCTCTATAGTATACTCAACGCTCATAAAAGAGAATCAAGACAAAAGTTACGCCCATACTACCATAAAAAAAAACTCCATGCCTATGCTTGAAAAGAATGTTGACAATGCTTATGCAACATTAGCACTCTATTCATATGATGGCTACAACTGGCCCAATCGTCAAGGCAACATGAGTCTTTCCTCCTTGAGTATCCTTTTTGTAGACTTTGGAAAAACATTCAAGCTCAACTTCACTATATACCCTTCATCACAGGTTTCAAATTTTGTTATTGATTCTTACAGCAGCATTCATTCAACACACTCTTTCTACCTTATGGGAATGTCGTTGGATGGTGTGGCAACAATTGTTTCAAAAACTTTACTCAGACTCTTCGTAGCTCTGATACCACTGTTAGCTTTTGATGCTTAATACTCAAGGGGAAATCAACCACAATATCTAAAATGAGCATGCACTATTAACTATATGATAAAGGCAATATCCTAAACATGTAAAAAAACTCATGAATAACTTCTATAAATACTCATAAAATTGCCATCAATGAATGCTCATGAAAATATTGGGAATGCTCTTGTATAAAGCTCTACTAATGAATGCTATGAGCAATACTCTTTTCTATATCTATTACAATGCTTGTTCACATATATATACTAGTATGTGACTCTTCACTTTCCTACTCTAAGGACACATGTGCATTATGCATGATAGACACTTGTGCACATGCACACCTAACTAATGACACTTTTTCACTCTTTCTCATATGAATCATCTACCAAACTAATATTGCAAAGGGGCCAAATAATGTAATATCTCCAACAATGTGAAGGATTAGTTTGAATATCACTCTTGGAGAAAGAGGATTTATTGTAATAGAATTAAATGACTTATTTGTTGTATCTAAACCTTTATTGGATGTTTATCATGGTGCCATATTTATTGTTAATTTTATGGTTTTTATGTATGTTTTTGGAGCTAATGCTTTGATCTAAAGGTTTTATTAGATTTATTTGTAAGCTTAAGATAAGATAGTATTTATGCTTCCATTCTAAAAGTTTCTCTTATTTTACTTGTAGAAATGAGAGTTGGAGTTATCTATGGGCTTAGGGGTTTCTTTTGGGTTGGGCTCTAAAGGTAACCTTGTCTAAAACTCTTATTTTTAACTTGGACTATTGTGGGGTAGCAACACCTAGTTTCTATGTCCATGAGAAGACAATCATGCAAAGTGATTGTTGTTTAGATTCCTATAGCAGAGATGGGGAAGACAAGCTTGAAGTTTTAAGGAATCACCGCAAAGGTGCAGTTAAACTAGACTAAGGCATTACGCCTGATGTACACAATATAGATTGACTTATGGTTGGAGTAATGAATTGGCATCCCCTCTCTAAGGACTGAGAAGGAAAAATCCTAATGTTGGGATCAAAAATTTTGCATTCGTAGAGAATATCAAAAAAGTGGGGAGACGCTTTTGAAGCGTTCTCTATACTATGGAGGTATATGAGGTGAACCCTAGTTACCTACAGGAGATTGGCCTCTCCTACACACTTAAGTGGTGTTTGTAACATCTTAGACTCGAAATGTGGGTATGTCTAGTCATTAAATGTATTTCATGGATACTCTTGAGAACCTTATTAAGTCTAAAAAAATAAATCTCTCTTGAGTTGGTTATTTTTTGGTGTTGTTACAACTTTGGAGTCAAATGCTTCTATGGTTGGGAGGAGTGATAGGGAATATTATATTAATTAATTGAACTTTAGGGTTTAATTAATTATTAAAATTAAATTAGGGTTTTTAATTTCAAAATTTTCAGAGAGGCCTATGAGCCTTATTCCTTGGCTTGTCAGATCCTAAAAATTTATTTGTCAAGCTTTTTCGTAAAAGTGTGTCAGTCTTATATTTTTTATAATCTTTCCTACAACTCTTGGTTTAGGCCTCTAATTTCATCCATCGGGTAGTTTTTTAATATGTATATATATGTGTTTGATCTATAAAATTAGTAGGAAATATTTTTTAAGTTTGAATTCTCATCACTTCTCATCCCTTTCACCTCTGAGCCTCCAACAAATATTTATGAGGATAAACAAGGTAAGTTGGCCTTATTGAGTCTTTACTTGATTCTTCAGATCCTCCTTATTCCTTCTCTCCAAGGCTCTTGGGTTTCCCTTTATAGGTGTGTTTCTCATGACATTGAGCAACTATCCCTAGTTATATGGAGTTTTGCAACCTAATTATTAAATAAAAACATATTGATTCTAGGGCCCTTTTGCCTGTTAGGTAGGTGGATGCACTAAAATGTGTTCTTAAAGTCCTGATCATAAAGGGAACCCTTGTATTCACCATTAGGAAGGCTCAAGGGTTCTTTTTGATGATGGGATGAGGCGTAGTCACCATAAAAAAGGTTAAAACCCCTTGCTAGCTTGATCCAGGTAAATGACCTTATCTCAAGGTGAGGGAAGTTTTGAGCATGATGTTGGTCTTTGGCATATATATCATCCTTCACTGGTGTCTTCTTCAAACCAATTGTTTGATACATGAATGGAGCTTTAGGGCCCCTTATCTGGCTAGCTTAAGTGATAATTTTTGCTTTTATTTTCTTTGGGGTAGGAACTTATCCCACTATAGTAAATATTTCATTATAGATTTGGTAACTCATAAGGGACTTCTACTTGCAAGAGTAAAATAACCTAGTAAACAGTAGCCTTATCCTTAGGTTCAAAGTCTCTAGGGCAGGTTTTGGAAGCTTGATAACTTAGAATATGAAGTTTGGGTCCTTGAAGATATGTTGAGGGGGAGCCCTTATTTTATAGACTTTGATTAATAATGCATTGAAAGCCTTTTGTATTGCCTATCTCTCTCCTAAATCATTCTCATGTGACTGAATCAAGAATGGTATAGTTATCTACTATGTTGTCATTTGTTGGTAATGGGGTATGTCCTTCCATGGTTTTGATGGCCTTTGAATGCAACTCGGGAGATGATTGCGCTATGTTATTTTTATCAATTCCTAATCCTCTTATCTCATGCATCCTCTTCTTTACACATGTAGCGAGTTTCTCAAAATACTTTGCTTGAAATTTCTAACATTTCATCAGTTATTACATTGTATATTTACACTGACTAAAAATATAGTACTTTGTCTTGTCTTATTTAGATACCACTTATTTACATTATGGTACATGACTTGATGTGTATGCACTTGTTAGTCTCTTCTCTTGTGGGATTGCTTCATCGAAACCTATAGTGCCTAGACCATAACAATTTAAACTTTTAGTTGTTTTGGTAGCTTGGCTAATTAGGGATGTGTACATGTATTTTGGGTAGAGGATGGATATTAGGGGGTCCAGTGGCAACTTGTATATTGAACTCATCTTCTTGTATTGATCACACCTTCGATCCAATTATTTCATGTTCTCCATATAAGGTCGTTCCCCATGTATCATCCACCCACTTGTCCATTTGATCATCAACACTTGGAAATGCATTTCATCTCTGAGTATCTTTGATTCTTTATCAACAACTAGGAAATCCCATTCTCCTTGGGACCTATTTACCAGATTAAATTTGATGTAGTGTATGTGGAGTGACTCAGAAGGAACTTTCATCTTGACCCTATAACAGGTCCTTAAGAACATATGAGACCAGTTCAAAGAGAGGTACCCACTGATCTTCACGGTGAAGTATCAAGAGAGGTAGAGGTCAAATGATGCCAACAAATCTATTACCATAACTTCTTGAACAACAATCACATTGGGATAAGCATACAAAGGAATTTACAAGCTTTTAAAAAGGCTAAGGATTGGTATTGGCATTTTGTCCAATTTTACCACCCCTTGATTGATCTTGGTATTGGGGTATTATTCTATTTACATCAGTATCTTGATCTTACTATATTGCAAATATCTTATATTTGATCCTATGGAATTTTATCCTATGATTTTACATTAATATTAAGGCTTCAAAAGCCATCAGTGGTATTAGAGCTACTACGAGTAGTTTCTTGTACAAATTAAATTTATTTAGCTGCATATAAAATTGATTTTGTTTAATTTGATAAAATTGATTTAGAGTCTATCTAATTTAAAGGGATCTAGACTTGGACTCTACTTTAAGATTAAAGAAAGTAGAAAAATCTAGGTTCTTTCCACAATTGCAAGAACAACTAGTGAATACTAGGACTCAAGTATAGAGTCTTTCCATAATTGCAGAATAACTAGTGATGACTAGGACTCATCTAAAGGGTCTTTCACGGCTATAACTAGTGAATACAAGGACTCAACTATTAAGGTGAATTAGGTGAATCAACTTGAATATAGTTGATCATTACAGGGAAATAGCCAACCCTTGACATTTAAAATAGTTTTCAAGGATAGATAATCCTTGACAACTAATTTCTTTCAACTCAGGAGGAAGTTAAAGGATTCGGTACAATCAATTCATTTTGATGTTGATTGAGGCATTAATAAAATATGAGTCACCTTGATATTATTTAGGCTCTTATGTGTGATCTAAGATACTTGCAATAGATATTGATCATCAGAAGTGTGATAAGATTCCTAGAATAGATAGAGAATCCTTTCATCTTCGACTGCAAGAGAAAACAAAAAAAGGATATATCAAGGATTGATATATCTATATTATAGTCAACTTTCATCAAGTAGAGGTTAATTGAATGTTGCAAAAGTTTTAGGTCTATAAGATATACCTTGACATAAGAAAAGACTCATGTCTAGAAGATAGGCCTTGACATAAGATTCAGGTTATAAACCTTGACATTATGGTTTGATAAGAGCAACCATTATATAGAAGAAAAAGATAGCTAGAGAGATGGAGAAAAGCATCATGAACAAGGCCCTTATAAGAAGAAAGAGGTCATTATATTGAGGAAAGTAAGTCCCTTATAGGATAATAAAATAGGACTGTATAAATTTGAATCAAAGGTCATTAGAGAATGGTTCATGATACAAGAAAAAAGCTCATGTTGAGAAGAAACTCTACATGACAAACTACGGAAGGAAGAAAGAGAGGTTGAAATTTTTTTCTACGTAATAAGAGAAGAATATTTTCTACATGAAGATCTATGAGCATAAATATGAAGGAAGAATTATAAGCTTCCTAGATATGTATTCTACATAAAATTTGAATAGAATCTCTCGTGAAGACAAAAGGAGAGTATAGAACCTACAAGCATTGGAGAAAAGCAACAATAAAGAAGGATATATAGCCAATTAACTCATAATAATTTTGAAATAATAGAGATAGAGTTACTTGAATTAAGAAATCAAAATAAGAAGAATATTAGAGCTCAAGAATAAAGGATCTAGAAGAAATATTTGTGATAAAGGTAGACGAAGAACATCATAGAGTTTTCTTAAGTTAAACTAGCATAGCACTCAATAAAAGGAGATCCTAAAGCCAAACCAACATAGCACTCAAACAGAGGAGTGTCTAAATTCAAACCAGCATAGCACTCAACCAAAGGATCACCTAAAGCCAAACCAGCATAGCGCCCAACCAAAGGAGCACCTAAGCCAAGACATCTATAGGAGTGTATTATTTAGTGACTATGCTACCAAGAAAATAGCACTTACAGTGAGCCATACTATAAGCTAAAAATGGCACTCAAGATGTAAAGCAAACACTCAACCAACAACACTCAAGATATAGTGGAAATAACCAATAATCAACTCATAACACGAACAACCAATAGGTAACTCAAAATGTGAATACTTAAAATTTGAGAAGGAACATCAAGGCAAAGGTTGAAAGAATCACTTGAGAAAGGAAGCAGAATTTCTTTCCCCACAAGCATATGAATATGAGCATTAAAAAATAGTTATAAGGATAGACACATTGAATGAATAATCAATATTGAGTAATTTTGAGAAACATTACATTATGTAATGTAAGTTGCACTTGAGATACATTTCTCCCTATCATGTAAGAAGAATTTAGAAGCAAACAGAAAACCACCAGGAGATAAAACATTTTGTGTATTCAAAACATGCGGTTTAAAGATCTCGTTAGGCTATTTCAAATGTAATCAAGGTAGTCCAGTGAAGCAAGGAGAAAGGACATCAATGCAAATGTGAGCAGAGATAAAGTTTAAATTTTCTAAGTTTGACTTATGGAGTTATAAGGTTTTATTTATTTAATTTTTTGAGTTATAAATTTAAAAGCTTATATTTAATTAAGTTGAGGAGTGATAAGTGATTTATTAGAAATAAGTAATTAATGGAGAGATAAGTAGGATTATGATATATTAATTTTGGATTTATAAGGTTTCTTAATAGTTTTTAAGACTAATTTGATTTATTAGTTTTATTAAATATTAGATTATTGAAATTTTGAAAATTAATTATTGAGATTCAAAAGGCTTATAACTTCAAATTTAGGAAATGTAAATTTGCAAAATTCATATTTCATTGTTTCTAATATTTAGGAGATATAAGGATCTATACTTCACAGTTTTGTTATCAATGATATTTTATTTATTTTAAAATACAGGGAGTTATAAGGTAGTCTACATCAAAGGTCATATGAGTACTACTATGTCAAACAACAAGTTTTTTCTTTTTGAATCTCAACTTCTGAAAGGACCAAATTATGCTTCATGGAAAAATAAAGTGAAATCAATTTTAATAGTTGAAAAACTTTGGGACATAGTTAGTGGAGCAACAATTAAACCCACTAAAGATGCTAGATAAATCCAAAGATGTGAAGAGAGCGAGGCCAAGGCACTTATGATAATAACTTTTGCAATAACTGATGAAATACAACCTTATATAAGTATAGCTAAAACTTCTACAAAAGCTTGGAATACTCTAGGAAAAATATTTGAAGGGAAAAACAAAGCTACTATTTTCAATCTTCAATCTCGGTTAAAATTATTGAATTATTTCTTAGAAAAGTAGCATATATAAAAGCAAACCTATTGACTCTAGGAGAAAATTAGAGGATAAACTTCTTATTCAAGTGACAGTAAGAGCTCTTCTAAAAACTTATAAGCATCTAGTTACATCTTTGCAAGTCCTAAGCAAAGATACTTCATTTGATGAGTTAGTCAACATTCTACAAGAATATGAAGTAGAAAATACTACCAAAGATGAAATGACTAACAATGCCTTAGTGTCAAAAGAAAATGCACAAGGTAATATTACTTCAACTCCAAGATATAGATCCAAGTGGAATACTAGATATTGTTAAATATGCAAGAAAAAGGATAATAGCACAAATTTTTGTAGATACAATCCAAGGAATCAGTCTCGAGAAAATCAAATGAATCAAAGTGGTCAAATAAGTCAGTACAAAAAAGACAATATCAAACTCAATACAATCCATAATGTTAACAATAATTTCAATATCAATATTCTTCTCAGTATCAGTATAATCAACCTTGGTTACAGTATAGATATGGAAATAAAAAAGGACATCTAGCTCAAGATATTCATGAAATTCAAGAGTTAGAAGAAACTACTGAAGAAAATGAATTCAAAGCCCTTTCAACAAAATTGATAAGCAATGAAGATAGATGTCTCCCATAGATTTTAAAAGATACTAACCCTTCATTTGGTTAGGATATAGGAAGACAACATACTATGAACAAGTCAAAAAATAACAAACTAAAGAAGCAAAAAAAATCAAAAAAATCAAAAGAAAGCAAAAATAGAGCAAAACAAGGATAGGTTCCAAGATCACTTGAAGACGAAGACCATAATTGAAGACTAAAGTCTTAAATAACCAAATAATGTAATACAAGAAGGTGTTGGAGAATATTACATTATTTGGTACATGCTAATGTATCCCCATGGTACCTTCATGGTACATCTTATAAATATTAGATTAGGGTCAAGTCTTAGATTAGAGTGTGAGTAATATTTTATGTAATGTAATAATGTGCAGGAAATGCACAAGTGTTATGTAAGTGTGTATGTGCAAGAAATGCACAAGTGTCATGTGAGTAAGTGTGCAAGTGTAATGTGAGTATATGTGCACAAGTGTCTTATATGTGAGTGTTTACAAGTGTCTTTAGATTAGGGAGTGCTAAGTGAAGAGTCATGTCTAGGTGTGCATACAAGATAGAGTCATGTGTATGCAAGTGTCAAGTAGAGAAGCCAAGAGTCATGAGACTTAAAATAAGAAAAGGAATAGTCAATTATCCAAAGATTCATTCTACAAATGCTATATATTACTCCATAGAGAGTATAGCGAATATAGCAAACACAACAAGCATAGTGAGTATAGTGAAGATAGCAAGTGTATCTATCATTATTGTAATAGAGTTTATATGATACATTTGTAAGAGAAAGAGGAGTAATAAAGATTGCATACATTTGAGCAACTAATATTGTAAGTTGTACTACATGCTTTGTACATGTATGATTCAGGCTATTACATTCATATTTTTGCATATTAATGAATACTAGTTGATATATTATAAGCCTTGAAATACATATTAGTTTTCTCATATTATTATATTTACATTATTATCTTGATCTTAATATATTGTGGCTATCTTCTATTTGATCCTATGGAATTTTATCTTATGAGTCTACATTAATATTAAGGATTCAAAATCCATCACTTGGTTAGCCCCAAGTCTTGTAGTTGTTGTTGATGTTACCCTATTTCTCCTTATGGTTGATCTTCTGAAGTTGCTTCCACATAGGATTCCACCATACCTCATTTGATGGGCATGCTTCTAGTCTATGACATGCTCTTATCACCCCTACCATATCTAAGCCTCTAGGGAATATTTATGAGGATCAATTGGTGTAAGTCCAGTTGCAAGAGGTTAGAACAAGAACCTCCAATCACATAAAACTGTGATAAAAAATAAACAAAGCAAAAACAAAATTTCCAATCACACAAAAAGTAACAATAGATAGAAATAATCTGATAAATGCTTTCTTTATCATTCCTAGATTTTTCACCCCTTTAAAATTTGATACCAAGGGAATATATATCCCAAAAGAAACCCTAAAACGAAACCCTAAATATTAAGCCCTAAAAATAATAAATTACATTTTTTTTTCTTAGGCTATTTCATCTTTAGTGCCAAAACCTAAATCACCCAAAAAAGCTCATATAGCCCCCTAAATTAACACACACCATTGTATAATCTATATTAAGCCTCCTAGAAAATTTCAACATCTACCCATGCCTAAATAAGAAGTTATTCCAAATATTTTTTCTTCCATATTTACAAAAAACACTAAATCCCATTTTCAAGGCACTAGATGAAGGAATTACTGCCTGAAAATAGCCTAAAAAATCATCTAAATTATTAGAATGGTTTATTCATGCCATGTCCACCTTTATATCCAGCTCCCCATAATATTTCAAGCCAATCCAATGGTCGGATCAAAAGTTATGCCCTCCAAAAGATAGGTTCATGCATCATTCTCCTCTAGTTGAAAAGAAATTTTTCTCCTGTGAGTTCCTTTGATCAAATTTCTACAACTTTTTATTGTCAAAATTTTTTAGTTCCCTCTCTAAAATCCAATTATTATCTTCCTATTGTAAACCTTCCCACTGTACCGAGTATTAATTGTAGTTTCCCTGCCTGGTACTAATTGTCTTCTTATCAAGTACTTGCATAACTTTTTCTTTCTTCTTAGGTATTTTTTGCTCCCATTTTATGTCTTCTTCTTCTTCTTCAACTTCATCTTCATACCCATGAAAGTTATACAAATCTATAGCATTAAAAATTGGTGAAATATCAAAATCATAAGGGAACTCCACTTTATAGGCATTATCATTCATCTTCTTCAGAATTCTACATGGTCTAGTCTTCTTATACTTCAATTTGTTATATGTGCCATTTGGAAATCTCTCCTTCCTAAGGTGAACCATCACCATGTCTCCTATATTAAATTATTTAATTCTCCTACTTGCATATGTTGTTTCCTTATACTTTTTATTAATATCTTGTAACTTCTTTTGGAAATCTTCCTACAATTCATGTATGGGCTCTGCAAATGCCTCTGCATCATCACTAATTTTACTCTAAATTGGTAGATCAATCATATCTAACACACCATTGGGATTCTTATCATAAAAAATATAAAAAGGATATTTTCTTGTTGATATATTGACTGAACTATTATATGCAAACTCAGCTTACAGTAAGGCTAAGTCCCATTATTTTGGTTTTCTCCAACAATACACCTTAGAAGATTTTCCAAACTTTGATTTACTATTTATGTTTGCCCATCATTCTAGGGGTGATATGCACTACTAAATTGTAGCTTTGTACCCATATTTCCCCATAGATTCCTCCAAAAGTGACTCAGAAGCCTTGTATCCCGATCTGAGGTGATCGCTTTTGGAACACTAGTATAACAACTTCTCTAAAGAATAAATCTACAACTCTAGTAGCATCATTGGTTTTTTGGTAAGCAATGAAATGTACCATCTTAGAAAACCTATCTACCACAACAAAAATTTATTCCTTAATCCACTGTGTTAGGCAACACCAACACAAAATCCATGCTCATATATTTTCATGATCTTGTAGGGATAGGAAAAGGTATATAAAGTCATGTATAATGTGCATGGCCTTTAGCCATTTTGCACACTCTGCATCTTAATACAAACATGGTTATATCCCTCTTTACCTTTGGCTAATGATACTTCTCCTCTACAATAGCAATCATTTTGCTCACTCCAAAGTACCCAGTCAAACCTCTGTTGTGCAGTTCTCTGATAATGTTCTCCTTAATTGAAACAATAGGAATGCACAATTTCTTCCCTTTAAACAAATAACCATTTTGCATTATATAATCACAAACTCCACTACCAACTTCTCCCAACACTAGATTCTTACACTGCTTCACAATATTACCAAAATCTAGGTCATTTTTATGCATTTTCTTAATTGCCTCAAATCCAAATACTTCATGCTCCATAGTAGTCAATAACACTACATGTCTACTCAAAGCATTAGAAACTTTATTTTTCTTACCTTACTTACACTTCAAAACAAATTTATACTCTTGCAAGAATGATACCCACTTTGCATACCTACTATTTAATTTATTTTGGGTATTTACATACCTCAATGCCTTATGATCAGTAAATAACACAAACTCTTTAAACACTAAATAATACCTTCAATGTCTCAATACCTGCACAATATCATATAATTCCACATCATAAGTAGAATACTTCTTCCTTACCTCATTCAACTTCCCTTCTTGACTCAATACAGCTCCAATTCCCACATTGGGGACATTATAATCAACTTTAAACAGCTTGCTAAAATCTGGCAATGTCAAAGTCGGTGCTTCTATCACCTTCTTCTTCAATAGTTCAAAACCCTTTGTTGTTTCCTTTGTCCATACAAATTCTCTTCCCTTCGTACACTTTGTTATAGGTGCAACAATGCTACTAAAATTCCTAATGAACTTCCTGTAAAAAATTTCCAAGCCATGGAAACTCCTCTTCTCTGTCACCTTTCTTGGAATGGACCATTCCAAAATTACCTTCACCTTCTCTTTGTCCATCCTCACTCCATCCTCTAAGATAAAAAATTCCAATAACACTAGACTCTTGCAAAGGAAGATACACTTCTTCATATTGACATACAACTTATCTTTTCTTAACAACTCTAACACTAATTTCAAATGCAACAAGTGTTATTTTTCATTTCTACTGAATATCATAATGTCATCAAAATACACAACTACAAACTTACCAATATATTCTTGTAATACTTTGTTCATCATCCTCATAAATGTACTGGATGCATTGGATAACCCAAATGGCATCACCATTCATTCGTACAACCCATAATTTATCTTGAAAGTAGTCTTCCATTCATCTCCTTCTCGGATTTGAATCTGATAGTATCCACTACGTAGGTCAATTTTTCTAAAGCACCGTTCTTCGGCTAGCACATCCATCATATCATCGTCTTGGAATTGGGAATTGATACTTGATTGTAATTTTATTGATTTCCCTACTATCCATACACATCCACCATGCATTATCTTTATTTAGCATCAAAAATGTAGTAGTCATACATGGACTCATACTTTCTCTAACAACTCCCTTCTTTATCAATTCTATCACTTGTCTATTCAACTCCTCATTCTACATGGGACTCATCCTATAGGCTACCTGATTTGGAAGAGTCGATCCTGGAATTAGATCAATATGATTTTGAATATCCCTTTTTTGGGGTAATCCATCTGGTAACTCTTCTGGCATAATATTTGCATAGTCTTTCAACAACTTTGTTGTGCATGTAGTATAGCAACATCCTTAGTATCCACATTCTTTACTATCAACATGTAACAAACCCTAGCTTCTTTCATCCCTATGATAAATTCCTTAGTCGTTAATAGGTTTTCACTCTATCCTTATTCCTTATGTGGTAATAGGACCACTTTTACTCCATTCTTAAAGAATGTGTAAGTATTCCTTCCCCCATCATGGGTAGCCTTCCTATCATATTTCCAAGGCCTCCCCAACAATAAGTGGCATGCATCCATTGGAATTACATCACACCATACTTCATCCTTGTAGGTAGTCCCAATTGAAAACTTAACCAGACACCTCTTATCTATAGTTACCTCATTCCCTTTCTTCAACCACGATATGTGGTAGGGATACGAGTTCTTCTCACACTTCAAGTTCAGTTTCTTGACCATTTCATTTAAAACCATATTTTCACAACTACAACTATCAATAATCATCTTACATACCTTTCCCCCATATGTGCACCTAGTTCAAAATATATTCATACACATCTAAGAATCACCACCATAATTATCTTACACTTTCTCCTTCCTTGGTACGATCATCATCATCCTTATCATGATATTTTCTCTCATATCTTTAGCAACTCTTGTCTTAGCTTGGTCTTCTACCTCAACCAGATTGACTCTAGCTTCTTCTCCCTATATTCTTTCTTGTGCAAGATAGTGTGGACACTCAAAATTTGTGTGCCCTTCCTCACTCATATATAATAGGTATATGGCCTTCATGGGCTATCTCAATTTCATCCTCCATCATAACCTCTTCCTCTTTGAGATCCCACAACCTCTCTGGTGGTTAACTTGACCCTGCCTAGATCCTTATTTTTTCTTTGTACTAGAAGATTCTCCCTTTTAGGGATACCCTATGACTGAAGGTGACGATGGTCCTTTCTTCATTCCTTTTCTAAAATTACTCCTCTTATGTTTCTCTTCTGCTTTTAATGCTAACTTTATAGCATAGCTTAATCCATTCACATACCTTACAGTCGTTTGTTCTTATGACTCTTAAAGACCCATTTGAATTGATAACTTATAGAATTCATTGGTGTAGTCCTTGATGCTTTGATCCTTTTGTCTAAGGTTCTGAAGTCTACAAAATAATTTTTGGGCATAATCTTTAGGCAAGAATTTTACCTTCAATATTTTTTCATTTTACACCATACCCTAATATTTTTCTTTCCTTTTCTTTACCTCTTCTTATATAGATGATCCCACCAAATCAATGCATATCCTTTCAACTTTGTGCTTGCAATCTTCACTTTCTTTTCCTCTCAAAGGCTTTTCCACTCAAAGAACTTCTCCATGCTATTCAACTAATCTATCAACTCCTCTAGTTTCAACCCTCTTGCATACTCAAGGATATCAATCTTGATCCCATATTTATTTCCTTCCAAGGCCCTAATTAGCCTATTCTCAAATTTATGCTCCTCTAGCTTCTCCTCTAGTTCTTCCTCATCATGAACCTCTGGCTTGTGGTCTCCTTCCATAGTCTCGCTATCGAAATCCAAATCTACAAATTTTAAGTGATATATTTCCCTCATACGAGCATAGATATTTAAATCCCCTCTTGGGCATGCCCCCTATGGTGTATACATTTGAAGTTCCCCTTGGCCATTTTCTAATAAAAGTCCTCCTATGGCAGTTATAACATAAATCCCTCTTGGAAATTTACTAACTGAAGTATCCCTATGGTAATTACTAACCAAAATAACATATATCTCTTTGTATTATTTAGGTATACTATCATTGTGACCTAACTGTTTGGCCTATATTTGGCTTTGAGGCCACCACTTAGGCATGATGCATCTTACATCCTCTAGGTATTTATCCTTTATTTTGGATTTAGGGCATCTCTTACATCCTCTAGGTATTTATCCTTTATTATGGATTTAGGGCATCACTTAGAGATGAAATATTTTATACATATTTCTAGACATATCTTTTATCTTCCTGAGTGGTTGTCCATCATCATGGCAAGAATAGGATCATAACTTGTATATATTCATATGTTATTAATAATCACTTGTTCGTTATCAGGTTTACAGGTCATCACTCAGAACAATTTATCACAAATATGTCCTTGAGGGTTTGTCTATCATTTGACTCATAAGTCACTACTCAATAATAAATCAACTCACAAATCTACCCACTAAAAAATGATTGTCTATTATATGGCTACTAGGCCACTGATTTTAGTAAAATATTTAGTCATATACTTTGTCTTAGCTTCCTCTTACCTAATTCTTAGGTATTTTTTCTCATTTTCTTGATTAGATTCTCCTTTGTCTCCTTTGTTCTATTCACCCATTTACATTTTATTTTTGTTGTTTTCCTTCTATTTCTTTTTTAAATTTAGTCATCCTGGTCACAAAAACAATTTTTCTATTGGTAGAATTAGATATCATTCATCTCGTAAAATATATCACTTAATGATTTTCCAAAAACACTACCCATTTATTAGCAAGCCATCTCATTTTGAGAATCATCCATCCGATAGAAAAATTATTATAAATACCTCATCAAATAAGTTGATTTAAAATTTTCAATGAACCCCTTTCCAGATAATTAGTGTCATTACAACTTCCTTTATAAAAAATAATGCCTTAAAACACTAAAATATATATTCTCTATTAAATTATTAATTTATTATGATTTTTAAAAATCAAATTAATCACTCCATTATTAGGTCTAGGATAAACAACTTCACCCAAAATTGTTGAATTACCTAGCACTTGCATTTTTCAAGATATGCCCATGCTTAAAAAATATAATCAAGTTGATAGGTATCCTTATTTTGACCCATTGATCAATTAAATTATAATTCATTAATCAATTACATCTAAATTTTGCAAATCCAAATTAAAAATATTAAACTACGATTAATTCATTTAAATTACACCATAAGTTATTCCATATATCACATACAATCTATCAATGTGTCAAAAACAACATTTGATCAAATTATGAATTTATTCTCAATTCACTCCAAAAAAAATATACACATCATATTGAAATCAACATCACATCACAAATATCATAAAATTATCAACACATCACATCAACATCTCAAAACATCATCAATATATATAAATACTTCAATAAAATACATAGTTATGGATATGGTGTACCATAATGGTAAAAGTCATACACTCAACCCAATATCTAGGAGGTAATGCACCACAATAATCAAAATTGGTGCAGTCACCCTCAAAAATATCAAAATTCCTCTCAAAAGTTATATTTTGTCCTCGTCGCCTAGCACTTGTGTTGATGGTGGTGGTGGTAGAGGCTAAAATTTAATAAACCATTGGGACTATCAAGCGATCGATCTTGACCTACTTGATCGAGTGGAGGATGGCTTCCTCTAAAAGGAAGGGATGGCAGCATGATATATAGCTTGATAATGTACAACCCACTCTCCCTCTATCTGAGCCTCCTCTATTGTAACCTGGGCCAAATGAGTGATAGTCTACAATTGTACCTATAATTGAGAAAAATGACCCTACTACTGGCTCACTAGAAACTATACCATAGCTCCTCCAAGCTTGCTCATTATCACATGTGTCATAGCAGTATCTCTCTTGACCTTAATTTGGTTCATCTAGCTCTATAGTTGAGTGATCTAGGCCTAAACCTAGTCTCACTTCTACAATACCCCATCTAGCTCTTGTTACACCTTAGTTGCCCCTATCTGCACACTTGCTAATTGTATCTTAAGGATATTAATACCTCGCATTAGGGCCTCTCCCCCTACATAACCTCATTTGGTGACCTGCTAGGACTAGCCCCTCTAGGTGTGCTAGTAACTAATAGAAGGATGGCCAAAGGGTCTACACTATTGGGCCCCGTGCAAAGATGATTCGATCATCTTTCATTAATGCTATCATCTCTCCTCATCCCAATATCAAAAATCATTGATCGATATCCCTCATGATAAATCCAAACACCATAGAGCATAAGATAACAGTAATATGATCCAAATGACTACACCTATAGGTAAAATTGATGTCCAGTCCTAACCTCACTACAAAAAATATCCCTCTTCTCTATCAAGAGCTCCATTGCTCATCAATCTTAAGTTGAATCAGTGTTGGATAATATTACATTATTTGGTACATGTCAATGTACCACCTTGGTACAATATTAGATTAGGTGTGGGTGTGTCCTAGATTAGAGTGTGAGTTTATATTTCATGTAATGTAATAATGTGCAAGAAATTCACAAGTATCATGTAATTATATGTACAAGTGTTGTGAGTGTAAATGTGCACAAGTATCTATTATGTAAGAGTGCACATGTGTCCTCTGAATAGTAAAGTGAAGAGTTACAAAGAAGAGTGAAGGTCAAGAGTGCAACATATGAGGAGTCACATACAATTATATATTTGTGACAAAGCATTGTAATTTGTATCAAAAATGCATAGCTTATTGCTTGCATTAGTAGACCTTTATTCTATGAGTATTTTGAGTTATTCTTGTATTATTGTGTTAGATATTATTATTTGAATTGTTATATTCATTTCATTATATTGCAACTTTACTTTATATTTGATCCTATGATTATATTTCGATGAGTTTCATATTAATTCAAAGGCTTCAAAATCTATCAGTGGTATCAGAGCTATAGCAAGATTACTTGCATAGGATTTGAAAGTTGTAGAAGGCTAGAGTCTTTCCACAAGGTTGAAGGATAACCTATGAAGACTAGGAATCAACAAGGATCTTTCCACAAGGTTGAAGGATAACCTGTGAAGACTAGGATCCCTATTTGGGTGAATCAACTTGAAGATAATTTATTATTTAGGGCATAGCCAATCCTAACATTAGTAGAAATTTTTAGGGATATAAATCCCTTGACATCAATATTGGATTCTTAAGTAATGCTAGAAAGTTTTTTCTAAGAAATTACTACAATAAAAAGTTGAACTTTAGAAGTTGAGAAGCTTCCTACAATAGATAGAAAAGACTTTCATCTTTGTTTACTTGAAGGTCAAGAGATTTTTTTACACTAGGATTGATTCAAGTTGTAGTAAAAATGAGACCCACGAGAAGAGGTCCCATAGAAGACAAAAATATAAGACCTAATAAAAAGAAGTCCTATAGTTGACAAATATAGGAAACCTAAGGAAAAGTGATCCAATAGAAGTCACGGATAGAGATAGGAGACCCGAGGAAAGAGATCCCCTAGTTGACAAAGATAAGATACCCAAGGATAATTATCCCATAGAAGTTAAAGACAAAGAGGATACATGAGGGAAAGAGGTCCCATAGTTGGCAGATATAGGAGAATCAGGGAAATAGGTTTCATATAAGTTATTAGAAATAAAAAGAAGAGACATGAGCAAAGAGGTCCTCTTGAATACTGAAGAAGACAGAAGATAGAGAAAGAATATTTTCTAAATATTTTCTAAAATGAGTGACTATACTAATATTGGGACAATCATCACCATTCGATGACAAGTCCATAAGATATAGAGGAAACTCATTGAAGAAGGTTCTAGTGAAGATTGAGGAAAAACTTGAAAACTTTAGGATAGCAATATTTGAAGATAGACCAGATAACATTTGGAATGCAAGTATCTTGCAAAATATTGCATACATAAAAGGCCAACAAGTTTGTGAAGACTAATAAATAGAGAAATAAGATATCTCTATAGATTTGACTATAAGGAAGCTACGCTAAAAGAAGAGTAGCAGAAGGTATCATCAAAAAATCAAGGTGAAGCATTAAAGGTATGTCTAAAGTGTAGTAGAAGAAAGCAATATTAAATATTGTTTTTCCAAGTTATTAAGGTAAATATTCTACACCAAAGTGTAAAAATCCATATGTCTTCACCTGCAATCATAAGAAAAGAAAGAATATCAGAACAACAAGCATAAAGTCAGCTAAATCTTGAACATTGAAGGATAACAAGTTTGGAGGAATGCAATCATCAAAAGGAAGCATAGTAGAGTTCAATATTATAAGGCCCCTAGCTGCACCTACAACAATAAGGAGGCAAGCAAAAATATTAATGCTTAGAATTAAACTGAGTATAGGGAGGATAAATCAAAAGTGTGTAAGCTTTAGCAGCATTCAATCACAACAAAGAACAAAGATCAAAGCAATAGCACATCTCATTGAATAAATAGAAGTGATACATTCGAGTAGAGATATGAGGCTCTTTATATAGGAAGTTAGATTCCTTAGCCAACACTCTACCTAGTTGTAAAGATAATTTACTACAAATGCTATGTCTGGTCGGTTGTATGTTAAGGATAGAAGACTTCCATTCAACCGATGATACATTGTAGCTAAAACCAATGGTGTTTTATCATTTTTGGATAGTTGAATCTCTTGTTCCATTGGTGTATCTTTAGTCTTGAATTCTTACATTTTGTACTTATCAAGGAGAGATTTCGCATATTTTTATTGAGTGATAACTATTTTATCATTTACTTGATAAATTTCTAAACCAAGGCAGTAATTTATTAATCCTATATCTATCATTTCAAATGCTTTCTCTAGATTTTTTTTAATCACTTATTAACATCTTTGAACTTCCATTAATCACTATGTCATCAACATATACTATGAGGATCAAGATATCATTTCTAGTTTTCTTGGTATATAGACTGGGGTCTAATGAACTCCTTCTGAGATCATGATGTAGTAGAATATTATTGATCTTTATATTCCATGCTCTAGGAGCTTGTTTCAAACCATATGGAGATTTATTCAATTTACATACCTTGTTTTCTTGTCCTTGAATAACAAAGCCTTGAGGTTGTGTCATATATACTTCTTATTCTAAGTCACCATTAAGGAATGCACTCTTTACATCCATCTAATGAAGTTTCCACTCTTGATGTGTAGCTAGTACACAAACTGTTCAAATAGTAGTCATTCAACCTGTTGGTGTAAATTTTTTTCATAATCAATTCCTTTTGTCTGAGTATATCCTATTGCTACTAGTCAATATTTGTATTTGTTCAGTGTCACATCTGCTTTGTATTTGATTTTGTAAAACCACTTGTATCCCACTACTTTATTTCCTGGAGATAGATTTACTATATTCTAGGTCTTATTCTTTTTAGTGATGCATATTCAACTTCCATAGCTACTTTCTAGTGTGAGTCTTTCAATTCTTGAGAGGTTGATGTTGGTTCCACTGAGTTACTGAGCATTCCTTTATTTATTCTGGTCATGTTGTGAGTTTGAGATCCTGTACAAGTGAGATCAGGAATTCTTTCTAGATTTGATTCTCTAAGAGTATCTCTAAGCCATATTGGTTCTTTTCTAGGTGGTACTATTGGTGCTTTTGTATCTTGTTCTTAAGATTATGATTTTGACTTTGTACTCATTGTGTCTTCTTAAAATAAATTTATGAGGACTTTTGCGTTACCACTGGATTTATCTACATTAATCTTGGTTTTTTCATCAAATACCACATCTCTACTGATGTATACTTTCTTTGTAGATGGATCTAGTATTCTGTATCTTGTAGATTCATTGTCATATCCAAAAAATATCCCTACCATAGTTTTTTCATCTAGTTTAGTCCTCTTTTTTATTTAAATATGCATTTAGGCTTTGCATCCAAAGACCTTTAACTTTTCTATGTTGGGATTTTGTCTTGACCATGCTTCTTCTAGTGTAATATGTTTGAATACCCTTATGGAAATTTTATTCTATATTTAGACTATTGTTTGAACTACTTTGGCCCAATATTTGTGATCCATGTGCGCTTCTTTTAACATGCATCTTACCATTTCCATTATTGATCTATTTTTTCTTTATGCAATTCCATTCTGCTGAGGCGAATATGTTGTAGTAAGTTATATCTTAATTTCATTTTCTTCAAGAAATGAGTCAAATTCTTTAGAAATAAATTCTCCTCCTCTATCTAATCAAAGTGCTTTTATGGTCTTTCCCGATTCCTTTTCCACTTGATGTTTGAACTGTTTGAAGTGACTGAATGCTTCTAATTTGTACTTCATGAAAGATACCCACATTTTTCTCATGTGATCATCAACAAATAATTGAAAGTATTTATGTCCTCTAACACTATCAACTTTCATTGGTCCACATAAATTTGTATATATTATTTCTAGAGGTTGTTGAGCTCTGTGTTGACAACTTTTGAAAGATATTTTATGTTTTTTTCTTGCTAGATATTCTAGACATACAGTATTTTCTAGAGATACTTTGGTTAGACCTTCTACTATTTGATATCTTGTTAATTCCCTCATTGATGTTTCACTGGTATGTCCTAGTCGTTTGTACCACAAATCTGAAGTATTGGTGGAAAGAGTTGAGTGAATAGTAGTTTCAAGAACAAATAGACCATTTTATATGATCTTGATGCTATCATTTTTTCTGTCTAGAAATTATATAATGTTCTCTATCAGCGATAACCTTGAATTCAACAGTTAAATATTAATCCATAAGTTGAGAGATAGAAATAAGATTAGTAGTTTTTTTTTAAATAAAGGGGTAAAAATTTATTGATAAAAAGTCTGGATTATAGAGTACAACTGAGCTTCCAACCAGGACTCAAATAAACAACCAAACAGGCTAAAACCACTAGACTAGAATGACACCCAAAAAAGACAACAAGAACAAACCACATTAAGTCTGTACATCCTTGTGGATCAACTCCCACAGGCGTTGAGAGTCCCCAGATGGGAGACTCTCCCAATTATCGATACTCCAAGGATCCAGCAGCTCAGAAGCCCTTTTGGCCAGGTAATCAGCAACCACATTCCATTCCCTTGGAATGTGCACAAAGGATATAAATTCGAACTCTTCACTCATTCTGAGAATCTGAATGGCTACAGAGGCCAACTGCCAATTAACTTCCTCCACCCTTTTACTGTTTAAAATATTAACCACAATTTGAGAGTCAGACTCACAGATAATCCTATGCCAACCAAGAGAAAACCCCCTTCGCAAGGCCTCAAGAATTGCAAGAGCTTCCATAAAATTGTTGGAGTGAACACCTTTATAAATGGAAAAGAAAAACTAGACACCACCAGTAGAATCTCTCCCAACACCGCCAATGCCAGCATGTCCAGGATTACCCCTGGACGATCCATCAATATTAATTTTTAAAACTCCTCTAGGGGGTGGCCTCCACCTACCATCTCTCCTAACCTTCTTGCTGAGCTGAGGAACCCTACTAGGGCTAGAAGAGTTCACACCATCCCCAAAGAGACCAAGGGCTTGTTGTACCTTCTCCTCCCTAGAATCCAAAAGAGGGTCCACATCACATTTTCTATGGATGGTTTCCTGAACCATATACAAGATCCTTTGCCAGATCTGTTGAACAACCAAATAACTGCCCTAAAATATGCATTGGTTTCATTCGAGCCAAATTTTCTAGATGATGCAAGAAGGGCCCAAATTCCAAGCCACCCGAAGGAAGGGGGCCTTGGCCAGAGGTCTGCCCAGACTACTCCAAAACTCCACCAGGGACAACACATGAAAACATGGATGGTTCCAAGCGCTCCACCAATGGTGCCAAATGTCTCTCGCAAAGGAGCATTGGAAAAATAAATGAGAAGAGTCATCCTCATTCTTACTGCAAAGGACACAAAAAGAGGGACCCTGAAATCCCCTCTTCCTCACATTATCCCAAGTGAGGCATTTATTACGAGCTACCAACCAGAGAAAGAAGTTACATTTTGGCCAGGAAAATTTGTTCCACACCTTTTTCCACCAAGTGACAGGAAGACTCCCATACTTTTGCTTATCAAGAACCTGATAACCATAGGCTACCGAGTAGGTTCCCTTAGGATCAGGGTTCCAAGCCAGAATATCTTTACCCCTCAATGAAGAACAAGGCCTCCCCATAAGAATAAGAGCAAGCACCTCTCTGTCCTTGGCCAGTCCCCCCTAGGGCCATTCTTGCAGATCTTTCCACCTATACATCTCCATATTTCCAAAAGACTAGATTTTTTTAAAGTCCTCCACACGAGACCAACCTGCTTCCAAGAAAAAATGCTTAGGGAACGTAACCTAGGATATTGATTCAATATAGGAGGGTGACCATCCCAAGAATCCTCCCAAAAAGAGCATTTGATCCCTGATTGCAAATCCAGAACAAACCCTGCTTGATTAAATTAGCTCCTCTTTTAGAGTGTCCCAGATAACTGAACCTTTCCCAACCAAGCTGACTCTAGGGATCTCAGCCTCAGAAATACCTCTCAAGTATTTACAAGATAATATTTTAGCCCAAATATGATCTTGAGAGGTACACCATCTCCAATAAATTTTTGTAGCCAAAGCCTACCCAAAAAGAGTTGTCTATCGCAACCCAAGGCCTCCCTCTTGCACCGACCTACATATAGAATCCCACCTAACCAAACTCCATTTAGATTGATCAAGTTTTCCAGACCATAAAAACTATCTTGACAAAGCATCCATGTCCTTGATGAAGTGAGAGGGAGCTATTTGTACAAAACATCTATAAATGGGTAAATCTTGAACAACATATTTTAAAAGCAACACTCTACCTACAGTGGATAGCCATCTGAAAGTCCAGTGATTCACCTTCCTTCTAAACTTATCAAGCATAGACTGCCAAGAAGATCTAGGTAGAGGATGAGATGAAATTGGAATACCAAGATAAATGAAGGGGGAGTCCCAACCTAGAATCTTAGAATGCGAGCAATCCTGGCTTGAATAAGAGGAGGGGTATTGAAGAAGAAAATAGAAGACTTGTCCTCATTAATCAACTGTCCAGAAGCACCAAGATATATGTCAAGAGACTATCTAATATTTCCAGCTTCCCTGATAGTGGCAACTCCCAACAAAGTAGTATCATCAACAAATTGAAGGTGGGAAAGAGGTGGCAAACTACTATCCCACTTCCACCCCTGAATGAGACCCTGCATGACTTGAGACTTGAGCAATCTTCCCAACCCTTCCGCCATAATGATAAACAAATAAGGAGATAAAGGATCTCCTTGCCTCAATCCCCTTGAGGCCTCAAATAGCTCTGATGGCTCATTATTAACAAGAACAGAGAATGAGGAAGAAGAAACATAGCTCATCACCCATCTAATCCATTCCTCCTCAAATCCAAAAGTAGCAAGAACTTTCTGAAGAAAGGACCATCTGACCCGATCATAGGCTTTGGCCATGTCCAACTTAATGAACATAGTTTTCTCCTTAGAAGTTTCCATCGAGTGAATAGCTTCTGTAGCAATAACAACCCCATCCAAGATTTATCAGCCAACAACAAACCCTCCTTGCTCCTCAGAGATGATTTTGCTCAACCATATCTTCAACCTCTCAACAATAATTTTTGTGATGATCTTATACACAACATTGCAGAGAGCAATAGGCCTGAACATATCCAAGGAATTTTCTCCCTCTTTTTTGGGTATAAGCACCACAAAGGTAGCATTTAGGGCCCTTAGCATCTGTTTGTTCTTTTGGGACTCATGGACCACCTCCAAAAGATCAAATTTGATTAAATCCCAAAACTCCTGATAAAACTCAATCGAGAATCCATCTAGGCCTGGGGATTTTCCTTTTTTCATCTTGAATACAACATTTTCCAACTCCTCAAGGGAAATTGGACCCATCAAGTGCTCATTCATCTCTCTAGAAACAATCACTGGAATACAGTTTAGAATAAGCTTTTCATTCTCATCATCTGATAGGGAGTCCTCCTTGAAGAGAGAGGAAAAATACCTCTTAGTCTCTTCTAAAATATCCCTGAAAGAAGAGAGTAGGGCACCCTGAGAATTCACAAGAGAGGTAATCAGGTTACCATTACGGTGAGCCTTAACTGAGTTATAAAAGAAGGTTGTGTTCCTATCCCCTTCCTGAAGCCAATCTACTCGAGCTTTTTGTTTCCAAAAAATTTCTTCCCTCAGTTCCCATTCAACAAGGTCTTTCGTAGCCTTAGATTCCTCAACAAGAAGCTCCTTCGTGAATCCCTGATCTCTAATCTTCCTTGAAGCTTCTTCCATCCTCCTAAGAGCTGCCAACTTAGCCAAGGAAAGGTTCCCAAAATTCAGTCTATTCCATCTCTTCAATTTATGTTTTACAAATTGTAGTCGCTTCATAAAGGAATACATAGCGGTGCCATGAGGAGGTTTGCCAATGGTCCACCAGCCTCGCATGAAATCATGAAGCTTAGGATCACGAAGCCACATAAGTTGAAACTTAAAGGAGGGATTATTTTTTAGCCCTAACTCCAAAGTAGAGAGTTTGATAGGCCAATGATCAGATCCCCTACCCTCCAGAATCACAGAACTAGCACTTCTGTTATTACCCATCCAATAACTGGATATCAAAAACCTATCTAGTCTCTCTGAGATGGAAGCTTCCCCACACCTTCTATTGTGCCAAGTAAATATCCCATTATCTGGCTTGATGTCAACCAAGTTTAGGGCCTGGATATGAGCACTGAAGATAGAAGAAAAAGGCTCGAGACGGTCCACCCCACCATGTTTCTCCTCCAGACAAGTGATAGAGTTGAAGTCTCCAGCCAAAATCCATGGGTACAGGGGAACCAAACTTCTCACAAAGCAAATGTGCTCCCACAAATTCACTTTACCATTGTAATCAATAGGAGCATACACATTTGTAAGTAGGATGGTTTCACCAGATTCATTATCATGCCCGACCATCGAAATAGACCATCTACTAGAAATCCAAGTAAGAGGGGATATCTTAACCGGATCCCATAAACAAGCGATGCCACCAACATATCCACATGCACCAATACACTGGCATTGCCCCCTTCTCCACAACTTGGGAGCAATATTGAACATACTATCAATAGCCAATTTAGTCTCCTGAATAAACACCACATCCGGAGAATGCACACGAACCAAATCACGAACAACTTTTTGTCCGGGGATGTTGTTCAACCCCCTTACATTCCATGAGAGGATAATCATTTTTGGGGGTTATAAAAATGGGAGTCCAATGTTCTCACCAAGCCTGACTCCACCAAAGTCTCCCCCATTAACTTAATTTTATCCTGGTCCTTCTTCCGACCCACCTTCATATTCTTATCCGAAAAACTTTTTTTAATTATTTTTTGCTGCAATCCCAACACCGTAGGAGTTTTGCAGTCCAAGGATGACTGCATCAGTGCCTGAGTAGGAGAGGGCATAACTAAATCTATACCACTTTCCAAAATAGTTTCCCTTATAGGGCTAGACCCAACCATGTCCCCTATACTCAGATCCAAAGCCCTTTGTTCTTCATTTAAACCCCCTAGATCTGATTCCTTAAGTTCCCCCTCAAGAAGAGACATCTGATTCGGCCTTGTTATATTTGCATCAGGTAGCGACATTTCAGGTATCTCCATGCACTGATCAAGATCATCTAATATTTCAAAATGGTTGAGTAGAGCATCTGGTTGGCTATCCTTAAGGTCTTTGTTTGCCCTTCGTCCTCTATTTTAGGCTTTTATCAGAACAAAACCTTCCTTATCCCATTCCCCTTCCTTTATCGAGGCTTTTCCTTTATCCAAACTTTGTCCAGACCGAGAGGGCCCAGGATTTGAAGCCACAAGTGGGACAAACTTAGGGCATTTTCTTTGCAGGTGGCCATATTCATGGTAAATCCGACAACGAAATGGAAGAGCTTCATAGTCAAGTTTTTGAACCCATGTAGTTGATCCAAATTGTATTTCAATAGAATATGGAATAGGATTATTTAAGTCAATTTCAACACAAATACGAGCAACAGAGATTACCTTTTTATCCATTGTCTGTTGTGATGGTCCAACCGACTTCCCAAGTAGAAGGGCAATCTTATGCAAGATATCAGTTCTCCAGAATTCCAATGGGAGCCATGGAAGCCGCACCCATACTGGAACCCACGATGGCCGCTCCTCTGATGGGTTGAAACCCACATGCCAGGGTTTAAGAAAGAGTCCCACTTGGTTATAGAAATAAGGACCCCCTTCAAATGCTTTGTTACGATCTGCAATACAAGAGAAAACCACCATAAAATAGTTGTTCGCACTCAAGCATCACCTCCACATCACCTTCAGGATTCCAAGTCTTCCTGACCCAAGCCTCCACAAAGGGGAGAGAAATTTGGATGCCCAAAAATTTGCCAATAAGGGCATGTTTGGTTAGATACTCCACATCTTCCACCATCGAGTCTGGTTGAACCACTAGAACTGGCCTGGCTTCACATCGTTCCAAACATCCATTGTTCTTTAACAAGCGGTTCCCGACATGCACTGGAAAATCCTGTTCCTTCCAATCATTTTTAGATGAAAAAACATCACGAGCATGCACTCTCTGTGCCGGACCCGATGCCATCACGACATTCCTCCAATTTTTTAGACCTCCTTCGAAAGCTGCTGCCATCCCCGTAGAGCAGTTTTTCTTCATCAAACCCTAGCAGAGTAGTTTTTCCTCATCAAACCCTAGTAGAGCCCTCTCTAGTCCCTCATCACAAGCTCTTAACTTTAAGCTTCCTTAGTATTAATATTAGTAGTTAATCCTGGAACATGCAATACATTTTTTATCATACCTCTTTCATATTTAAGATTTATTGGAATATCTCCAATTCCTTTTACTTCATATGTTTTCTTATCTACTACGGCAACTGGTTTTTCATTTATCTTCTTCAAATATTTGAACCAATGTATGTTTCCTATCATATGCTTACTTGCACCTGAATCTATATACCAATAACCCATGATCAAGATTTGTAAAATACCTTATGTCTCCCAAGTATGTTATGGATAAGATATAGTGCTTTTGTAGAATTATAGTTCAATATTTGATTGATTTTGTAAAGTTTTGTAGAATACAAAAATCAATTCCTATTATCTCTTATTGCTCCTATTGAACTAAACATTGTTCTCAAATTTTAAAGAGGTTATAATGTTGGATCTTTTGTCTCCTTTTGAAAGGATTGAGACAATAATATTATGAATATCCAACCTATGAAGAAACACTCTTTATAAATAACCTTTTGGAATTAGGTTAAGTGTATATAATTTTCTAATTAATTGATTTGATGTAGTAGCCCTTATGACTCCCTTATATTTGGATAAATTAGATCACAATAATATTTGCAAATATTCAATATTTATCCACGTAGAAAACCTTATTACTCCTAGGTTTTATATTGCAAATATTTAATTCATTTGATTATATATTCCCCTTGATGTATGGCTTTCAATGTAAATAAATTCCTCTAATTTAAACCTTATTAACTCCAAGGAAATAAAGCACATGTAAATGAAAATAATTTTACCTTTCTCCAAGTAATGTTCGACGCTGATTTTAGAGAAGCTTGGACTACAAAATTTACATAGACATCGCGGATGCTTTCGCTGTATCCTCCAATGGAAGTGCTCTAAGTTTAATGCATTCCAAATCTCTCATCTTCTAGTATCTTCCCTTGACTTCGGTTCCCTAGAGCATTAAAGGCTCTAACACCTTCTTGACATGCTACAACTCAACCCTTTTCGCTCAGATGGCGAGATAGTAAATTTGATGACAAAGAATTACTTTGACTTTGGTTGTTGACGTCTTAAAAAGGAGAAGATTATTTTATGATGTGCCAAGTGGCACAACTATTTCCCTTTAAGCGCTTGAGGAGATTTTGGTGCCAATTAAGCATTTTTCTACCTTCTTGTAATGTAAGAATATTATGTTCTTTAGCAAAATGCTTGGTCTTTCTCTTTGACTATGTATCCCCTACACTCAATGCACTAGCCTATTCGTATAAATCCTCCTTGAATATGATCACTCTCTTGATTTGAGCTTTAGTATTTTTCTTTAGTGACAAGTTTCACTTTCTTCTATGCATGGAAGAAGTCTTTATTGCTCGTTCGAATGGACCCTTTGAAGACCTTTTTAGCTTCGTAAATCCCCCCTTTGCTTTCGTTCACCTGCACAGTCTTCTATTGGCATATGGAGCAACAGTATGGAGGCCTTGAGCACCGCTTTCAATGAGCGTATATGGAGTAAGTAACACTCCAATGGTGCTTCAACTTTTATTTTCCTTTATATTTATTTTTCATCCTCCTTACGTAGACATTATTGCTCTTGAATGACGTTGTTTCTCCCTTGCTCTTGTACTTGTATCTTGTAGATTTGGTCATCTAGTATGTGAGGAGTATAAGCCCTTTGAATGGCTCCTTGAACTAGGCTTGGATGGATGCTAGCATACAACCACTTTTGACTGGTTTTCTAGCAAGTGTAGTGCCTTTGAGACACCTTTAAATATGCCTTCTCTCCCTGTATAACCAGATTAGAAATAGTGCAATATAATGTAAAATAGTTTTTTATACAAGATGACCTTATTGCATCTTCTTTTGCACTCCTCTTTTTAAATCTGAATTTTTGGGTTTTTTTGCAGATTATTGAGTGCAATATAGGGATTTTGAGGTTGTATCTTGATTAGACACCTTCCCCTGTTTGCTTGGATATTTTATAAATGAATACAAGCTTGTAACCACATGTTAGAAGCTATTTTTATACACTATTTCTTGTGCTCTGAACTTGAGACTCACCATGTCTCATTCGAGGCTTCTTTTAATGATATTATGGTGGTTACTTTATTCTCCAATGCATGGAGGATTGAGCTGATTTTATGGATTCCTTAGGCCACTTCAAAGTTGCAGATCTCAGTGCATTAATAGAGTTTTTAGACACTTTGACAAATTCTATTTTTGTGCCCTTCTAATGAACACAAACAATAATATTTGAGAGTAATATAATAGTGCAAATAAATCTAATAATATTTTACTTCTACTGCACTAACAATTTCACCTTATCACTCCAATCAACTCTCAAAAAATAATGTACTTAATCAATTTACTGCAACTAATCAAGAATAATCTGAAATGAATCTTCAAGAATTATTCTAAAATTTCATTGTAATCAAGGTAATAAGAGCTAGTCTTCTTTTTCTTTTGAAATTAGATGATAGGTAGTTGATAGATAGTTTGAGATTATGAAATCTAATCAACTCCTAAAGTGCAAATGAACCTTAAAGAATCCTTTATTTTTGCACATTTGAAGACTCTTAATTCAACTCTCCTTTTTGCAACTTTACTCCAATCAAGGTGCTTAAACAAATCTGATAAGTAATCCACTTAATGAATTTACTTGCACCAGTAGTTGCTTATTTTTTTTGAAAGCCCTTTTAACCACTTCTATAGAGGATGTAGATCTTGGTGTCTAAGATCACTAAGTTTTTGTCTTGAGTAAGATCTTACAACTCTCTGTAGGCTATATTGAATAGCTTTATCTTCACCAAAATATGGTCTCCAAATCTCTTTCATGAGCCTAGGATTTTGGTGGCTTGTTCTCCTCTTGTAGTCTCCTCCTTTTGTTGTAGATTAGAAGAGATATTTGATTCTAAAATGGTGCCTTCTTATTGTGAGAGGTAAACTCCAAATCTCCTATATTTAATAGGATTCTTCTTGGGCTTGTTGTTGGATGGCAACAATTGTCCCAAATATTTCACTATCTCCAACGAGTTCTCCAAACTCTTCACATGATCTCAAAATAATAGAATTTGCAAGTGGCAGGTCCAAAGATGTGTTTTTTTTGCAAACACTCATAGTAATGACTTTCCCTATTTCTATCTAAGAATTATCGTAGCTCTGATACCACTATAAGCTTTAGTAGCATTAAATCACAACAAAGGACAGAGATCAAAGCAATAGCACATCTCATTGAATGAATAGAAGTGATACATTTGAGTAGAGATATGAGGCTCTTTATATAGGAAGTTAGATTCCTTAGCCAACACTCTACCTAGTTGTACAAGGGATAGCTTGAACATATACAACTTACACATTGACACTTGTGCATTTATTATATTGCATAAAGTTACTAGATAAATTTCTCTTGAAGTAATCTAATATATCCAAATGATGTAATATATTCTAACAAAGTGCAAGGATATATAAGGAGAAAATAATATAGAGTTAGTGTTATTTATTAAGAAAGAATATCATTGATATAGCTTGTTAAAAGCAAGCAAGATATTGAAAGCAAGAAAATAAATAATGCAAGACAACATTTATAGAAGTGTTATTGAACGTACAAGAAGGTAGCAAGATTACAAGTTTTCATAATTGATTACAAGTCCACATTGGACAACAGAGTTGAAGATAACATTAAGGCATTCAATTCATAACATTACTTAAGCATTTAGAACAACATACCATAAGGGTGAAATAAAGAGATTAAAGAGTTTAAGAGTTTCTAAACACCAGTCTTATAAGGTACGTTGGAATCTTGATGCAAAAGTCTTAATATTTTCTGCCAGTTTTATATTTGCACCTGCAAAAAGAAAAGAAAAATCATGACAACAAATGACTGCAATGTTAGATAAAGAAGAGTACAAAATAAATATCATTTTTTACACTATTGATCTGAAGAATAGCATTATTCAAAGTCAACCGAATGCAAGTCCATATAAAGGCACCATAATAAAGCAAGTAAAGTTCCTAAAGGAGTGTCATAGCTCTCTTAGCATACAAGCCATAGAATACAACACCATCGAGAGACAAGCACCTAAGGTAGACTAGCATCATTAAGCAGAATAGTGTCATCAAAAGACAAGCGCCCAAGGTAGACCAATATCATTGAGCAGTGCCATTATGGAGATAAATGACTACCACCATGGAGAAAAATGAGCACCACCTAGGCAGCTAGTGCCATCATGGAAAACAAAGCCACTATGGAAGAAAATGTCATCAAGGTGACAAAGCACCATCTAGGCAAATAGTGCCATATAAGAGAACAACACCATGGTGTAGATGAATGTCAATGTCAAAAGTGAGTCCAACATCATTGATAATTCCAAGAACTATCAAGGTTTTCTAGCGCTATAGAGAATCATAAGCTTCACTTAGCAATGCAAGTGCCACAGAGAGAACAAGTCGTTTGCATTACCACAGTTGAGCTAAAATGCTTGCACCATATGCAACCAAGTAATACAAAGTGAAGCATCACTTTGAGTGCTGAAATACCTATCAGTTGATAAAAAATTAATTTGCATCAAAGTGCAACCAAATAAAAGCTCAAACAGTGAGCCAAGGAAGTCAAACGATTAAGTGCTAGAGAGAAGGAAGAGAATTAATCTTTTAAGTGCAATCACCAAGTAGAAGATGTGTAGTCGAGTGTTAGTGTAGTCGAGTGTTACTCCAAGCAATAGAACATTCAAACATTATTGCTCAAACGTTAACCAACTAGGCCATGCATTCTAGTGTGTGACATAAAGAAGGTGAATGGATAATATTGAAATATTTTATGGGAAGTTACAAATAAGGATCCATGCAAGGAATCCTCATCCATTCTCACACATTCAAAGTCAAGTGATCATCCATCCTCACATGTTCAAATCCAAGTGATCATCCATCCTCATACATCAAAAAGCATCTAAATCCAAATGTTCATGTGTCATGTTAGGAGGAGGAAGATAGAGCAACAACAAAGTTGCTCACCAAGTTGTAGCGCCAGAAGAAGTTTTTCAAGCAAATGTGCCAATAAGGAAGTAATTTGGGTTTATAAAAGATTTATTTAATTTTTTGCCAAGGTTAAAAGGAGGAATAAGAATTTTATAATGTTAATTATTGTTTTTGATAAGGTTTATTAATTTTAATGGAGGTATAAGAAGGAAATTAATATCTTAGTTGCTTTTTACAGTTTGGGAGTGATAAGTAGGCATTAGTATATTTAAATTTGATTTTTTTTCAAAAAGGTTATTTGACTACTTTATTTAATATTAATTGTTTTTAGAAGATTTATGAGGAGTGATAAGGCATAGTGTTAAATTAATTAAATGTTTGATTAATTAGGAGTGATAAGTAGCTATTAAAGTTTTATTAAAACTTTTCTTTTGAAGATAGTCTTGAAATTCAAAAGACAGAATATTTGCAAATAATTTAATTATGGAGAGAAGGAATTCTACATCAAAATTTAGGAAGAATTAAATTTTACAAAATTCTTATTTTTATAGTTTCTAATTAATTAGGGAGCCATAAGGTATTCAACTACAAAGGTTTTTTTTAAATTTAGAAACTTGAAATAATTATTATTCAAAAACTTGAAATGTGCACTAGTGTCCATTATGTAAGAGTGCATATGTGTCCTTAGAATAGAAAAATGAAGAGTGAAGGTCAAAAGTGCATCATATGAGGAGTCACATACAATTATATATTTGTGACAAAGCATTGTAATTTGTATAAAAAATGCATAGCTTATTGCTTGCAATAGTAGACCTTTATTCTATGAGTATTTTAAGTTATTCTTGTGTTATTTTGTTTGATATTATGTTTTGAGTTATTATATTCATTTCATTATATTGCAACTTTACTTTATATTCGATCCTATGATTATATTCCTATGAGTTTTGTATTAAGTCTAAGGCTTCAAAAGCCATCAATCAAAGCACCTCTGATAGAAACCTTAAGGATGCACTAGACATCCTCCAAGGTGACTATCATCTCTCATATAGGTAACAAAAAGGTATTCGTCTTCAAATACCATCATTCAGCCAATTTTTTCAATAGTGCTCTATAAAAATTAACCTTACGCATGTATGTCAAGTCATATAAGCCCATTGTTGTTAAAATTCCAATCTCCATATCATCTAGCAAATCAAAAAAAAAATCATATCTGTAGTTGCTTAATAACCCTATAAACACCAAATAAACCTTAATATATTTTCCTCCTTCAAAAATCCCTCTTAACAATAGTGCCAAAATTGTGCAATAGCATTGATCATGATAGTGCTTCCTTTTCATGATAGCACTAGAAAATTTTCAAATGCTAAAAATACAAAAAATTGAAAAGTAAAGGTAAGGTTTTGAAGATTGTACCTTGGTCATAATGCTGATTTATTTGATGGCCTCTTACATGAGGACTGCATGATAAATAGATATCTTGGAATCTACCATCAATTATTAGTGCATAATCAAAGATCTTGAACTTGCAAATAATATACTATGAAAATGAATCAATTTTTACCACCTTATTCTCCTTTTATTCCTTCTACCAACCCCAAACAACTTTTTTATTTTCACCATTTTTTCCATTTGTATTGCACCATGTCCCACTTAATCGAGTTTCCTCTCAAAAATATTGATTTCTCTCCAAAACTCCAAGGGGCACCCCTGGGGCATTTATAAGGTATATATGCATTAATGACATTGATTAATCATCAAATTTCACAATAACTCCTTTTGCAACCATTTTCTTATAATAGCATTTTTGGACACCAAGAAGCATTCTAATGTCAAATTTGGACTTCTATGATATTTTTTTATGCATTTATTATACAATAAATGCATCAAAAGGGGTAAAAATGTAGACATCCATTTTTGACATAGTTGATCAACTAACATTTTAATAATTACATCCAATAATTGATCTTTAGCGAATAAAACCAATTCAACCCAAATCCCACTCATTTTCTACCTTACAGCAATAGCATTGATCTTTCATGATAGCGTTATTACCAAAACATGTTGCTATTACAATTTGAATTATTTTTATCAGTTTGACCCTCAATAGTCAATTTTTTTAAAAGCATTGGCATTTAGCACCTAGTGCTATTATCAATGTTATTACACAATGTAGTGCTATATCTAACATGATTTAAATCTCTACCAAATGAGCTAGAAACATGTAGAGTCCTTCCTCCACTCTCTAGTTTGATTACACGTGATATCTCCTCTACTTAGGCCTACAAAATTTAAAGTCCTTCCCTTGTACAAATGTCATCTTTGATTTCTTTTTCCCTCCAATAAATTGCTCTCCTAAAATATATAAATTGAACCCATGGGAGAAGCATTCAACAAGAACTCTTGAAGCATCAAAACTCTACTAATTTATCCTTTGAGCTCTCTTTCTCTCTTGCATATTGAGAAATTTTTGTAGAATTTGGGGCAAGTGAAGCAAGGAATAAGGGGCATTTGGATCAAGGCCACATCCTCTTGTTGCTTCCATCAAGGACTTCTTGGCTAAGAGGAGGAGGTGTTATTGAGATTTACTTGTAATCTTCCATTCCTAGCTCATTTTTCTCTTTAATTTGCTTCTAATTATTATGCATTCTCCTCTTATTGTCTTTCTAACCACTTTTGGTGTAATCTATAGATACTAACATTTGACTAGTGTCCTTTTATTGTTCATAGAATCTCATTTTATGTTCTCCAATCCTTCTTGCAACTATCATTCTTAGTTCATGCTTACTTTATGACATTTTATAGCTATCTATAGGCCTTAATTCTTATTGTCATCATATCATAGTCACATTTTTCTCTCTAGTTCTTGATAGTCATTTTCAATTCTCTTTTATTATGTTTTTTGTAACTCTTTCTTGCTTATTTTACAACTACTATCCTTGTTATTATAGGTCCTCTCCTTAGATTTTTATCATATTAGGAGTTATTTCTCTCACTCAATCACCTACCTAGGCTTTTATCTTAGTTTTGAATCTAGTTTGAGAGACTTACATTGAACTCAAATTATTTCTTAATCTATAGCTCACTCCTTTGTTGTGTGCTGACCTTCGGGATATTTTGTTCTTTATATTCATAGTCTTGTACTTCAATATACCTTAGACATCCCTTTGAGAGATCCTTAAATAGAAATCAACCTTTAGATAAATTTGCATAGGTCTTTCTCAGTCCTTGATACCCTTTTTTGAGATGCAGGAACAACATGCTAAAACTCTCGAGGAACCTTAGTGATTTTATCTATCTACATATCATAGAACAATAACTACACCTTTCTACAATAGCGTCACTACCAATGCTATTGATAAACTCTAATAATATTGCATAAAGTACATATATGCTTCTACTTTAAGCTCAAATATTTATCGTCATAAGAGATAGGGGTCTGATTAGTTTGGCTAGATAGTCATCTACTTTTCAGTGATCAAACAAACCCCTAAACCTAATCCCTATTGATTTATTTTTTGTAGGTACATCTATGATAGCACTAGAAATCCACCATAGCACCAATATCAGTGCTACTACTCAAATGTTGAATCAAGTAATTTTTATATATGGTTATATTTTTCTACTTCTTGTAATTTGGTTTTTCTTATTTTCTACAATTTGTTATTTGTTTTAGATAGCTAGATAAAATTGAAAATAATAAAAACTAGGACAATTTGTTTTAACAAATACTTTGGGCAAGGAATCGTAAAAGCATCTAGTTGCATTTAGGCTAGTTTATATGCTTGCATCATATGTTTTTTTTCCCTTGAAAAGAAAATACTCCTTTACTTTCTTGTGACCATTGAATAAATAAAAAACATGTAGTCTAGGGATTTTTTTACTTGGATGCTTGTATTCTTGCATTTTTTTATTCTTTAGCTTAGTTTAAAGTGGTCTTGTGTAGAAGTTATTAAGGCTAGGTGACACCAACCTTAGGTGATTTGTGAAATATATACATGAAATACTTACTTGAATCATATACTTGTATATATACATATTCATGTGAGGTAGACCAACCTATTTAAATATAATATCATCAATTAATATGAGAAAGGAAATATGTATAACTCTCTATAAAGTGGGTCTTGTGTTGGATAAACCAAAATTCATTCTTTGGTAGGCAAAGGTTCCCCATTTTGTGGTGAATGTCATCTTATTTGATCATCATATTTCACTTATATATGGTTGTAGCCTAAGAAATCATCAAGTAATGACAATATTTGTGACCCTACCAATTTCTATTATATTAGGTCAATTGATGAAAGTGATTAATGGTCTTTTAGAGATATATTGTTCATGTTTCTAAAATCAACACATAATTGAATATCTCCATTCTTCTTATGCACCAAGGCTACATTTGCTACACATGTAGAATTCTTAATAGGAAAAATAATTTATGTCGATAACAAATATAAAAGTTTATTCTTCATAACTAATGCTTAATAGGAAAAATAATTTATGTCTATAACAAATATAAAAATTTCTTCTTCATAATTCCTCTAATAGAATGGTCTAGATATAGGTTTGAGCTCGATGTTATGTTCAATTATGTCACTATCAAAGACTTTCATATCCTCATATATCTAGGCAATGAAATATCCATATTTTCTACATAACTCTTCATACATATAGACTTTTATCTCCATGCATTCCTTTCTCATAAGTAGGTGTTTACATTCTATAATACCAATGGGATGATAGTTTGTATTTTGATGCTTGTCTTCTTAACATTATCATAAAGGTTAAATAGGATTTCTAACAAAATTTAGCCTCTAGTAACTAAAAGATATTTATTTATAGAGTGAAGAGAATATATAACCTCTTATGCAATAATTACACCATCAAGAGTTTTTTACCATGAACAAAATCACCTTGTTCCTCTAAGATAGTAAAATCTAGAACAATTTGCAATCTAATGTTTCATAGTTTTTGAAATTATGTTATAAATCGTATTATAAAAAATTATCATCATTTTTTGTCTCACCATCTTAGGACCAATACAACAAATTTGGTATTGATATCCCTAATTATACAATTATTTTCATGTTTTTTTCAACCGCAACCAACTTGTCACTCTTCAATACATCCTAAATTTTTTGAAAGAGAATTGCAAGAAATACATAAGTTCCAAGTGCCTTGTAGGATGGAATGAGAAATTTACCTTTTGTAGTTCCTCCATAAACATCTTCCTCATCAAGCTTTTAGTTTGTCATTATGTGATAGTTGATGAAATATTTTGTACAATTTTATCTTGAGCCTCCTTATCTTGCCTAACTTGTATCAAAATATATTTGAAAATTAATTGCTTCTTCCTTAATACTTTTTCTGGAGTTGAAATACTTTTTATTCGATAAAAAAAACTTTATTTTGGTTGTATTATGAAAGAATTTGGTATAAGTTTCCCCTTCCTTAAGCCATATCTCCCTTATTTTTGACATAGATATGACCCTTACTTTTTCAATACATTCTAATAATAAGAGAGTAAATTTTTTCGTGTACATAAGTATCTTGGTCCATTTTATTGATTTCTACTATATCTTGTAATTATTGAGTTTGGAATTAAGCCTTCGCAAAAGGGATGTAAACCCTAGGTGCATTCAAGCGATGGAACAAAGCAAAAATTTGGCTACAGTATTTGCAAAAGGGATGCAAATCCTAGGTGCGGTCAAGTGTTGAAGGAAGAGGGTTTTTCACAAACCGTCTCTTTAGTCTATGAGAAAGCCTCTTTGATTAGAAGAAATATCTCTTAGGGATATTTGGGTTCGCGAGTGGATGAATCTATGCCCTCTATTAGGATTTTAGAGGATGAATTTGGGTTGGATCTGATTGATCATGAAGCCCAAATAATTATCTGCAAACTCAAGGATAAAAGACCAGGCCTAGAGGAGCTCAAAGGATACAATTGGTGGACCAATACAGAATTTCAAGTAACTCTCCTACCCAAAAATCTATTTTATGTTTCCTTTTCTAATTTAATCGATAGAAACAAAGGTAATGGATTATAGATATAATTGGTTTTTTTGACAAAGGGGTGTCTATATAAGACCTTGGACTCCCAGTTTCAACCCATTTATATAAGAAGTTAATGGCTTCCCAGTCTAGGTGAATCTTTATGGTCTCCCTATGGAGTTTTGGGGAGAGAAGATATTCACCAAAATCGGTGATGTCATTGGTGCTTTCCAATATATGGATGTCAAAACAAAGAAAAATATGTCCAGTAAAATTAATATGAGTAAAGAAAGATTGATTGTTTGGATGGATATTTTAATTCCTAGACCTCAATCCTTTACTATCTCATCAAGAAAAGGGGAATGAATCTAAAATATTTAATATAAAAACTTCTACCTAATATGTTATGGTTGTCAACAATATGGCCACCTGAAGAAGATATGCCTGGTCAGTTGATCATGCTCTGATTCCTCCTTGGTAGAGGATAAGGCCTTGCATGTGAATGATTCAAAACCTTCAAATGTTCCAGTTCAAAAGAAAGAAGCTCATCCTCTAGATGCACCAATTATCCAATAGGAATCATGCAAGCAACATAAGACTCAACCCCAAAAGGAGAATTTGAATAAGATCATTGAAAAATCTAAATGGTCAATTTTTTTTAAAATGAAGATCCTAAAAAATGTGTTACAACTAGATATTACCTCAGGATCTTGAAGTGCAAAAATGCATTCTCAAACCTTACCACTCTGAAGGAGGAAGAACCTTTGCTACAGAATAAAAATCATCGAACTAATTTCCTCTTTGATGGATGATTGTTATGTTTGTTTTCCTTCTATCTATTGGATTTATGTGTCATGTAAGGGTTGTTCTTGTTGTTAGTTACTTTAAAAAAAGAGTTGATTATGAAAACTTAGCAGTTTAAGAAAGATGGAGAATATATTTGATAGAAAGGAAAATATGGATATGCTTTAATTAACTTGTTACAAATGTAATGAGAGCAATGTAATGTTTTATTTTTGTAATGGGAGTGGTCTCTAACATAAGCCAAACATAGCTTACTAAAAAAAATTGGTGAGTTTGGAATTAATTTCTTCATTTGTTTTAAATATGGCACCAAAAGCTTTGGTATTCCAAATTTCTATTTGCCTCTTTACATATTTTATCTTTTGAACAAACTTCTACATATATGGTCCTTCAAATTTTGCTTCATCGCACTATAATGTAACCATATGGAAGAAATTAAGGTTTTAGATCCACATAGACTAAAATCAAAATGGCTCTAAATGACCATAATTGAGTAGATTGCATCTAAAGATAATAGGTTTGTGATCCAATATTGCTCATAATAAAATGTCTAAAGAGATTGTGGACTTTATTGTAACCATGTACTAGATGATAAAACATTGTCTAATATTTCTACTATTTGATTTTTTCAAGCCATCTATTAATCCATGTAGTTTGAAACCTTGAAGAAATAACATTCAAAAAACCATTTGAATTGACAAATAAAGTAAAATCCTCTATTTATTTAGACCATCTAAGCATACCGCCCTTCTTTTCCTAAGGAGATATGAATGTGTTGAAGTTTCCCCCAAGAATCAAATAGATCATAATTATAAGTCATCATTAAGTTTGAAATAAATAAATTGAGTTCCTTCCAACATCTTTCATGAGGAGTAATTATAGTTGGATCATATACATTTATAATCTCAATTTGAATATTCTCTTCTTTTCTACAAAAAATACCAACAACCCAATTACTTTTTATTTCTAGCAAATGTCTAGTCAATTTGTGTTTGTTCCATATTGTTGCAATATCCCCTCAAGCTCTTATAGCATAACTTCAAATGTATATTATTATTATTATCACTTAAAATATTACATTACATAAACTCTTTTTTTTGTGTTAGATATGATTGAAACATACCCCACCCATATTACATCATGACCATGTAGTATTACACCAACTTGTTGATTATGCATGTATCACTTGGCAATATTCGAACCTTGGTATCCTTATTCCTCCTTCAAACTCAAGGAATTGAACCATTTGAATTCATGTCATTTGATATAAACTCAAATATTTTTAACTTTACTTTTTTTACTAAATTTAAAAATATTTTTTAAACAAATATTATATATTACGTAAGTAAAAAATAGTATTTTTCTATGAATTGTATAAAATGAAAACTTTATTTTAACAAACTAAATTGTGGCATACAAGTGATATATATGTGTGTGGACACATATTACATGTATGTATGTATGTATTTATATCTATGTCTCTATATAAAAAGATTTAAATATTAATATCCACATTAGCCATTGGATAAAAATTATATTTAACTAATAATTGCTTTTGTTGGTGGAAAGAACCTGATAAGGATATACTATCTTTGCTAAATTTTTAATTTCTAATTGTAGAGGGGGAAAATAACCCATTGCCTACGATTCTTGGTGGATCTGCTAGGAGCCAAGGTGACCGCAAGACTATGTTTCTCCACACTCGATGGCTTGGGGATCGAAGGGTTCACCAGGAATGGTTTAAGGAATCACTCCAAGTACAGGATGGAAGGTTAGATATGTTTGTTAAGCAAGCACCTAAGTTTAAGTTTAGTCTTAATTTAGATCTAAACTAGAAAGAATTAAAGAACAACAATGCAAGCAAATAAGGAACTATTTTTGGAATGATTCTTTGCTTTGAAAATGGCTAAACCTAAATTCATAAGAATATTAATATTTTTTCAAGCAAATATTCAAGAGAATGCACAAACATGATTAGCCTAGATGTAAACTATATGCTTTTCTTTGTTGATGCCTAGAAATGAAACCAAATACCTTCTTTTTCTTGTGATTTAAATATAGAACAAAAATGAATAGGAAATGAAGATAGACATACAAAAAATAACATAAAATATCTATCATAACACTTACTTAATTTGGTGGTTGATCCTAGCCAAATTTGTACCCCATAGTGTCTAACAACTTCAAAACTTGCAAAACAACTTCAAAAATCTTGGAAAATTTAATCAGTGTCTGGGGACCTACTTAGACAACCATGTGACTAAGCTTGGAGGCATAGCAGTCAAGCCCCCTTGGTCCTTTTAGCTGATCATTTGAAAATAAAAATTATTTTTGACCTTTGGAATAAGAAAAACAAGATATAACAAACATGAAATAGTGAAAATAGAATGCATATAGAAGGAATATGACAGAAATGAAGTATGTAAGCAGTGAGCTAGCGGATTTGGGAGAATAAACTTGCCCCAAGCCCTAATAATCAAATTAATGCCTCGCAAGGGGTGGACATGAATTTAGCTCATCAAATCCGTACCTTGTATGGACAAGGTGTGAATTTGCAACAAAGCCCTTATCTAGTTTACAAATGCAAAAAATGCAATGGAAAACAAAATATTGATGATCTAAAAATACTAATATCATAAGAAAAACTTGATTAGCCTATGGTAGAAGTAAAAGAGCATTGAAAGAGTGAATTCAAAAACCAAAATTGTAGACCTCTCCTCCTCATGCAAGATTTTTCATAAAGGCTCCTCCACTTGCTCACCAGAAGTAGATAAACACAAGAAGCATAGAAAGGAAAAAAATGGAGCATAGATTGATAACTATAATGAGAATTATCATGGATGGGCTTCAAATTAAAAGGGAGTCCAATCCTTCTATTTATAAAAGGTTTTGAGGGCTTTTAGGTAGGAAAAACAAAATTTAAACCTGGGCAACATTCAACATCACAAAGAGCGGATGTAGGACAAGGGTTTTTTAGAGAAAAAAACCTAAAATTTTCAAATTTATACCTTGTACTTGGCAACTACATATTTGGTATACCAAATTCACGTCCCATATTGGATGACTAGGAATTTGTCAAGGCCAGGGAGAAAAGGCTAAACAAAACAGGAAAAGGGGCTCAAACTTGCATTTATCAAATTTGAGGGTATTCCTAGGGATCTAAAGGAAAATGACTCATTTTGATGGGTCAATTTTCCATGTCTACATTTTACCCCCTCTTTGATGCATTTATGGCCTAATAAATGCATCAAAGAAAGATGTAAACACCTACAAGTGAAAAACAATGAACACAAAAAGGGGTGGCAAGTTTGGGCAGAGGGATGGTGCAAAAATGGTGTCATTTCAAACACTTAATATTGTGCATGCTTTACAAGGCATTAATGACATTAATGCTTCTAAGGTTTGGGTGCCCCCTCGAGTTTCAAAAGGAATGCAATATTTTTGAAGAGACTCAAAATGGCAAACATGAAAGAAAAATAGAGCTTCAAACTAAAAGAAACAAAAATAAAAAGAAAAAGAAAAATAAAGAAATGAGAGAAAATAAGGGATGAAAAGAAAAAAGAGTGAAGATGAAAGTAATTTTCACTAGGAGAAGAAGAAAATAAATCTAGAGAAAAAGAGCAAAAATGGCACTTCCTACACACCATGCGACAGTTACGAGGGTCAAAGCCAATATTGTAGCAAACCAAGCATGGGTACATACCTAAACCCAACCCTAGACTAGGTTATATTAGGCTTTTAGGTTAAATTTTTTAAATTTTATGATTATTTTAGAATTTTAAGGAAGAATTCATTGCCTAGCATGAATTTGGCAATTGGGCATGAATTTAGTCATACATTGGCATGCAAATTCATGCCCTGGAACATCAGGGCATTAATTTGCAAATTCTTGCCCTCATTAGAAGGGGTGCAAATTCGTAGAAGAAGAGAGAAAAGAACAAAGAGAGATAAAAAGAAATAAAAAAAGAGAGAAGAAGAAAAGGGAGTGTATTTTTTTGAATTGATGAAATTTTATTAATGTTGTTTTGTAGAAAGATGTACTTGAGAGTAGAGAGTGATGACCAAACATGCTAGAGGAGGCTGTGAGAGAGCTCACAAGGGTTGATAGGGATATCCTACTATATGTGGGGCTACTTCATTTGGTAGAGATACCCCAAGTTGAGGTTGATAGAGTGCTACTAATAGAACTAATCGAGTGATGTATCTAGATTCATCCACATTTCGGCTATTGATTAAGAGATGACCATCACACTAGAGGATTTGTAGTGCATCTTGAGGATCCCCATTAGGGGAGGATGATTTTTAAGAACACAAGCTTATACTGATAGGGGAGGTAAATAGTATAAGATAAAACTTTTTACTTTCCCAAAGCAGTAATATCCAATATTATCAATTGCAATAATGAAATAATGCACAGATCATCACACACATAAGAGAAAAAAATTTAATGTGGTTCACCCAATGTGGGCTAAATCCACAAAGAAAATATGTCTTATAAATTTTCTCAGCAAATATCTTGGGAACCAATTTCCTATTACAATGTTTATGGGCACCAACCCAAAGGAGACACCAATACCCTCTCAATTTTATGGACACCATTCCACAGGAGACACCAATCCCATCTGTTTCAGATTTTATGGATCCCTATCCATAGGAGACACAAATCACCTCTCAAGTTCATAAACACCACTCCACAGGAGACACCAATTCCCTCTACTTCAGGTTTTGTGGACACCACTTCATAGGAGACACCAATCCTCTTTGTTTCATGTTTTAGGTATCTCTATCCACAAGATACACAAATCCCCTCTCAAGTTCATGGACACCACTCCACATAAGACACCAATCCCCTTTGCTTCAGTTTTTGTGGATCTCTATCCATAGAAGACACCAATCCCATTTCAATTTTGTGTACACCACTCCATAGGATACACCAATCCCCTTTGCTTCAGTTTTTATGGATACCGCTATCCATAAGAGACACCAATCCCCTTTGCTCTGGTTCATGGACCTCTTTTCATAGGAGAGACTAATCCTCTTTGCTTTGGTTTGTGGACCTCTATCCATAGGAGACACCAATCCCCTTTGCTTTGGTTCATGGACCTCTATCCACAGGAGACACCAATCCCCTTTGCTCTGGTTTGTGGACCTCTATCCATAGGATACACCAATCCCCTTTGATCTGATTTGCTCCAACCCCTACTCATATCTGCTCCAAGCCTACACACAAGACTTGCTCAAACCTACTCCAAGTCTACACAATGCTTACTTAAACTTTTTCCAAGCCTACACACAATGCTTGCTCAAATCTGCTCCAAGACTACACAAGGTTTGCTTAAACCTACTCCAATCCTACACACAAGGCTTGCTTAAACTTGCTTCAAGCCTACACACAAGTCTTGCTTAAACATGCTCCAAGCCTACACAAAAGGCTTGCTCAAATTTTATCCAATCACAGCTCAACAAACATCCTCAAAATAGCTCACCAACCTTGCTTAAAATAGTTCATCAAACCAACTCAAAATAGCTCATCAAACCTGCTCAAAACACTGCTTAAACCTGCTCATAAATATGCTCAAATATCCTTCTCTACCTGCTCATAAAACTTGCTCAACTCTGTTCCAAACATTGTATACAAAGATTATTTATCTATTTTACATAATGATGTCATCAAGTGCTTTATCTATTCTTCAATGTGCTTTCCTCAACTAAAGTAGTTTAGACATATTCTACCCAAAATTCGTTTAACCTCTTGAACATATAAAGAATAATATGCACTAACAAATGCTCAATATGTTCTTCACACTCATTAAGTCTGTCACTTTCACATGTCTCACATTTATTTCATTTTAAAGGTAGCTCTAGTCTAGCACTTGATAACTGACCTGGTATTTGCTGATTTGCAACTTTACTTCAAAACCAATCACAATGCACAAGTCTTTCTCATATACTCATAAAATCAATCATGAACAATTCACAAGTCTATCCTTTTTATATACTCCAAGAATCAATTATCATGATGCACAAATTGGCTTCATAAATCTGATCTATAACTCTTGTATTTTCATTTCTAATATCACTCAAAACAATGTACACTTATGTTCTCAAACACTTTGCACTTTTATTCCCAATTTCATTCAACACTAATACACAACTTGTTCTCAAACCCTAGCACATGTGTCTCTAATTTCATTCAACAATAAATCACAACTTAGCTTTCACACTCTAGCACAAATATTTCCAACAATGCACATAAATTAATACTTATATCTCCACCTTATAACTTAAAACTATTTTCTTCAAACAACACCACTTTGAGTAGGAGTTAAAACACCATACCTCTAAAACTGCCTTGGTGAAGATGTGCCCCCAAAAACCTATCTCAAAATAACTCCTTTTCTTTGGCCAATCCAAAACAAGTTAGCAAAACTTATTTTCAAATAATCCACAAAATCCTTTCAAAAATATGTGCACAAGAATAGCTGAAAATAATGCTCTATAACTCCTTTTTGGTTTCACAAGATAAAGCCCTTAATAATGAACCAAAACCCTAAAAATATCAAGCAAGAATACAATCAACAAAAATACCATGATACACCCTATGTATCCTTTCTAATGTGCCAAAAATACAATTCAATATAAACCAAAATACACCTTATATATCCTAATTAAACATGCAGAATCACAACTTTCAAATAAGACCCTTTCAAATAAGACCCAAATAACCTTATTACAATATCAAATAATATTTTTACACCTTATGACTCCCTCTAGATCAAATTCAAAATAAAAACTTTTACCCTCTTAAAGCACAGTGAATGGAGTACCTTTGCAAAACAACTTTTAATCAAAATTTATTCATACCTTTCATAAGCGCATGAAATAGTCTCTTCTGCCTTGCAAAAAATCGTTCGCATGGCCCACGATGCCCTAGTGCTAGCTAGGCATCTAATTGGGCTATACCAGCAGATAGCAATAGCAGTGCACAACTTAACTCTAAAACCTTCTTTCTGCCATGCAAAATAATATTTCTACCACCAAAACAACACCCGCATGAATCAAACCTGTGACCACCTCTCCTGCAAAGCCTTAGCGGTACCCAAATGTCCAGCTACACTAGCCTACCAGCTGAAACCAAACATGCAACCCTTTTTCCTTATCTTCGTTGTGCCTTCTATCAAAATTCATGCCCCTTCTCCTATGGGATTCATTATTTCAAAAAGTGTGAGTGGATATTGAAATGCACACACTCAAAACCTTAGTATTGCATTGGGTTAATGTTTGATTTAAATACCTTTTACCTCCATGCTCACACAACATCAACACTTGAGAATTTAAATCATGCTTTTTAATCGTTGGTGCTATGCTTGTAACTTTATATTATAATATTTAAAAATATTATAATATTATTTTTTTTTTAACTTAGGCCTTCAAGCCTTTGTCCCAACTAATTTTAATTAAACCCTTTTGCCTCCTCTTTAAACTTTAAATTTTTGGGCTTCTTTTAATATTTAAACCTAGCCTTCTCCTTTAAACCTTTCCTTTGCTTTCTCTTTTAAAACTTGTCCCTCTGTATAATATTTAAAAAATAAATATTATAAACCTTTTATTTTCACCAATTTTCCTTGCCTTGCATAATTGTCCAACCATACAACCATTTGACATCAATGACAACTCTTGATATCAATGACAACTCAATATGCTCAATATTTTCAATAGAGTACAGGGTACAGGTGCCTCAAGCGGTATTACAAATATTGTTGTAGAACCCAACATATGAGATCTGTTAGAGTGGACTACATATCGACAAGATGCTACAACAATATGGAGTTGGGGCATTGAGTACTACGCTCTATGGGGTGGTTGTGGGGATGCTAGTGTGTCATACGAGCAAGTGACACCTACCATGGGTACTAGCAATAGTAATGATAGACATGTAAGACCAGTAGGTAAGGTTCACATGGGGTCCATATATACTGGCCCTTTTGTATAGGACATTACATAATAACGTGTATAAGCAATAAACATGAATATTTTATACTATGTTTCTCCATGTTCAAATATTTAATACACTACCAGGGCCACTACCCAATCCAAAGCAACCAACAACATACAGATGGATTTGATACTTTGAGTGTGTGCAAATATCATACATAGATATCCTTCAATTAGGAAGGTGGGTAATATATGAGCTACATGAGCACATGATCATCTGGTGATTATGCCGTCTACATCCTAGGTGGGCTAAGTATGTGGAGAAGTTGGCTCAGGTTTAGAGGATCCAGTGGATCACGAAGGGTGAGCTAAAGTTATATATATTTGATCGAGTACAGTGATAGCCCAATATTCTATAGGAGATACTATATTTGGGAGACTACTAGTTCAAACGGGTGCATACAGATCCATCAGGGTTTGAAGGGGATATTGATGTGGGGAGGTTTGTTGTGGAGGACTTATAAAACCCACTCTATGTCGATCTAGGAGTGGATGATGACAGGGTGACCTTTGGGTACCAAATATAGTACAGGGGTATTATGCCCCCGAGGATCTCCCCATCAGTTCCAATGTAGAGGTGCTACATCATGGACCAATGGATGTAGATAGCATTTTGAGAGGTCATCCAATGCACTATTGAGCGATATTAGAGGGGTATAAACCCACCTAGGAAAATACAGGTTTAGGTTTTGATGGAGATAGTGACAACCATGAGGTTGATTATCACTATCTCGAGCTCAAGGGGAGGGGAGAAACAAGAGTTTTCCCCATAAAGATACAGATGGTACCTAGAAGGATCATGGGTTAGGATGACCCAATAAGGGAGATGGTAGTGTTGCAGATCAAGATGGCATCCATGTAGGCGAAGAAGGACACTATCCACATAGAGTGAGACACAATGAGGACTAAGACAGAGCACCTCAAAGAGGATATGGACCAACTAGAGCAAGAGCAACAATAGACCTGAACATAGGGGATGGTTGTCATTACAAGTAGCCAATAGGAGAGGGGATTCGACTACTACAAGAGGAGCTACAAAGGGTGAGGGAGACACACAAGATGATCGTTTGGAAGGAGACTTATTACCATATGTCCTACTACGAGGCCATCCTAATAGATCATAAGGTTCCTTCATTGTCCTTCCTATGCTCATGGAGTTTCTTGTAGTCATGGACACAATATATTTCACAGTCTATGAACATACCTCCAATAGGACTACCTCCAGCAAGTGGAGCTGAGGAGATAGACTCACATGGCTAGGGTAAGGAATGGGATGACCTATCAATTTTAAATGTAGTATGCATATCTGGGAATGGTCGAGTGTGCTAATATTTACATTGTGGCATATTGAACCAACTAACATGCACTCTAACTTATCAAGTAATATACCATATTTCCGTATTTGTTAAAATGTGTGATTTTATGCATGTTTATTATTGTGTTATTATGCATGATTGAATGAATGGATGAACAAAATGCATGATGAATGAACTTAACTAATGCATGAAGAAGGAACTAATGATAGAATGATTAAATGATAAGAAAAAAGGTGATGGAAGAAGAAATAAAAAGGAAGAAAACAAAAGAAAATGGAAGCAAAAAAGAAAGAAAGAAAAGGTCAACAAAAGACAAAAAATGTGCATAAAATATTTCATTTGAATTAGCATAGTCCAGAATGGATCAGTGTGATCAAATGAACATAAAATAAGTGAAAGAAAAACATATAGAGTGAAACCCTATAAGGATGTATGCTCGTAATGGCTGAGAATGGAGTAAAAACTTGTTATGGGTGTGATGCTCATGAGTGACCATGAAGTTAACTTGTGAGGGTGTAATATTCACTAAAGAGAACAAGTGCAATGGAGTATTACTCACTATGGATGTGTGCTCACTAATGATCAAAATATGGAATGAAAACCCACTATGGATGTATGCTTACTAATGGTTGTATGCGGAGTGATACCCACTAGGATGTGTGCTCACAAATGGTCTAAGTGGAGGTTGATGCTCATTGGTGGCCATGAAGCTATCCTGTATGGGGTGTAGTGCTCGTTGAGAATCAAAAGGAGTATAATCTGATAAGGGTGAAATATGTGCATATGGTCAAAAGGAGTATAACCTGATAGGGGTGTTAGCTCACTAAAGAAGAGAAGAAGATTGATCAAAGCAAAGCAAGAAGGTGTTGTGTGTGCATGTGCTAGAGAGAACAAAGTAGTGTGTGTGTGTGTGTCTTGTTTTAAATTTCAATGGCTAAGGGATGTGTGTAGAATAGTCAGTGGTCATATGAACATCATAAGTGATATACATGCAGTATCTATCCTATCCTATGAGGATCCCTTAACGATCAAAAAATAAAACAAGGAAAAGTATGAGCAAAAATAAGATGTGCAAATAGAAGGAACGTATATCCTTTGTCTTTGAGATAAGAAGAATGATTGAAAACTTACAAAGGACAAGGATATGCAAGAGATGAAGAACAATATCCCTTGACTTGGAGAAATTTTTGTGATTATTAATACTTTCAAGGTCAAGGAATATTCCCTAAGTTGAGGATTTGCTAGGAATTAGTGACCTATTATGAGTGCAATGCATATGAGCTAAATTCTAACTAGGTTTTATCACTTGTTTTATTGCAAAGTCCCCAAAAATATATATGATTAAGCAGCCATACAAGTATGATCAAGCAACAAAGAGTAACTATATATCAAGAAAAAGTGCAAAAAGAGAAGTATGTCAAGCAATCCATGCAATATATGACAAGCAATCATGTAGTATGAGCAAGCAGACCAATGCAAGGTGACACAAACAAAGTTGAAGAAGATAGGAGAAAAATAGAAGAGAGATGAATATCAAAAAGAGAGGAAAAGAAGAAGAAAAAATATGAAGTGAAAATCATGCATAATATCATTTTAAGTGCATTATGTTCATTGGTTCGTCAAGATCTTTACCATCTAATATCGCTAAATAATAGTCTCCTGAGCTAAAATTAGCCATTATGAAAAAGGGGCCTAGCCAATTGGGCTAAAATTTGCCTTTCAAATATGTGCTAGCATTAGTGTTATTTTGGTTCTCCTTGAGGAAAAGATCCTTGTAGAGGGGGAAAACTGCCCTACCGCATATAATTCCCAAAAGTTAGATATGCAAGAGAAAGCCTTTGGGGTGAACCACGAGGGTATGTTGTTCTCTAAACTCATTTCTAGGGGGAGAAGGGTTCACCAAGAATTTTTTAAGGACTCGCTCCAAGTCCTCTGGTTTTCAAGAATGTTTGATGTATTCGATTCAAGACAAACACCTAGATTTGGCCTTTCTAGATCTATGCTATGAAAGATAAAGGACAATGCATAAATACAGAATGCAAGAATACAAGAGCTAACCCTAGAATGATTCTTCCTTTGAATGCTTTCTAACCCTAGGGTTTTAAATAAACAATATTTAAGCAAGGGCTCAAGAAGAGATGCACAAATAGAATTAACCCTAAATGCACACTATATGCTGTTTATCTTTCAAATGCCTAGAAATTAATTAAATATATTTCTATAAAATCAGATCTAGGGTTTACAATAGAAATATAAAGCACTCAAAAAACAACCTAAAGACTAATCAGAATACTTAGCTTATTCGTGATTTATCCTTACCTTTTTTCCTTTATCCAATGCTATCAACAATTCATGTTCCTGCAAGATAACTTGATAAACACTTGAAAAATATGATTAGCGTTAGAGGGCTTGCTTAGGCCACTGTATAGCAAATGCTTGGAGGTACAGCAATCAAGCCCCCTAGGTCCTTTTAGCTAACCTTTGATAAACAGAAGCGTAAATTGACCTTTGGAAGAAAACAAACATAATACAATACAACAGAATAAAATGATAAAACTATAGATCAGAATGTAGTATCAAGCTCTAAATGTAGCCTAGAATGCAATGGTGAAGACTAGAATAGAAAATTACCCCCAGATACTATCTGAGTGAGATCACACTCAGTAATTGGAGACCATGACTTCACTCACATGGAATTGCACCCCGTAGAGACCCGGGCGTGATTTTGTAGAAGTGAGACGAAACATCTTAGATCAGATTGAAATAATAAATATTAAGTGTAGTGAATGAAAACAAACATGCAACAGAGCGCTTTCACCTAGCAGAGAGCGAGGAAGCAGGCAGAAGGGTTGAGACCTCCTAGATAGTTGATCTCTCCTTAGGGCTTCAACACAAATCCACCAAGAGCGAGCAACAACAATCAACAATCCAATGCAGTAGAAAACCAATCAGACTTCACACTCCAAAGTTAATTTGCTTGAGAACAGAAGAAGGATGCAGATCGAATAAGAACACTTTGCAAGAAATAATAAATCATCAAATGTTAGCGTGCAATAAATCCAAATTGTGTCGTGTGTGAAAAGTGAATTCAAACCCTCCTTATATAGTGGATTTGAAGGCGAGAAAGATGGGAAAACCAAGGAGGGCCAACGTAAAACATGCCAAACCTAAAAAATTAGGGTTTTCTTAGAAGAAACCCTAAAAATACAAAATCTCATCCCATCAAGGCCGATCATGATTTTACCTATGTAAAATCGTGCCCCATCAAGGGTGAGCACAATTTCGCATAGAGAGAGAAAAAAGGTAAAACAGAGGGGGAGAAGCCTTACCCTTGCCCTAGGCAAGTCTAAGGGGTCTCCTAGAGGGCTCAGGAAAGATTGCCCACTAAAGTGGGTCAATTTTCCATGTCTACATTTTGCCCCCTCTTTGATGCATTTATGGCCTAATAAATGTGTCAAAGAAAAGATGTAAACACTCACAAACAAAAGGTGACAAGCAAAAATGGGGTGGCTAGTTTAGAAGAAAAGGATGGTGCAAAAATTGTGTTATTTTGAACACTTTCATGTTTTGCACATAAATTGAGGCATTAGGGACATTAATACCTCTAAGGCCAGGGTGCCCCCTTGAGTTTTATGAGGAACACATCCCTCATGAAAACTTGAAAATATAGAAGAAGAAGAAGAAGAAGAAGAAGAAGAAGCGAAAAGAAACAAAATGAAAAGAGAAAAGCATGTGAAAATAGGGATAAAAGTAAAAAAGGGGTAAAACCCTAATTCATTTTTACCGCATGAGAGAGAAGAAAGGAGCTCTAGGGAAAAATGAGAGAGTGCTACCAGTGCATCATTCGATGATCGTGAGGGGTGAGGTCGATATAGAAGCGGAGTGAGCACAGGTAGGGTTGAAAACCACACTTGCATTTTGATTTTTTAAAATTTTTATGCTTTTTTGGGTGGTTTTTTTCCCAAATCGATGGTTTTGCTACGTATGACCTTAGCGCGATCTTGTAGCCCGATCATGATTTTTCCCAGGGTAGAAATGGTGAAATCATGCCCAATGGACAGAACCAGGTGTGATTTCATGATATCATACCTCATGGAAGTGGGGTACAATCTTGCTTTGACAAAATCGTAGTCCTAGAAAACCATGCGTAATTTCGACAAAAAGGCAAAAGAAAGAAATAAAAAAGAACTAAAAAGAAAAGAAAGAAATAAAAAGAAGGAAAGATGCAAGAAAGCTAACTTTGAGAATGCAAAATTTGAACTTAGCAACAAACTTAGAGTTTTTAATTTAAATGTAATTAAAATTAATTTATTTATTTAGAATTAATTTTTGATTAATTTAACTGATGGAAAATTTTGTTTTTGTTGTTATTGCAGCTTAGGGTACTCGAGAGCCATGAGTGGTGAGCAAGCTCCTTGGAGGTGGAGCTAGAGGTACTCGAATAGGCAGAGAGAGATACACTAGGAGTGGTGGGGCTAGACCACCTGGTGAGACTACCTTGAGTAGAGGTAGACAGGGCTCTACTGATGGCACTGGTGGAGAGATGGTACCCGGAGTCATCTACCTTTCGGTTACCCATAGGAGAGATGACCATCACACTCAAGGATGTGTGGTGCATCTTGTGCATCCCTATCAGAGGGATGATAGTTTATAAAGCACGAGGGAGGCCAACGACCTTGCAATGATTTTTAAGAGGTTGGACCCACCAGGTGCAAGAGAGCACCATAGTCATAGATGACCTGGTGGGGCGATATGGGGCGGACCCATTGACGATCATGCTCTATGGGGTGGTGGTAGGACTGTTGATGTGCCATACGAGTAGGTGACATCTACCATGGACTATGGTGGGTGTAGTGGTAGACATGTGACACCAGGGAGTTCGGTTCACATGGGGTCCATATGTGCTAGTCTGCTTGTACATGATGTTGTACAACATCGTGTACAAGTGGTATACAGGATTAGTGTGCACGACTTTGCTCTAGGTATGGAGCTAGGAGCACATAGCAATGTGGAGATCGGATGCACTACTAGGACCATTGCCCAACCTAGGATAGCCAATAGCATATAGATGGTCTAGATCCCTAGAGCGGGTCGTGAGGACCTACGTTGAGCACCTACCACTAGTGAGGTGGGTCGTAGATGAGCTGAGGGAGGCCAAGATTATATGGTGACCCTAGCATCTACACCTAGGATGGGTTGAGGATAAGATAGATCTAGAGAGAGTCTGGAGGATCAGATGGCTTACTATGAAGAGAGGGGAGCTAGATATCTTTAGATTTGATCGAGTCTTGAGGTAGTTTAAGATCTTACAAGGAATCCTAGACCTAGGGGATTACTTGTATCGAAGAGTCTACCAAGACCCAATAGGGGTGGGAGGTAAACTTGACTTGGCCAAGTGGGTAGAGGAGGACTTGGATGATCCTCCTTACATGGATCCTAGGGTGTATGATGCAGGAGTGGTCTTTGGATACAGGCAGTGGCATAGAGGAGTTGCAGCCTAGAGGGTCTCCCTACCAATTATGATACAGAGGTATCATGTGATAGACCTAGGCATGCAGGGAGCATTTTAGAAGGTAGATCACAGGGCCATAAAGAGGGTACAGCAGGGTCTTGCATCTCCAAGATAGAGGTAGGCTCAGGTTTGAATTATGCTGGTGATAAAGGACACCAGCGTTATAGGGACCAGGGAGGTAGGGGCATCTAGAGTTTCCCCAATAAAGGTTGAGGTACTACCAGGTAGAGGATATGGAGAGGCCTCCACATCAGTAGCATTCGATCGAGGCTAGGCCTTAAGATGAGGGGATTCGAGGGAGGAGGCAGAGGTACTATGAGCATAGGTGGTGACTCTATAGAGATAGGTGGACCTACTCTAGGAGGATAGGTCCAAGAGGATCGAGGGACTGCAAGGCTTATTGAGTATTGCATAGAGGGAGAGGGATGTAACTTGAGTAGAGATTGATCATCTTTAAGGGGAGGTGAGCCATCTGGACATAGAGCACCAAAGGGCTCATGTAGAGGGGATGGTTATCATTAAGAGTAGCCAGGCTAGCGATGGGGTCCACCTTCTACAAGTAGAGCTACAGAGGGTAAGGGAGAGGTTGGAGGTGGCCATTCAATAGGCTATATTTTATGAGACTATGTACTACTAGGTAGTACCAGCAGGGTAGAGAATGACACTCTCTCTATCCCTCTATCCCTCCAATAAGCTAGTAGGTCATGGTCTCGATCACGGATATTCTCAACTTCACCATTTATGGGTATGTGGTTGCCTGGACCACCTCCTCCTCCGGGTGGAGCAGAGGAGATATGCTCTCAGAGCTAGGGCTAGGGATCAAGATGACATGCTAGTTTTTATTGTGGTATGCATCCCTAGGGATTGGTTGAGTGTACCGAGACTAGACTATGGTACACCAACCAGACACTAATGTATCTCTCTTTTTCTCATCGAGTAATACATAGTTGCTTCTTTTATATTTTGTGTGATTGTGTGTATATGATTTGATTTAATTAGATGTTCTTTAATTTTAATGTTTTATGTATGCAATCTATCTTAATGCAAGACTATATGAAATGCATGGATGGAATGGATGGAAGGAAGAAAGAAAACATGAGACAAAAATAAGAAAGAAAACCAACAAAGAGGAGAAGAAGAGAGAGAAGACAAAGAAGAAGAAGAAAAATAAGAAGAAGATCCAAAGGTCAACCATATAAAATAGAGAAGGATAGGTGAAACATAGTATCGAAATCAACGTAGGTCACAAGGGACCAATGTGATTAAATACTATGAATCATACTAGAAAAGAGGGAGTTAAACCCACTATGGGTATAGTACTCATCATAAAGGATGAGGTGTTGGAGTCTGACCCGCTATGGGTGGTTGCTCACTAATTGACTATTGTGGGGTGATTACCCACTAGGATGTATGTCGAGGCCTACTAAAAATGGCCAAGGAGCTTATCCTATAATGGGGTGTTGAGCCCGTTGAGTCAAAAGGGAGTATAACTCGATAGAAGATCATATCCGATAAGATACCCGCTAGGATGTATAATTATCCCATGTGGGGTGTAATATATAAGGATAAAATATATTAGGTGAGTGCTACCCCCGATAGGGGTTTTTAAAGATGAAAATAATATGGTGAGTGTGTGCAAATGTGCAGAGAAGACAACTTTGAAAAAGATAAAGGAAGAAATAAAGCACATGTATCTCCTTGTCAAAAGCAAAGGAAGACAAAGAAGAAAAAGAAGGCAACGAAGAAGTGACAAGGAAATATTAACAAACTATCATCCTTGACCTAAGAAATATGATAAATCAATACTTCTAAGACCAAGGAAAAATAGAACTTGAACAACAAAGAGAAGCAAGAAAGAAGACTGAAGAAGAAACCCTAGGTGGGGATCTTACTAGGCATCATAACCCTAGAGAGAGTGCAATGCATGTGAGCTACGACCTAACTAGGTATCATCACATGCCATTGTCGCAAGATCCCCAAAATCTATATGATCAAGTAGTCATGAACAAGCAATCATGCAAAATATGACATTCAAGCATGCAAGTTGTGTTAAATGTCAGGCAAGCAAATGCAAAAGGATGACAAGCAACAATGCAGTATGAACAAGCAGATGGATGCAATGGAAATGCAAATGCATAGCTAAATGATAATTAATTGATTTGATGTAGTTTTTATTTGTTTATTATTTTTTATATTAATTAATTAATTTAAGCAAGCAGGATGAAATTCGACACAAAATCTAAGTGTGTCACCTTTCTTGGGATAAGAAACAAGTGTACCATGAACTATTTCATCAAATAAATCCCCAAAAAGTAAGTCATCTCGATGATGAAAATCATGGAGAAGCTCCTTCGTGGCTTTTTCTCTGACAGCCATGGCACGATAATCAATACATTTGCGAACAAAACCATTATTTTTAATATAAAGATCATTATAAGACAACCAAGCAGGATCTACTTTTAAAACAGAAGGCTTATTTTTAGAACATACAAAATCAATCATATTGCAAAACAAGATCTCAAAAGAATAAGGGGGACCATCATCCTCATTACCCACTTCTAACTTTTGATAATCCATATATTCAACATAAGTCATAAGATGATCATCATTGTCAAATGGTAAAGGTTGGTCTTTACTAGGTATAAAACCTATGCCACATCTCCTAGGCTAGATCTCAACATCCAAAGGCTCTTGAATGCCCTTCTTTTGTGGCCCCAAACCTTTACCTACATATCCCATACTAGATAGGATCTATTTAGGAAGTGGGTAGTCATTGGAAAGGTAACAATGAGCAAAAGAACGCTCAACGGGAGAGGGGTTGCTACCACATATATTTTCTTCGAAGGCAGTTCCTACGAAGATAAAGGTACACATGCCAATGTGTACAACATCACCTTTATTATGGGGCAAACCCATGGTTCTTGGTGATGGTGGTAGCTTGGCTAGATCCAGAAGAGGTGCTTGAAGAAACTGATTATCATGATCCTGAGATGAGAAATTTGAGATATGTTCCTCACTCATTTTAAAATTTTGAAATTGTTCTGATATCTGAGATGAGGAACGTGGAGAAACCATTGAAGAAATAGAAGGACATAGGTTGAACTCAGATTGAGCTTGCTCTACATTTGAGCAAAACTCAAATGGTCGAGGGTCACCCGAAATGGTGACAACTTGATTTTTAAATTCAAACTTGAGGTATTGATGAAGAGTAGAAGGGATGACCTTCATTGCATGGATCCAAGGTCATCCAAGAAGAAGATTAAAATATGCAGGACAATGTACCACATAAAACAAAGTATCCAATATTTTAGGCCCAACCTTGAGGGGAAGAGATATGACACCACAGGCTTCTTGGGACTCATTGTTGAAAGCTTTTATAATGATATCAGATTTTGTTAAATATTCCTCTTTTAATCCAAATTTTTGAAAGAATTGATATGTACACAAATTGAGGGAAGAACCATTATCAATCAAAATTCGCTTAATAAAAGTATCCCCAATAAGTGCAATGATGTAAAGTGAAGAATCTTCTTGCAAGTTTGAGGAAGGTTTATCATCATCCGAGAATGAGATGTGATGTATCCCAAGAGAACCTACGACATCAACTATAGCATTAGGAGAAATATCTGAGGGAACCGATTGTTGCTTTAGAAATTCCATCAAAGCATCTCTATGGTTGGGAGAAGTTTGTAAGAGCTCTAAAACTGATATCTTTGTTGGAGTACTAGCTAACTGCTTTTGGAGATCAAATGAAACCTTAGGCTGTGGTCTCAATACAATAGGTGGAGTCCCTATATCTGAAACTTTTCTTTTATTATTCTTCAAAACTGAATCGGGTTGTAATACAAAATTCTGTCCTTGCTGAGGATGCTGAGTCTGAGCTTGCTTTCTTGTAGTTACCCCAACCATGCCAACCATATTACCATAGGGAGGAGGCTCATTCTGATGAGCCACCTGATTTGCTACTTGTTGATTATGTTTTGGCAATGGATCTTTAAATATTCCCATATCTTGATTGGTAGTCACAGTTTGTTGGGTAGGTACTTGATTATTCACTACCTGAGAATTGCCTAAGTCAATACGTCCTGCATCAATCAAATCCTGAACCACATGTTTCAACTTCTTACAAGAATTTGTCCAATGTCCTTCCACTCTATGATATGCACAATGTTGACCTACCTTATACCAATGAGTTGTAGTATTTGGTTGTCTTATGGGAGGTAACTCAATTGCATTGGCTTCTAAAAGTTATTTCAAAGCTGCTTCCATAGACATATTAAGCCTTGTAAAATTCCTTTGTGGAGGTTTTTGAAGTACTATATTTTGTAGGTTGTTAGTAACATTATTAACAAGCCTACTATCCATTCCACTATCACCTCCTATGTGTTTATTCTTATGTTGAGACTTAGTAGGTTTCTCTTCTTTGACTTTGAGTTGGCCTCTTCTGATAAGGGCATGTTCTACTTTTCTTGCTAAATCAATTGCTTGATCAAAATATGTAATAGTAGTAGTCTCTAATGCATAAGATAATTGTTCTTGTAAATTACCAATAAATATCTCAAGCATATCCTTTGGAGGTAAAGTATATCTCAAATATCCAACTAAACTTCTCCAACGAGCCAAGAATTCTGAAAAGCTTTCCTCTTTACTTTGTTTTAAATTGTAAACATCTTTCATTGTCACTTCCTTTTCAATATAAGCACCAAATTGTTGAACAAATAATTTTGTTGTTTCTTCAAAATTCTTCAAGGAATAATTAGGTAACCGATAATACCACTCTAATGCCATGCCACCAAGACTCTTAGGAAATGTTTTAAGTAACAACATGTCATCATAAATGAGATCATGGCAAGTTGTTCTAAATCTTCTTAAATGCTCAATTGGATCTTCTATCCCCTTATAAATAGGTAAAACTGGTATAGGAAAATGCTTAGGATAAGGCCTAGCAGCAACAATAGGATCCAATGGCTGATTACACATTTCCTTATAACTGTAAGTAAAACTTGAAGGCTGAATCATCTCAACTTTTGAAACCAACTGCTTTACCATATTTGCTAAATTTTGCACTTCTGGATTATTATTATGCATTGTTCCTAGATTCCCTAAAGGAGGAACATATGTGTGTTGAGGAACCAATGCTTGATTCAAGTTGGATGCATGAATACTATTGTTATATGTGGCACCTTGTGAAAATGGACAACTAACATTTGGTGGAATAGAAGCAAAAGTGTTGAGATTAGAGGATTGAGGAAGAAATTGAAAACACTTTTGAGTGACACTACTAATTGGAGGAGCTTGCAGATTCCTTCCAATGTTGGTGGTTGTAGTAGTATCAATAGCTTGGTTCAAATTATCAGGATGCATTGATTTAGGCAAGGGGTTATTTTGGTCAAGCATAGGGGAGCTTATTGGAGGAGGAGGTGGAGGAGTCTCACCTCTTTCGAGATGAGCTTCTCGCTCCATACCTTCCAATATCTTATCCCTATTAGCTTTCATAAAACCCCAAATGTGCTCAAATGATGAAAAGACAAACCCACCATTAGGTCCTTCATAAGGATCAAAATTCATTTTAGTTTCCATATTATCTTGTTCTTCTGGATCTATGTTAGGATCCTCTCTATCAATCTGATCATCTTCAGGAGGAACATAATCAGATTCAAGGTGCTTTCACTGACTTCTAAGGAAAGGAGCCATTAGAAGAGTGAAAGGATAGAAGAGAATGCTAACAACAGAAACAAAAATATTTTTAAAGATATTATTAAGGTTTTTCAACCACACAAAAAAATTTAGTGATCTTGCTTAAAAATATTTTAAAATAAAGGAGGTGTTCACATCGGGTTCACCAAATATGTAGAGGGGGAAAACTGCCCTACCGCGTACAATTCCCAAAAGTTGGATCCACAAGAGAAAGCCTTTGGGGTGAACCATGGGGGTATGTTGTTCTCTACACTCGGTGCTAGGGGGAAGGGTTCACCAAGAATGGTTTAAGGACTCGCTCCAAGTCCTCTGGTTTTCAAGAATATTTGATGTATTCGATTCAAGACAAACACCTAGATTTGGCCTTTCTAGATCTATGCTATAAAAGATAAAGGACAATGCAGAAATACAAAATGCAAGAATACAAGAGCTAACCCTAGAATGATTCTTCCTTTGAATGCTTTCTAACCCTAGGGTTTTAAATAAACAATCTTTAAGCAAGGGCTCAAGAAGAGATGCACAAACATAATTAACCCTAAGTGCACACTATATGTTGTTTATCTTTCAAATGCCTAGAAATTAATTAAATATATTTCTATAAAATCAGATCTAGGGTTTACAATAGAAATATAAAGCACTCAACAAACAACCTAAAGACTAATCAGAATACTTAGCTTATCCGATGATTTATCCTTGCCTTTATCCCTTTATCCAATGCTATCAACAATTCATGTTCCTACAAGATAACTTGATAAACACTTGAAAAATATGATTAGCATTAGGGGGCCTACTTAGGCCATTGTATAACAATGCTTGGAGGTGCAACAGTCAAGCCCCCTAGGTCCTTTTAGCTGACCTTTGATAAATAGAAGCGAAAATTGACCTTTGGAAGAAAACAAACATAATACAATACAACAGAATAAAATGATAAAACCACAGAACAGAATGTAGTATCAAGCTCTAAATGCAGCCTAGAATGCAATGGTGAAGTCTAGAATAGTAGATTACCCCCAGATATTGTCTAGGTGAGATCACACCTCGTAACAGGTGAGCACGATTATGCATAGGCAAAATCGTACCCCATAGAGACCCGAGCATGATTTCATAGAAGTGAGATGAAACATCTCAGATCAAAGCGAAATAATAAATCTTAAGTGCAATGAATGAAAATAAACATGCAATAGAGTGCTTTCACCTAGTAGAGAGTGAGGAAGTAGGCAGAAGGGTTGAGACCTCCCAGATAGTTGATCTCTCCTTAGGGCTTCAACACAAATCCACCAAGAGTGAGCAACAACAATCAACAATCCAATGCAACAGAAAACCAATCAGACTTCACACTCCAAAGTTAACTTGCTTGCGAACGAAGAAGAAGGATGCAGACCGAATAAGAACACTTTGCGAGAAATAATAAATCATCAAATGTTAGCGTGCAATAAATTCAAATTGTGTCGTGTGTGAAAAGTGAATTCAAACCCTCCTTATATAGTGGATTTGAAGGTGAGAAAGGTGGGAAAACCAAGGAGGGCCAATGTAAAACATGCCAAACCCAAAAAATTAGGGTTTTCTTAGAAGAAACCCTAAAAATGCAAAATCGTGCCCCATCAAGGCCGATCGCGATTTTACCTATGCGAAGTCATGCCCCATCAAGGGCGAGCATGATTTCGCATAGAGAGAGAAAAAGGTAAAAGAGGGGGGAGAAGCCTTACCCTTGCCCTAGGCAAGTCTAAGGGGTCTCCCAGAGGGCTCAGGGAAGATTGCCCACTAAAGTGGGTCAATTTTCCGTGTCTACAGTCCTCAACCTCAAAAGAACGAGTGCAAACTTTCTTAGAGTAAGTTCACTTGAGCCTATTTTGATAAGCTCGAATATTATCTAAGGCATGAATGCACTTTTCATCCAATAACTCTAATTGGTTTAAATTATCTAAATGATGCTCATTACCAATCGAGGTATCTTGCAACAAGATGCGCAAGGATAGGATATCTAACTTGAACAAACAAATTGCTTCAATACCATAGACCAAGACATACAGGGTTGCACCTGTAGGGGTTCATATGCTAGTATGATAGGCCCACAAGATGGAATTAATTTAGATATGCCAATCTCGATAGATCTTACTAAAAATATTCTTAAGTATCTTAACTAAATATTTATTGGATGCTTCAACTTGACCATTACCTTGAGGGTAATAAGGAGTTGACCATTTTTGTTGAACCTTGTACTTAGCATAAATCTTGTGGACATCCTTGTTCTTGAAAGGAGTGTCATTTTTAGAAACAATAACTAAATAAATCTTGTACCTACAAAGTATTTGGTTGAAAATGAATTTAGATACTTGGGCTCTAGTCACCATAGCTAGGGGTATGACTTCTACCCACTTTGTGAAGTACTCTATTTTTATGATGATAAACTTCTGACCATTAGACAACACGGGGTTAATCTTCCCTATAATTTCCAATTCCCACATGGAGAATGGCCAAGGAGAAGAAATAACTTGAAGTTTTTGAGAAGGTGCATGAATAAGGTTATCATGGCATTGACACTTGTCACAATGTCGAACATATTCACATGCATCTTTCTCCATGGAAGTCCAATAATAACTAATCCAAAGGATCTTCTTGGTAATGGTATTGCCACTAAAATTTCCTCCACATGATCCTTCATGGGATTTACTAAGGGCTAGTCGAGGTTCATCGAAGTTAAGGTATCGTAAGAGGATTCCCTCAAAATAATATCAAATAAAGTATGGCCAATTATGACTTATCAGCATGCTCTTTTTCACCAAAGTTTTTACTGGTTGTAATCTAAGCCATCACACATTGAACCGTCCTTAAGGAAATAAAATATGTATGTGTACCAATGTTTAGAACATCTAACAAAAATAGGCTAGAGCTAAGGGTTGTAGGCTATTGTAGTTGTCAGATGATAATCACCATGTGATCAACTTCTAACTTCAAGGGGAAAAGGGATGCAGTAGCAACCATGGCATCTGCATGATGATTAGAGGATTTAGGATCATACTCTATGGTTACTCTATTAAAAGTAGATAAAAGCTTGGTGGCAATATTCTTGTAAGGTTTTAGCTTATCATCCTTAGTTTTATAAACTTCATTCATCTAATTAACCACAAGTTGAGAGTCATCAAATATGGAGAGGACTCTAACCTTTAAGGCTAATGCGGTCCTAAGACCTAGGATCAAAGCTTCATACTTTGCAGTGTTATTAGTGTAAGAGAAACATAGCTTGAAGGAAAGGGGATGAGTTGTTTTTATGGGATGACTAATATAATTCTAGCACCAACACCCTTTAAGCATCAGGCTCCATAAAAAACAAAGTCCAGGACTTAGGCTCTTCTACTTCTAAGCTAAAACACTTATCGAGAAACTCGACGACTAAGGGATGGGTGGACTCTAAGGGAGCAACGACTAGCTACTCAACAATCACCTATCCTTTTAAAGTCTTTTGACCTATGAAGGTTAAGTCAAACTCACTAAGTTCTAGGACCCACTTGGTGGTTCAATATAAAAGGTGGGGCTTTGACATTAAGTAGCAAAGTGGATCAAACCTTACAACTATCAATGTCTTATGGCTAAGCATATTGTATATCAAATTTTGAGAGGTAAACCTTAGAACAAGGTAAAGCTTCTCTAAGGGAGTGTACCGAGTTTTATAACTAACCAAGGTTCTACTAATATAGTAGATAACTTGCTCTTTGTTTTGATCATCATGTTGATCAAGCATAGTCCCCAAAGCATGGCTTGTGGCTTCTATGTAAAGCATCAAATGCTTATCTTATCTAGAGGAACAAGGACAAGTGAGGAAGTGAGATACTTCTTGAGTTCATCAAAGGCTCTTTAAGACTCAATATCCCACTTGAACACATATTTCCTAAGAATATTAAGAAAGGGTTGACACTTATCATCTAATTGGGCTACAAAGTGGTGAATAACTTGAAGTTTGGCTTACAAGCTATGCAACTCAATTAGGCTACAAGGAGGAGTCATGTCAGTAATAGTCACTATTTTAACGGGATCCACTTCAATGCCTTGCCTAAACACTATGAGACCTAAAATCTTGCTAGATATGACTCCAGACACACACTTGAAGGGCTTAAGGAAAACTTTATATTGTCGAAGCCTTTCAAAAATTCATCTTAAATCTTGAGCATGAGTATCTTGATTGATGGAGCGACAAAGAATATCGTCCACATAGTCCTCAACAATGTCATGCATCATATGAAATATATATGTCATGGCTCTTTGGTAAAAGGTATTGCTTTATAAAAAAGTTGCCCCATGGAGTTATGAAAGTTGGCTTGGCCTAGTCCTCAAGAGCCATCATGATCTAATTGTATCCTAAAAAATCATCTATTAGCAAGAGCATTCCACATATGAAGGAAAAATATACTATCATATCTATGTTGGGGAGAGGAAAATCATCCTTGGGATATGATAAATTAATACTCCAAAAGTCGATACATATTTGTATTGTTCCTTTCTTCTTAGGTACAAGAATGATATTGGAGATCTAATCAGAATAGTCGATGGCTTTGATAAAATTGACGTCAAGAATTTTTTGGAGCTCCTCCTTGACTAATAGGGTGATCTTATGATGCATTTTTCTAATTTTATGCTTAACAGACTTAACATTAGGCTTGACTACCAAATTATGCATAACTAGGGTGGGATCAAGCCCTGGCATATCGACATATGACCAAGCAAAGATATCATAAAATTCTTTCAGTAATTTGGTCAATTGCTCCTACTCATCCATGGACAAGTCTTTGCCTAACTTAAGAATTATAGGGCTTTCCTCAAAGCCTATATTAACATTTATGGTCTCCTCGATGAGGATGTGAGATTCATCATCATAGTGAGGAGGGGTAGGAATCATGCCTAGTTTCTCAAGGTCTTAAGGATACATAGGAATATGATCCACTTGAGAACTTGAAGACTCAACATGGGTGACACAAGGGACTGATCCATCAAAGAAGAAGTTAATTCGAAGTATAACTTTATGATCCATATCATAAAGAGCATCTCCTTCAGCACACTCCCCTATGATCGCAAGAAACTCAAGGTGCAACAAAGTTATCACATTACAAAATAGAATGTTAGAGGGATAAGTGGGTTCCTCGTCCTCATTACTCCACTCTAAGCCATGACGATCCATGAATTTAGTGAATGTGACAACTTGATCATCATCAGTTGGTAAAGGTTGGTCTTTGTTTAGGATGTAACCTATGCCACATCTCTTAGGCCAAAGTTCAACTTCCAAAGGCTCTTGAATGTCTTGTTATTGTGGCCCCAAACCCTTACCTACATACCTCATACTAGATAGTATCTTCCTAGGAAGTGGGTAATCATTGGATAGATAAAAATAGGTAAAGGTTCGCTCTACTAGAAAGGGGTTGCTACCATGAATCTAATCTTCATGGCACTTCACCCTTTTTATGGGGTAAACCCATAGTTTAGGGTGAAGGTGGTAGCTTAGATAGATCTAGAAGAGGACTTTAAAATAGATGATTTGATTGATCTTGTGATGAAATTATGGTTGGTGGTTCCTAACTTATCTTGAAATTCTCAAACTCGTTAATGATCTGAGAATTTTTATGAAGAAAAATAGATGTATAAAAATTGATGCTAGATTAGGATTACTCAACCATTGAACAATATTATAATGGATGAGGGTTGCCCATAAGGATGATAAGTTGATTTTTAAAATCATACTTTAAACATTGATGAAGAGTAGAAGGAACAACCCTCATTGCACGGACCCAAGGGCATCTAAGAAGAAGATTAAAATATGTGGGGTAAGATACCACATAAAACAAAGTGTCTAAAATCTTGGGTCCTACCTTAAGGTGAAGGGATAAAATGTTGCCCGCCTCTTGGGACTCATTGTTGAAGGTATTTATAATGATATTAATTTGCTTAAGTCTTCCTCCTTTAATTCAAAATTTTGGAAAAAAATTTAAGTGCATATATTGAGGGAGGAACCATTTTCCACCAAGATCCTTTTGATAAACATTTTCCTAATATATTCAATGATGTAAAGGGGATAATCCCCTTGTAAATTTGAGGAATGAAGCTTGTCATCATAAAATGATATGTGATTTATCCCAAGAAAACCTACAACATTGGCTAGGTTACTAGGAGGAAGGTCTTGTGGGATAGATTATTGAATTAGAAGCTTCAACAAGGCTTCCCTATGAATAGGAGAAGTCTGTAAAAGTTTTAAGAGGGATATCTTGGTAGGTGTGCTACTTAACTATTGTGGCTTCAATGCTAAGGTTGGTTTTTCTATACTTGTGATCCTTTTTTGGGTATTATTAAGAACTAAGGGTGGTCTAGAGGATTGGTTGGAGGTAGAACTTGTCTGCTGCTAAGATTGTTAAGTTGGTTGAGCTTGAACTTATTGCCTTGTAGTAGCTTATATCATACCAACCATGTTTTTATAGGGTAAAGGCACATTATTATATGATACTTGGTTGATTTTTTGTTGCCCATGGTTGGGTAAGGTGTTTTGGAAGATCCCCATATCTTGATAGTTGTGGGTGTCTATTAAGTAGGAGGTTGATTAGTTGGAGATTTATGGTTAGCATTGTATAGAGAGTCATCCCCAATAAGACAACCCTCTTCTATTAAGTCCTGAACTACGTGTTTCAACCTCTTACATGAACCTATCATGTGTCTTCCACCCTATTATATTCATGATATTAATCAGGATTATACCAAACTATCACGATGTTAGGTTTCATTATGAGAGGAAATTGGATCATCTTAGCTTCCAAAAACTGATTAAGGATCGACAAAAGAGATTGGTTGAGTCTAGTGAAGTTTCTTTATGGGGTTTTTTAAGGTTTGCAAGATACTAGTGACATTAACATTGTTGGTTTACCTATTATCTGTTACCCCGTCACCAACTACATGCTTGTTCTTATATTGGGTTTTCATGGTCTTTTTCTCATATTTCCTTAACTTGAGTTGACCTCTTCGAATAAGAGCCTTATCTACTCTTCTTTACAAATATATTGCTTGTTTGAAAGAGGTAATGGTTGTTGTTTCCAATTCATATGAGATCTGATCTTGTAGGTTTCCAATTAAGATCTCTAGCATGTCTTGAGGAGTTAATATGTATCTTAATCATCCAATTAAACTCCTCCATTGCAATAGGAAGTCCAAGAAACTTTCATCTTTACCTTGCTTTAGGAGATACAAATCTTGGATGGTCACACTTTTCTCCACATAAGCTCCAAATTATTGAACAAACATTTTGGTTGTTTCATCAAATTTTTTTAAAGAATGACGAGGTAGTTGATAATACCATTCCAATACCATACCACTAAGGATTTTAGAAAATATTTTTAGCAACAACATATCATCATATATAATATCATGACATGTTGTTTTAAACATCCTTAAATGTTCTATTAGATCCTCTGTTCCCTTATAAATGTGCAAGATCGATATTGAAAAATGCGTAGGATATGGCCTAGTGGTGACCATAGGGTTTAGGGATTGATTGCACCTTTCATTATAGTTATAGGTAAAATTTGGAGCTTGAAGTGTATCCAATCTATGCCAACAATTTTAAATGATCTTGTTTATAGTTTTAAAATAAAAACAAAAAATACGAAAGGAAGAATCTTCCTAGATGGCCACTAAGGACATGTTTCACGTTGGATTCACCAAACATGTAGAGGGGAAAAATAACCCATCATGTACGATTATCGATGGATCTACTAGGAGCCAAGGTGACTACGAGGCTATTTTTCTCTACACTCAAGGGCTTGGCGATCGAAAGGTTCACCATGAATGGTTTAGGGACTCACTCCAATTATAGTATGAAAGGTTAGATGTGTTTTTTGATCAAGCACCTAAGTTTGGTCTTGATTAAGATCTAATATAGAAATAATTAAAGAACAACAATGCAGGGCAAATATCAACGCAAGCAAACAAGTAACTATTGCTAGAATGATTATTTGCTTAAATAAGGGCTAAACCTAAATTTGTAAGAAGAAAAATATTTTTTTAGGCAAATGTTCAATATAATGCACAAACAAGATTAGCCTAGATGCAAATTATATGCTTTTCTTTGTTTATGCCTAGAAATGAAACCAAATACCTTCTTTTTCTTGTGATTTAAATCTAGAACAAAAATGAACATAAGCATATAACAAACAACCTAAAATGTCTATCAAAACACTTGCTTAATTTTATGGTTGATCCTAGCCAAATTCATACTCCATGGTATCCAACAACTTCAAAACATGCAAAATAACTTCAAAAACCTTGGAAAATTTGATCAATGTTTGGGGGCTTACTTAGGCTATGTGACAGAGCTTAAAGGCATAATAGTCAAGCCCCCTTGGTCCTTTTAGTTGATTGTTCAAAAAATAAAAGTGATTATTCACCTTTGTAACAAGCAAAACAAGATATAACAAACATGAAATAATGAAAACAAAATGTAGACAAAAGGAATATAATAGAAATGAAGTATGCAAGCAGTGAGCTAAGGGTTTGGGGAACAAAAACTTACCCCCAAGCCCTAGTAACCAAATATTCACCCCGTAAGGGGTAGGCACAAATTTGGCTTGCCAAATTCACACCCTATATGGATAGGGCATGAATTTGCAACAAAGCCCTTATCTAGTCTACAAATACAAAAAATGCAATGCAAAATAGAAGATTAATGATCTAAAAAGACTAATAATGCAATAAAAACCTGATTAGCCTATGGTGGAAGCAAAAGAGCAATGAAAGAGTGAAGGTAACAACCAAAATGGTAGACCTCTCCTTATGTAAGATTTTTTTTCAAGGCTCCTCCACTTGCTCACCAAAAGCAGATAAACACAAGAAGCACAAAAAGTAGAACAATAGAGCATAGATTGATAACTATAATGAGCATGAAGATTGTGGATGGGCTTATAATTAAAATGGTGTCCAATCCTTCTATTTATAGGATGTTTGGAGGGCTCTTAGGCAATAAAAACAAAACTTAAACTTGGACAAGGGCCAACATCACAAAGAGCCAACGTGGGACTAGGGATTTTTAGAGAAAAAATCCAAAATTTCTAAATTCATACCCCATACTTGGCGACTGCAAATTTGGGTTACCAAATTTGTGCCTCGTCTTGGACGATTGTGAATTTGGCAAGGCCAAGGAAAAAAGGCTAAACAAAAGGGAAAAAAGGGCTCAAACTTGCATCTAGCAATTTTGAGGGGATTCCTAGGGATCTAAGGGAAAATAACTCATTTTGATGGGTCAATTTTCCATGTCTACACTAATGTTAAATTATTTGAAATTACCATGACCTTAAAATAAAGTTCTTTAAGGGGGCAAGTGTGAGCAGGAAGTGAGTGCAAGTAGGGAGCAAGGAGAAGTGTGAGTAGGGAAGCAAGAAGTATAAAGCAAAGTGTGATAAAGGAATAAGTACCACTTCTTGGTCCAAATCTTAGGAGAATTTAAAGGATTCATTTGAATAAAATCTAGGTAACATGGAAATGAAATCATTTGTAAAAGTCCTTAATAAAATATTGAATGGCCAAGTTGAAAGTATGGATACCCTAACTAGCAATAAGAGGAAGAGCAAATCTATGGTAAATTGTGTCGAGATAGCAGATTCCACACTAGAAGTGATTATCAAGGATGAGATGATTGAGCATGATATAATGGTTCATGGATATTCTCCAAGTTTTTTTAGTTTTAAAATTGGATCAAGTTGAAGTGGGGATTGAATTCAAATTACTCCATGAATTTTCTTCCAAAAGGTTTTTTCCTCGTTATTTTCTCCAATTTAAAAATATAAATAAAAGATAAAATAATTGATGGAGGCTCGTGGTTTAGGGGTAAAGATGCATTGTATTTAAGACCTTGGAGTGAGAATTTTTTTGTGGACACAAACCTATTAAAAGGCTTTCGATATGGATTAGGCTTTTTGAACTTCCTTATCAACTCATCAATAAAGAGGTTTTGAAGAATATTGGTAATACTCTAGATGAATTCATCTAGGAGGGACCAACTACTAAGGAGATAAGGTATGTTGTATACACTTGAATATGTGTTGCCATGGATATTTCAAAACCTTTACCACATTCAATTATGATTAAATTTGAATAAATAGAATGGGATCAACAAGTGGATTATGAAAATATTGTATTTTGATGCTGCAAATGTCATGAAAGTGGGCACATGGCAAGAAAATACAAATTGAAATGATGAAGAGATGGAAATTTTTAGGCATGAGGGTGGCTTCAATTTGAAACAGATCATATCATAGGAGAAGCTAGGTCAAATCAAAGATTTTCCACTCCTAAGAAAGTGTCTAGAAAAACCCCTCTACATCATCAGATGGTAAAGGCCATTACAGTTCACTTAAGTCAACCATTATAAGAAAATAATGTTATGAGGAATGAGGAAGTATAATTCACAAGTTCAAATATAGAAGGAGATAAAGGTACAAAGGAAGAGCGAAAGGCAAATTTTAAAGCAAAGAAAGATGAGGAGGTAAATTTTTAAGCAAATGACATGAAGGAGATCAAGCTTAGTCTAGGTAAATCATTTTTATTCTCCTCAAGTAGCATAAAATATTCTCCTTACATTAAAATTAAAAGAACTGTGGAGTGTATTTATTGCACTTTAGGGTTTCAAGAGTTGTATAGTAAAGAGAATCTTATGAAGGATATCCAAGGAAATTTAGGGTTTTCAAGCCAACATAAGAAATTAATGACTATGGAGGATCATCTATGCAATTTAGAGTTTTAAGGGCAATATAAAGAAGAAAATACTAATGAGGCTATTTTTTGCACTTTGGACTCTTTAGGGAAACATAAATCTTTAGAAGATAAGTATCATTATGAAAAATATGAAAATATAGAAGAGATTGATGATGATGAAAATGTTGGTGAGAATGGAAGAAGGAGAGGAAGGCCATTAAAGCATAAACAAAAAGAAAAAAAAACTCAAAAGGATATTGATTTGGGAAGCCAAATAAAAATATCACAAGTGTTAACCATAAATGGGGCTAAGTAGAGTTGTAAGCTTATTGTAGTGGTAAGGGCTTTGACCTCTCTTTAAGAGGTCCAAGTTTCAAACCCCACTCAGTATGAGGGGTCCAGGATCCCTCATAAAAACCAGTGTAAAACTCATTGAAAAAAAGAAGTGGGGTTAAGCCTACTAATAAAAATAAAGTGTTGATTATGGAAATGATATCATGGAATATTAGGGGTATGAATAAAACCCTTGAAAAAATAGTTATTAAGGAATTAATAGGTGGTTATAGTCCTAAATTTATTTTAATACAAGAAATAAAAGTAAGCAGTGAGGAATGTAAGGATGCTCTTAAGAAGATTTGGAAGATGGGTGATTATTTACCAATTTTTTTTACAAGTCCTTCAGGCGGTATTGTAATAATATGGGATAAATGCAAATGGGATGGGCAATTATTAGAAGCAAAAATTAACTGGGTTGTTGGATAATTTTGTAAGAAATAAGAATATATAAAAATCAAGGTTATAAATACATATGCTCCAACTATAGTTAATCCTCATGAAAAATGGATATTACCATACTTTTGTTAAATACAATGATGATTCATTATGATCTATGGATTATTGGGGTTGATTTTAATATTGTTCTATCTCCTTTGGAAAAAAAGTATGGTATTATAGGATGGTATAAATCAATGCAATATTTGTCTTTATTTGTCAATTCAAATGACCTCTAGGATGTTAGTCCCTAAAGATTTCAATATACATTAGATAATAGATGCATTGTGAAAAATCATATAGCAAAAATACTAGACAACTTCTTGTTATCCAATATATGGTTATAAACAAAGTATACAATCTCTTCAAATATTATATAGTAAGCAGGATCATATCACAAACCCAATATTTGGACTTGTGAGTTCCCTAATAATGGTCATCCAAAGCCATTTTGCTTCTAGTCTACATGGCTCTAAGACCCTACATTTTTCTAGATGATTATTTTATGGTGGCATGAATCAAAATTTTAAGTATCATGTATGTATAGGTTTGTTCAAAAGTTAAAAATATTTAATGAGCAATTGAAGATATGGAATGCCAAATATTCTGGTAATATTTTAAAGAAAATAAAGAAATTAAATCCAATCTCAAAAATTACAAGAGATAGTAGAAATTAATGGGATGGATCAAGATTCTTATGTGAAAGAAAATAATTACTTTATTATTATTATAATGTATTGAAAAATGAGTCATATTGGTTCCAAAAATCTAGAGAGAAATGGCCTAAGGAAGGAGATAGAAATACAAAAAAAATTCATGCTACAACAAAAACAAAAATTTCTATTTGTTGTATCAAAAATATTTGTAACTCTAGATGGAAGAAATATCGAGGACAAAGATGAAATAAGGAAGGAAACAATTAATTATTTCAAAAATATTTTGTCATATTCTAGGAAATATAAGGAGGCACAAGAAAAAAATTTCCAAAATATTCCCTCAAATATCACTCAGGGACAAAAGGAAAGCTTGACGAAGAATATATCTATGGAGGAACTCCATGAAGCAGTTTTCTCTTTCCATCCTAACAAGGCACTTGGCCTCAATGGATTTCTTGCAAATTTCTTTCAAAAAAATTAGAATTTATTGAAGAGTGATATGTTAGTTGCGGTTGAAGAAGCCTAGAAAAGGAAGGCTATAATAAGTGAGATCAATGCTACTTTTATTACCTTGGTTCCCAATAAAGGCGACACAAAATATTTTGATAATTTTTGTCTAATAAGCCTTTGTAATATGATTTATAAGATCATTCCATAAATTATGGAAAATAGGTTGAAGGGCATTCTAGGGTGTCTTATCTCAGAGGAACAAGGTGTCTTTGTTCATGGTAAACAAAATCTTGATAGTATAATTATTGTACAAGAGGCCATACATTCTCTTCATTCCATGGAAAAACCAGGTATACTTTTGAAATTAGATATAAATAAAGCATATGATAAGGTTTCCTATAATTTTTTGCATGCTATTCTCATAAATATTGGCTTTGATTATAACTGGTGTGAGTGGATTAAATGTTGTTATAGCACTACACAATTTTCTATTTTAATCAATGGTTCTCCTATTGGTTACTTCAAGTCATCTTGTGGACTTCGTCGAGGTGATCCACTTTCTCCTTATCTATTCGTTATTCTGGTGGAAGCATAAGGGAGAGCCTTTTCATAGGCAAAAACAGAAGGAAAAATCAAGGGTATTCAAGTTTTAAAAAATGGTCCCTCTAAATATTATCTCCAATTTGTTGATGATATTTTTTTTGGGGCCATCCCTTAGTCAGTGAGGTCATGGATTTTAAATCAATATTATCATGCTATGAGAAGGCTATTGGATAGTTGGTAAATACTTCAAAATCTATTATTTTTCATTAATACTACTCTAGATTTACAATAAATTATTGTAAATATTTTAGGATTTGAAATTAATTTTTTTTCAACCTACTTGGAAATTCCTTTGTCTAATGAAGGAAATAAAAAGGAGCTTTGAATATCTTATTTGGATAGAATGAAATCTTGCTTGGCAGGTTGTAAAGGTAAGTTCTTAACCATGGCAGGTAAGGCTACAACTCATAAAGACTACATTGTAGTTCATCCCTATTTATATGATGTCACTTTCTAGACTACCAATAGGTATAACATCATTAATTGATAAAATTCAAAGAAACTTTCTATAGAAAGGTTGTGAGGAAAAATTTAGGTTTCCTATTTGTAAGTGGGATAGGGTTTGTGAAGGAAAGAATATTCGAGGAGCATGCTTGTAAAAATTTTAAAATTATGAATTGGTATTAGGAACAAAACTTGGGTGGAGATTATTCATAGATCAAGTAAAGAATTGGGCAAAAATATTACTTTAAAAATATATACGTTCACTTTATGCAATTAAATTATTTAGGAAAAGAACTCTATCCAAAGGATCGTCAACATGGAACTTCACATCATAGTTGTAAGCTTACTGTAGTGGTGAGGTATTTGGCCTCTCTTTAAAAGGTCCAAGGTTCAAACCCTACTTAGTATGAGGGGACTAGGACCCCTCCTAAAAACCTAAGTAAATGAAGAACACAAGCTTATAATAAGAGGGGGTGAATAGTATAAGATAAAACTTTTATTTTTCTTTCCCAATCAATATTATCCAATTTTATCAATTGCAATAACTTTCCATAGCAGTATTAACCAATATCATCAATAGTAGTAATAAAGCAATGCACAAATCATCACACACATGAGAGACACAAATTTAACGTGGTTCACCCAATGTGGGTTATGTCCACGAAGAAAATCTTATAAATTTTCTCAACAAATATCTTGGGAACAAATTCCCTATTACAATGTTTAGAGACCTCTACCCAAAGGAGACTTCAATCCCCTATGCTCAAGTTTGTGGACCTCTTATCCATAGGAGACCTCAATCCCCTCAACTTTGGTTCATGGACCTCCATCCACAAGAGATCTCAATCCCTTCAACTTTGGTTGATGGACCTTTATCCATAGGATACCTCAATCCCCTCAACTCTGCTCCAAGCCTACTCACAAGGCTTACTCAAATCTACACCAAGCCTACTCACAAGGCTTGCTCAAACCTGCTCATAATCACTGCTCAAACCTGCTCAAGCCTACTCACAAGGCTTACTCAACTCTACTCTCAACTCTTCCCAAATCTGCACCAAGCCTACTCACAAGGCTTGCTCAAATTTGCTCAACAACCTGCTCACACAACCTGGTCAACTCTACCTCAAACCTGCTCACACAACCTACACAAATCTGCTCACAAGCCTTCTCAAAAGGCCTGCTCAAAATAGCTCACAATTACTCACTAACCTACTCAAATATTTCCCAAAACTTGCACACAAATAATACTTATATCTTTTTCAAAATGCTTTCTTCAATTAAAGTAATTCAAAAATATTCTACCCATAATTATTTTCCTTATAAACATATAAAGAATTATATGCATTAAAACAATCAATATTTTTCTCACATTCATTTGCATTCACAAGATATCTCTAGTATATCTCTTTAGCTGTTGACCTTCTTATGTATATCCCAAAACAAAATTAATGCACACACTTGCTTCAAAAATCTGATTTTTACTTCTTCCAAATTTCTTTTCAATATTAATCAAAGCTAGTGGATAAATTTACTTCACACAACTGATTTTTAACACTTGCACATTCACTTCCAATGTCACTCAAACAAATGCCCTTCACAAATTTATTTAAAAGTGATGCACAAATTTGTTCTCAAACCCTAGCACAAGTGTTTTCAAATTCTTTCAATGATAATGTACAACTTGTTCTCAAACCCTACCTCTTATGTTTCCAACAATGCACATAAAATTTAACCTTATATCTCCACCTTATGACTTAATAACAATTTCCTCAAAGAAACACCACCTTGATGATTTAAAACATCATACCTCTAAAATATGCCTTGATGAAGATGTGCCCTCAAAAACCTATCTCAAAATAATCTCATTTCTTTTGCCCCTTCAAAAATAGATTAGCAAATCTTTCATTCATACATTGGAAAACCTTCTCAAAAAATATGTGCACAATAATGTCCCAAAGTAATGCTCTATAACTCCTCTTGGTTTTACAAGATACAACCTTTAAATATAAACCAAGCCTTTCAAAAATGTCAAGTATAAATACAATCAACAATAGAACATAATACATATTTTATCCCCCTCTTTTAATATAGCAAAAGAAAGCCCTTAACACACGTAGACAACAGTACAATTTTCAAATCCTAATACACCATAAAACTCCCACTTTAATCATGCAACCTTAACCCTCTTATACACTAAGAAAAATATAACTTTCCAATATCTCAATACACCATAAAACTCCCACTTAAAATTTACAAGGATAATGCCTTCATGCACAATGCAGGAACAAATAACATTTTCACACCTTATAGCCTCTACTAAGTCCAAGGTAAAATATAAATCAACTTATTTTAATTCTCCTTGTAAATTTTTGTGACCACTTCAATCAATTTAATGCAATATTAAAAATTTCAAGTACCTCATGCACGACGTGATTCAAAACCACGACCTCCCTCGTGCAGCATCTTCTCAAATTTTTTGTGACCAGCTGCACTAGCGCAGTCACTGAAACCAAAAGGAGTGCCTCCAAAAATTTTCACTCTTCTCTACACGTAATTCGAAACCTTATCTACCCAACAAAATGATGTTCAGGGGTTTTGACCCTACAAACTTCCCTCTAACAGCACTCACTCAAGTCAACCAACCACTGGGTTACCCCAGTCGAGTTCATGTAGCAAGCATGCACTTCGGATAAGATGCTTTCAGCTCATGCACACCTTAATATTTTGTTGTATATCTAAAGTTTGTCGTTTGTATAAAATATTCACAAATCATAACATATCAAAGCTTGCGTTAGTTAAATGAAGGAGAAATAATGGGTATTTGTATGCATAAGATAAAGTCTTCAAAACTCCATGACGTTGGCTTGCATTTCAAACAACTTCCACACGTTTGCACCTTACTTCCTTTTAAACTTTGGTTATAATATTAAAATATTATAACATATACTTATACGTTGGCGCCTAAGTCCCCTTTTGAAATTTGAGTTATAATATTTAATTAAAATATTATAATATAATCTTTTAGGCCCATAAATACTTAAAACCTTTGGAAATAAATAATGCCAACTTGTGTCCCATGTAAACCTTGGTCCTCAATATTTTAAACCTTTTGATCAAAACCTTTTTGACCCATGCTTTCAAACCTTTATATTTTAAATCCCTTGTCTCAAGTATTTAAACCTCTTGGTCCAAATTTCTTAAACCTTTTCTTTATAATATTTAAACATGATATTTAAATATTATAATCTTTTCCTTTAAAAATATTTCCTTGAGAAACTGTCCAACCTCATAAATGCATCAACCATGAAGAATATTCCTACCTTAATTATCATTGCATCTTTTGGCATCAAACCTTTGACATCAATGACAACTCAATATACTCAATATTTATAAATCTTCCCCTTTGTCATTGATGGCAACCCTTTCAAAAAATATTCTTTTAGTGCAACTGAATACCAAAACTGCTCCCCTTGAGAAGCTACTCCCCCTTTGACATCAATGGCAAAGGGTTCCTTGGGGCTAAAAATAAGATATTTTAGCATAGCCCCACACCACCTCCTCTCCTTAAGGTGATTAATTTTGGGATGGGAGTAAGACTACTTCTAAATTTCCTCTAAGATACTCAAAGGTTTCCTTTAGAAGTGGCTTGGTAAATATGTCAACAATTTGTTCCTTTGTAGCAACATATTCCAATTTAAATGGTTGATCTATCGCCTGCTCTCTCAAAAAAGGATATTTGATCAAAATTGGCTTGGTCCTTGAATGCATTACTGGATTCTTTGAAATATTTATGGAACTTGTATTGTCACAAAGTATGGATATTGGATGATCATGCTCTATTTTGAAATCTTGTAAAGTTTACTTCATCCATAAAACCTGTGTACAACAAGCAACTGTTGCAATGTACTTTACCTCTGTTGTGGATAGGGATACTGAAGCTTGTTTCTTGTTTAGCCAAGAGACTAAATAATATCCAAGAAAGAATGATCCTCCACTTGTACTCTTTCTGTCATCAACACTGCCTGCCCAATCCACATTTGTGTATGTTGTGAGAGTGAAATTATTGCCCCTAGGATACCATAGTCCAAATTCCAAAGTTCATTTTAGATACCTAAGTATTATCTTTACTACCTGTACATGTGTTTCCTTTGTTGTTGCTTGAAATCTTGCCACTAATACCACTGCCTGCATTATATCTGGTCTTGTAGTTGTAACATATAGTAAAATTCCCATCATTGATCTATACAATGTCTGATTTGCCTCAGGAGATTCATCGTCTTTACTCAACTTGCATCCTGTAACCATGGGGGTACTTACAGGTTTGCAATCCTCCAGTTTAAATTTCCTCAACATTTCTTTGATATACTTGGTCTGAGAGATAAATATACCTTTGTCTAACTATAAAATTTGCAAACCAAGAAAGAAAAACAACTCACCAAGCATTGACATCTCAAACTCATTCTATATGCATTTTGCAAATTTTTGACATATCTTATCATTATTGCCTTTAGAAATGATATCGTCCACATAGACCACTATAATCAACAATTCATCTCCTTCATTTTTGATGCATAGATTTCTATCAGCTATAGCTTTCCTAAAACCCTACTCTTGGAGATACTTATCCAACCTTGAGTACCAAGCCCTAGGGGCTTGCTTAAGTCCATAGAGAGATTTTTTAATTTGCATACATAGTCTAGCTTATCTGTTAGGCTGAAACCATATGGTTTCTCAATGTAGACTTCTTCTAAGTAACCATTTAGAAAACTTGAATTTACATCCATATGATATACCTTGAAATTCCTAAAACTTGAGAATGCCAAAAACATTCTTATAGCCTCAAGACGTGCAACAAGAGCAAAAGTCTCTTCAAAATCAATCCCTTCAACTTGTGCATATCCTTTGCATACCAATCTTGCTTTATTTCTAACAACCTGACCATCTTCATTTAACTTCTTTATGTAGATCCATTTGGTGCCAATTACATTCTTATACAAGTTCCCAAGTCTCACTGTTTTCTATTTGGCCTAACTCATCTTCCATTGCCTTGACCAAATTTTTATCTTCTCTTGCTTCACTAAAATTCTTGGGCTCAATTTTAGATGGTAGAGAAATATTTGCATGTTCATATGTTCCTATTATCTTCCTCCTTGTTTGTCTCTCATATGGATTCCTAATAATCAATTCTCTTGGATGATTCTTTTGCACATATCTGGAAGGTCTTTGGTACTCTTGGTGTCTCTTCTTCTTCTGTTTCTTCACCTTCTGCTCTACAACTTTCTCCTTCTTGATATACAATTTCTTGAGCTAATTTTCTTGGCTCTATCTCTTCATCAACTCTTACATTTGCTCTTTCCACAATTGTATGTGATCTTTTATTATAGAATTTGTAGGCTTTTCTCTTTGTGGAATACCCAAGGAAGATACCCTCATCACACATGGAATCAAACTTACCCAAAATTTTCTCTTCTTGTCTGATATAGCATTTGCTTCCAAAATTTTTGAAATATTTTACAGTAGTTGGTCTTCCCTTCCAAAGCTCATATGGGATTTTGTGGTGATTTACTCTTACTTGAGCTCTATTGATAATATAAACTATTGTATAAACTTCTTCTTTCCAAAAAACCATCTAAAATCTTAGACTCATTTAACATAACTCTATTCATACCCTGAATAGTTTTGTTTTTCCTTGCAACTAGTCTATTCTGTTGTGGAGTTCTTGTTGCTTAAAATTGTCTCTTAATTCCATGCTACTCACAAAATTCTATAAATTCACCTAAAATAAATTATCATCCTCTATCTGATCTTAAACATTTGATCATTTTACCTGTTTCATTTTCTACTAGTGCCTTGAATGCCTTGAATTTTTTAAATGCTTCTGATTTTTCTTTTAATAATGTTACCCAAGTAATTCTAGAGAAAGTAGGGGACTTCCCTGGGAAGTCCTTCTCCAATTCCCTACAACCCATCCCTGGTCCTGTCCTAGATCCTTGGTCCTATCCCAGTTTCCTGGTAATTCCTTTACCCTCTTCCTCGACTGATTGGTGTTGCAAATGATCTCCTTGGGGTGGGAGATCACTTACCCATTTGTCTGCCCCTTTCCATACCTTTTGGTGGGGTTTTTTTCTAGTGCCTATGATCTGGGATGTCCCTGGGGTTTTTTGGGATGTCCCTGGGTTCTGTCCCAGTTCCCTAGTATTCCTTTTATCCTTCCTCCTTGGCTGGATGGTGCTGCAGATGATATCCTTGGGGTGGGAGGTCACTTACCCATTAATCTACCCCTTTCCATACCTTTGGTAGGGTTTTCTTTTGGTGCTTGTGAACTGGGACATCCCTAGGGTTTTCTGGGACATCCCTGGGTTTTTCCTAGGTCTTCCCCTAGGAGTCCTGAGTTCCTTTAGGATTCCTTTTCCTTGGAGCTTGCTACTCTATCCCATTTTCTTATAGGGTCCTATTTGGAGCTGAGGATTAGAGGTTTTTTGGTGCAGTGCATCGTGTCTTGGGAGTTTGGCTTCATGAGCATCTCTTCATAGTTTCATTTTGGCTTGGGAAGGGATCTCGTGCTTAATCTTGTGGTGATGCTCTTTGGGTTTTTGGATGTGGGCTTGATGGTGGGTTCATAACATTTTTTAGGGATGGTCCTCTATGCTGATTGTTGTTGATTTCCTACTGGTCATTGTATTCTAGATCCCTGAAATTGCTCGTCAATGGTGTTGGAGGGTGCTTCGTAGTTATTGCTGCTTTTTTGGTCTTGATGGAAGCCCTACGCTTATTATTGGCAGCTCATGCTTCATGGCTCCTTCTGTTGAGGTTTCTTGGGACCTCCCCACCTTTTTCCCATGGCTCGTGGTTCTACACTAATTTTCTCTCTATCTCCTTTGGCTTCTAGGTAGTTATCCTTGCTGCATCAGGATTTCCTGGCCTGGTGTTGTGACTTCTCTAGGTTTTTCTGGTTTTCAGACCGTGCTGTTGCATTTTTGTTGTTGGTTCCTAGTCTGCATCCTTCTGTTGCATCCTAGGATGTCCTCGATGGGAACGATTTATTTTGAATCTAAATGGAGGGTGGGATGGTCCTGTTTCAATCGTTCCATCCTTTATGAGAGATTGTTTTGTTTTTTTTTCCAATTTTAAGTGCTTTTGTATCTCGCCTTTTTATTTTTCAAATAATTTTGGGTGGTTCAACCCTGCTTTAATTTTTATTTGCACATTTTTTTTAGGCGGGATGGCCTTGATCCTCTTCTCCATCCTTCGTATCGTAAGGATACCCTGGGCAGGATGGCCCTATTTTAGTTTGAATTTTTTTCTTTTGTGTTGTGCTTTGCGTAGATAGTTTTGGGCAGGTTGACCCTTTCTTATTTTCCTTATGTGTGCTGGTCTCACTTGCTGTGTGGGCAGTTTTTAGGATTTATGTAGTTTACATCCTTCGAGGAAGGATTTTTGTTGTATCCTTAAGGTTTTTCAGCGATCTCCACTATTGTTGTAATCAGGTTTTGGGTCCCTTGATAAAAACCCATTTAAATTTACATTTAACTGATAAAAAAATTCATTCTAGATAAATCATCAATAAATAGCATGAAGTAACTTTCACCTTGTAAACTTTTTGTCCTTGTAGGACCACATAGATCAGTGTGAACTAGTTCCAAAGGCTTGGATGAAGTAAATTCTTTTGATCTGAAACTTGTTCTTACTTGCTTGCCATGTTGACATTGTGTACAAACTATGTTTGGTGGTTTTGTTATTTTGGGTAAATCTCTGACTACTTTTTTGTTGCTTATTTACACTATGTTGTCAAAATTCAAGTGACTCATCCTTCTATGCCATAACCATCTCTCATCCTCTTGTGACAAAAAGTATTTTTCCCCCTTGATTTCACTCAACACGTAGAGATTATTTGTAGTTCTACTGGCATCTACAATAAGCTTTCCTGTTTTGGATTTCTTGATCTCACATCCATTTAGGTGAAAATCAAGCGTGTGTCCTTGATCACATAGTTGACTTACACTTAGTAAGTTGTGCTTCAATCCCTCAACATATAACACATTTTTTGTTTTTGATATTCCATTGTCCAAACTCAAAGTCCCTTTTCCAACAATTTTAGTTGAAGCATTATCACCAAATTTTACTGTTCCTCCATTTATTTTCTTGAGAGAAAGAAATTTATTTTATCACTTGTCATATGGCTTGAGCAACAACTATCAATATACCATTGATTTCCTTCATTTTTCACATGGAGAGTTGTTTGAACTAACATGGATTTTTCTTTTTCTTGTCCCTTATTTTTCCAGATTTTTGAAGATATATCTTTTTGAATTGGTTGACTTTCCTCTTTCTTGCTTGACTTAGAAAGTTCATGAAACATTGTTTTGCACCATTTAGCTTTGTGCCCAAATTTTTCACATTTATAACACATGACATTGTTGAGAGGTGCAAAATAATTTTTACTAGTGATGCCAAAATTATTTTTTACATGGACCATGCGTTGTGTAACTTTGTGACCATATTTGTTACATGAAAAACAGTAACCATGAAAGAAGTATTGAAACCTGTTTGATTACCTGTGATTGAATTTTGTCCATGATGATTCTTTACTTTTTTCCTCTCTAATGCTTTTATTTTTAACACATATGCATAAGTCATGGGCTCTTTATCACTTATTTTCTTTGATGTCCCTTTTGAGCTTGATTCCTCCTTTTGTAACCTTGTATTTTGTTGTGTCTTATTCTTAGATTTTTCAACTTATTTTCTAAGAGAGAAAAACTCATATTCCAACCTTTCACATTTCAATTATTTTACCTTTAATTTTTCAATCATTAATTCTTCAATTCTTTTTGCTTATTCAACCTTTAATTTTAAATTTGTGAGATCTTGTAGAAACCTTGCCTTAATTTCCTCATCATCTTGTACTTGACCTTTCAATATTGAATTCTTCTTTATCATCCTTTTTAATCCTACAAGAGTGGTGGTAAGTTCCTCTTCTATGTGGACTAATCCTTCCTTTTACTTTTCTAAATCTCTTTTGTTTATTTCAACCATAGGAGCAATTTCTATCACATTAGTATCCATGTGTGTTCTTGTAAGATCTTCCTTTAAGTTGTTAGGCTTCCCTAAAGGAACTTGCTCTTATACCAATTGAATAAAAAAAGCTTATACTGAGAGGGGGGTGAACAATATAAGATAAAACTTTTACTTTTATTTTCCAATCAATATTATCCAATTTTATCAATTGCAATAACTTTTCATAGCATTATTAACCAATATCATCAATATTAGTAATAAAAAAATGCACAAATCATCACACACATGAGAGACACATATTTAACGTGGTTCACCCAATGTGGGTTACATCCATAAAGAAAATATTTCTTATAAATTTTCTCAACAAATCTTTTGGGAACCAATTCCCTATTACAATATTTATGGACCTCTACCCAAAGGAGACTCCAATCCCCTATGCTCAAGTTTGTGGACCTCTTATCCATAGGAGACCTCAATCCCCTCAACTCTGGTTCATGGAACTCTATCCACAGGAGACCTCAATCCTCTCAACTATTGTTTGTGGACCTCTATCTATAGGATACCCCAATCCCCTCAACTCTGCTCCATGACTACTCACAAGGCTTACTCAAATATGCACCAAGCCTACTCACAAGGCTCGCTCAAACCTACTCATAATCATTTCTCAAAATTGCTCCAATCCTACTCACAAGGCTTGCTCAACTTTGCTCTCAACTCTTCCCAAATCTGCACCAAGTATACTCACAAGGCTTGCTCAAATATACTCAACAAACTGCTCACACAACCTACTCAACTTTACCTCAAACCTGCTCACACAACCTGCACAAATTTTCTCACAAATCTTCTCAAAAGGCCTACTCAAAACATCTCACAACTGCTCACAATACAACTCACTAACCTACTCAAATATTTCCCAAAACTTGCACATAAATAATGCTTATATATTTTTCAAAATACTTTCTTCAATTAAAGTAATTCAGACATATTCTACCCATAATTCTTTTCTTCATAAATATATAGAGAATGATATGCATTAAACACAATCAATATATTTTTCTCACATTCATTTGCATTCACAAGATATCTCTAGTATAGCTCTTTAGTTGTTGACCTTCTTATGTATATCCCAAAACAAAATCAATGCACACACTTGCTTCACAAATCTGATTTCTACTTCTTGCAAATTTATTTTCAATATCAATCAAAGCTAGTGCATAAATTTGCTTCACACAACTGATTTCTAACACTTGCACATTCACTTCCAATGTCACTCAAACCAATGCCCAAATGCTTCACAAATTCATTTAACAATGATGCACAAATTTGTTCTCAAACCCTAGCACAAGTGTTTCCAATTTCTTTCAATGATAATGCACAACTTGTTCTCAAACCCTATCTCTTATATTTCCAACAATGCACATAAAATTTAACCTTATATCTCCACCTTATGACTTAATAACAATTTCCTCAAAGCAACACCACCTTGATAAGGAGTTAAAACATCATACCTCTAAAATATGCCTTGATGAAGATGTGCCCTCAAAAACCTGTCTCAAAATAATTTCATTTCTTTTGCCACTTCAAAAATAGATTAGCAAATCTTTCATTCATACATTGGAAAACCTTCTCAAAAAAATGTGCACAATAATGTCCCAAAGTAATGCTCTATAACTCCTCTTGGTTTCACAAGATAAAGCCTTTAAATATAAACCAAGCCTTTCAAAAATGTCAAGTATAAATACAATCAACAATAGAACATAATACACCTTTTATCTCCCTCTTTTAATATAGCAAAAGAAATCCCTTAACACACTTAGACAATAGTACAATTTTCAAATCCTAATACACCATAAAACTCCCACTTTAATCATGCAACCTTAACCCTCTTATACACTAAGCAAAATACAACTTTCCAATATCTCAATACACCATAAAACTCCCACTTGAAATTTACAAGGATAATGCCTTCATGCACAATGCAGGAACAAATAACAATTTCACACCTTATAGCCTCTACTAAGTCCAAGGTAAAATAAAAATCAACTTATTTTAATGCTCCTTGTAAAATTGTCGTGACCACCTCAATCAAGTCAATGCAATATTAAAAATTTCAAGTACCTCATGCATGATGTGATTCGAAACCATGACCTCCTTGGCATAGTGCCTTACCAAAGTGCCTATGACTAGTTGTGCTAACGTAACCATTGAAACCAAAAGGAGCACCTCCAAACTTTATCACTGTTCTCTACACGCAATTCAAAACCTTGTCTGCCCAACAAAATGACATCCAAGGGTTTTGACCCTACGACCTTCCCTCTAACAATGCTCACACAAGCCAACCAACCATTGGGCTACCCCAGTCGGGTGTAACATAGTAGGCACACACTTCGGATAAGATGCTTTCAGCTCATGCACACCTTAATATTTCGTTGTATCTCTAAAGTCTGTCGTTCGCATAAAACATTCACAAATCATAACATATCAAAGCTTGTGTTAGATTAAATGAAGGAGAAATAATGGGTATTTATATGCATAAGACAAAGTCTTCAAAACTCCATGACGTCGGCTTGCATTTCAAATAACTCCCACACGTTTGCGCCTTAGTTCCTTTTAAACTTTGGTTATAATATTAAAATATTATAACATAGACTTATACGTTGGCGCCTAAGTCCCCTTTTGAAATTTGAGTTATAATATTATAACAATCTTTTAGGCCCATAAATACTTAAAATCTTTGGAAATAAATAATGCCAACTTGTGTCCCATATAAACCTTGGTCCTCAATATTTTAAACCTTTTGATCAAAATATTTTTGACCCATGCTTTCAAACCTTTATATTTTAAATCCCTTGTCTCAAGTATTTAAACCTCTTGGTCCAAATTTCTTAAACCTTTTCTTTATAATATTTAAACATGATATTTAAATATTATAATATTTTCCTTTAAAAATATTTCCTTGAGAAACTGTCCAACCTCATAAATGCATCAACCATGAAGAATATTCCTGCCTTAATTATCATTGCATCTTTTGGCATCAAACCTTTGACATCAATGACAACTCAATGTACTCAATATTTCTAATAGTAAATTCATTACATCAAATGGTATTATCTCAACTGGTTAGACTCCTCAACATTTAAGGAGGAGACCAAGGTTCAAATCTTGCCAAGTGATACATGGATAATATCCAAACTTTGTTGTAATATCACTATGTGGTGATGATGTGATATGGGTGGGAGCTGTTTCAATCCCATATAACCAATTGAAAAAACATGGAACTTCATATCAAAGTGTCTGCACTTGATAAAGAAACATATTAGATGGTCAATCAATGAGGGGAATTATGCAAATTTTTAGTTTGATGCTTGGTTGAAGCCTTATCCTCTTATCTCTGACTCAAAATGGTAACCATTGACTTAAGCATTCCTAGCATGTAAATGTCGAAAGGTCAAATACTATATTATTATGAGCAACAAATCCTTATCATGAATTTATTTTAGTAACTTGGTCGAAGGAGAGAAACTCAAACAAATTGTAGATGAACTTCAAAATATGCTTTACAAATTTTATTTGTTGATTTTTACACAAAAGGATGAGTTGGTTTGGAATTTATCAAATGATGGTGGATACTCGATCAAGTTGGGATACGAGGATTTAGAACAATCAAAAATTTCTTCTCCTAAATATTTTACTTGAAAGAATGTTTGGTCATTAGAGGCTCACCCTAAGGCCTTAACATTTCTTTGGTTAGTTGTTCAAAGTAAGATTCTTATAGGAGAGAGTCTACAAAGAAGAGGATATTATGGACCCTTTAGATGTGCCTTGTGTGAGAAGGATTTAGAAACATCAGACCATTTACTTCTTTATTATCTGTTTGCTCACACCATTTGGGTTTTTTTTTAATATGAAATTATATTGGGTAGCTCCATCAACATTGAAAGAGTTGATGAAATTTTGGATTAATTATTTTAGAGCTAAAGCATTTTGTATTATTTGGAGGATTGGCCCTTCTATTATTTATTGGAATTTATGGTTGAAAAAAGTATGTGGACATTGGATAAAATTTAATATTATTGTTGGTGTTCATCATCTATTACTAGAGGCAATCTCTTTGAAGTGTGAGTATATTTATAGAGAAGGAAATTAGGTAGTAGATAAATTAGCGAATTGCGGTGTTGATCTTCATCCCGATGAAATTTAAATTTTAGAAGGCAATTGGCCAAGTGAGATATTATATCTTAATCAAAATTATGTGAAGGATTTGATAATGGAAACATAACACTTTGAGGAAGTTGAAAAATATATTTAAGAGAAAAATGAAATGAAAAATTTGTGATAAAAAGGTATGTTGCAACAAATGTAATATTTTGGTATTTTGATCGGAGTGGCCTCCAATAGAAGCCACATATAACTTATTAAAATAAATAAAAAGTTATACATATAAATACCAAATTCCATTTGAAAACTATTTATAAATTGTGGACACCGGGTTAATTTTAGTTTCTTTAATATAACCATTCTTAATTAAACACATGCTAATAAAAATCCATACCAAGCATTGACATGTTTATAAACAAAAACAAAGTAATTGTTCGAATTTGCTTAATGTTGGGTATTGGTTGAGGGTTCATTGCAATAGGTACAAAAATTATATCTATTTTCCTATGGTAAAACTCTCTTTGGTCAAGGAATTGCCAAAGTTTCATCCCATTGCACCGAAAGATAACTTGCTTACAACTGGTTCATAAAGATTTTGAAAGTACCAATTGTTTGGTACAAGGAATTATATTATATGGGGCTAAAACCATAGTTCTATGAATTGACATTATAGATTAACAATTTCCTCACATATGCCAATAATCTATCAAATACAAAGTTCTACAAGTTGCATGTGGACTGCACCTTAAGTCACCTCCATTTACAAGATTCCCACCTTGTAAGAGTAGTACCACCTATTTGAGTCATGGTGCCAATAAACATTACAATAATAGCACAAAGTGATATACCTTAACACTTTTTATATAAGAACCCTTATCACACAATTATTTTTATGTCATATGTAATTCAAAATATGAACTTAGTACTGAAACATGAACATATCTTCACTTTGGAGCTTCCTACCCTTCAATATTATTTTGGTTATTATACTAGTAGAAAGTATTATTAATGGCCTTGGGCACGATATATTTTTCATAAAGAATGATAAATTTAGGTAAGCTCGTTCTACATGATGCTAAAGAACATGAGCATTAAAATCTCTCTCTTAAGCGGGTGAACACCACTTATGACAAAATAATATCAACCAATAAGATCTATTAGGATGGTCTAAAATATCAGATGCACTTATACATATAAAACTATAGGATATATGCTTTATTATTAAATAAATATATAAGACAAAAATAAAATAAAAATAACACCAAATAAATGGGGTTTGGGGATCATGCTCATGTAACAATAACGATTTGAATGGGTACAAGAATCCATAAATTTCATTTATAAATGAAAATGGCATACCTATCTTAACTCATAGTAAATATAAAATATGATGTGTATTGCAATAACATGAGATATAGTAGCAATGAGATCAAGATGCATGCTATAGCTAGATATAATGATAATGGCATATTGCTATGTTGTCTCATTGGTCACCTCATTTCCATCCATAATTTTTCATTGTCACACCTAGCTATAGTGAAAGCAAAAGAAATCAATCATCAATATCTTCAACTATAATTTTACCATCACAAAACAATGTTTTTATGGTTACCTAAATTGTACCACCAGAGCTATACATCTAAACATAATTCAAATAAAAATATTGATGAAATATATGTCTTATCACAAAAATATGAAAGCATCTCCAATCATCCATATTTTGAAGCAAATAAACATACTCCACCTTGTTGCTAACAAGCCTCTCAGAGGTTGACCTATTTATTTCAACCCATAAAGTTATTTTATCACTAATCATCATAAATATTTGATGGAATACAAAATACTATAAGCATAGTTAACCCACACAAACAGTGCACAAGAACTCTTTACATACAAAACCCATGGATGATGAAGATACTTGGCTTGTAGACAAAGTCCTAGATCATCAAAATATAAAAATTGATAATATTGATATTAGTGAAATATAAGGTCTTAAGTGCCTTAAATAGGAATAAACAAAACTTCTAGCCTATAAGCCTAATAAAGTATCACCTCGTTAACACGCACAAGGAAAATATCAATCTATCAATGGATCTTGAAGCTTGAATCTACCTTTAGGATTAATTAAAGAAACTACTTAAAATCTAATTTAATAATGATAATAAACCTCAACCCCTTAACAAAATAAAATAGATGTTAGGTGGGAAACCTAACATATGGTTCAAGGGTTTTTATTTAAAAATAAATAAATTAGAAGGCAAGTGAGTGTAATTTTAATACTCACCTTGAAAGATATGTAAGAGACACCATTCTTTGCCATGTAGATATTTGGCCACTAAGTTTTAGTTATGGGTTGCTAACTCATATCCTAATCTTATACATTAGAACTCATATCCTAATCTTATACATTAGAGGAAAAATTAGTAAAATCCATGGATATTCTTGTTGCAACAAAATATCCATCCTCAGGTTAAAAAACAAACCAATAGTGGAAGGCATCCATGAACATACCTCTTGAGATCCAAGAATACTACATGGGTCTTGTAGAAGAAATGCACATTCCTATTTGGTGGTGGAGGAGGATATGTAGGACTTGCATCATGATAAGACTCGTTTTGTTGTAAAATAACTCAATATTAACTTGTTAAGAACATGGGGAATAATTGAATTCATTGTATTATATTTATCTGTTTATTTATTTTTTAAATAAGTTATGTATAACTTCTATTGGGCATTAATTAGGTATTTGTTGTTAGGTCAATTAAACCATATCTAGCTTGCCCTTATATCAAAAATATTCTTTATTTCCTTTACTATCTAATATATTCTTCATCTTCCTTAAACAACTATGTTTTCATGATTAGCTCATTGACATCATTTTCATTAAAAAATAAAATCTCACTCAGTGAAATACCTTCTAAAATTTAAATTTTAACAAAATGAAGATTAACATTGTGATCAGCTAACTTATCTACTATTGGATTTCCTTCTCTATAGATTTGCTTACATTTCCAAAAGATTACCTCTAGTCCCAGGGGGACAACGCAATGGTTCGGGCTTTGGCTCTTCTTTGGGAGGTTCAAGGTTCAAACCACAGTGTGGGTGAGTGTGTGAGGGGGTGGGTGTGTGTATGATTGTACATAACAAAAAAAGATTACCTCTAACAATGATTGAAAAACATCAACAATAATGTCATTTTTTATACAATCCTTATTTTTTTTATAGCATTAATAATAATAGCTTGTGAATCCCCCAAATTGAAATATTTGTAATCCTTTTTTTAATTGCAATTATAATCTATGTAAGAAGTATTGTAGCCTCTACATAGTTGTTAGTTGAAGTTCTATATGATTATGAGTGAGAAATTTTTTTATATATTATTTCAAAAAATATCACCCACTAGTTTTTCTAAGATTTCCTTTGGAAGCACAATCAAAATTAATTTGGAAAAACCCAATTTTTGGATATTTTCATTTTACTATAGATCATAGCAAATAATTTGCATTAATTTCATTGTCGCAAATGACCCTATTATGTATACACAAATTTTATAACCAATATGCTAGCACCTATTTTTTTCGTACTTGAGACTTCCCATATTAAGCACCATATTTGTAAACATTCTACAAGAGCAACGATAATGCATTTTTTTAAACTATGTGTGGCCTTTATTGGGGCCACTCCCATTATAAAAACAAAATATTACACTTCTCTCATTACATTTCTAACAAGTCAATTAAATCATACCCAAATTTACCTTTCTATCAAAAATATTCTTCATTTGCCTTTCTATCAAAGATATTCTCCATCTTCCTCAAACTACTAAGTTTCCATAATCAACTCCTTTTATATCAAATGCCTTCCAAAATTTAAATTTTACCAAGATGAAATTCAACACCGCGAATGGCTAAAATATTTTCTGCCCAACTTCTATATCTATAAATATATTGTCTATAACAACCTCACAATTTCTTAATACATTTTTTAGGGTTCTTATTCATTCCCCTAATATTTCAAAATATTATTTTTATTGTTATTTTTTGTTTATGTTTGTAGGTTTAGCCCCACTTGTTAACACTTGTGATATTTGCTTTTTGTTTTCTCATACCAATATATTTTTGAGTTTCTTTTTCTCTTTATTTGTTCTTCTTGGGTCTTCCTCTCTTTTTTATTCCCAACAATACTTTCATTTTCATCAACCTCTTTAATCTTCTCATACTGCTCATAATAATAATTATCATCTTTAGGTTTTGCCTTATTCTAAAGGATCTAAAGTACAAAGAATAACTTCAAAAGAAAAAACTTCTTTATGTTGCCCTAAAAATCCTAAAGTGCAAGGATGCTCTTCTATATCGATTACCTTATTATTTTGGCCTAAAAAACCTAGATTATTACAGGTTTTCTCCATTCTCATTTCTTTATTATACAACTCTTGAAACTGTAAAGTGTAAGGGATAACATCTTCATCCCTTTCACTTGTATTACCTATAGAGGGTTTTATACTACTTAAGGAAAATTAAGATGATTTACTTGGAATACACTTGACCTCTTTTATCATATTTTTTTTAGGATTTTTCTCTGCATCTTCTTTTGCACCTTTAATTCCTTCTAAACTTGCCAAATGATACTATAGATAGACTTTATTTTCCTCTTCTTTCAAAGTGGAATATCTTTGATTTGATCTAGCTTCTATTACTATATGATCTCCTTGCTTCATCTTGAAGTTTATCTCATTGCTAGAATTTTTTTTTTTTTTCATAGTTTTCACTTTGCAAACTCTTACCATGTGTCCAATCTCATAACAATTGTGGCAACAAAATGCGATATTTTCATAATCTACTTATTGATCCCATTCTCTTGATTCATATGGATTGTGGCAAAGGTTTTAAAATATCCATAGCAACACATATTCAAGTATATATAGCATGCTTTCGCTACTTAGTAGTTAATCCTTCCTCGATGAATTCCCCTAGGGTATTTTCAATATTCTTCAAAACATCCTTATAGTTTCAAATAAAATGCATCTCTTCCCTTAAACCACAAGCCACCAACCATTATTTTATCCCTAATTTTTGGCCTAGAAAAGATGACAAGGAAAAATCCCTTAGGAAGAAAAGTTAGAGAGTAATTTGAATTTAATCCCCACTTCCACTTGATCCAATTTTGAATCTCTAAAATTCCTAACCATGATATATGGAACTTACATATTAGCCCTCTATTTTAAGAACCATTATATCATGCTTAATCATCTCATCCTCGATATTTACTTATAGTGTAACATTTTTTACTTGGATCAAAGTTGCCATGTATTCGCTCTTCTACTTATCTCCAACTTGGGCCTCCATACTTCTAACGAGGGAATCCTAACTTCCCATTAGGCTTTCAAAGATGACTTTCCTTCCATACTAGCTAATGGAGCTTGTTTTTGGCTTGCACTTCCTGCTAGTTTGCACTCTCTCCTGCCTCACATTCGCTTTTGGCTTGCACTCCCTCTTGGTTCGTAATAGTCCTTATCTCTACTTTTTCTTGGCATTCCTTTGCTTTAGCAATTTTTTGGAAATAAAATTTCATGCATTTGTGGTAAGGGTTTGAAGCACTGATGCACTATGGATGAATTCGTCGTTCTTCCACCATGATTGAATCTCAACTCACACTCTCTCTTAGCTTGCACTTCCTCCTAGCTCACACTTCCTCCGACTTGCAACAATAATATATTTTTTCAATAAGTTTATACAGGTTTTATGAGGGGTCCCGATCCCCTCTTGCTGAGTTGGGTTTGAACCTTGGACCTCTCAAAGAGAGCCCAAAGCCCTTCCCACTTTAGTAAGCTTGTAGCCAACAATAATACATATTCAAACCTAGTTATAATTTTATTTACTTATTTTATTTTTATTATTCCTTTCAAGCCATAAATTCCAACAAATAATGCAAGGACCAATTCTCAATAGAATACTAATTATTTAACTTAATTAATCCAACATTTCATTAACTCTTTCAATGTTGATGGAGCTTCCCAAAATATTCTCATATTATATTTTTGAAATAGCAACCCTAAATGCAAATGAGCAACAAAAAAATTAATAAATAGTTTGATGCTTTTAAATCCTTCTCGCACAAGGTATATTTAAAAGGTCCATAATATCCTCTTCTTTTGTAGACTCTCCTCTGAGAATATATTCTTTTTTGTTTTCATAGGGGAGTTGGTTATAGCCACACTATTTTTAGTAGCTAGCAAGCGCAGGTAGACTCTCCTTTGAGAATATATTTTTGTTGTTTTCTTAGGGGAGTTGGTTATAGCCACACTATTTTTAGTAGCTAGCAAGCATAGTGTTCAAACCACAAGGGTTGCTTCCAACAAGCCTATTCATATCGTTGTTGTTGACTTGGCTCGAGAGAGACCATCGGTCACTCGAGGTTCATATTATCTCCGTTGGTTTGGCACACACTCAAAGGATTCAAAGCAGACTACTACCTTTGCTACATGGCACCCCAAGGTTTGAACCCAAGTCTCTTCTTGGTAAGTGCTTGGCCAGACAAGCAATTACCAATCCATCTAACCCTTGGGGGCTCTCCTTTAAGAATTTTACTTCAAACTCTAAACCAAAGGAATGTTGAGACCTTAAGAAGAGCTTTTACTTAAAAACATTTTTCCCATAAAAATATTTATGAGCAAAAAATTTTGATTGCTCTAACTCCTTGTATTCCAACTTAATTAAGTATGATAAATTTCAAACCAACTCATCCTTTAGCAAATAAAATTCTTAAAACATCTTTTAAAACTCATTTACTATTTATTTAAATTCTTAAAATAATTATTAATTATATAAAATTATCAAAACAAACGATTTGATGATATAATTTAGAGAGAATCAAGTGGTCAATATTTTCATGTCGTCTTATAGTATATAAAAGATAAACCTGGCCTAAAATTTAACCCATAAAAGTTTGTGTCATCCACATAATTACACAAATCTATTTTAATATATAACTAAAAAGGAAGAGGACGTTTTTCGTAGGACTGCCCAAACTATCAAACTTGTTTCGGCCATATTTCACTCATCCGAACTCGGATTGAGCTAAAATTTTGAGGGTAGATGCCTGAAAAACCCTAGAACATCTCCACCAATTTTTAGATCATTTGGAGCAACACAGATCCTAGCACATCCCTATGTGTGAACGAGATTTTTGGCAAGCGACTGTGCGAGGGTTTCATCTGGGTTGAGCAATAGCGGAGGTGATGGCGAGTGAACGAGTGGTTTTAGGTGATCGAACGGCTTCAGGGGAGCGAGGGGAAGGTGGGAATATGAATTTTCAAATCTCTACAGGTGGATCTACCCCTCAAAACTCATCAGAGATAGGCGATGCATGCGACGGCGAGAAAGCGGGCCCCGATTCAGAACCAGATGGCACGAGGTTTTTAGGGAATGCGAAACCTTTTCGGGGAAAAGACCCTCTGGAAAAATAGAGCGGGGCCCCCAAAGATATTGTTTCCCCCTTGCTCACCTTTGCTAAAAAAGTGAAAGGGCGGGAGAAATCTGTTTCCAAAAAAAGCAATATCAACACCTTACTTCCCAACGGTGAAGATCTGGTTATCCCTGATGAGACCATGACTGAATATCTTTTTCTTGAGTCCCACACTCTGGTTGGGAAATTTATTGGAGGTAGACCTGACATGGAGTCCATACGATGGTGGGATTTTTCTAAGTGGAGAACCCTAGGTAACATGGAGTTGGTTGCCCTATCTCGGGTTTTTTTTATCCGCCTTAATAACCAGGATGATGTCTCCCAAATTCTCATAGGTGGGCCCTAGTTTTATGGTTGGAAAAGTATTTTTCTATGGAAGTGGGGTGAATATTTCAACCCAAAAACTCAAAGTATTAACTACGCTCCTATATGGGTTCATCTTCCAGATCTGCCTATCCAGTTCTGGCATGAAGACATCTTGCATGGCATTGCTAAATCCATTGGAGAATTAGTAGCTATCGATCCTATCACTAAAGCTCGGACTCGCATGATTCATGCAAGAATCTGCGTTAATGCAAATTTGGATTCTCAACTGTCGACCCGTATTAACCTGGTCTACGACTCATATCGTAGATGCTAGGCTATTGAATATGAGAATAAGCCCACTTTTTGTATTGAGTGCCAGACTCAAGGTCACCTCAAAGCTCAGTGCCCATCTCTCAAACCCTCTAAAGAAATGGCTAGCTCTAGGTCCCATGTTGGGCATCCAGGCGATAGGTTCCAAGGAAAGCAGAACCACGCTGGGCCTTACCAAAAAAAGAATCTGAGTTTAGCTACGCTTAAAGGGAAGCAAGTTGTAGTTTTAGATCTGGTGGATGACCAAGCTAAGGTTAGCTCTCCCTTTGCTTACCCTAACAAATTTGGTGTATTAGCTAAAATTTTTATTTTTGAGTCTACTCCCTTTGATGAAACCCTATTGCATGAGTCTGTACCCCTTGGACCCATCACTACTATCCAAGGGGAAACCCACTCCCCATATAGATCTAGACCTTCCCATATTCCTTCTAAACCTCTACCTACCCCCGAAGGGCATATTGAAATTTGTAGTCCTACTCCTATCAATACTGACTCTGAAAGTTGTAACCCTAACTCAACCAAACCTGAGTTCAACCCTATCAACACCAGAAGTTACAAGAAAGCCTCTATGGATATCGATAGTGAGAAAAAAAGGGAAGACCTTCCATAAATGATCAAAAAAAGAAAGAAACAGATAACGAAATTGCCAATGGCATTCAAAAGACTCTTTTCCAGGACCTTTTCAGTCAGGAGAAAGATGAATAAAAAATATCCAAACCTCCCTTACAATAGTCAAAGGGAGGCAAAATTTTTCCAAAATTTCTAAATGAGGATCCTCTCATGGAATGTGAGAGGCCTCAATAGTGTTGTCAAGCAGAGACTTGCATGCACTTTGAGGAAGGAATACAGGCCCACTATCATGATTATGCAAGAAACAAATATTGACCAAAACAAAATCCAAAAAATTGCTAAATCTATTTGGAAGAATAGTGATTTCAATTTTAGCCCTGCTCAAGGCACTTCAGGGGGATTAATTTGTCTATGGGATTCTAGTAAAGTTGAAGGTAGAATAATATTTTCATCAGATAGAGTTCTAAATATTTTGTTCCACTACAAAGACAATAATTATTCATGGGTTTTATCCAATGTTTACGCCCCCAACAATCCAACCAGTAGAAATACCTTATGGGATACCTTGAGACACATGAGGAATGCTTTCAAAAATATTTCATGGATCCTTGCTGGAGATTTTAACTCCCCTCTTTTCCCATCAGATAAGCAAGGGGGAAATATCACTCCATCCAGAAGCATTGAATATTTTCATAATTTTGTAACTGATAGTGAATTAATGGACATTCAAATTAAAGGAGCAAAATACACATGGAGCAACAAGAGAGTTGGGGATCAACATATCCAAGTTAAGCTTGATAGATTTTTTCTTTCTCAAGAGGCTATTCCTGTTATGGGTGATGCTAATCTCATTTGTCTCCCGAGAGTTGGCTCTGATCATTGTCCCCTTTTGTTTGAAGTTGACAAAGGCCCCAATTTCAAGATTCCTTTCAGATTCGAAGCCATGTGGATGCAACACCCTGATCTTCATAACCGAATCTCTGATTGGTGGTAGCAGGATTTTTCTAGGTCTTTCATTACTCAAGTTTCCCACAAACTCAAGGTTGTCAAGGAAAACCTCAAAATCTAGAACAGGGAAATTTTTAGCAATATTTTTGAAAGCAAAAAGTAGATTATGGATAAACTAAAAAGCATTGAACAACAAATACAAAATGGCCAACTGAGTGACCAAATCAGAGTTGAGGAGAAACAACTTTTAGCAGAGTATCATAACATTTTGGGCAAAGAAGAGATGTTCTAGAGGCAGAAATCCAGAGCCCTTTGGCTCAAGGAGGGTGATTCCAATACAAAATTTTCATGCTTCCACCCTCAAGCACAGAAGTTCAAACAAAATCAGGGAATTGACCAGAGGTGATGGCTCCATTACCAGGGATATTTTTGAAATTTGAGATGAAGCCTCTTCTTTTTTTGAAGATCTCTTGGGTACCCAACCCCAAAATTTTGATCGAGCCAAGAATCAGTTACTCAATCACATTCCTGCCCTGGTCACTCCAGAAATGAATTCCTCGCTCATCAAGCCTCTTTCTTCAGATGAGATCAAGCAAGATTTATTCACTATGCACCCTGATAAAGCCCCTAGGCCTGATGGTTTCTCCCCTCAGTTTTTCAAACCTTTTGGGACATTATTGGGCAAGATGTGTGCAAGGCAATCACTGAACTCCAACATGCAAAATCCATCCCCAGAGGTATTAATTCTACCTTCATAGCTCTTGTTCCTAAAGGGCCTATGTGCAAATCTATGGTGGATTTTAGACCCATCAGTTTGTGTAATGTGATTTATAAAATCCTAACCAAAGCTATGGCATCCAGAGTGAAAGAATTTCTTCCCCAAATCATAGATCCCTACCAAGGCAGTTCGGTAAAAGGAATATCTATAACTGATGGTATCATAACTTTGCATGAAGTCCTCCATTCTATCTCCAACAACAAAAAAGCTACCCTAGTCCTTAAAATTGATATGAATAAAGCTTTTGATAGGGTCAATCGAGAGTTCCTACTTGTTATCCTTCTCAAGTTTGGTTTCCATAGAGAGTGGGTCAAACTTATTCAAGGCTGCATTTCTAGCCCCTAGTTCTCAGTGTTAGTCAATGGGTCTACAGTAGGTTACTTCCCAAGCAATAGAGGGCTTAGGCAGGGGGATCCCCTGTCACCTATTCTCTTCATTATTCTTGTTGAATCCCTTGGAAGAGCTCTCAAAGCTGCTTGCTCGGATGGCATGATCTCTGGTATTCAAGTTGCTTCCAACATGAGACCCCTTTCTCATCAATAGTTCATAGATGACACTATCTTAGCCACCCATGCTTCAGTTTGGGAAGCAAATTCAATTAAAGGTATTTTAGATCTCTACGAAGAGGTTATAGGGCAAAAGATAAACTATGCCAAGAGTAAAGTTTTCTTTCTCAATACCCCCTATCTAGATAGGTCAAGATTACTCGTATTCTTTAGTGTGTCATATCTGAGCTTCCCACTATCTATTTAGGGCTTCCCCTATTCACCAGTTGCCCCAAAGAGTCTATGTGGAGCAATGTTATTGAAAGAATCAATAAAAATCTTGCAGGTTGGAAAGGGGCCCTCCTATCCCAAGCAGCCAAAGCCACTCTCACTATGGCCTATCTTCAAAGTATTCCTATTTATTTTATGTCAGTCTTCAAAGCCCCAATTTCTATCTATAACAAAATTGAATAGATTCAGAAGAGATTCCTTTGGGTAGGTTCAGAGGATAAAAAAAGTTTCATCTAGTCAGCTGGGAAAAGGTTTGCTTACCCAAAATTCAGGGAGGGTTGGGTCTTAGAAGAATTAGTAATATGAACATGGCACTATTGGCCAAGTAGGCTTGGAAGGTGTTTACCAATTGCAATCTTGAATGGGTTTCCATCATCAATAAAAAATACACTCACATCTAGAATTTTATGGATGAAAATATTCCTAAAGTTGGGTCCACCTTCTAGAAATCAATCCTCCAGACCAGACCTCTTATTCAAAGGGGAACCAGATGGCAGCTTGGAATAGGAAATAGGATAAATTTTTGGTCAGACAGGTGGATCTCCAATCAAATGCTTAGTGAGAACAATGGAGTCTCAGTGGTGCAACCTTTGTTGGATACTCTCATAGGCAGAAAGGTGGTTGATTTCATAGACTCTTCAGTCCAACCCAAAATATGGAAAGAGCTCCACATTGCAAATGTTGATGCCCAAATTTCAAATGCTATCACAGAATTATCAACATTATTGAGGGCAACTGTAATTCCATCTGGTATGTCTCATGATACCCCTTTCTGGAAAGAAACTGACTCTGGTCTTTTTTCTATCAAATCTGCTCATCTATTGACTTTCACTCCCCAAACTTCTCTCATTCCTTTCAATATAGTTTGGCTTAAACACCTCATACCTAAAGTTGTTATCTTTTCTTGGTTGGCCATCCAAAACAAGATCCTCACTACTGATAATCTCATGAAGAGAGGGATGGTTGTTCCTAATAGATGCCATCTTTGCTTGGTGGCCTGGGAATCTATCAACCACATATTTATGGAATGTTCTTTCTTCCACTCTACCATGGATCATCTCATGTCCACCTTTCACATCTCCTAGGCCCAACCCAACTCCCTAGCTCTTTTTTCTCCCAGTGGCCCATGCCTTTCAAAAATTCTAGGTTGTCTTCTTTGTGGAAATTTTATCTCCATCATCTCCTATGGTAGATCTGGCTCGAAAGAAATAGTAGAATATTTTCAAACACCCTCAAGGACTCTATCTCTATTTCCAACAAATCCATCACCTTTGCTATTGAAAATTCTAAGCTTTTCCCTTGCACCAAACCACCTGAGTCTACCCTTGAGTCCACTCTTTTCAGTTCCCTCAGTATTCCCCATAGTCCTAACTCTACTCCTTCTAATCCCCATCCCAGAATTGGTACTCATTGGACTCCTCCTCCTATAGGATGGCTTAAACTTAACTATGATGGTGCTTCTAAAGGAAATCTAGGTGCAACGGGTGTCGGAGGTCTAGTCAGGGATCACAATGGATGACTCATAGTGGCCTATGCTGAGTTTTTGGGCATCCAAACTAACCACTATGTTGAAGCTCATGCATTGTGGAGAGGGCTAGAAGTTCTCAGAGATTACATGGGAAATTTACAAATTGAAGGTGATTCCATGAATGTTACAAACTCTATCATCAATGATAGAATTCCTTCATGGAACGTGCACACTATTATTCAGGAAGCTAAGGTCTTGATGCAAAATTTTTGCAACACTACAACCTACCATGTGTATCGGGAAGCTAACAAGTCTACTGATTTTCTCACCAATATTGGGGTTAGTCATAGGAATCTATCCATATAGCACCAAAATTTCCCTCAAAATGTTCTTAATGTTGCTGTTGTCGACTTGGAAATGCACAACCGACCCTGAGAGGTATGCTCACCTCAAAAATTTTGATGATGGGAGTGACAGAACTGCTTCTCCGATGGCCATATTCAACTTGGTCCACAACACCATCCTTAGTAGCATCATCAGTGGCATGGATAGCATCAATGCCTCCCTAAAACTGTTGGTCAAGAAACATGGCCAAAAGAGCTCTGTAGCTGAAAATTATCGATGATTAGAGTTGGTTTGTTTTGTCTTTCGAGCTCTGTTCCCCTGCATGGGAATTTTGGTACTAATATTTTGACCCCTGCGTGGGCACTGGTTTGATTTTGCTTTATGTTCTCCTTAGCCCCTGTGTGGGCTCTCTCTTTCGATCTTTGTTTTTCTGTTAAACAACCCCTGCGTGGGTCTATTTTTTCTCTGGTCTGGTTCATGGAGTGGCTAGGGTGTAGACACCCTATTTTGTGCTTCTCTATGTACTTTTCATCATATGCTTATGTTTCTAGTTTTGGGCACCAGTTAAAACCCATATAATATAATTTCTACCACCTACCAAAAATATCAATTTACATAAAAAAAATTAAAGCGATCCTCAAGAATCCAAATCCTAGTCCCCAAAAACATTTAGGCTACTTATATGAACAATCACCCTACTTACCCGCCACTCTGCCTAAATTTGAATGAATGAATGAATGAATGAATGAAAGATTTTAATTACGTCCGCGAGACCCAAATATGGTCTATGGGACCTCAAATATGGAAGTACAATTACTCAAATCATATCATATGATCTTTAATATCTTTGAGAAGGTTGTTCCTTCTCCTGCCGATTTGTGTTAGCAATTCTCCAACTTTTTTATTTTCCTGTCTTCAAATAAATCTGTAATAAACTCGTTCCCAAGTGTTTCTTTGTATTTGTCACTAATATCTGAAAAACTCGGGCATTTATAGATGAAGTGTTCCTCTGTCTCTACCGCCCTATGCTTGCATAGAGTACATATTCTTTCTTCCCATTGTTCTTTGGGTGTTGTCCATCTCCTCGTTTCACATCTAAGCCTATGAGAGCTAGTCCTTATCTGAGCAATGAGTATTTTTTCCTTCCACTTGATTTCAGCGCCTATATACGCTTTTTCCTTGTGGTCATAAGTTGGGTTAAAATTTGCAATATAATATTGTCTTTTCCTGCTTGCATTTTTCCACATTCCACTTCTGAACTTTTCATTCACATAATTTTTAATGTCTTTGTTGACATTTGGGCATTCATTTATGTTGATTTCCCAACATTTCATCCATTTCTGATTTTGTTTCATCCACGTATTCTTTCGCCTATGTAACTCTTGAGAAAAACATTTGAGAAAAACATTACTATTAGCTCCAGTGTGATATCTATTTACAATTCCCGCGGGCCTCGACCCGTACTCTCTTTCCCGCGATAAACATTTGGTTAAATGTTTTTCATTATTCCAAAAGATTGGAAAAAGTAATTTTCTTGTCTTACATTCTCATTTGGGATTTGGTATTTGTGGAACTAGAATGTTTCTGAATTCGCGCGTGGAAACTATTTATTAGAAGCCATGGAACTTCAAAAAATATCCGGAATTGAACCAGACGTCTGCTAGGTAAGCTGTGTAGATATATTTGCTGGAGCACCGATGAGTGTAAATGTTAGTATTAGTTGTGTGTTTCAGCTTTCCAGCTTTTCGTTGGTCCATGCTCAAAGCAGTGTGTGATTTTGAATGAAAGAAAAAGTCATTGCATATGTACTTACTTGGAGTTGGGAATAGCTGAGTTGATATGTCTAATGCCTAACGGTGTGGAGATTTGAACAGATTCCAAGACCAATCAATTGGGTACTCAGAGTTAGCACAAGATATAGAGATAGAGTGAGAATGGAAACGGCCAAGGAAGCAACAGGGGAACAGTGTGATCCTCGTCAATCCCCATCTCCATCGCGGAAGCTGTTCACTCTTGCCGTTGTAAACAAGGGCAATCGACTTTTGTTAGGCCTTAAAAAACGAGGGTAAAATCTCCACTCTCCACAATGTATGTCTTTATCATGCATTGAATAGGATTGATATTGTGCTTCAATCCCCATATCTGCATTGCCTATTACAAATCAAGCATAGATGATATGCATATTTTAATTGCTTGGTGAAATCTTGCTGTAGGCTACCTTTAGAGGGATGCGGGTAAGTTTTGGCTGCCATTTTTGTTTTTCTTTTGGTTGTCTGAGGCAAGCTTGAGCTTTATTCTTAGGATTTTAAATCTTACTCGTGGTCAAATGCATTCAATATTCATTCCAAGACAACCTCGGCACATGTGAGCTTATTGTGGGCAGCTAGATTTGAATTTGAAGATGAAAATGTATATACATAACTTAGAACTTATTGTGGGCAGGTAGATTTGAATTTGGAGCATTTTTAGAGTATTCCTTGTCAGCATAACACCACAATCCCTTACATACTCTGCAAAAAAGCGAAAATCTGAAGATGAAAATGAATATATATAACTTACCCATGCCTTTTGAGAGACTTCGTTGGAGTATAAGGATGCTTTGTTGTCGACAGTCTAGTTTGTGATAGCCACCCACTTGGGATGACACTGCTTTACATTAAACGAGAGACACGTTATGGCGATGGCTTTTTCCAAATAAGCAAAATCAGCTGTATAATGCTTGGGCTATGCGGATGAGGGTGAAAGCCGTTACAATTAGATTGCAGATTAAATTTATGGTGCGACTGACGCAGTGAAAATAATCATCAACACAAAAATAAAAGCAGTGCGTAAAGTAAATATAAAGTGAATACTGTTTTTAAGAGAATACTGTTTTTAAGATTAGAGCAATAAAAAAACCTGTCTAAACTCATTAGAAAATAGTTGCAAGCTTATTGCACTCCTCATAAAAACATATGTAAACTCATTGCAAAAAAAATTAGAATCACTGAAAATTAATACAGGCATCTTAAGAATAGAAAAACATTTTCCTTTATCCATCTCCTTTTTATATACTGGAAAATCTGCAAAATCTTTGAGAGTTTACACTATAGCAGCATAAACATTATGAACTGAAAATAAAATCAGCATGAGAAAATTTGCACAAGATAGTTACTTCTGGATTACAAACATGACATTTAAAAAAAAAAAAATTCAGTTGAAAGAAAATCCGGATATCTTTCTTACTATTTTACAATGTCGAAGTACTTTTTATACAATCCGACTTTCTTAGACAAGGAAAAAGCAATGCTTCCGAAAAGGGAAAGCATCTCTCCTAAATAAGGGGAAAAAATATGCACATTCCTAAATCATTGCATACTCCCATATTTACACGTTCCATGCACAAGAATAAGTTGGATGAAAAGCTTAATTAATTTAGAATATTGAATAAAGTGACTGTCATTTTTTAAAATATTGAATAATGTGATTGCCACTTTGCCAATATTCTCCCACATGGCAATCACTTTGGACAATTGCATATCCATTACCTTCTAATTTGCACTTCCTTAACTTCATTATATCTAGTTCCATCATCCCTCTTCAAAGTGAAACTCTACATAAATATGCTTCCACAACATTAGGCCTAGGGTCGTCTGACCCAGGAGGTGTGGGCTGTTTGGGCTAGGAAGTGGATTGTCTGGCTTAGGAGGTTGGCCATCTGACATAGGAGGGCTTTTTGAAGCCAAAGTATGTTTGTCAGAGGCCAAGATAGGGCCGTCTAAGACTAAGAGACGTCTGTTAGGGACCAAGACAAGGCTGCTTGAAGCCAAGGGATGTCCATCAGAGGCCAAGGCAGGGTCGTTTGAAGCCAAGAAGAGGTCATTTGGAACCAAGGAGAGGTCATTAAGAGTTGAGGGAAAGTTGTTTGAGAGGGTCAAGTGAAGGCCATCAAAATGTAGATGAGGAGAAAATTTCAGTTTAGACGAGGGTTTCAATGTCTCGAAACCTGCAGGGAGACTGCCCCTTGACCTCGCCCTAAATCATGACAAGGTACATGTTGGTTCTTGCCCCCTTGACTCCTGACAAAGGTGGCGATGGGCATTGCATGTCATGTTGGTGATGTTAGCTATTACAAGTGTAGTGAGCAATTAGAGAACATTGAGTTACTGGCAACAATTTGAAGTAATGCTAGTTGCAGAAGATGTGCAAAATAGGAGAAAGCGAAAGGAGTGTGACAAGACTGACAAAGGTGGCGATGGGCATTGCATGTCATGTTGGTGATGTTAGATTACAAGTGTAGTGAGCAATCAAAGAACATCGAGTTGTTGGTAACAATTTGAAGTAATGCCAGTTGCAGAAGATGTGTGAAACAGGAGAAAGCGAAAGGAGTGTGACAAGAGATTCCGATATAGTGTTCAGTGTTTCTATCCTCGATGTTCAGGTCATGTGTCATTGAGGACGCCGACAAGTCAAGAGGAGGAGATAGACGTAGGCAGGCGAATTGACATGTCTGCATAACTTAATGAAGTTTTGTCATTTTATAGTTTTTATGCTAAGTGTTTGATGAAATGAGCATATGTGTAATTAGAATGTACGTGTAATTGGATGTATATGTAATTCAAATGCCGTGTAATTATGATGTTAGTAATTAGAAGTGTTGTGTTAGGGTTGTTAGGGTTAGGTACAAGGAAGTTACAGAAGTTGGCAAGTACCTCCCTTCCCAAGAAAAGTATATGTTCTCGAATGCATCATGATTATCTATCATCCATCTACTTGTTTGTATTTGGGAGTGTGTGTGCATGTTGTTGTCTGAAGTGTGTTGTTGATGGTTTGTTGGAGTATGGTGTATTGTAGATAGTTGTTGTGCAGGATACATGTTGTGTGCGTAGTGTATCCATTTGTAATTGTAAGTTATTCCCATTGTATATTTTGTTTATTTAAGTGGTAATGGAATTGTGTTGTAGTATATTGTATTCATTTCTACTGTATGTTAATGTTGCACACAACATCCATTATTAATGCAATTCCAACCTTTGAGTACAATTGTGTGTGCATGTGTTGGCAAATGGATGATTCCATGGTGATAATGTTGTCTGTGTTATTATGTATTGTGTAGTTGCAGGTACAAATCTTGTTGGAATAATTATTCATTGTAGTTTCTAGAAGTATAGGGTGGTTGTATGAGTTGTATGAATGGTTATGGTAGAAATAGTAAATGATTGAAGACTTAGCACGATATAATGTGTTGCAGCAACCCGACAGGGCGATGAGTAAACGGGGATTAATCCTTGTTTGTGACAAATCAGAAGCAAACTTGGCACAACCTGAAGATTGGGATAGCCATCCAAACTGTTGGTTGATAACTGTACGATTGTGATTAACCTATGGTATCGATAATTGTGCAATAGCAAAAGCATAGTGAAGGCATAGTCACTGGTTGTAAGCCATTATACAAAGTTGGAGGAATTGTACAAGGTTGGCGTAAATTGTTACTCAAGCAAATCGTACACTTTGATGAACTATGAGAACTACTGTACGATTTGAATGATTGGCAATTGTACGATTGGTATGATTTGGTAAATCGTACAATGGATAGACTGAATGGTTATGATTGAAGAGTACGATTGCTAGATTATATGTTTGAGCCAAATTGTATGTTTTGGCTAGACTGTATGTTTGTGAAACTATACGTGTTATGACCGTACGATGGATTAGTTCTACAATTAGGAAATTCTACAATCGTACGATCAATATAACAAGAAATTGTTCAATTGATATGATGAAGACTTTAGTGTTTCATTCTTGAATCTGTTACCAATTCCCCCACTGGGAATACCGCCACTTGTGCTACATTTGGCACTGTTGCCGTTATTGGAACGAAGAGGGTTGATACAGTAAGATAGTAGCGTGAAAGAGATAGGGGTGAATGACAAGATACTAGTCTGTGAAGACGTGGGAGACGAGATTGCAGAGAGGATTAACTGCAAGTAAGAAGGAGCACAAGGATCGCTCAAAGAGGGAATGCGAACAATACTGAAGTTTCATTCCAAGAGACGGACGAACCAATATTGGAACAAGTGTGGACTTTAGAAAGAGACATCGAAAGGTGGGAAACAATACTGTTAAGTACAGAAGACGAGGTACAAGGAGAGCAGCCAAAAGTCGAAGAAGATGTTCGCGTAAGGGAAGACGCCAACGTAGGAAGTGTGCAAGGAAACAAAGAGTGGATGGTGACACCTGAGCAGGTGGCAAGAAGTTTGCCAAGGGGTGCAGAGGATGGGAGTTAGTCACCAAAGCAATCACGCGCAAATACTTGGGGGGATAGACCAAAACCAAAGTTCGTTTATCAGAGAAGAAGGTTGCATAGTGAGGAAATACAAGAAGTAGGAAGAAAACTAATTGGAGAAAATAAATTACAAAGGACAGAAGCATCTGAAGAAGAACAACAAGACAAACCACCAACGGTAGAAAGGGAGTAGACAGAAATCCCAAAGGAGCTATTGTCAAGTGACGAAGTAGGAGGAAGTCCACCAATGGCTAATGTGTCCATTAGAGCGGGTAGATAGAAACGCCCATCCTTCACGGGAGAAGAAAGAGGACCCAATAAGACATATTGGCACTTGCACCACCATTTCGAAAGCAAATGGGGTAAGGCAACTTGATGAATGGTTGCAATTATTTCCTGCCACATTACAAGGTCTTGCAATAGATTGGTATTTGAAGAGAGAAAACACCTTAGCCTTTCAGTTATGGAACATAATGAAAGAAGAATTCATCAATGAATTCCGACCCTTGAGGGATGATACATAACTAATTATTGAAAGTTTATAATAATGAAAGGGATTATACACTTTCATTATGATTTATGTATAATTATTATTTATATATAATAATGAGATTCATAAATCATTACTGAGATTAATACACTTTCATTATACATTTTCATTTGCCTTATCCACAGGAGAGCTGCCTTAGGAAATGATGGTAGCAGAGAAGAGAAAGGTGATAATGAAGTCAACACCTTTTCAGTTAATAGAAAGATTATTATATAAGATGGGCTCGGATGGAATATTAAGGAGATGCGTAATGGAAGAGGAGGTAAAGATAGCATTGAAAGGATCTCATGAGGGACTAGCCAAAGGACATATGGGGCCAAATGCCACTACAAGGAAAGTTCTCTTGGCAGGGCTATGGTGGCCTACCCTCTACCGTGATGCGAAGGTGTATGTCTAGGCATGTGATACATGCCAACGAGCGGGAAAATTGTTACGTTGAGATTTTATGCCACTACACCCCTCTCAACCTCAGGAATTATTTGAGAGGTGGGGTTTGGATTTTGTGGGTCCATTGAGGACAACCTAAAGGCAAAAATGTTAGTCCATCGTGGTAGCAACAAAATACCTGACAAAATGGGTAGAAGCAAGGGCAGCCCAATTCTTGTATGAATAGGTGATTTTGGAATTTTGCTTCAATTGACAAGTGACAAGGGTGGTCACTTTGTGAATGAGGTTATCAAAAATCTGACAATTGATTTCAGGATTTTGCATTCATTGTCAAGCTTGTACTATCCTAGAGCAAATGGGTAGGTGAAGGTGACAAACCAATCTTAGTCTCTACTCTTTATAAAATTGTGGAATAGAAGGAGCAGATTGGGAGGAGAGGTTGCCATCAATCCTATGGGCATATAGGACAACTTTTAGGCCCACAACAGACCATACACCATTCCAGTTGATGTATGGCCAGGAGGCAGTTGTGTCGATGGAATGATACCTAGTTTGAGGATAGCCGTAGAACATCGGTTAGGTGATCAAGAAAGCCTAGAGGAAAGGCTTGCAACATTAATTAAGTTGGACAAAAAAGGGTCATGGCATAATGGGCAATTAAAGTAACCCAGAAAAGAAGGAAGTTGTGGCATGACAAGCACCTTCGGAAGCTGGAGTTGAAGCAAGGTGACTTGGTCCTGAAGTATAATGGCAAACTGCAATTAAGCTAGGGAAATTGAAAACCTAATGGCTTGGCTATTTCAAAGTGGTAGAAATGTTGGACAATAGTGCAATAAAACTACAAAAATTGGACAGGACAATAGTTCCTGAAACAGTAAATGGGTATACAAGGTACAATGCCTGTTTATCTCTATGGAAGAGATAGAATGAAGAAGACAAGAGGAGGAGTCCCGCGAATAGGTAGCAGCCCAAAACAATTAGTCTCCTCAACAAGATGTGGATGATGTCGGGATGAGAAGGTTGTTTGCAGAAGGGGAGGAGGCATAGCCAATCATAGGACAACAAGAACTAGAACCTCACCCCAACTAGAGGAGAAGAATGCGGCTACATGGACGTTTCGCGGATGGAACCGAAGAACATGAAGAAGAAGAGTTGGTCCCTATGAACGAAGAAAGAAGTCAAAACGAGGAACCATCAACGGTAAACTTGGAAGTACAAGAAGAAGCTCCACAACAGGTGATAGGAATAGTACATCCTCAATTAGAGCAGCAAGAGTTGCCTCGTCATACTGATGGACGAAGGAGGATACAATTAATAGTATAATATCTAGATAGAATAGATATATATGATATGGAAATTCCACCTCTAGAAGATGGAGGAGTCACAAATGAGGAGTTGGTAGGACACACTGCGTTAGCTCAAATTGGAATAATACATCAAAGGATGTGCGAACAAACGCAACAATTGCAAGAAGAATATGAGACCTTGCGAGCACATAATGCAAGACTACGAGAACAAATCATCCAAAAATTAGATGATAGAATGCAAAGAATTGATGAGTGACAGGCCGCAAGGCAACAGGAGCTTGAGCAACAAGAAGAAGAAGGGGATATACGACAAGAACAAGAGAGAGCATCGGAACGACAAGGAGAATTGGGAGGAAGTGCTAGTTGAGAAGAAAGGTCACATGTAGAACCAACAGGTCCGACACAAGACTTGTCAACTATAGATGAAGTGGCGGAAATCTTGTGGAGAGATGTTGAGGAGGATACCACATCACCAGAACAGAGAAAAAATTAGGAAACAAATTCTAGTGATGATGGGGTTTCGTTAGTGGTTAGAAATAGTAGTAGCTCAAGCACTAGTGCAGATTTTTTGCGAAAGTACGAAGAACCACAAGTTCGTCCTGAGGTGGAAGATTATGTAGCAGCACGTTGACAACCAAGAAGAAATTGAAGGGAGGATATGAGACTCCAAAGGATCATGGAGATATCATTTGGATGGACTTTGCAAAGAGAAGATAGTCACAATGACTCAAGCACTAACTTTGATTTTTCAAAACAATATAGGGAAGCTTTAACAACTTGTGAACGACAAAGGCGTTTTGAAGAAAGAAGGTGGATATGGCGATTTTGACGAGCGGATCATAGAATAAGGTCCTTAAGGCAATTGTCACCAGGGACTCAGAGTCGTGAAGGGCATTTTGCCAATATAGAATTTGTTGAAATAACTCCCAGTACTTGGGAGAGAGGGGAATCAAGTAGACAACAAGAACAACAAGGTGACCCAAGCACCTCGAGGAGGCAACTAAGCCGTCAGGGAGGCCTAAGACAACCTAACCAAGGTAGAAGTCAGGTAGACTACCTTTCTAGTGTTTTGAGGGGAAGAAATCAACCCTCTACCCCTAGATGATCTATTGGGTGCAATGAATTGCAACGATCATCTGTTGACTTATTAAGGAATGCACATAGGGGACGTATCGCTCAGGGTGGACCTTTTTAACCCCCTTGGGGATTGCGCTCCAATCGAGGAAGTTGGTTGCCACCATCAATACATCGCATGGGTTCGAGACTGATAGGAGTTGGAAGAGGGCTCTCCCAAATTGACGAGACTTGTCCAAGAATCTGACGCGGAGCAATGACACGAATGTGAGGCCGCAAGAGAATCATTCCAAGAAGAGGAGAACAAGTTAATGCAAGACAAGCACAAACTTAGCAAGTTGGTGAGGGAGTCAGGAGGACTTGTTCACCAAGCTTTAGAGGTAGATTTAGTCTAGGGAGATAGAAGTAGGAGTTGCCCAAACGAGACTGTACAACGAGGGCCAGTTTAAGTCAAGATCAACGAAGAAATCGCCTGACGAGACGTCGAGAAAGTCCCGAACAAGGCAACCGTACAACATACCAATGTTGGTTGCCACCATCGATGCATCGCTTGGGTTCGGGACTGATATGAGTTGGAAGAGGGCTATCCCAAATTGACGAGACTTGTCCAAGAATTTGACACGGAGCAATGACATGAATGCGAGGCTGCAAGAGAATCATTCGAAGAAGAGGAGAACAAGTCAATGCAAGACAAGCATGAACTTAGCAAGTTGGTGAGGGAGTCAGGACGACTTGTTCACCAAGATTAGAGGTAGATTTAGTCCAGGGAGATAGAAGTAGAAGTCGCCCAAACGAGATTGTATGACGAGGGCCAGTTTAAGTCAAGATCAATGAAGAAATCGCCTGACGAGATGTCGAGAAAGTCCCGAACAAGGCAACTGTACAACATACCAACGTATAAGTCAAGAGGAAAGGAATTGTATGGTTGGGGATCGTACAAGGCGGAAGGATATCGTACGATGCCGAAAGCAAGGAATCATACAGTTGGAAATTGTACACCTACCAACCGTATGACGCAGGAACAAGAGAATTGTACAATGAGCGACGATTGTATGACAAGAAATCGTACGATGCAAAAACAAGGTAATTGTACAATGAGCGACGATTGTATGACAAGAAACCTTACAACGATTCAACCCGAGGAGAATCGTATAGCTTTTGTTGTCGAGGAACCTTCTGAATATTTAGCTGACACGTCAGCAAGTGAAATTGTATAGGTGCAAGTTAATGTTGTACGATTTGTATGATGACTTTAAAATTCCGAACGTACAATTAGGTAAAAAAAAGAAAAACCAAATTAGAAAAAGCACATGCAAGTGCTGAGGTGGTAGTCATCTGTTCAAAAGTAGTTATAACCAACTTTAGAAAAAGTTATAAATAGGGAGCGCATTTGAATTTAAACCCTAGACTGAAAGGAGAACGTGCGAAGACAAACCAAAAGGAGAAAGCCATCAGAATGAATGCGAGGTTTATTTGCAGTAGAGGAATATAGGGTTTAAAAATTACCCTAATTGCCATTGCGAATTTGCAGAAAGTAAGGAGGTCATTGGAGAAAAAGAAGAAGGTTCTAGCGAAGCAAGGGCCTGGGCAGTAAAAGAGAAGAATTTGTAGAACTTCGGTAGAAAAGGTAACATCTGGAAAAAGCAGCTTGAATAATTTTCAGTAAACCTTTGTAGAAGAGTTGCACAAGAATGGTAAAGAACCTCTTAGGGTTTTTGTAGATCAAGGAAAGGAAAAATCTGCAAATGCATGTATGAAGATCAACTAAACTATTGTAGAAAAATTGTGGGGGAAGTTCGCCGTACAAGGGAGAAATCATTGTATGCTTGGAGAAATAAGTGTTAAGCTTGATTGTACGATTTTACGATTACGCTAGAAGAGTTGTATAATCGTAGCAGTGAGGAATTGTATGGTTGCGCAAGGAAGAAACCATACGATTGCCAGAAGAACCATATAGTTGATTGTATGACTGTAAGAAGAAGAACCGTACAACTGCAAAAGAAAATCGTATGATTGCAAGAAAGAATTATACAATTGTCATAAGAAACAAATTGTACAAGGAGAACTATACAATTATACCCTAAATTGTATGATTGCAATTAAACAAAAACCGTACAGTTGGAAGTAAAGAGGAACCGTATGGTAGCGCGATTGATCGAACAAAAATTGGGCAAAATGAATGCCATTGAAGTATGAGTGAGGGAAGGGATTTTCATGATCATATACGGAATATCGCCAGACGGAGAATTGAGCGTTCACCAGACCCATTACATCAGAGGAATCTTGGCCGAGACAAGAAGAACCTAGATTCACAACACAACAAGAGCCAATCTATTACCCACAACGGCAAGGACAAGGTTATTGGCCATGGCGGGGATGAGGTTATCGGCCATGGCGGGGATGAGGTGGTAGACATGGTGATAGGATGGAAGAGCAGAATCAACCCTTTAGGGAGCAACAGATGGAACCCCCTAGGGCACGACAGAGAGAACTTCAAGGTGAAGTTCACAAAGGAAAGACATCGGAGGAAAATAGTGATCAACAAAGTGGAGGGGAAAATGAACAAGTAGCACTACAGGATATCACTTTCACTCAACTTGCAGGAGAGTTTTGCCGGAAATGGTGGAACGAGACTCCTGATAAATTAAAAGCCATGTTGGAGAAAGCAGGATTGAGTGTTATAGCACAAGTAATAATATTTTAGTATTTTGTGTTCATTATTGTATGATCCTGTGGAATTTATCCTATGATATCATTGGGTCCATTTTCTAACAATGCAAAAGCTTGCAGAGCAGATAGTATTTGTTCTGGAAGCAGGCAAGCCGAAACTTTCTAAGCAATGACATCAACTAGGCTCTAAAAAGTTTCGGTTTGGTGAAAAGCCTACAAAGAGCACAAAGAGCTGCCCGAAGCACGAGCCAAAGGGAGCAATAGGACGGAAGAGCAGAATCAACCCTTTAGGGAGCAACAGATGGAACCCCCTAGGGCACGACAGAGAGAACTTCGGAGTGAAGTTCACAAAGAAAAGACATCGGAGGAAAATAGTGATCAACAAAGTGGAGGGGAAAACGAACAAGTAGCACTATAGGATATCACTTTCACTCAACTTGCAGGAGAGTTTTGCCGGAAATGGTGAAACGAGACTCCTGATAATCATAAATTAGAAGCCATGTTGGAGAAAGCAGGATTGAGTGTTATAGCACAAGTAATAATATTTTAGCATTTTGTGTTCATTATTGTATGATCCCGTGGAATTTATCCTATGATATCATTGGGTCCATTTTCTAACAATGCAAAAGCTTGCAGAGCAGATAGTATTTGTTCTGGAAGTAGGCAAGCCGAAAATTTTTAAGCAATGGCATCAGCTAGGCTCTAAAAAATTTCAGTTTGGTGAAAAGCCTACAAAGAGCACAAAGAGCTGCCCGAAGCACGAGCCAAAGGGAGCAGCATCTCAGATTGGAGCTTCTTGGCAAGAATGATAACACCAGCATCTAAAAGGTCCTGTTGGTCACGAATCCGCCACGAGGAAAGGATTTGCTGCTATTGCGCCCTGGACCCGCGAACCAACATTGAAAGGCCGGAAGGAAGAGATGCCTTCCGGGCCGATCTCCGGAGAAGGCCGGCTCCTTTTGGGGGGGGGGATTTAAGCTAAAGGGAACAGGAAAGAAATAAATGAACGGAAAGAGACAAATGTACAGAAAGAGATACAAATATGTCCAAAGGTTGGTGGGGGGGAACTAACAAGTACGGGAACACACCAATCACCGCTACTTACCGCATACAAACACAGAGCATGACAAGGAACCGCAAAACCTAGGCGTACTTCCGATACACCAACAGCCGTATGCACAGCCTTCAATAGCTCCCTAGCAAACATTCCCTACAAGGAACTAACAAGCTAGGGATCGTATCAATCACCGGGATACGTACACCGACAGGGGTAGAAAGTAAACCTAGAGATGTCGTGAGCTGTATATGTGTTAGGTAGAGAGTTTAACCGCACAGATTCAATGGCTCCCTAGCAAACATTCCCTACAAGGAACTAACAGCTAGGGATCGCATCAATCACTGCGATACGGGCCAGCAACGTCACACACAACCGATGGAACTGCTACCAAATTTATAATGAATGCTTTAAATAATGAAGTACGGAAGGTGCTTTAAGCAAGCAATGCTAGAGGAACCCGATCGCCAAATGCCAAAGTGAATTAACGAGCAACGATACATGTGGGCCTAAGGCATATAATGAAAGACAAAGATAAAAGAATAAAGATAGTAGAATGCAACTGGGCATACAGATTGTATTCATAAGCAGAAGCACGGTTACAGTAAGCACAGTAGTTCCCTAACAAACATTCCCCTTCCACCACTTACAATGAAAACGTGGTGGCTATTTATAGCCCAAAGTTCCCCCCGTTACATTAATGGGCACAACGTCCCAGTCAAACATTAGCTGACAAAAGCAGCCGCGGAACTGCTGATGCTGACATCTGGTCAGCCGGACTCGTACTCTCGGCATGGTCTCCCCGAAGGTTGAACAGCCCACGTGGCAGGCGCGTTGGGTAGAACTTTAAATTGACAGAAATGCGGGTAGCTGAGGCAGGTGGAAACTCTCATCGCCTTAAATGAGGCAATCGACACAAAGCGGTGCAGCCCATACTTATCCCTTTTGGTCGGCAGCCTTGGTTCAAATCCCGAAGCCGGACACTTGTCGTATGATGGGTTATGTCAGGACACATGTCCGCCTTGAAGGGCGCTCTATCTATCTTCGCTTGGGATCGGAGCTCCTTGGGATGCGTGGGCAGTAAAACAAGCAGCTTGGGAAGGCCTTCACGCCTTGGTCAAATTCCGGGTTTGTTCCCCTACCGTACACCCGTCAAGGGCGCATTCCGGCTTCGCTGAAAAGTCGGGCCGCGCACAGGTGAACACCGGTGTCCGCGCCGTACGGACTCGCTCCGGCAGCTATCATTCTTCTTTGTCGACCGCCACCGCCGCTACAAGGTGCGCCTAGAAAGAGGGGCGAAGTCGGACTTCGCACCAAAACTGGGCGAAGTGCGCACTTCGCACCAAACTGGGCGAAGTGCGCACTTCGCACCAAAACTGGGCGAAGTGCGCACTTCGCACCAAAACTGGGCGAAGTGCGCACTTCGCACAAAAACTGGGTTTCCTGGTTCAGCCTTCCCGGGCCATAACTTTTGATCCGCTGATCCGATCGCCTATTATAATATATCGTTGGAAAGCTTGCGAGAAGATCTGCAATAATAAAATATCCAGGGCTCATTTTGTCCATTTTATCGCCCCTGTTTATGGCCCGCAAAAAACCCGAACACCTCAAAGATACCCCTGACACTTAGCCATTTTTCAGGGCAAGTGTTGTCAATTTTGAGAAGAATGAGAATGTAGGGAAGAGAGAGAAAGGGGGGAGAAGGAAGAGCAGCTCTCTTACAAAAATTGAAAACATTGCACCCCGTGCAAAATGTGACAACATTTCGGCGGCTCGCGGGTGTCGAGCTCGCCTCGGCGCAAAGAACCCATGCCTTCATCCATTGGGCAACAGAGTCACCCACGCTGCAACTGCTCTTCAGATCCACCTCCGGCAATCGCCTCCTCGAAACACTTAAAAAGAAAACACTGCACAGACTGAAAAAGAAAAACAACTAAAACTTTAAATAATAGCCGGATTATTTACACAAAATTTTGCGGCGCTATTGGCATGCCGCCACCACAAATCTAACTTTGGTTGCCTATCCGGTAAACCTGCAGTGCCCTGACTCGGATCCGATTGTACTTCGTACGATCTTTGAAGTCCGGCTGGCCTCCCAAAGCTTGCCAGGTTGCGAACATGGTGCAACGTGGCGGATTGTCGTTCATGCCGGCACCCGTACAATTGATGAACAATGTGGCAAGGAGATTTTTCAGACGGGAGCCCTCTTCGGGTACCGGCTGCGGTGATGGTTGGAGCCAATACCACCACGGTGGAGACTGTAGGTGAACATTCATTTCTCCGCTTGTGAGGTCAAGGCTGCTCACCAAACCTTGATTCCTCCGGGGTGTCTTCTATCGCCTTAAAAAAGGGCGCCCGCGATCAAGAAATCTGGATCTTCACTCGCCGGAGTCGCCAGTGATTTTGCCAGATGAAGGCAAGCCAAAGATTCACCAACTCGGGCTTCCTTAAAATATGGAGACTGATCGTCTCACCTCACGGATTCGTCTATGCGAGCTTGGTAATCAGCCGGCCTGACGCGCTCGCCTGGAGCGTTGATATTAATTTCGTAAAGTCAGGCTGGTTTCCCGGGTTCCTTGCTCGCCACCTTCTACTTGAACGAAGGCGTTAGGACCGGTCTTTCGGACTCAGAGAATATGAACGTGCAGAGTCGCCAGGTGCTCTGATTTTGAACAAGGAATGAAGCGAGCACCAGTGCTTCAATTCTGTTTGGGGGTGAGAAACCTCCTTGTCCCACCGAGCATTCGGAAAGAAACTGTCAGCCCGAACAAGGACGAGCTTGAGATCTTCCAAATGCGAGACAAAGCGTCCCACCGGGCGTGCCAAAAACTGTTGGTCACGAATCCGCCACGAGGAAAGGATTTGCTGCTATTGCGCCCTGGACCCGCGAACCAACATTGAAAGGCCGGAAGGAAGAGATGCCTTCCGGGCCGATCTCCGGAGAAGGCCGGCTCCTTTTGGGGGGGCTAGATTTAAGCTAAAGGGAACAAGAAAGAAATAAATGAACTGAAAGAGACAAATGTACAGAAAGAGATACAAATATGTCCAAAGGTTGGTGGGGGGGAACTAACAAGGACGGGAACACACCAATCACCGCTACTTACTGCATACAAACACAGAGCATGACAAGGAACTGCAAAACCTAGGCGTACTTCCGATACACCAGCAGCCGTATGCACAACTTCAATAGCTCCCTAGCAAACATTCCCTACAAGGAACTAACAATAGGGGATCGTATCAATCACCGGATACGTACACCGACAGGGGTAGAAAGTAAACCTAGAGATGTCGGAGCTGTGTATATGTGTTAGGTAGAGAGTTTAACCGCACAGCCTCAATGGCTCCCTAGCAAACATTCCCTACAAGGAACTAACAGATAGGGATCGCATCAATCACCGTGATACGGGCCAGCAACGTCACACACAACCGATGGAACTGCTACCAAATTTATAATGAATGCTTTAAATAATGAAGTACGGAAGGTGCTTTAAGCAAGCAATGCTAGAGGAACCCGATCGCCAAATGCCAAAGTGAATTAACGAGCAACGACACAAGTGGGCCTAAGGCATATAATGAAAGACAAAGATAAAAGAATAAAGATAGTAGAATGCAACCGTGCATACAGATTGTATTCATAAGCGTAAGCACGGTTACAAAGAAGCACGTAGTTCCCTAACAAACATTCCCCTTCCACCACTTACAATGAAAACGTGGTGGCTATTTATAGCCCAAAGTTCCCCCGTTACATTAATGGGCACAACGTCCCACCAAACATTAGTCGACAAAAGCAACCGCGGAATCGCCGATGCCGACATCTCGTCAGCCGGACTCGTACTCTCGGCATGGTCTCCCCGAAGGTTGAACAGCCCACGTGGCAGCGTTGGGTAGAACTTTATATTGACAGAAATGTGGGTAGCTGAGGCAGGTGGAAACTCTCATCAGTCTTAAATGAGGCAGCTGACACAGGCGGTGCAGCCCATACTTATCCCTTTTGGTCGGCAGTCTTGGTTCAAATCCCGAAGCTGGACACTTGTCGTATGATGGGTTATGCCATGACACATGTCTGCCTTGAAGGGCAGTCTATCTATCTTCGCTTGGGATCGGAGCTCCTTGGGATGCGTGGGCAGAAAACAATGCAGTTGGGAAGGCCTTCACGCCTTGGTCAAATTCCGGGTTTGTTCCCCTACTGTACACCTGTCAAGGGCGCATTCCGGCTCTGCTGAAAAGTCGGGCTGCGCACTGTGAACACCGGTGTCCGCCGTCGTACGGACTCGCTCCGGCAGCTTATCATTCTTCTTTGTCACCGCCACCGCCGCTACAAGGTGCGCCGTAGAAAGAGGGGCGAAGTCGGACTTCGCACCAAAACTGGGCGAAGTGCGCACTTCGCACCAAAATCGGGCGAAGTGCGCACTTCGCACCAAAACTGGGCGAAGTGCGCACTTCGCACAAAAACTCGGGTTTCCCGGTTCAGCCTTCCCGGGGCCATAACTTTTGATCCGCTGACCCGATCGCCTATTATAATATATCGTTGGAAAGCTTGCGAGAAGATCTGCAATAATAAAATATCCAGGGCTCATTTTGTCCATTTTATCGCCCCTGTTTATGGCCCGCAAAAAACCCGAACACCTCAGCATACCCTGACACTTAGCCATTTTTCAGGGCAAGTGCTGTCAATTTTGAGAAGAATGAGAATGTAGGGAAGAGAGAGAAAGGGGGGAGAAGGAAGAGCAGCTCTCTTACAAAAATTGAAAACATTGCACCCCGTGCAAAATGTGACAACAGGTCCGACATCCTTACAAATTGAAATCGCTCTAAGAAGAAAGCACCCAACACCCCTTGAAAAGGGCAGTTTGGCCATGGTAGTTGCTAGAGCAGGAAAGCGACAACCATTCCAGCAAAGATAACTAACCACAAGTGGGCTGCCAGAGAACAGATTGAACGTGCTGAAGATGCCGAGTGGTGCCAACTCATCGCAGATCATGCAAGATCAGTTTTGCTTATGATTGTACATAGTAGTTAGCTTCATTTTAGCTCAGTGAAAACTTTAAATAGAGGAATGCTCCTCATTGTAAGCTGTATGTTTATGCTATTCTAATACAATCAAGGGTTGTTTGACCTACCTCAATTGAAGTATGAATAATTTTTCATTATGTTGATATTTACACTTTTAGCATTTCCGTTTATGCTTTAGTGGAAGTGTTTTTTGTTAGGCTTGAAGCTGTTTGGCTTAGTTCAATTGATAATTGAAGTAAGATCTATTAGGCTTGAAGCTGTTTGGCTTATTTCTACTGGCCTTCTTGGAATGTTGAATGCTATAACATTTGAGTTTCATGTATTTTCTGCATAGATTTAATTGAATGGTCTGTTAGGCATTGCTTGTAGTAGATGGTCAATGCTCATTCAGCTGAAAACAGTGTTGTTATCTGATCTTCGGCCGTATTTATCATATCTCTCTAACCCTGCCTTTTTCTCAACCCTATCCCTTTTTTGTCTTTAGTCTTTTACACAATAGGATTTAGACAAGGAACCGGCCTTCTCCGGAGGTTGACTTAGAAGCAATTTTGAGTCATCCAATCTTGACCTCGGTCTAGGGTGCATATTTCATATTAGGCAGATCGAGCCATCAAGAGGGACCTTCAAGAGGAGATGTATATGCAGAAATTGCCTGGACTTGCGTGGGATGGGTGCACACCATAGGTTTGTAGGCTTAAGAACCATAAGGACCATATGGTTGATGATCTTCCACCAATTGATCCACCTAGTGGAGTATACGAAGGATGCGTATTGGGGCAATATCATAAGGAGTCCTTTCTTAAGGGCAAAGTTTGATGTGCTTCTTATCCTTTAGAGTTAGTTCCTAACCAACATTTATGGCCCTATGGCGGATCTCTCTATTCAAGCAATAGCTGTTTTCTCATTTTAATTGATGATTTTTTCTAAATTTCTTTGGATCTACACTATCAAATCCTAGGAACAAGATTTTGCAAAGTTCAAGGCTTTGAAGGTTTTGGAGGAAAATCGGATTGGAAACAACATCAAGTGTTTAAGGGCTGACTGTGGTGGAGAGTACACCAGCAATGAGTCCGAGGATTTCTCACCTCTTAAGGCATTACTTGGCAGTGGTCCATTCACTACACCCCTCAACCAAATGGGCTAGCTGAACAGAAGAACAGGGCTATCATGGAAATGGCTCATTGCATGATACTTGTATAACAGCTGAAACTCATGTTTTGGGGCAAAGCGATAAAGTGTGTTGCTTACATCATGAACATGATGCCTTATGTAAGGGCATGAGTCTTTATGAGAGATTGATAGGGAGAGCGACTTTCAGTTTAGTACTTTAAGATACTTGATTTATTTTCATGGGCACATATTCATATAGAGTGGTGGAGCAAGCTTTAGCCTAAGAGTCACAGGTGCATTTTTGTTGGGTATAGTAAGGAGTCTAAGGCATCTTGTCATAATAAGGGAGTTACAAGGCTTCTTGTTATGAGGAGATTGGAACCAGCTACCATCTCTATGGGGTAAAGGAGTGTTTTTTTGGCAGAATATGATATATGTTGTTTGTGAAAGATTATCACAAGTGTTCTTATATGCCTAAGAGGCATGGTGGCCTGGATGTGACCTAAAAAAATCATCTTTTATCTTTACCTTCTATACACATTTTATGAGCAATGCAGAAGAGATTTATTAAAAATAAATGAAGTGGCCAATACTTGATATCCCCATTAATGAATCCTCTAGAACCCTTAGGTCCTTCACAATAATGCCTTGCAAACTCTTAGTATTAACTATTATGTAAGAGATGGTTAAAGAATAAAATTTGGAGAAACTAAGACAGACATTACTCTGTAATGAGTTTCTAAGTCAGTCTGGGCTCTCTTCAAAGCACATTGTCAAGTTCCCTTCCATTACTAGGCTTTAATTAGTAGATCAATAGCTAAATCTAAAGTTTGAAGAAATGCTTTGGCCAGGATTCTCAGGTTGTAAGAGTCTGATTTCCACACTGGCTCTTTTATCAGATATTTGTGGAGAATGTTGTTAAAGAGGTCTTTGATGAACAGGTAGAATGGTAGGTAGAATATGCTTAACTACACTCTTGGAAAGAATTTTATAGCATAATGATTTGTGTGGTTGGCTTCTTATTGTTTTGTTACTTACTTGACTTGGGGTTTATATCTAATATTTTGTTTGTAATTTAAAACAATTAGCTGGCTTACAGATTATATGTAATATTTTCTTTGTTATTTGTAACAACTAGATTTTGGTTTGTAATTGCTTCTTACTAATTGTAAAATAGATCAGGGCTGGATTCTTTGTTTCCTTGAACAGAATATTACAAACTATTAATATTTTCATGTTTATATCCTTTATGACCAGCTTTAAACAGGACCAAGGACATTGAACTGTTGATATAAGTTATACATCAATAGTATTCTTATTTAAGCCCTTAATTCATTACAGGTGCAAGCATGCTTCTTGATGGTTGCTCTTCCAGCTATTCATTTGATGAAGTTGTGCTAAATTTGTTTTTAAAGTATTAAGTTGTTGGTCCCTGATTCATACAACTGGCAATTTGATGTAAATTACTGCATATTGGTATATGTACTGTCTTTTTTATGATATTAAAATTGGAGTGTATTCATTTTTGAATTCAGGCTTCTTAGATGATTTTTGTCTATTTTTTGACAGCAAATGTGTATTTTGGATTTTTTGTATGCTCCTCAGTCTTCAGAGCTTAATGTTTGGAATTTTCTCTCTATCCACAGTGATAGGTGTCCCATGTAAATAAATGTTTGGAAATATGGAATCAACTTACTTTCAATTTATTGCAATTTGTGCTTCTAAGCCTAAGAGTTAGGTTAATACTTTAGACTAAAGCCTCAATTATATATTTGATTATTTGTGTTGGAATATATAACAAGATTTGGGGAAGGCTACTATAATGGATTTGGCGGAAAGGTTGAAGAAGGGGAAACCATTGAAGAAGCAACTGTACGTGAGGTCAGTTTTCCTACATGCTGTTGAAGGCTTGTAGTACAATAAATTTACCCTTTTTTCCCTTACCTTTTCCTTTATTTCTTTTGAAACCTAGAAAAGAGGAATTATGCTAAACCAACAATGAAAAACGTTTGATGCTTCCCAGTTTGCTTTTCTTTATAGAATAAATTATAGATTAAAGATACTCATGCTTGAGACTTGATGAGTAAAAGGGACTCCTTCCATGATGTTTTTTCAGGTTCTTAAAAGGAATCTAGATTGATACTAATCATTGCCAAATGTCTTTTCTCATTATCATGTTTTCTTATCTTGAAACATTGAATGAGATATTGTGTCATTTATTGGGTATAAGTTTTCCAAAGGATCTTTCTCATTAATATATTTTCTTATCTTGTAACATCAAATGAGATATTGTGTCATTCATTGGGTTCAAGTTTTTTAAAGATTCAATCTTATAGTACTTGCTCTCTATGTCCAGAAGAAATTTAGTTCTATGAATAGCTCAGTGAATAGCTTTGCTGGCAGTCTTATAAACAGCTCTTGTAGAGGTCGATCCTTTGAACCCAAAGAGCAGGTTTGGATAGCAACTTTCCAACTTATCATTATCGAAATCAAACCTGGACCGAAATGGTGTTTTTGTTCTTGTATATATATACATATATAATTTGGTTATATGGGATTGAAACAGGCCCCAAATCATCTGTAGTTTATTGACAATCATTTTGTGATAACCAGTCCTCTATAGTTTAAGGGAATGGGTCACAATTATTTTTGATTTTTGGCCCCCCATACGATTCTAACGGCCTATGCCCTAATTAAACACTCTGCTTCCAGAGCTGCCTTATGTACAATCTCCTGTCAGTCAAGTCATCTTTATTTCATTTCTCATTTGGCAGCACAAAAGATAGCTGCATAAAGCCATAATAATCATCATCACATAATTGAATAAAAACAATTATCTGTGTCCATGGTCAACATGTCTTCAAAGTTTCAATCAAGACATGAATATCATTAAGTACATGGCTACTTCATAGGTCATCTCTACATACCATGAATCTTAAATGTGAATATATGCCATAGACAACATTGAGCTATGCCATAGATTATCTGAGACCCAGAGGCGTTCCAAACGCCTGATTCTTAGAGCTGAGAAAGAGGACGACTCTTCCACCCAAGTCATTTCCGTCGAGAATTTGGGGGATTCCTCTCCGCCCCCTTCGTTAAAAAAGAATTCTCGTTCTTCCCCTCCTGAAGAAAGATAAGCAGTGCAGTCCTCCCCTGAAGAAAGCTAAGCAGAGCAGTCCTCCCCTGAAGAAAGCTAAGCAGAGAAGTCCTCCCCTAAAGAAAGTAAAGCAGGGTAGCGTTCCTCCGGCCATGAAGAAAGCTACTGAGAGACCTCCAGAGTTTAATCCGCATCTCAGGAACACCCTCCAAGGCCTGAATGATATCTTTAGTTCCATCAAAAGGGTTTGTTAGATGTTAGTTTGCTATACAGAGGAAGCAACCCTTTTCTTGGGAGATCTCGGGAAAATGATGGGTGACGTGGAACCCCAGTGCTAAAAAGGAAGACCTTGAAGAGGAGACTTTTCAATAAGGATCCTATGTGGATCTCTGTTTCTCTTCCCTCCTGGAGGGGTGTCCCTAGTTCTTATCTTCTAAGGATTCTGTGGTGGTGCCTCTTCTTTGTTAGAATTCTCTTTTGTTGGCAGGATCCTTGTAGGTATTTTCTGTGTTGGTTTTCTGTCCTTCCTTTGCTGTCTTCTCTCTATCGGTTGTAAAAGGTTCGGGGACCCTTTCAAAACCCCTTCTTCTACCAAATAAAAAAAACATTGAGCTATGCTTTTTTGAAACACAATACATCTACTAATGCCACTACACATCTTTACATTCTGTCTTTGGTATATCAAAGCAATAACATGATTCATCAATTTTTCATCAATATGAAGTCTTTTTCAAGGTACTATCACCATGTCCTTCTGTCAATGATACCTGCAAAACAAAGATGGAACACTTACACAAGAATTCACTGGACTAGGTATAAACCATAGTCTGACCTTAACAGATTTATTCACTATTCCCTAAAATACTCCTTCCCTTCCAAGTGGAGTGAGAATGCAATTCACCATGAATGCAACTATATGCTCTCAAACATCAATCAGCAGGTGCATGGAACTCAATCAAATGCCACATTGTCAATGCAAATGTTAAACACATACATTATCATGCATGCATCAAGTTTAAACAAGGAATTATAATCAAGCCAGTTCCTTTTGGAGTCATTATGGTCCTGCCTTCCAACTTCCACTTGCCACTTGTTGGAAATTTGGGCCCAGAGGGCATATTGACTCCCTTTTCACTCATACTGGAAGCTTCCGCCACCAGGAATAATCCATACATCATCAAGTTCAATCCATACCAAGCCAAATTGCTTTAAGTGTTTCAAAGTTATAACATGCCATGAGAAGTGGCTCATAGTATCTCATGCCCATCATCATCCCTTTCTTGCTCATTGGAAGTCACCAATATATCCTGCCTATTGAGGACAGATTCTGCAAACGTACAGTCCATCCATGACATTCATCATTCATTGCTCATTCCATGGGGCAGATTCCATTCAATCTATTGTGCCCCTCTGCCCCTGATTCATGGAAGTCTACTGGCACCTTGCTGCCCCTTTCCATATGACAGCTTCCCACATTACCAACTGCCCCATTGATGACAGTTGCTTCTTCCTTCGTATGACAGACAGGATGCTCACAGAGGTTGCATATTTCATTTGGAAAGCACATTCAACAATGCCAAGTAAAAGCAAACATTGTTATCTAAAACACAAACAAGACCCTCATGCATATCCACCTAACACTGAATCAATACTCCTGGTATTATATAGCTAGAATTACAGTCATTTCTCTAACCAGTGTGGGAAACAATTCTTTTTCAAGCTTACCATTAACATATTGATATTCAATGTTTAGCGGGTCACTTATGAGACAAGCAAAGCATAGTGCAACAATAAGCAATTGTGGGAGAAGATGACTCACTGTCTCATAACACACACATTATCAATACCATTCATTGTTCAGCAAATATGACAGAGATGACTGTCTGCACCTTGCCTTCACTGCGTACATGGTCCACACTCCACATCAAGAAGCCACATCATATATTACAAAGTGCTTTTAACACATTCATACCAGTCTTAGTATAGATGCAAGCAACATTAATCTCATTCATAAGCTCTGAATGAAACACATGAATGATATAAGGCAAGAGTTTCATCCAAGAGTTACATGCAAAGGAAGTAGGAGGCTTTCCCACAAGCACAATAGGTTTCATCCAACAGAGTTTATCCTCTGAAAAGGCCACTCTTGCCCTCACAGCACTCAAGCTCACATTTGGCTACCAACACAGAGCTCATTCAAATAGCTCTCTTTGTATATGCAGCAGGGGTATAACTCAGTCACAGACATTTATCTAATTTGGAGAGGATTAAACTACAGGATACTGCCCATACAAAAAACAACCTAAACCTATATTGGTCTCAGGCTATCATTCTTAAGGAACTCAATGCCAAACAAGATCAAGGCCAAGCTGCAGTCCATAGTGCTATCAGACATCAATAAATGACTATATCAACAGAAGGGACAAGAAAACAGAGTACAGTCCACAATCATACCAAGCCAGTGCCCATTGAATTCAAATTGTGCAGTATGGGTAGAAAAACAAAGCACAAAGGTCTATATGTCTTAAGGTGAAAAATTCATATTCATATCAGACATCTATCCATCCATGTGGACTCATTAAACAGTTAAACGTATGCTCAACAGGGTTTAAGGATAAACCCACAAGCATTTATAATATTTGTTCTACCAGTAACAGTAAGGTCTATAGACCAATCCACAAGGAAATACCAATGCATAGCAAATGCACAAATTCAACATATTTTTACAACCATTCTCCCCTCTGTTGCAAAGATGAGTATTTTTTCCCCCAGTGTCCTGCTAATTCAAACAAGGAGTCTAGAGTCACAACATGAGAGATAAATGCCAATGACTTGCACTTTACTCATAGGCTTCGTAATACACAACACTGTCTCAGGAAGATGGTCTTATCTTTACCAATACTAAAGGACCTAAGATTTCCAGCTCAAACCAGTGCATGCTCATATTAAAATGCCATTATTACTCAAGGACAATGAATATCTCATACACAAATGATGAACAGTGTACATACACTCAATAATGTGTCTCAGGGACTAAACATATTGAATTTCCAATGAATCATTTGTGTTCACTGCTCTGCGATTTAGACCACAGTCTTAGAATGGCAAATATTAAATACACAAGAACAGACTGGTGCCCATTTCAGACCCATTAACTGGGTCATTTCACAGGCAAATGCCAAACAAATATACTGAACTAAGTCTTCTTGGTTCTACATCAAAATATCTTAAAATATGGGGCTTAACACCTAATATGTAAAAATCTATAGGCTAGCTATAACGAGTGTTGCTCTGCCCAAACAATCCAGAGCTTATATGGGAGCATAAACACCAATGTCCATCATGAAACCCTTTTTCTCACCAGGCAAGGACACATACCCTGCTCAGCTAAAGTGACACCAACCCAAATAGTTTCCAAGGTTGACAAAGCACTAGCAGAAATCAATAAGCATATAAGACACCATTCAAGCTAGGGATTCAACTATTCCCTTCTTAACCCCTAATAGAATCCCACCCAAATAAAAAGGATTCAATACTGGCATAAAGCCAGGCCATTTCAACTCTCAGCAGCATCCTTTATAAGTTTCAGAGACTAGTCTGAGCAGAGATAAGAAATCTTAACGTGAGACTTTTCTTTTATCTATGCTTAGGGAAATATGCAATTCAATCTTGTTCAAGAGCATAGACATTACCACTAGGGTGTCAACATACCTTATTAAGGCATTCAAGTTATACACACACAACATTATGGGGATTCCATTTAGCCCCTTTTGTCACAAGAGTGAAGCACACTCAGAATGCAAGGCAAACCTAGTCTGGGTATGGAATTCCACTAAACATCATTTGGTATCATTTACACTATAGAGCCTTAGTCAAGCTTGACTCTATTTAAATTTTAAACTCATATTTAGCAAATAGGTTTAAGCATCCATTTACTTCAAACAACAAACTACCGAGCATTACAACACAATTAATTTTACAAGTTATCTCTTCAATTTACTTCATGTTATCTCTTCTCTTTAGGGAGCTCAAAAGAGATATATATATATATAAGTTATGTACTAGCAAGGCTGCTGATTTTGAGGGATTTTAGGCTGAGTTTCTGAAATGTGGTGTTGAAGCTTTTGGCAATTCAAATTGCATAAATATTCACTGAGATTGTTTGTTCTGGCTTATCTTCCTTCTGATCACATCATATTATCCACCCCATCCACACATCTGAGAACTATTCAGATCCAAAATAACTACAAAACTATCATGGCTGGGCACACATTTGCTAAGCATTATGTGACAGTTTGGATATGAGACTGGAATGCTTAAAGCGAGAGGGCAGGCTGGTTTCAGAGTAATCATCACACTATTGATCGTGTTGTCATACTTAGGGCTATTATAGAGGAGGCTTGTCAACAGTTTTTTAATGTATTCTGCTGTTTTCTGGACTTTAGAAAGGCCATTGACACTATTCTTAGGCATCTTTTATTTCAGAGGCTACATGATATCGACATCTTGGATCTCTTTGTCGTTTCCTCTTTCTCCTTCACTCAAGAATGTACTTGTGAAAACACACATGTTGACGACGTTTACCTTATACATCATGTCTTGATAGCTATGTTGCTTTTTGCAGATGTAGTTCTTCTTGCTCATACTCCTAAGGGTCTGCAAAGACAGTTGGATGCTCTTGCTCAATTCTGTGACTTAAAACTGTCTGGCAGTCAACTTTAGCAAGACTAAGGTGATGATCAACACATTACCCTATCTAAATTTCGGTTCTTTTATAAGGATGAGTTGATTGAGATCACCACTGCTTACACATAGTTGGGTTTTAGTTTATTGCTTCCCATAATATTTGACTAGCTTCACAGTCATGACTTTGCAAGGGATACACATAATTCTTAGTTTTGGAATCCCAATGTGTCCAATAGCACATCCAAGACGTACCTACAAAGGTGCACCTCTTTGATTGCATCATCAAACCCACAATCCTTTATGGATTTGAGATTTGGGGTCCAAGTCTAGGGTGTGTTGATTAGAATTGCATCGAGAGGGTCCATACTATTTTGCTTTGACTATTTATTTAATGTAAAAAAATAGTTCCCCAATCTATTGTTTAGGTTGTGTTTGGTGCTCATTGTCTTCATTTTGAGAGCATCTTCAAAATGATTTTTCAGTTCATTGCCTTAGATCCATGTGTGATTGAGAGAGATACCCATATCTGGCTCTCTGCTCCTCAAAATGGATTACCCTCTAGGAGCATTTCTAGTCATAATCGTGGATGGTACTTAGAAGTTATTGCATCTCCATAGATTGATCACTTTCATTTAGATATTCTTGAAATGCCCTTCCTCCCCTTCTTCTTGATTAGAGGGTGATTAGTCAAGTAGTCAGAGATGATGAATATGGACAATATATTCAGATACCTTGGATCGCTCCATCTTAGCCTCTTAGTCCTAAGTTGGCCTTCTACACTGAACATTTAATGAGGATTGAGAATGACATTATTATTCATCTTGACTATATCCAAAGACATTGAGCACACAACCTTAAGAACCCTCTTGGTCAGTGTGGAGTATGTTCACATCAGTTGCAAGTCGAGACAAACTACCATATTCCTCAAGATGGTAGAGTATGTCATATTTGCTCTCTTTGATAGGTGGAGACTAGAGAACATTTCATTTGAATTTGTCCTATTTACCATAGTTGAGAAAATCAGAATAGGATCGTAATCGGCTTGGAAAAAAATCGGGAATCGACAAAAAATCTGCAAAAAAATCAGCAAAAAAAAAAACCCAAAGAAAATGCATTTTTTTAATTTAATTTAATTTTTTTCATGTATATCACAATGAATTAACACTATGCAAATCAAATATTAATACTGTAAGTGATAGTAGATAGTATACAAGCTTAAACTACACATGAAAATGGCAAGTGATACAAGCTTAAAGCCAAAGTTTTAAACTACTACACATGAAAGTGACAAAACACATCTTGTATTGCTTATAATATATAATAATACAAATTACAAATTACAGATGTCAAGTAGAATGCCTCAATCAATATCTTTGAATGCCTTTGCCCTTTGCCCTAGTAGAAGATCTAGTCTCTCTTTGTTGCTTTGCTTGTGCTTGTGTCTCTTCTTGTGCCTTGGTTGCCATCTCCTCCGCTAGGTTTTCTAAGTTTTCAAATTCATCCATGCTGAAGAGAACATCTTCTTGCTGCTCCTCCTGTGCCTTTGTGATCCAATCATTAGATGGATCAATCTCGTCTAGGTCAAAGGCCTCGGTACTTGTTCTTGTAATTTTCTTATGGTGGAGGCGAAGGTTGTAATGAACAAACACAATATCATTCAACTTTTCTTATGTAAGCCTATTGCGCTTCTTGGAGTGTATGTGCTCAAACATACTCCAATTGCGCTCGCAACTTGAAGCGCTACATGGTTGAGACAAAACTCTAATGGCAAAGCAGTATAGATTCGGCGTATATGCACCAAAGTCCTCCCACCATAAATGCCAATGGCATTCCTCGCTGCCCTATGCCTCTCTTGGTTCCACGTGGCCATACCATCAAGTGTGGCTTGTGTCCCTGCCCTAAAATTGGACTCATCCGTCCCACTCCTTGGCTGTGCAATTGATGGACTTGAATTGTCTTGCTGAAATCGACTAAAGATGTTGCTCCCACCAGTAGTTGTATGAGGCCGAGAAGAGGGGGTTGAAATGGCTTCAATTGTTCTTTTTTTTATCTCTTTTTTCTCCACTTTTTTAGTGATAATTGCCATGCATTCATTCTCAACATCCTTAGGCACCTTTGGGCATAACCTAACATTCTTGCCTGCCTTCCTTGCCAAATGAAATTTAAAGTGATATACGCCTCCATATATATGAGTATTACAAAAATTGCAAATAACTTCTCCTTTTTTTTCCCTTCTTCTCCATACTTCCAAGCTATATCTTTTTTCCTTGACATTTTCCTGTGGCTGCACATAAAAACAAATAACAACAAACAATTACTTAAAAAAAAAAAACTAAACCCTAGTTTGAACTTTGAACTTTGAAGTTTAAAATTTTAGTGCAACGCTGAAAAGATGGACTTGCATAAGTAACAATAAACAATTTCTTAAAAAAAAAAAAAACTAAACCCTAAACCCTAGTTTGAAACTTTGAAGTTTAAAACTTTAAAGTTTAAACATTGACAGCTGAAAACATGCACTTGCATACAAATTTCAGGCAGCAAATATCTAGCAAACAATTACTTATTAAAAAAAAACCCTAAACCCTAGTTTGAAGTTTAAAAAAACCCTAAACCCTAGTTTAAACCTTGAAAGTTGAAAAGACAGACTTGCATAGATGTTTCAAGCAGCAAATAACAAGCAAATAACAACAAATAATTACTTTAAAAAAAAGAACATAACTCTAAACCCTAGTTTGTTGCATTTGGTTTTAAACTTGGAAAAAAAAATGCTTGGAAATTTGGAATAAGATTCAATAAAATAAAAGAAAAAAATCAGTTTGCTTACCTCAAATGAATCCTTTGGGTAGAATCCTAGATGTTGGTGGTTGTTCGTGGCTGCCGGGATCCTTCAAACTCCAAAAAAATCCGCTGTTTGGTGGTTGTTGGTGGCTACTGGATTCCTTCAAACTTCCAAAAATCTGTTGTTAAGATGCGTTTTAGGGTTTTCTTTGGTGTGGTAGCAGGTAGGCAGACCTCTCTCTCAAGCTTGGAAGAAGAAAAATGAGAGAAAACAAAAAAAAAACACTATTTATGCTTTTTCCTCTACCTGTGCAGCCGCGGGCTATTTTTTCGCCAAAAAATCACGATTTTTCAAAAAAATCGCGATTCCAATTTTTTTTCGAAAAAATCACTGATTTTTTCAAAAATGGTGATTTTCTGATTCGAATCGCGGTTTTGAGCCAATTTTCATAACTGAGGGAGGTACAGTTGCTTGTATAGAGACTTAGGTGGATTCACTTCCCACTTTTTTCAACTATCCTTACCAAAGATGCTTGGCTCTGTACCTTCATGTAGCAACACTCTTCGACGCTAGGTATTATAGGGGAGATTGACTACTACTTTATTAATCACCTCATTCTTTCACTCTATCTTTGCTGTCAAGAGTACAAAGTGTTCTTCTAGAGCTAGAACTCTCCAAAATTTGTGATTATCTTACATTTCAAGTTATATTATAGTGTACCCAAGTTTTTGGGTCTTCAAACCCTGTGTATCCCTGCGTCTTTGCAAATTATACATCCTTGCCTCTCACACCTGCCTATGGAAGTTTTGTGACCCATACCTTGCATACCCCCAGACCTGCACACCACTACAACCTTGATTGTGACTAAGAGTAATGCATACCCTCACATATTGGTGTGTGTATATTTGAATTCTTGGATCCTAAATTTGGGACCTGAGGTGCATGTGTACCCAAATCCTCCCCAGCATCTATATTCATACAAAATAGGTATCTGCTCAATATCATGTATTCTTCTTTTTTTAGTTGTATTTCATCAGCTCTAATATAGAAATGGTAAGGTTCTTATTCAAAAGTTGACTAGATGGATTGACCCTATATGTGTCCTTGCAATCAGTAATAAACAACCAATATTACATGTTTTCGCTTTTGTATCCTGTTGCTTCTGATGCTAGTTAGATGGAATATATATGCTCAATAGTCTTATATGGTGTTCAAATTCCATTGTACAAATTTGACGTGTGGATTCCATAATTAAGATCTGCTCGTAATGTCCTTCTATGATATTATTTGAAGTCCAAACTAGGCGCCTGCACTGCTACTTAGTCCCATAGTAGTCATCATAGCATTTGCTTTTTCACTTGAAACCCCCTTGATTTAGTCCTTGTTAATTGGAATGTTGATGTTGTGTGGCATACTATAGATGTTGGTTTCATTTGAATGGCAACAGAATGATTCGAGGATGATTACCTTATCTATCCTTTGATAATCCCAAAAGGAATCTGAAAAAGGGATACCCTTGATTCTCATGCATGAATTTGCAATGTCTTGGCTGTCAACCTTTCAACCCTTGTTTGGCATAATACATATCAAATTATTAAATCATATTTACATTTAAGTCATTTCTGATGCATCTCATTGGATTACAATAATGGTGGTATTGGATTTCCTTCTCCTGTTTTTTGGATACTGTTTTGCCAAATAAAATTAAAGTAAAAACTTAACAGATAATGAAGTAAAATATTTGTCTTTGTGGGGGCTATAGGAGACATACTTGCAAAATAGCAGTATATTTAAAATTACCATCATTGTTCAAGGCAAACAGGTAAATGTTCGTGTTGTAGATTGATTTTTTGTTAGTTGTAGATTGTAAAAATATTTTCAACCTTTCCATTATCAATTGCCATTGTCTTAATAAAAACACAAATCAAATGAGTATTGATTTTAGGCTTTCCTAGAGCATAACTTGGATAACCATAAATATTCACCAAGCATCAAAATTGGTTGATATTCCAAACTTTATCAATCCATTTCTTGTACTATGCTTTACTGTTTTACTTGATTACTTTGCATTTTTCCTATGTGCCCTGTTTGGCTTCTATGTGATGTTATAGTTGATACAATTTCTGCATTTGCCCACATCTTTATCTTGGATTTTCTTTTATTGTTCATATGTTTAGTTGTGTGGACTTTTTTTAGAAAGGGAATGCTTTATATTTCTTGAGCAGTTGCTGTTTTACTGATGTATTGCTGACTTTTCAACTATGCATGAGTCAATATGTAATAGTAAAACTATTTAAAAGCAATCATAGAGCTAAATCCACTTTTTTCTTTGGGGGCACCTGTTTCAGCTTAAAGAAGAATCTTGTATTACTCCAGTCAAGATGACAAAGCAAGGAGTTTTGATATTTCACTTTGATGACAAGCCTCGCCCATGGGAGGTTGGTTGTTTCAGCTTGAATTAGCGGGATAGTTTGCTATTTTATGTCATTGTTTTTGATGTTTGCTATTATAATGAATAGTTAAAGATGCTAATATAAGACTGTTGTAAATTAGCCATCTATAATAAAACGAAATGTTTAGTTAAACCATGGTTTAATTTGCTTTACCCTAATGTTGAGTTTGATGATGATTGTTGAACCATGTATCATCCCTCCTGTTCCTCAAGAAAATAGTTGCATGTTATTGTTCTTTTCTTGTGAGAATATGTCTACTACTTTGGATCTGACATTAGCATGTTTCTCAAGTTTATATTGTAGGAGAGGGAAATGCTTCTGTTGGATTTTCAAGTTTTTTAAAATCAAGGAGAGATGATAATCACTTGTTACAATGTATCTTAAGTTTTTGGCTGTTTAGATCATATTTTTGCAATTGCTGTAATCTCAAATTTGCTCCACTTTCATCTTCTTATTCCAACGAGGCATTCTAATCTAGAGTTTAATTTCCTAAATATGGTTATGAATATGTGATAACCAAAAATGTTTATTAATGGGGAATCCTATGCAAAATGTTTCACTCATGCATTTGCATTTCATTTTGCCATTATCAGTAAAATAGGCCAACTTGCCACCACACACTGTCATCATTATTGACTGTCAAGGGACATCCTCATCAATCAATGTGGTACAGAAAACCTTTCCTGTACCTATATAAGCTCATGAGGGAGAGCAAATGAACACAAACATGTATACACTCTGGTAATATATTGTTAGCACGGAGATTTAATCTACCTGGAATCATTTAAGGTTATAGGTGAGAATTTTGTGAAATCCAGGACAGAGTGAATTGTTAGGGATATTAATATTTATTTATCCTTAGGTTAGATCTAGGACTTAGATAAGTATTTATCATGCTCATTTATGAAACTATGTAGGAGGAATCTTTCTCCTACACTAAATAAGGTGTCACTCATTTATGGATGAAGAAGTTGTCTTAAAATTCTCTATGTAACTCTAAGATAGGTGTCATATAAGAATATTTTAGAGTGACACATTTTATATAACTTCAAGTTCCATGGCGCTTAGGATTCCCTCGTGTAGGGAATTTTAGGACACTTAAGGACACACTTTTGGGAAGCTAAAAGCTATGATGTAAAGCTTGTAATTCCTTTGTTCCAAATGCTCAAGCATAAATAGGTGTAGGATGTAGGAGAAAAGTAGAGTCATTCTTTGAAATCTGGAGCACTATATAATACTCTTGTTGTAGCCTTGCATGGCAAGGATTAAAGCAGTTTTGCCTTCCTAGTTATTCACGGAGATTTTTTCCCTTGTGGTTTCCTCCAAAAATCTTCTCTTCTTTTTGTGTGATTGTCTCTTGTATGTGTAATAGATGGTATTAGAGCCAAGTAGATATGGTGTATGGCATTGTACCTTTTATGGTGTAAAAACCAACTATTGTTTATGCTGTGATGCATATTCATTAGAAGCAATTTTTAATATGAGAATTTTTAATTTTTTGTATCCAGAGATGACTTTATTTGCAGAAACATTTTCTTTTGTTTTTCCACTTATTTGCAGCAACATTTTCTTTTGTTTTTCCACTTTCGAGGAAAATATGTGCAGATTTCTACCTCAAAGAAGTGAAATTTTTGGAGGAAGGCAGTGTTTCAATTACTTGTGCTTCTTTTGCTTTCAGATCAATATTTGAATGTTCTACCTTTGATTTGAGGCAGCCTTTATTGTTTTTCGGTGTCCGAGTTTGGCTTTCTCTGTAACAAAGTCAAAGTGTTTTTTTTCCTAATTGTTTACATGGGTTTCAAAAGGGCCCCACCCATATTACATCATGACCACATACTGGTATACAACAGCTTGGAAATTATGCATGTGTCACTTGGCAATATTTGAGCTTGGGTCTTCTCCTTGAAAGTTGAGGAATTTAACCAGTTGAGCTAATACCATTTGATAGTGAAGTAGAAATGTTATGAAGGGTTCAAAGTTCGACATTTTCCGGTGGCAGATCAATGTATTTTGTTTGGCTTCGATTTCCTCTATTTGGCCTGCATTTTAGGTCAGTTTTCAGGGGTTTGAGGCCAAATTGGGCTGCATATTTGGCAAACAATGGCTTATCTAAGCCCCTTTGATCCATCGGAGATCGTAGAACTTGTATGTTGTGGCTTCCATTTGTGCTGCTATTTTTGGTTCATTGCCATTTTGATGGACTTTTGCATAGGAGTGGGTGTTCTGTAGAGGAGTTTACTACAGTTGTGTAGAATTTGGTCAATATTTTGGCAGGACTCTAATTGGAGTTGGCTTCACTGATGAAATGTAGAAGACAAATTAGGAGCTTTATTGATTTTTTGGTGTCAAATGCTTCCAGGCTCAACTTGGCTTCACAAAAATGGTTCTGCCATTTTCTTTGCTCTAGCCATAACCCTTTGCTCTTGCTACACATCTGTTCCATGGTAGAAACATATGAAGGAAGACTCTATCTTATCTAATTTTTTTTTGGGCAAGGTTTCTATTATAATGCAATTATTTCTATGCTTCTTATATGTAGGTTCCTCATATGCATTCTTGTATGATTAGTTTGGTAGTCACTAAATTTTAATTATTTGTTAGTCTCTAATTTTGTATTTTTTTTTTTTAGTTATTTAAAATTTTGATTTTTTTAAATAAGCCATATGTGGCTTCTATTGGGGGCCACTCCCATCAAAATAATAAAACATTACATTGTTGTTAGGTCAATTAAACCATATATAACTTGCTTTTTACCAAAGATATTCTTCATTTGCCTTTTTATCAAAGATATTCATCTTCCTCAAACAATTATGTTTTTTCAATTAGCTCCTTTGCATTGTTTTCATTGAGATAAAATCTCACCCAACCAGTTTCCTCCTAAAATTTGAGTTTCGCCAAGATGAAGATCAACATTGCGATTGGCTAAATTAATTTCTAGCCAGTTTCCTTCTCTATAGATATGCTGGCATTTCCAAGATATTGTTTGTAACAATAGTTGGTGGACATTAGAAATAATGTTATTTTTAATCCAACACCCACATCCATTTTTCTTGGAAGCATGAATAATACTGTTTGAATCCCCCTCAATTGAAACATATCTCCATCATTTTTCAATGACAATTTTGATCCTTGCAAAAAGTGCCCTAGTTTTTACATAGTTGTTATTTGAATTTCCATATGATTTTGAGTAAGTGAGGAGAACCTTGTCTTCATTTTTTTGAAAAATGTTGTCCTTCGTGGAGGGGGGCATGACTTGATGTTGAGGCAGGGAATCTTTTGGAGGAACCATCAACCGATCAAAGTGATTACTGTACATGGCAACACCTTGGGAAGCTGAATAATTTTTGCCCATTGAGGATGTTTTGGGTATCGCATGGACTTGAATCATTGACTCATTGTTGGTTGGTTCATTATGAGTTTATTAGCCATTGGTTGATCGACTATTGTAGACTGATTCACCATATGGTTCGTTGCCTGGTCAACCATTTTAAAATTTCCTTGTGTAGGAGCCAGTTTTGACCAGCCTCAAAACTAGTGTACACGGTAGAAATAGGTGTGAAATGTACACACATGTAAATGTAAATGTAAATACAAATGAAATGCAATTTTGTATTGTGACATTGAGGTAATGTACAACTAATGTATGTAATACATATGCGAATGGGGAAGTAATTATGGGTGAGGTGTCTCGGGCGAAAGTTGTTGGTAACTGCTAGTCCCAAAGTTAAATAGGACCCCCCATTCATTTGTGCACTAAAATGACACCAAGGGAGTATGAGAGAGCATCTATGCTTGTATAGTCTGTCTGTAAATCTATTGTAGCATTGTATATTGCCATTGTGGATGTTTTGTAACGTAAATGTCATATAGACAGAGTAATACAATGATGATTCATCCTTCATTTGTGTGTTGCACGTGATTTATGTAATGCTGTTGCTGCTAGTAGGTTGGTAGAATGTGGTTGTATCAAGTTCTGTGTGCAGGTGTGAAGCAAAGTTGCAGCTAGATCATTGTACGAGTTGCAGTCCAAAAGCACCGTACGAGAGTTTCCGTACGAGTGGAGCAATCAAGAGTGCCGTTCAAGTGAGTGACTTGTTGTACAAGTGGGTTAGTTGTTGTTCAAGTGTTGTTGTACAAGTGAAGACTTCAACCTGCCGTACAAGTGGATCACTTGACTGTCGTACTAGGGATTTGTCACTTGATTGTTGTACAAGTGGGATGAACCAATGTGAGATAACATTGACAACAATCTTGTTTGGTCTCTAAATCTGTCATTTTGTTCCTTGATTGCTGAAATACTCACCACCGTGCTTCATTTGGCGTCGTTGCCATCTGAGGTTTGAGACAACACGCGTGCGGTGTGGAGAGGTGAATGACAAATTGCTTACTGCGAGGATGTGGGAGATGAGGTCATGGAAATCATGTTGAGCAAAGCGAAGATTCAAGTCTTGCCAACCAAGTACTGTAGCTGCAAGCGGCGGAACTTGAAGAACCGGAAGTAGAACGTGTTTGGAGTCCAAAAGTGGAGGATAGTCCAAGTGAGTCACACGAAAAGTGGTGGATGTTTTTAAAAACGAAAGACGAAGTGCAAGGTGAAGCACAAGCAAACAAAGGTGGGACCGAGGAGAAGGTTCGTGCAAGTGGAGGTGCCAATGTGGAGAGTGCACAAGGAGATGTGGTTGAACAACTGGTAATGCCAACACAAGAGCGGGAGAGATTGCCAAGAGGTGCAAAGGACGAGAGTCAAGCATGAGGGCAACCGCAGGTGGGTGCTTGGGCAAGGAGACCAGAACCAATGCTTGTATATTTGCGAAGTGTAGGTGCATTAGAAGTTGGTTGGAAATTGTTTGCAAGTGAAGACGTGCAAAGCGAGCAAGTGCCAAGAGAAGAATTCCAAAGTGAGGAATTCAAAAATGAAGAAAATCAGCCACTAATGGAGAACATGGCAAATATTGCAGCAACAACGGGCAAGCAGAAATGCCCACCATTTTTTGGTGATGGGAAGGAGGACCCAAAACATCATATTGGGACGTGCATGACAATATGGTGAGCGAATGGAGTGGATGATGAAGGATCTTGGTTGAGATTGTTTCCGACATCATTGCTAGGGATTGCAATGGATTGGCATTTGAAGAGAGCAAGGACAAACCCCTTTTATGACATGGGAAGACCTGACAATTGAATTCATGAAGGAATTCACGTTACATTGAGATGATGTAGAAATCATAGAAGAAATCTACATCACAAAACAAAGGACGAAGATGTCAAATCTTATAATAGAAGACTAAAGGAATTGATTGATAAAATGGAAGTCACACCAGCGATTGGTTTGCAAAGGCGATGGTTCCTAGGTGGATTGCTACCAAGATACAAGAAAAAGATGAAGGTAGTACCCACCTACTACCTATCATGAAGCTTTTGACAGAGCCATTAATTTGGAAAGTGAAGCAAAATAAACAACGACAAGTATAGGTCACTACAGAGATGATTCAGATAGTGACCAAGATGATTTTCATGTGGCAATCCAAGCCATGAGGAAGGACTTGGAGAGGATGGTGAACAATGCAAAGAATGAGAAAAAGAAGCAGGATATTTGGTGTTCAGATTGCAAGGTAGAAGGACATAGAAATATCAATTGTTCGAAGAATGCTTTCTGTAACATTTGCGAAGTCATAGGACATGCGATGGGTGACTGCCCATTCAACTTGAGAAATTGAGGGCACCAACCCTTATCGGTGCAAACAGAAGAGAAAGAAGAAAAATTGAGTACTTCTAAGAGTGGGAAAGGAGCAACAAGTGGTGGTTATTGGAACACCCGTCACAACAACCGTAGTGAGACAATCGACAACGAGGTGGACAAAGTCGATTGTAGTATGATTTGAACGACAAACCTATAATCCAATGCCAAAGATGCCAAGAATGAGGGCACTTTGCAAGGAATTGTCAGAATCAGCTAGTTGGGGAGAATGCCATAAACAACAATGGTTTCATGTGTAGATGGTGTGGTTCGGGCAATCATATAGAGGCCAATTGCTTGAAGAAGGTGAGATCGAGTAACTTGCAGAATGTCAATTTCATTGATATTGAGGAGCCTCCAGTGGACCAATACAAGAAAGATAAGCATGTGCTCGCGGTGATGAGGGCTCAGGTGAAGAAAGCGTAGCAAAACCCAGATCTTGCTATAGAGCAAGAGGAGAGATGGTAGGAAGCATAGTTACGAAAATCTCGATTTAATGCTTGATTTGATCCGATTTTTTGCGATTTAGAAGGAATTCCGATTCAAATCACAGTGGAAATCAATTTTTTGAAAAAAATGACGATTTTTGTTGATTTAAAAAAAAAATCACGATTCTTGTGGCTAGAAATCGGCCACGGTCACATGGGTAGAGAAAACGCTATAATTTTTTTAATTTTTATTTTGCCTCATTTTTACTTGTTCCAAACTGGAGAAAGGGGTCTACCTACCTGCTACCACACCAAACAAAACACGCTAGTGCATCCTAATAGCCGATTTTTTGCAGTTTGAAGGAATTCGACAACCATCAACAACAACCAACAACAATGCTATACATTATTAATGTAGACAGGCAATTTGATAATGTAATGTTTTGGCAATGTAAATAAGCCGTCATAACGTAATGTGGACTGATTAATAACATGGAATAAAATGAAAAATTGTACAACTAGTCGTCATGTTAATTAGACGATTGGTTTAGTTAAGTTAGACTAGTTAATTAGTTTGAGACTGGTTAACTAGTCTGAGTCTGGTTAACTAGTTTGAGACTGGTTAATTAGTCTGAGACTGGTTAGTTAGTTTGAGACTGGTTAGTTACGTCTTAGACTGATTAGTTAAGGCATTAACGAATGGACAGTTGGGGACGGTTGAGCGTGGTTGGTTGCAATAACTGCCAAGGCTATTCTATAAATAAGCCCTCCCCTCATTCATTCAGAGAATCATGCAGGTTGATGGATTGATAGAGAGCATTGGTATGTGTGAGAGTTGGTGCATATGTGCGTAGGGCATGATGCAGTCCAGTCTTGTATGCAGCCATGAAGAGTATTCTGCATAGGGTTTGCAGGCTGCAGATTGTAATGCTGAAACTATATTGCTGTAACTGTATATGCCATTGTTAATAATTAATATAAAAACTGCTTGTATTTATTGTCATCCACCGTTGCTGCTGCTGTTACGATTGATGTTATTGCAGGTTCTGTGCATTGTTATTGCTCGTGACTGCAGATTTGTAGAATTATTTAAGTAGAAATGGAATGGTGTGTAAGCATGTTAAATTTCATTTCTACAATTAACTGATGAAATTCTCCATAAAAAGATGTTGAACTATCAGTCCAAACTTATTGCTCAATATGCTTGTATATAGGAGTAATATTTAAAAGCACAAGTGATTATTTGTTCTGTAGGTTCATTAGACCACATGGGTCTTAAGAGATAGTAAAAAGTTAAAACCAATCACAATCATCATTTAAGTTAATTTGTTGGTGTTTTATTCAGCCTATGAGTTGTTGAAGTCCCATATTAGTAATTGCAGCATCCTTTCTGCACCAAAATGCAAACAAGGAGAAAAATTCAGTTCAGATAGTGAAGGTATTAATGGTTTTGCCGTTGAGGTTTCAGGGTGCTGCCTCGAACCTTGTGAGGATGCTGCCCCTCGACCCCACAAGGGGTGCTTCCCCTTGACCCTACAATGGGGCTCTTGCCCCCTTGATCCCCGACACAAATGGCGACGAGTGTTAGTAACCAAGGCACAAGAAGAGGCATGCGCATAGTGACAAAGAGAGACTAGAGTTTTTGCTAGGGCAAAGGCATTCAAAGATCTTGAGGCATTTTATTTGTCATAACTCATGACACATTTTGTAATTTGTACCTTTTTTATATTATAAGCAATACAAGAATATTTGAATTTTGGATGTATTAAATTTTTATTATTTAAGATGTGTTTTGTAATTTTCATATGTAGTTAAGGCTTTAAGCTTGTATCACTTGCCACTGTCATGTGTGGTTTAAGCTCATATTACTTACAGTATTAATAGTTGATTTGCATATTGTTAATTCATTGTGATATGCATGAAAATAACTTTTTTCAATGAAAAATTGCATTTTCTTTTGTTCTTTTTTGCCGATTCCCGATTTTGTCCAATTCCTTTTCCATGTCGATTCCAATTTTCTCAACTATGGCAGGAAGAATATGATGAAATTGAAGAGATGAAGAAGGCCAGACAAGAACAACTCCTCCAAGAGAAGTTGAAGAAGCCGATCACTGAAGAAGAAGAGATGTCATCGATGTAGTAGTTGGCGGCACAAGTATTGAACACAACAGTTGAAGTGAAGGTGTCAAGTCCACTTAGTGCCATATCGGAGTTTTATGCTATGGTACGAGAAACGACACGTCCAAGAAGAATAGTGGAGCCGTAATGCCAACAGGAAGCAACTGCGAGGAGAAATCAATTTATTGATCCGACGGTATTAATCATCGATGTTGGCAAGAAGCTGACATTAATTCATATCAAGTTGTTGATTCATAAGTTGACACAAGTGATCGTACATGGAGTATTGAGCATAAATGTGTTGCTTGAGAAGACTTGGAGAGAGTTAGAGCCTAGAAGCACCATTTTTATGGTCTTCAAATTTCAAATTGCACGGTGTAGATCAATATGTTATTGAAATTGAAGGGAGTCTTAATGGCTCAAAAGTAAAGATAGCTGACCAGGAGTTCATTATGGACTTTGTCGTTATTATCATACAAAAACCAACATATGACGTATTGTTAGGATGAGGATGGTTACGCATGGCGAAATTTAATCACAATTGGGAGAAGGATTCCTTGACATTTTAGAAGGGGCAGCACAAGTATATGATCAATTTGAAGAATTGGTCCATGAGTGAGGATCTCGCAACGACTGATGAGTCAAGTAGTTCATCTTTAGATGATGACAATGGACATGAGACAAATGAAGGTGTGCTGCAACTAGAGGAATGCACGAAGGATGAAGGACATTCAAATAGCAAACTTCTCTATTGGTAGATGGAAGACAACAAAGTTTTTTGCCAAATTGTGTTTGCATTTAGGCAAAGGAGGAAGAAGACCATGATGAAAGAAGAAACGGTGTGTACAAGGTCACTGAGAGCAATCAAATGAATAAATCTGCACTCAAGAGGGAAAAGAGGTTAGTTGCTAGTCACGAGGAATGTATGGAGCCGGAGTAATTGCAAGTGGAGGTGCCCAATGGTGAAAGGGATGGGAGTCCAACATCAGTACAAAGTTGGTGTAACCAATAGTGCACGAGACAGGAGTCCGTCACTAGGGTAACTATAGGTTGGTAGGCTCAATGGAGAGTGGGACGGGAGTTTGACATCAAAGCAATTATAGGTTGGCACGTTTCATGGTGAGATGGATAGGAGTCTAGTGGAAGAGCAATTGTGATGTGGTGCACCTAAGGATAAGAAGAGAAAAGCGTAGGAAGCCTAAGCAAAGCACCAAATTTAGTCTTCACAACCATTCAAAGGAATATTGGTCCCAAAAGAAGATTTGAGCCAAACCAAAACACCAGATGGTGCAGAAAAGGAGGATAGTGATCCAGATTTGGTGTGGTTGTTTGGGAATGCAAATGGAGAGCAACTTGTAATTGAGTAGGAGGAATTGGAACCCCTCCCTACAGAGCAAAGAAGAATACGGGTGCATGTACAATTTCCAAACACAAAAGAAGAAAGAAGATTGAGATCACTAAATGAGGAAGATGCATGGAGAGTGGTGGCAAAGGGAGAAGAGCCACTGGATTAGGAACCTCAGAGCAATGGGAGTGAAAACGAAGATATGAGTTTGCTGGCTAGAATTGGTCTTCAACAACAAAGAATGTATAGAGACACGTAGAAGTTGCAAGAACAATATAAGTTGCTTTAACAAAGGAACGAACAGTTAAAGGGCATAAGTAGATCATGAGGTGGTGAGATTTTGGGATGATATTCAAGCCAAAAGACGAAGCAGGCTTGCAACGAATGAAACACTTTGGAGAGATATATTTGAAATTCCATCATCCATAGAAGGTGAAGCAAGGAACTGGAGAACAGACTCCAGTAGTGTGTTCCTTAAAATGATGGAGACAACTCACGTAGGTTCAACTCAAGTACTAGACTTAGAAGACAAGGGAGAAGAGACACATCGGTATTGCAACAAGATCCCTAAGTAGAAGAAAGGAGCAATCAGACACAACAAACCAATTCCGAGGAAGAAAGGCAGACAAGGAGAAGGATTGGAGGTCCGCCAACAAGTATAAATGATTCCTTAGGGAGTGGAAGCAGTTCGAAAGGACTGTCATGCAACCTAGAGTGTGTGTGTGGAGCAGGAAACTTTGGCATTCTAGGAGGTCTGTCAGGTTCCTTGGGCCATCCGAGTTTGCTTGACCAAGGGGTGAGGTTGGTTGGCTTCTTTCTCGGTAGTCTAAAGGGAATTTTTTTTTCTTTGGCTACCCTTAGGTTGCGTAGTCAGTGGCACGATCCATCATGATTACCTTCTATTTGCGCAAGAAACAACCAAGTTTCGCACAACCATCATGTTGGCCTATCAGGAAGACCTAGTGGTTGTTGCTCAAATAGGAGATGCCGTAGAAATAGGCGGCGAAGAAATCAAAGGAGACCTCAGATGGACTTCGGATAGTCAGAAGAAAGGAATAGATAGTTCCAAGTTGAGGCCTGTCTGGGAATCGGGGATAGACAAACAAACGTGTTTGAGTTTGGTGAACCATCACAAAGAATAGGGTGACGATGAAGACATCCTAGGAGGAGAGGTGGTACACAAACCACCTAAATCGAATGAGACAAGATAACTAATGACGACATAATAATAAAAGAGAAGGTAGGACAATTTGCCGTACAAGTGAAAGAGGTAGAGAAAACACTCATATGACAAACTTCCGTACAAATGCAAGCCATTGTCGTACAAGCGAGGCTTATATGGCAGATGGTCATACAAATGTTTCTTGCCATACAAATCAAGGTAGCCATACAAGTCGAGGCGGCCATACAAATCTTGATTGTATGATAGATCGTCGTGCAAACACGACAAAAGGGGAAAGTCGGCCATACAAGTGCAAGGAGTCGAACAACAGGTTAGGCAGAAGAAATGCATCGTCGAGAAGAAGGGACTGATTTGTCGGGAGAAGATGTAGTGTAAGTGGTAGTTTGCGTCAGTGTTTTAAAACTCGTAGGTTACCCGCGAGTACCTGTGAAACTTGTGGGTTAGTGGGGACTGCGAGTTTTTTTAATAAAAACCTCGGGCCAAGTAACTTGTCGACTTAGGGCGAGTTACCCAACTATTACTCGTCAAGTACGCTATGATTATTTGCCAAGACTTGTACGGGTATAGTCAGGGCAGGGGATTTTCGAGCTTTGTAGGAACAAGGTAGGGGAATTCTGAGCTCCGCAGGAATTCGATTGCCAAACTCAGCATTTGAGAGGTCCAAATAGGCGAGTCTCTTTAGTTTGCCCACCTTTGAAGGGATGGGAGTGCCAAAGAAGTTATTATTGCTGAAGTCCAAGTGTCTTAAATGCCGGAGTTGAAACAATCTGGGATGGACGTCTCCCTTGAGTCTCTGGCTGCTGAGATCAACTTCAATAACGTGGAGTATTGTAGTGTCTGCGAAGCACAAAATGTCGTTCCAGTCGCAACAGTTGTGGCCTTGCCACGAGCTCAAACTATGGGAGGGATCAATAACTCTTGCTTTGAAATCCAATAGGTTGTACTTTTTGGTCTTTGGGCATGCCATTGCCATTGCAGTCATAGTACATACTAACAACATAAACAATGATATTGTAGATGGAAAGTTTGCCCTTATCTGCAACGACCCCATGATGTGCTTGAAATGGAAGAGCTCGGTTTCACTCAGACCCATATGTCACAGGAGACAAGATGATGCCTTACATGTATAAAATATACAGAGCTGTTAAAGTATATTAACTAGAGAAAGTGAAGCTTTGCACTCACTATCATGGATAATGTGGTTGTTTTCCACGTTAGGTATTTCCATGCTCCACTTGGGGTTACTCCATGCATCGTGGGAGTAGTATTGGATACAAGTGGCATTGAGGTAGTGGTAAAAGTAATGTAAAGTTTGATCTTTATGAGATTTCTCATGATATTTAATTTTATTTCTTTCAAATTCAATAAAAAGGCAGTTGAGTGAATACCTAATATTAAATCGGTCAACCAAGGCAACTTCATTAATTGGTCATAGAATTTAGAAATTTTGTCCTTTGCTATGCCATGTACAAGATTAAAATGATCTTTCTCCACAAACCATTACCTAAACATAGCAAGTAGATATATAGATAGATAGGTATTAACGTGGAGAACAAGTGAAAAAACTATAATCTGTTTACTTTTTAGGTTGCACGACACAACCTAATGAAAAGCTTGTTGTCAGATTGGATTGAAAAATGCTTTAAGGACAACAAACTACAAATTACAATTATCATGTTCATAAGGTTAAAAAAAATGCCTAAACAAACTTTTCATAAATCATATTGAATTCAACTCTATTAAAATAAAATGGATTGTAATTTTATAACTTTGATTACGGTTGATAAAGCTATAAACATATAAAAATAAAACAAACATAAATATCATATAATAAGATTTTTTATATTATCTACCTAGGTGTTGTAGGTGAGTTGGAGAGGAGAGGGCAATCCTCCAAGGGAGGTCCTTGGTTCGAATCTCCACCCTACCAAAAAGCTGAATTGGGTACCCAAAATCCAAGTGATAATGTTGGTGCGGGCAGGGTTGGGTGCGACTCCCGGGTGACTTTGAGGTTGTAGAACCCCCTATTCGTGGTCTCTCAGACCAAAGCGGCCCTGCAAGGGGTTTTTTGCTTTAAAAAAAATAAAATAAATAAAAACAATTATATTATCAATTTGTAAATAAAGTATATTTTATGATTGATCATATCTAAGACTTTTACAATTATTTATATTGTGATCTTATACATATTGCAACATAAATCAGTAAGTTTAGTACAAGTAGTTATAAGGACCTTTTCGACATAAGCGAGACTCCTCATTTTCTCCATCTAATTTGAGGCATGTAATGCACCTTGCCATGCCTCACCTATATTGAGCACAATTGGTTTCTATTTGAGGCCATACACACCAAGAAGTGCAACAGGTTGAGCCAAGACTGCCTCAATGATCTTGTCTTTGTGCAATCTTTGGCTTTGCACAAGACAAGTGGAGGGTAGTGAATCCTATGAAGCAATTCAATTGGGTGAACTAGATCCACTTTATGATTGGATTGCCGAGAGTTCTATGAATCCAAAGTTTGTTATAGAGGACCTTGAGGCAATTGAAGAGGAAGTAGAACATTTAAGAGGATTGGAGGAGATATACCATGATGATACTACACTTGAGCAGCCTCTAATTTATCCACCAGTTTAGAGCCAAGGCCAACCATCGACATCAACTGCAAGGGGAAGAAGGGGAAAACAAAAAGTAGTTTAAAAATTACTTTACATTTCAAAATGTTGCATTTTTATGTTGTATTTGCCATTTGGTTAAATTGTTGTTTCATAAACTGTAATTGTACTCATTGTAATGAATATCTAATACAAATTATTGAAAGAATTTCTTTGTTTTTTTTTTTTTTTGGCCGAGTTATTGTCGAGTTTTCCCAAATTGTCGAGTAACTCTCCAAAATTAGGCTGTCGAGTTTTTCCCGAGTTACGAGTTTTAAAACAATGGTTTGCGTGGTCGTACAAATCAAACGGAGATAACATTCAGATGCTTTAAAAAAAGGGAAAACGACGAAAAGCGCGTTGTTTAGTTATCATACAAAGGTGACCAGTTGGCAAAGCGAAAATAACTAAGTAGTTACTGCATGGACGCCAACCAAGTTTTCCCTCCACCAACATTATAAATACACACATTGGGGAAGGCTTTGGCATTCCATTATCCAATGCTTGACGAAGAGCGAGGGAAGCAAGACTAGAGTGTACGAAGAGGTGTGCAAATTGCAGGAGGTGTACGAAGTTGCTGATGCAAGAATTGTAGTGAGGCATATAGAGCTATTGACACAGGTGGAATGAATTGTTTTTTTTTTTTTTTTTTGTATTTACATGGTGGAATCGGTAACCGCCACGAATCCGGGCAGGCTGTCCAGCTTTTATGGCCGCCACATTATTCTGCGTTGTCCGCCTCGGAAGCCGCCACACAGATCTTCGCGCAGTCCGTCCCTATAACCACCATGCCATAATCATTTTAAACCTTTTACGCCGCTGAAAGCACCAGGAAAGGGACAAGCGTTCAGTCCGGCGAGGCCCGAGATTTGAACCTTGGACCTCCGCCTCCCTTATGGGGTTTGGATGAACCAATTGGTCTACACCTCGGACCTAGGTGGAATGAATTGTTGACAGAAGGAATTATAGATTAAATAAATGTACCTTGAGGTGGAAGTTGTTGCAATATCGGAGCAAATGACATTGAAGCAAGATGGTGCTACAAAAACAAAGGATTGACTGCACAAGGAGAAAATTTGTAGGTGTACGGATGGGTCATACAACCTTATGAACAATTGTTGAAGGAAGGATTGCAGTTGTAGAGGCGCACGAGGGTTTGCGAAGTTGCAAAGGAGTTGTACGAATGAAGTATTGGAGTTAGGTAGCTGAGTGATGTAGGCATTGTGCAGAAGGGCGAATGTAAGGAGTTTGTTGTACAAGTAGCAAAACCCTTGCTGTACAAGCAAACATTTGGCATGGCTGTAAGGGTGTCGTACAAGTGGAGGCCTGATGGTAGTGCCGTAGAAGCTAGGTAAAGTGTTTGTCGTACAAGTAGGGGATTTGTATGATAGGGCCGTATAAGTTAAAGGTCTTTGCCGTACAAGTGAAGGAAGTGTGCGACAGGTGCTGTATAAGCGCACATACAGTTGCAGTCGGAGTTGTTGGAGGTCGACAACATGCAGAAGCGACCAAACATTGTGGAGAGGATACACTAGGTGGAGTAGCAATAAAGAAAAAACTCCATCAAATTCAATTGTGCAGTCGGGATCTCGTTCATGAGAGGGCGTTTGAGTAGTTGCAAGAGGAGGGCTTGTAGAAGGTGTACACACAAGGGAGAGAGAATGTAGTCAGGACGCCCAAGGGGCTAGCAGTAGGCACCATGGTGTATATTTCGGGGAAAGGCCAAGAACCGACAATCCTAGGGAGAGGAGGGGAGGCTTTGCCTCAGTAGAAGGAGAAGAGTAAGGGACGAGAGAGAATGGTAGTACCCTTGCAAGATATGATGTGGCAACAACTAGCAAGAGAGTTTTGTCGAAATTGCTGGTAAGAGAATGAGCATGATCACCCATTGAAGACTACATTCAAGAATACAAGTGTACATCACATTTTGCAGATTCCAAATTTCAAGGAGTTTTTCAAGGAGTACTTGCTGCAGATGTTGCAAACGTGTGATCAATAGTAGCATATGAGTAAAATTATGATTGGTGACCAGGAGGTGCAAGTAGTGTTCACATGTGACAATTTTCGGAGGATGTTTGGATTGCCAAATTAAAGAGTATTGGTGAGAAAGGAGGCAGTTGACTGGTACTAGTGGAAGGAGTTGATGGACAAAGTCATCGATCTTAGTCTTGAGGTGGCAAAATTGTTGAAGCATCGGAGCCGTGGACTGAAGATGCAACAATTGACGACATTGAAACTACAATGTGCAATGAATGTAGTCATGTTGAAACTCTCAAGAGAGAAAAGAGCCTCAAAGAATCCCACCTGGCTCATACCGCACATGGAGGGGATAGTGGTTGGCAATGCATATGACTAAGCATTGTGCTTGTCATACTGCATTAAGAATTTTTTGATGCGGTTCACTAGGAATTGTTTGATGGCTTTCCATGCCATTGCGATCATGATGAATGCCGTGACACAGGAGAAGTTGTGGTTTCTAGGTTTGAATCAGCTTAGGGTGATTCTAGAGCATGCACTGACAATATTAAGGTGGATCCATGTGATTCCACTTACAAGGCCGAGTACCCTAGTAAAAAAGAAGGGTATCGTGAAGAAGAGGAAGGATCAGGAAGCTTCGGAAGAGGAGTCGAGTGAAGATTCATAGGAAGCTAAGCAACCACAAACGAAGGAGTTGGTGCGGAAGGAGAAGTGACATAGGAGGTTAGAGCAACAGTGGATGGCAGTCCAACATCAGCATCAACAGGCAGAGAGGCAGTAGTCACAGGCAGAACCCTCATCACAAGCCACAACAAAAGTGAGTGGCAAAGAACGACGAATGACAGAGGGTCGAAGCAAGAAGCATGGGATGCCATAGGCAATAGTGCAAGAGGAAGTTCTTGCACAACATGGGAGTTAGGCTATGTAGGAAGGCACCACAAGTCAACGGATGAATTTGGAGAAGGCTGTAGTGGGTGAACAACAGCCAAGGGACACCGTTGTGCAGGAAGGACAAGAGAATGAGAGGAGAGTGCAATGGTTGGAGGAGAGGATTGCATAGCAGGCATAGGAACCAATTATTATAGATGTAGATCAAGAGATCTAGATTGAAGTGGATGTAGCACTAAAGGAGGAAGGTGCAAGGAGAATGTAGGTAGAGAATGTCAATTCACCTGACAATTTTGACAGTATGCCATTGTAGCTTGCACAACAAGTATATCCATGTCGATCACCCCCACTAGATGAGGACGTGCAAATTGAAATAACATCTACAACACAAGAAGCAACACCAAGTTCAGTTGTGTTGGAGAAGAGAAGGGAGAAAGGGAAACAAACTACATTAGAGTTCAGTTTGTGGCAAAAAGGTAAAGGAAGCCAACTGCTGGAGAATGAACTGAAAAGAGAGTAGGAAAGCTTGAAACTTGCTTAGAAGAATAGGAAAAAAAAAACGAGACTTGTTAGTAGGGTGAGGCTCATTAGTAGAACAGGGCACTCCGAGCAAATTGGGGCACACAGGGTACTTAGGATTTTGTTGCGTAGTCTTGTTTTTGCTCGTAACCACTTTTGTTCATTCTCGACAAGTGAGATTCATAGATTGCAAGTTAGGCAAGATTCTAAATCAATTCAAACGGAGTCACCATTGGCATGAAAACAATGAAAGCTGAATTGAAAAGCAACTAGTTGATTTTCAATGCAAAAAAGAATAGTGGGTCTTGTGCGTGTTAGTTAAAAACACAAACCATTTTACAAAATTATGTATAGATGGGTTAAGATTGATTTTGTATTAAAATTGTGCTTATGTGTCCCATTGGGTGTGCCATAACTATTGAACATGCACAATGGCTATTTCTTTGTAGGATCAATCAATTAAATGTTTTCGTTGGAGAAATATGGATTGTACAATTGAGCATGCTAGAATTGTTGAACACAAAAATCGTTAAGTGCAGTTTGTGCCCGTGACTATAGTTTAATAAATAGATGGAGAGGGTTTTAGTTTTCCCAACCTTTGGATTTTGGGCCGATTCCTTTAACTTCGTTGAAAAACTTGAAAGAAAAACTAATCTAAGTGTGCAGAAATTGAAATCTAAGCTAGGTGCATGAAAAGTTAATCTAATTATTTTGTTGGAGAAAAGAGAGCGAGAAAAAAACAAGAAATACAACCAAAGTCGTAGCGAGGTTTTAGAGTTGGTGCAATCAACAAAAACTAGTAGGGATTGAATAACTTCAACGTGATCGAATCTTCAAAGAAATCAACCATAGTAGGAAGAAAGGACTAATACAGGGTAAAAGAGCAAAGCCACTAATTCCACGCATTCATGAACAAAAAGTCATAGACACAATCATTTAAGAATGTCACGTGCAATTCTTTGCTTTATTGATTTTAAATTATGTTAAGTACAATGATCTCTAGAGAGTAGCTTTGGTATGTTGGGTAGCCAAAAGACCCTTACAATGAGAATCATTCTCTTATTTATACTTGAAAAGTAAAACCCTAATCTATTTTTGGACTAGCAGTTCAAAATTTCATGTGGGCTCATCATCCTTGTGCACATAACCAAAAATAGATGCACAGACTAGAGCGAGGCGCATTGGTTGCCTCCAGTGGAGTGGTTTGGGAGCGGGACACTTAGGGTGCTTTGAAAGGGGTACTCTGTGCGCGATGCTTTGAGGAGTGGGGCGTTCTAAGTGGGGTGCTCTGAGTAGGCTGCACCCAGAGTGGGGCTCGTTGGCTGAGCAAGTCTCTTTGAGTAGAGCAAGGCTCACTTGGAGCGGAGTAGAGCAAAGTGAGGCTCACCCGAAGCGGAGGAAAGTGAGGTGGACTAGGACATTGAGCCAATTTGGGCTGATATCTGCCCTACTTTGTTTGTTGCCTTAGCTTGTGTGATAGATCTCTGTTTGGAGCATTCGTAAATTGGATTTCATCAAATTTCTTTCCCTTGGACACAATTTTTTTTCATCATTTATAAATTTTAAATTTCTTTGGTTCAATTCAGAATTTCAGCCAACATAGGGTTTGAAATGCCCTCCTCACTAAACATCATAGGTGGGAAGTTTCTGGACTTGAATGGGAAATAGAAAATAAAGGGTTGATTGAATTTCAACTGCTATGTGCGTGTTCAAAGGTCACTACTGTACTCAAAATTCTCAACATACTGCCACCACAAGTTTGGTGTGCTTTATAAAATCACACATAATTCACCATAGTTGCTGAAATTACTTGCTTTCATTTGAGGATAAGAAGTTACATAAATTGAGGTGGCATTATGCTGCTTTTAGGAACATAGGAAGTCCTCAATTGCTACTCATTCCTTGTAGATACAAACTATGTGCCTTGGGAGTTATGGCCTAGACTAAGGCTTAAGTTGTGTAGCCTACCTACTTAAATCATGCAGCCTACCTACAAGGAAAAAGACACAATTAGAAGAGGACAACAATTGCATGCAAAGGTGGCGAGGTGGTGCACATGCGACAGTTAAAGCAAGTAGTGGCAATTGCGGAATGGTTGCATGGGCGACAACGACAATGCGTGGAAGGGTATAAATAAGACAACCAAGCGAAGGAATGCTCATTGTTTGTAGAGTAGATTGAAGCATTTGCACGAGTACAAAGCCAAAGCTGGAGATTCGCTAGCAGAAAATTATTTGTGCATCAGTAAATTTCATACAAAACGAAGGACGCCACAAGCCGCAAACAATTGGTAGATATTAAAGCTTCGTGGAGATTTGCTATAATATTCACAGTCAGACACAATTAGCAAGAATTGTAGTCAAAAGCAAGGAGGAAAGACAGAGGAACAGGCTACTTGTCTGTGACTGTGAGGAATCACAACTGTTGTCATATTTTTTCTTCCGTCGACAAGAAAATTTGCTGTCAGAATAGGTCGGTTGGAAGTTGCTGTTAGACGCATCGGTTGAGAAGTGTCGTTAGACATGTCGGTTGGGAAGTTGTTGTTAGACGCATCGGTTGGTAAGTTGTCGTCAGATGCTTCAGCTGGGAGGCTGTCGTCACGAAAGTCGGTTGGGAGGCTACCGTCAGGCAAGTCGATTGGGAGGTTGTCGTCAAGTTGTAGTGCCGTCATCTGTTTGAAGCAATAACAAGGGAGAAAGTTGTCATAGGTTGGAAGTAGTCATGCAATCAACCGTCAAAGGGAAGAGAGCCATTAGTGCCACCATTGTCATGAACCAGGGAGAAGAAATTACCATCATAGCAAGCTAAAATTTGTAAAGGATAAGTCAAAGTTGCTAGAGTCAAATCAGAGTGACTAATTCAAAAAAATCTAGAGGAGAACGAGCGTCTGAAATTACGCGATAGGAAGCATTGTCGGAGTCAATGTCTGCTCCGATATCACTAGAAACACGCTCGCACTGGAGGGGAGGCACGCGGACAAGTACAAAATCTTGAGCAAGGGCGGACTTAAGGAAAGCAAATGCGCTCACAAATAGTGGTGCCAGAACCAAAAGAAAAGGAGGTATGACAACCTGAGAAAGACTAGATACCCCTTAAGGATATTACTTGGATCCATGCCACTGGGGATTATTACAGGCAATGGTGGGAGCAAACACCACCAGAGGATGCACTCAAGCAAAAGATCAAGGAGGTCGGTGTACATTTCATCTTGCAAGTCCCTAATTTTGATAAGGAATTTTATAAGGAGTATCTGTTGCAGATGTTGTTAACGTATGATTCGATCAAGCATACAAGTACAGTGCAAGTGGGAGACAAGGAAATACAAGTGGTATTTTCAGCCGAAGTATTCAGAAGAACATTTGGATGGGTGGACAACCTGTAGTAAATGAAAGAGTTGACCCGAAGAAAAGTTGACAATTGATCCAAAGTGTCACGGCTTTGAAGGAGGAGGTGAACGCTTTGTTGTCACATGGAAGTTGCGGGGTCAAACCGACTCAACTGTTGGATAAGAGACTTTAGTGCATTATGAACGTATTGATGGCCAGGCTGTTTGGGGAATAACGTGCTTCAAAATTACCAATTTGGTTGATACCCTACTTACAAGGCATTGAGAAGGGGGTAGCTTATGATTGGGCAGCCTACTTGGCGACACGTATCCACAATTTTTTGATGCATACCACCAAGAACTTCTCAATGGTCTTCCACACGATTGGCTTGTTTTTGGATGCAGTATATAGGGCAGGTTTGCAGATTCTAGGATTGGACCCTCCCAAGGATTTACCAAAATTAGCACCATCAATTTTGAGGTGGATGGATGCTAAACCACAAGTGAAGAAGAATACTCCAAATAAAAAGTAGAGAGTGAAACAATGGTTTAACAAAGCTTCACTTGAAGAAGGGCCAGTCGAGGAATCAAAAGGAGAGGAAGTTGCACCAAGAGTAAAGGATGTGGCACCACTGGTAAAGGAAACTGCATCACCAGCAAGGAAGCAGAGGAGGTTTGTGCCACCAGTAACATTGCCATCACAGTCATCAGAATCTGTTCAAAGGGTGACAACAAAATCACCACTAGAGGAAGATTTTGCGATCCTAGAACCTTTTAGAGCAATACCACTAGAAGGAACAAGTAGTGCTGTTTATGTTGGGCCTATAGAATTTTTGGTAGAAGCCCAAGTTTGGGAATCCTTGGCGTCACTTGTTGTACCCTTGAAATTCCGGTATGAGAGGACCTGGTACGCAGACATTATGAGCTCATTCATTTGAAAAAATGCTTGCAGCTGCAAAAGCAGAGGAGATGGAACAAACTGTAGACCCAGGCACAACAAAGGAGGCAGAACAGGAAAAGAGGAGTGAAGAATTAGTACCACTCGAAAAGGTAGAAGTAGGTTAGTTGGTGGGAATGTAGCTGAATCCTATTTCAGTGGAGGAAGGATTGAGCGATGAGCAGCAGGAAGTGATGACAAAACAAGAAGAGAATCCACAACAAAGCATACCTCAAAGGGAATCGGTACCAGCTACGGGAGAAAGTAGCCAGTCATATTTACCTTCGGATTAGCAGATGATTACAGAAGGGAAAGTGGCTAAGAAGCCAATTGACCTTTTAGGGAAAGGGAAAGAGCTAGAGATAATTTTTGAGGAAGAGGAATTTGATATAGAAGATGAGGACCTGTCTGACCACATAATGTTGGAAGTGCCTAACTTTCAAGATCCACCGGAATTAGGCGCACGAATTAATCAAGCGGTTGCTTGTTTCACCAAGCTAACCCAAGTGATGGATAGAATGAGGCTGGAGTTTGAAGTGGGTTGTGTCGGACAATGGAAACAATGGTAGTTGATGGCAGAAGAGGAGTTGGATAAATTGGTACAATGGGCTGGAAAAGGCAATTGGCGGATGGATATTTCCAGCATTTACCAAGAACAGCCTTGGGATATGCCCACTGAACACCTCAAGACTATGGAGAGAGTGGAGAGATTGCCTGATGGGAAGTCGACACTTTACCTTGAACCGTCTCAAGTGTATGTGGTGGGACATGGTACTCATACATCTTCCCAAAGAATGACATGAAGAAGGTCACAAGTGGAATTGGTATCCGAATTATTCCCAATGTATAGCTAGATCAAATTTGTAGCACATTTATTGGCTAGCTTAGGGGATCAAGCAGATTCACATGACTAAAAAGAATCTGGTCCAACAATTGCAAGACACGGAAGGACAACTGTAGGTAACAAAGGAAAAATTGCAGGAAACAAAACGAAAGTTGGATAATGATGTAATTCAGCTGCTAGAAACTATGGAAAAGATTCAGGTAAAGCAAAAGGAATTACAGGATATTCATGCTCAGCTCAAGGACAGGGAGCAAATTATTGTGGAAATGGAAGAGAAGTTGCTGCAACAACAAGACGAAGGCATTACTACTGCAATAGAATATAGAGTTGGTAGTTCAGAAAATCTAGCGCGAAAATGCCTTGTTGAAGGAGCTGGAAGAGGCCAAACAGAAAGAGGAGGCATTGCTCAGAGAGTTGGCTCAGACACAACAGCGTGAAGCAACTCTCAAGACTGAATTGGTACAAAAGAAACCGACATCCTCTACCCTAACACAATAGAGAATGGACCTCTTTGACAGACGTGAAGAGGAACTTTTGAAACAATTGCAGGCAATGGAGGATAAGGCCAATGCATATGGAGTAGAATGGGCTAAGTATTACAATTATGCAAAGAAGCTTCGTGATGAACGAGAAGCTTTCAAACTTTGTGTTCAGGAATTGGAAGGACTTCAAGCATTAGAGCCAAAGGAGGTCGAGACCCCAACAGAACAACATAGGAAGTCGTTGAGGACATCGACCAATGTAAAGGGGAGGATAGATGTAGACAACAATTCTAAGAAGAAATGAAGTGTTTGTTAAAATGTCTACGCATCCAAATATTGTACATTGTTTTTACGTACATATGGCATGCAAAATAGTCAAAGTGGTCAAATGTAATGTCATTTAGGTAATTAGCAATGTTAATGCAATGTAATCAATCGTATGTAATTAGTCGTCATTGCAAGAGGTTAATCGTTTTTGTTAATCACATTGTTAAGGCTGAAATGAGAAAGTAGTTTTGGTAGTTGAGGCCTGGTTGGTTACAGTAACTACCAAAGCCACACTATATATAGACCCCCTTTCATTTTGTAAATCATCCATCCAAATCCATATCCATTGCATGAGGAGAGCAGCCACTGTAAGGAGATCGTCAGACGAATAGTGTTGTACGTGAGATTGCTGCAGTCATACGATTGGGATGTACTTATCTTCATGATAATGCAAGGACACCATTTTGTGCCAACATTGTCTATATGTATGCTTGTACTATGTTAGATTCTATGTTGTGTTATAGTGTTGCAGGATAGAGCGCTTAGACAGAACCCAAAGGGCTAGTAGTTACAGGGACGATGTTGACTAACTAACTAGGGGAGCTAACATAGACAATCCGTCATGCCTGGAGCTGACATAGCCAAGCCGTCACACCTATAGCCGACACAGACTTGTCGTCATGCTAGGAGTTGACATGAGACTAGCCGTCACAACTGGTATCGACATGGAACATTCCATCATGCCGTCTTGTTGAAGTGTTGACATATCCTCTTGCTATCATGCTTGTACCGACATGCCATCATAGGCCATCTGACATCAGTAGTTGTTGTCATACCTAGTGCCGTCTTGAAGCAAGCTGTCATACACTAGCCGTCAGGAATTTTCTGTCTTAGTAACATTAGCGTAAGAAGTATCAAGCTGACATTGACCTGTTCCTTACCATGTATTGCCAATTCCCCTCCACTAAACTATCATTCCCTTGTCTCAAGAAGCCCTCACCATTGTCTACACCTCAGCTTGTGTGAAAGATCTTCGTTTGGAGTGTGATTGTAGTAGCGAGCTACTACAGTTCACAAATTGGATTTCATCAAATTTATTTCCTGCGGACACATATTTTTCATCATTTATAAATTTTAAATTTCTCTAGTTCAATTCAGAATTTCAGCCAACATAGGGTTTGAAATGGCCTCCAATGACTAGTACTCTCACTAAACATCATAAGTGAGAAGTTTCTGGACCTGAGTGGGAAATGGAAAATAAAGGGTTGACTGAATTTCAACTGCTATGTGTGTGTTCAAAGGTCACTGCTGTACTCCAAAATTCTCAACATAGTGCCACCACAAGTTTGGTGTGCTTCATAAAATCACACATAATTCACCATAGTTGCTGAAAATACTTGCTTTCATTTGAGGATAAGAAGTTACATGAATTGGGGTGGCATTATGCTTCTTTTAGGAACATAGGAAGTCCTCAATTGCTAATCATTCCTCGTAGATGCAGAGTATGTGCCTTGCGAGTTATGACCTAGACTAAGGCTTAAGTTGTGCAGCCTACCTGCTTAAATCGTGCTTAAATTTTAAATCTTTCAAGGGAGTATTGGTGACACACTTAAGATATTGAGTATGAGATATGGTAGAGTGAGTTGGAGTCGTAAACTAGTAAGAATAAGTTCCAATGGGAGGCCAGTTATAAATGTCAATTATCGCTTACCAGGAATTTCCACAATAGGTTTGTGATGGCCATTCTGTAGTCCTTATTTCAAGACTTTTCCCTGGATGCAAATTGAGCCATTTCACTTTTGTAGTACTAGATCACTTGCACTTGGTATCACGAGATTTGGCAAATTTTATCAAAACTGTCTGATAGATAACATTCGATGGAAATTAAAATTTTGAAAGATGGAAAAGGGAAAAGAAACCCTAAAACTTGCCCCCTCTTTGTCTTTCATTCCCACATCTACTTGACTGCATTCTAAATCTATAGAAACTAAAGGTTGAAATAAAACAACCAAAGGAAACGTTAAAATGATCTCAGCAAGGCAAAATGAACCTAGGGCGACTCATTCATAGAGGTATTTGCAATTCAATTGCATTTTGTGTATGAAATATGAAGTTCTTTATAAATATTTATATTTATTTTAGACACCTATTTTAATAAAAATGTTTATTTATTTTTTTGAACTTTATGGTAAATTTTATAGCCAACTTTTTCAATGACAAATTTTTCTTTCTGGTCTTTAGCCTTGTTGAACTCAAACACGAGCCTGAACCTAGTAACTTAGCTTGCACTACAAGCTAATCAATGTGCATCCTTAGTTTTTTTTTTGGTTTGCTATTTGTCATAGGTTCAAGGCCACTAGTCCATAATAGGGATTTCTTGTAGTTAGTTAATAATAGTTTTAAATATGAAGAAGATAGTTAAGTTAGAAAATTTGAAAGTCAAACCTATGTCCAGATGAACTCAGAGCTATCTTTTGACAAGCAAGCAGTGCATACTAAAAGAAAAACTAAACTAACGAGTCTTTACTCACTCTGAGTTGACAATAAAAATAATTTATAATGATAAAAGTTATGAAATTGCTGACCTGGTATTTTAATTCTGGTAGTTTCTTTAGTAATAGATAATGCAGATATTCCTAAAATCCCCTCGAATACTTTGTTTGCATTTGAATGAAGCCTACTGAGTACATAGACAGTAAAAGGAATTCCTATTTACTTGGAAACGACTAGAAGGAATCAGATCATTTTTCTGAAAGATCCAAAAGTAGCAAAAAGCTGAACATTATTGGCTCAAGATCTGGTAATATTGAGAGAAATATACTTTTGAGTGTAATGATAATATGTGACCTCTCTGAAAAGAGCATGTTAGGGTGGGTTATAATTTAAAGTTCCTACCTCTGGTGCCACTTCCTTTCCTATTTCATTTATGATATTATATGTTGCTTACGTTTAGCTGTAAAGAAACTCAGCTTTCAACTTTCTAATTTCAATGTTATTCTGAAGAAAAGTGTGAATATATGCTTCTCAGGTCAAGTCTTAAACCAATTTCATGTGTATCTTTGTGCAAATATATTCTTGAACTTATACTTTGGTCAAATTGGGCAACTCAGTTCGTTGAATTAACATGATATATAGTGCTCAATTTTTTTAAATAGGCATGTATGTTAAAATGTGCATACCTGTCATACAGGTGCATGTCTTTCAAGTTATGGATTTTACTGGCGAACCTCAGGAAACAGATGAAATGTTACCAATTTGGTTTGGGCAGGGAGATATTCCATTTGGTATGTTGCCTTATTATATTTTCAAAGTTTGTTTGTTTAGTATTAAAATTGGTTTGATAAACTTGTCATGGTTGCATATTTTTAGATGGTTTTATAGAGCAACACCAATTTGTTTCTTAATATGTTGAATGTTTCAATGATTGAACCTTCTATTATTTTGACAAAAAGCTGCATATACATCATTACAAGCAAAAGCTGCAAATCAATTCTAATGATGGGTCATGGATAATCCTTCCTTTCTTGCATGGTGCCAAATATACCTATAAATTTCTACTAAATGATGAATACACAAGTAGCATTAGATCTCAGCCATTTACAAGAACCTCTTCCGACATATTGACATATATTTTTTAATGGAAGGACTTTTCTCTAATACATGCATTATAGGGATATGCGAAGAAATGTTTCTTGTGTTGAACTCCACAGGTTCTTTTCCAATAATTTGTTCATGGTCCCTAATTTAACAACATATTATTATATACTATACTTTTTGTGTCTTGGAGACTCACACACAAGGGAATTTCATTTCCATTTTCTCTCATGTATGTATATGTGGTTGCATGTATACCTTAAGATGCATCTATTACGCGAGTTATTAATTTACCTTGGATAGATTTCTTGCTCAAATTTATTCCATTTTCTATTTGATTGTATTTGTCTGAATCATGAAACTTTGAAGAAGAACAAATGGCTATTTTGTGGATCTATGCCTTACAGAAAATCAAAGTAAATTTTTTTTACAACACAATTTCTGGTTCTAGGTTTACCCAACAATGGAGACAAATACGACACAATGGTTGATGCTGTTACTTTTTCTGATGCGGTGTCCATTCCTCTTGTTTATTAGGTTCTTCAGTGGGAAATTTTAGATGAAGTTGTGGAACATGCGAACAAAGTAAATGATTAACATTGTGCTAGTTAGCCAAAAAGTTCACACTGATGCCTGAAGGATGGACTACCAACAAACATATACCGATCTTGAACTTAAATATTTCTTTTATTAGAGATATCCTGACAATGCCATTGTCTAGAATTTCCCACATATCACACACAATGGACTAGTTGTGATGAACATGGGATCAAAGAGGGTGATTTCAAAAGGGTTGGGGTAGATCCCTTTCCTACTGAAACTCAGTGCCAGTTTCAGGAATAAAGGAATCATACACAAGGAAGTATCTAAAGCATGATAGGTTTGGCATGAGTGGGGACTATTACCAAACCACATCTAACAGACTGATGTTGACATTCATTATTGTAAGTTGTCACTATTTTTGGACAGGTTATTACTTCAAATTGTGTGTCACCAAAACCTAGAGGATGAGGGAACATTTGAAATTATGGTCAAAGTATTGAACAAGGTGATTCCTATGTTATACAGTAAGTGGGTTTACATGTCTCGAAACTAAAATACAAGATCCAAGATCCAAGAAGCATTATTCAAGTAAATATTTGACATTTTTAATAGAGGTGAAGAGTGATTAGGAAAAGACGAAAAATGATAGAAATTAATTCATATAAAGACTGGAGATGAAAATGAAATGAAATATTATTAATGTCCACGGTGGGCCAAAGATGACCCAAGGGACTATGAAAAGGACAGCAATAACGACAAGCGAATGGGCCAAAGCGCCCAACAAAAGAAAGAAAGAAACAAAGATAAATACAATGACCGGACCTGAGAAGCGTGCCAAAGGGAATGGGAAGGGAGAAGAGAGAACTCATGCTTCAGTAATGGGCTGAGTATGGAAGTCTATCCAAACAAGAAAAATGGCTGGGTAAAACAACACACCAAAGATTATTCATAACAGAAAAATATATGCTGAAACCATTATACATTCACCAAACAATATGGTAGATTGTTAATGAGTATTTAATAGCTGGTGAACATTTGTGCGTAATATGATTCACCATAAATAATGCTGTCATCATCTGTCTCCATGACATAGGATCCTCTCCCAGCAGAGCACATGAGCTGATCTCCTACTACATGAACTTTATCAGCTTATCTGGTTTTAGATTTTGATATTTTATTATTTAGTCATTACACGTTTTCCCACACACTCAAAATCCTTGTGACCTGGTCATTACAGACTTTTAATTACATATTCTATTTAACTTAATGGACATTTTGAAGGCAGTTGGGGTTGATATGTGGAGCTTTGGGGTGTTCCCACAATCCCTGAGCTATAACTTAGCTATTTGGGATTTTACTGGGATTTGAAGTATGGGTTTTCTTGACTTATGGTATTCTTTGAAATTATCCACTTATGATTTTGTCTTCAACTCTCACATGAACTGTGACTTGGGCATTTTGCTCATGTGGTCTTCGACTTAGGCAATTTACATCCTTGGTCTTGGAATTGAGCATTTTACAGTTGCAGGACTGTTGGATATATTTGGAGGCTTTAGGTATTTCCTGTATTACTTGGGATCACATGGACATATTGCACACTCTGTATCATATATGTGCCAATATTTGCATGAATTCGTGACAAAAGCAACAAGTATAGCTATAGTCTGCCTTTACAATTCTTGCATCATGCATAGCAAGAAAACAAGCAGGATGTTGACACATGCACACACATAGTTAGCATGCAATACAATCCTACTCAAGTGCTAAGAGATGGATACATAAGTTTTCTTATTGATGCCTCTGAGTGAGGATTTTAGTATGGCCATTGCCAAACCCATCATTATGATCTCCTATGGGCAGCATATTATGCTCATTGCTGGCCTCTCACTGAGATTTGAGCTCCCTAATTCATGGTATCCACCAATTCCTCCATGGTCATGCTACTTAATATCGAAGCCAAGACTCCATTTGTCTCTTGTTGCTGTAACCAGAATTTGTTTTATGCAAATTTATGGTGCTGCACCTGAGAGAAATTGAATCACCCCCAATCCATCATGGCCAAATAACATCATTGATTCTGTAATGGACCAATAATCCAACAGGGTGTTCATACATGATGTGGAAGACATTCTTTACGTCCATTGTGTTTCAACTTTCTATGCATTAACTTCCAAATGGGTTGGGAGGGAATTACTAGCCAAAATATTTATGCATAAGATCCTAAGTTGTGCACCTAGGCATGCGATCATCATTTATACTGATATTATGCAGTTGAATAAATGGCGTTACCTGTTGTCAAGGAGTGGCACTGGATTGTAGGTTAGCTTGAAAAGAAATTACTATGTTGGGTTAATCTTGATCTTTCGCTTGGGCGAAAGGTTACAATTGTTAATAGAATCTTAATGGCAAAACCCATGATTTATTCCTCTTTCTTGTACCCTTCACAAACAACCTATTCAATGCTGGAAAATATTCTTAAAAATTTATTACTGGACAAACAAGCAAGGGTGAATGATTCTTATTCAGCTTGGGAAAGCTGCTCTGTTCCTAAATATAAAGATGGATTGGGCACTGTGGATATCAGAGCACAAGGTACGGTCTTAGCAGAAATGGATTAAGGGTTATGGATTGAGAAGCCCTTGGCAATTTCTTCTTTGCGATCAAATTCCTACAGCTTACCATATTAAATGAATGAAGGGATCCTTCCTGCTTTGTGATATAGCAGGGAATGGAAATGTTTTTTTGATCTCAGGATCTGTACCTCTCAAGTGCATTTGGGCACCGAAGTAGGTTGTCTCTAAGTTGTTTGCTCAGAGTTACGAGGGTCCAAAGGATGCAAGGTCTTTTTGCAAGACTCACTTGAACTTTTCCTTTATTCCATGGTAAAATTGGGCTTCTATTTTTCTGTTTGGGTAAGAAACTAGCCAGCAAAGTTTTCTTCTGTTGGGGTGAAATTTGGAAAGATGTTCTTTAAACTAGCATTGTTGGAGTGATCTCAATAGAGCTTAAAAATTGATCCGGATTCTAGGTAAAATAGCATTCTAGGAAATTTGCCAAGCAATATTACATGATTCAGGTTTGTATTGGAAGAATAAAAAATGGAATAATGGGTAAAGCTTTCAGAATTATGTGGCCAAATACTTATATGAGCTAGTGGGGCATATTTTTCCTATTTCTTCCCAGTTGATCAAACTTAGATGAGTCAATGTGTCAGAAGTGTAATAGCAAAGTTGGGTGTCCAGAACTTTCTTTGATCTCTAAAATTTTGGACAGACTTGGTCTCCACCTTGGGCTGGCTGCTAAATCACGTCTTTGGAAGGTCTGCTTTAGAGATGCTTTGTCCATCTTGTGTTGAAGGGAGGAGACAATTCTCTCTTTTGGAAATACGAATCTGCTGAGATTCTTTGGTTGTTGCTACAGTCAGAATTCAGTTGTCTCTTTACCATGCCTCCTACTTTGTGTACTGCTTTACTTGAAGACTGTTTATCAACAGTTGTCAGATATAAACATTTCAAGCTGATACTTTGGATGGATGCATTGGCCTTTCCATGGAGGAGGATAAAGCATTGTTCCAAGGGCATGCATTTCACCTCAGTTTTGGCCTTTAAATATTTTTAAGTGCGAGCTGCCCTTGTCAAAATCCAACTTGTGAGGATAATCAAAGATGTTGAGTCCTTTCCCATTGAAGCAAAGGCCTAGGTGCCATCTTTGCTTGCATATACAGGAATACACTTTCCATGTAATTAAATTATATAGCTGATTTAATTCTATTTTATATTAAAGTAATACAAGCTGTACGTTTTCAACAAAAAATAAAAAAGTGATTTATTAATAACAAAATGGCATAAACATTGTACTACAACACCATCCCTTGAAACACATTGTAGCCAGTCATAGTGCTTGCCAAGTATCTATGTAGATGAACTAGTATATAATTCAACTTATTACCTAAAGGAAAATCTTGCTTGCTTCTTTCTTCACTCTAAGGGCTATTATTGAGGATGTCTGCCAACGGTCTTCTAAAGTATTATGTTGTTTTGTGGACTTTATAAAGGCCTTTGACATTGTTCCCAGACATTTTTTATTTTGAAGACTACATGACATCGACATCTAGGAGTTCTTTATCATTGCCATCAAGAGACTATATGAGGTAGTTGTGGGTCGTTTTCAGACAACTCTTGGTTTCTCAGAGGATGTCTAGAGAACCAATGGTGTCATAGAAGGCTGTCCTTGCTTTCCTTCACTCATTGGGATCTACACTGATGAGCTTGAAGAATTTATTTGTCAAAACACACATGTTGACAATGGTTACCTTCTACATCATGCCTTAATAGCTATATTGCTTTTTGCAGTTGATGTTCTTCTTTCTCATACTCTTCAAAGTCTGCAAAGATAATTGGATGCCCTTGCTTGTTTTTGTGACTTAAAACAGTTGGTAGTCAATCTTAGCAAGACCAAAGAGATGATTTTCAACACATCAAGGAGTACCCTTTCTAGGGTTCAGTTCTTCTGTAAGGGTGAGTTGATTGAGATCACCACTGCTTACACCTACGTGGGATTCAATTTACAGATCCTTTAATCTTTGAGGGACTTCATAGTCTTTGCAAGGGATATGCATCTCTCTCAGTCTTGAAACGCCAATGTTTCTGGCAACATTTCCAAGACATACATACAAAGATGCACTTATTTGATTTCATCATCACATCCAAAGTCCTTAATGGATCTGAGCTTTAGAGTCCAAGTCTAGGATGTGTTGATTGGCCTTGCATTGAGAGGTTCTAAACTATTTTGTTTCAACGATTTATTTGATGTAAAAGAACAATTCCCTAATGTAATATTCAGGGTGAGTTTGGTGTTCATCCTCTTCGCCTTGAGAGCATCTTCAAAAATAATTTTCAGCTTCATCACCTTAGATCCATGTGTGACTGCATCTTTGTCAAGAGATAAGATAAAAATAAGATAACTCTATTAGTGTCCACAAATGGCCAAAATGGGCCAATGGGATTCATTGAAATGAGTTGTTACGAATTAAAATGCATTGTAGTAACTACAAAATTCTACGAAAATAAGCTAAACTAGAGTAAAAAATCTAGTGTAAACTACTCTAAAGTGAATCAATTGTATGGCATAAAATTCAGCCTTGAGGGTTACCCAAAATGGATAAACCCTAACATGCTAAGAGTAATAATTAAGAGAGATCTAGAAATGAAGGTACAACAGAGATAGACGAGCATCGATGGATTCAAGCACCAACATTAATCTATAGTGGGATGTAAAGTAGAAGCACAATCATCGTCGCCATCCCTAAACGACCAACACAAGATCTAATAATGCTCCTAGGAGAATGACTAGGACTAAGAGGGTCTGGTTGGATAATCTTGGGAGGACATGGAGTTTGAATCCTTAAGCATATTCTAGCATCCATGGTTGTGGAACCGATAGAAGAGGACAAGAAACTAGTAAGTTGGGCTTGGCTACAACTCCTTGGTATGTGAGGGGTGGTCGAAACCCGATGTCAAAGAACTACAGTCTTGTTTTGTCACAACCATGAAGAAAGAACTGAAACCCTAGTAGCCACTCTTGTATGCAGACAAGGGCACACACATGTTAAGGATAAATTTGTGCACCCTTGTATGCATACAAGAATGGCTACTAGTGTTTTAATTCTTTCTTCTTCAACAGGACAAGACTGCAGTTCTTTGGCTTTGAGTTTCGACCACCCCTTACATACTGAGGAGTTGTAGTAGAGACAACTTACCACTTTCTTGTCCTCTTTGATTGGTTTCATAGCCATGGATGCTAGAATATTCTTGAGGGTCGAACTCCATCTCCTTCTAGGATTATCCAAGCAAGCCCTTTAAGTCTTGGCCATTCCCTTGGGAGCATCATTAGATCTTGTGTTGGCCCTTTTGGGATAGTTAGTGATAATGACGATTGTGATTCTACTTTACATCCCACTATAGATTAATGTTGGCGCTTGGATCCATTGGATATCCTTTCTATCTCTGTTGTACCTCAACTTTTAACTCTCTTAATTATTACTTTTAGCATGTTAGGGTTTATTTATTTTGGGTAACCTTTGAGGCTATAATTTTATGCCATACAATTGTTCCACTTTAGAGTAGTTTACACCTGATTCTTTACTATAGTTTAGATTATTTTCATAGAACTTTTTGGTTATTATAGTGCATTGTAATTGTAAAAACTGTTTTGAATGAGTCCCATTGGTCTACTTCAGAAGTATGTGGACATTAATAGAATTATCTTATTGTAGCAATACAATGGTATTCCATGTTTGAAGGAACATGGAAGAGTAAATGATAGAAAATGATAGGGAACAACATTCACCATAATACGAGAAAAAGCTATTTAGACTTGAAATGGAATAAAATCGCACATTGTCATTTGTGTGATTTATGAATAGCAATACACAATCATGTACAACAAAATTATTCTTCACAACGATGCTCACAAACATGCCTATGCTCATGCTTGCATACGTGTGATATTTGGAAAATGTAAGGGGTCTATTTATACTACTCCTCAACAGGGGAGGCAGTTGCCAACTTTCAAAACTTTTGTGTACCTATCCCTAACTACCCTTACATGACACCTCATATTACACAACATTCGTATTAGTCACACACTAATAATGTGTGATAATCATTTTAACAAACACTTAGCGTGCTAACTACACAAAATGATAAAACTTTAAATGCAATAAAAATTGTATGTGTACTCATCTCTGTATGTTTTTGTTCATGTTTGAGGTGGTGCTTGAGGTTGCCCCATGCTAGAATTGGTTGCTACGTTTGCTCTTCTCTCTAGATTGGTTGATGTCCTCATCAACGACTACTGTTGCTTGTGAGCGCTTGAATTTGCTACAATTGCAGAGTGGATTGAATTTGGATGGGTACAACTCCCAACACTTGTACTTGCATCTTCAAAACATTGGTTTCCTACTTCAAGCACTTTGCATATGTTTTTTTTTTTAAGCGAAAATCCCCTTGCGGGGCCGCCTTGGTTTGAGAGACCACGACCAGGGGGTTCTACCCCTTCAAAGTCACTCGGGAGTTGCGCTCGGCCCTGCCCGCACCAACATTATCAATTGGATTTTGGGTACCCAATTCAACTTTTTGGTAGGGTGGAGATTAGAACCTGGGACCTCCCTTGGAGGATTGCCCTCTCCTCTCCAACTCACCTACAACACTTGGGTTCACTTTGCATATGTTTTGTACCATGCCCATTGGAAACTATACTGCTGTGATTTTTGCTCAATTTTAGCGAGAGTAGTGCACAACTTCAATTATTGCTTCTCAAATTTTGCAAGTACCTAATATTTTGTTGCTATCAATTGATCACGATGGGCTACCTCCAAAACCTTGGCTTTAAGAGTATGTTCTTGCATTGCACATTTAAACTTCAACTTTCCAATCAACTAATTTTGTTCCTCTCATTCCTTCTTTAGTTGTTCCACTTCCTACTATAGTCTTGCCAATCTTTCTTTGGCTTCCTGCTTCACTTGTCGAAGCTGCTCTTATGCTGCATTCAATTGGATGGACCATTGTTCCTTCTACAATTTTATATTGTTTGTCATTTCATGAAACATCTCCAATTTATTGCTAACCATTGTATCAAATAGGCCAAAAAATTCATCCTTGCATATGTAGATTCCAACTCTGATGCCACTTTGTCTTTCTTCATGACCTTAAATGCAATATAGGTACCAAAACCATCCTTGCCAACATACACTCGAGGTAGAATGTTGTATAGTATTGTTGTTCTCTTTAGGAGCTCCACACCAATCATCGTTAGCACACTACTACGCATTACACTAGGTGAATTTTAGTGAATTTCTTTATTAGTTCCTAGTCCTGGGCCAACTGATCAATCTGCCTAATTTTGGATCTGCCCTCCGCTACAACAGTCGCCATTGTTCGAGGGTAGTAACTCAAAACTCATAGTGCACCCTGTCAATCACTCCACCTAGTTTCTCAAAGAAATTGTGAACTTGTTGATTGATTTTAGGGCTGCCTCAAATTTTGCACTTCAATGAGCAAGTGCTCACTCGTGTTACTATGTGGCCCAATTCCATCATCCTTTGTGGTGGTTACATCCTTTTCCTCTCCAAGTCCTCCTATGGCGTCTTTACCCTTGTCAACTTTTCCTTTCTCTTGCATCTATGGTTGTGGTTGTGTAGCTAGCTATTTCTTTGTTTCAACGATGACTACGTCTCCTATTGCCGTTTGACTACTTTGTCCACAACACATGCTCTGATATAGGGTTCTTTGCTTTCTCTTGTGGCATCAAAAAAGTTTGTACCAAAGAGGGGAACCATATTACTTTGCTTCTTTCGGAAATTGTTGCGGCAGGGTGGTGGTGAAACTCTCCTGCTAGAAAGTCAGCATGTCAAATCCTTGTGGCCTCTCAGTTGGAGGTAAACTCCAAAGCAATATCTATGTCTTCATCTACCACAACTAGCTTTGGCTATGTCACTTTCGACGCAACTTCCTCTCCTCCATTTTGTTGCTCTTTCTCCTCTATTGCCATTGTCTCCTACACTTCTAGTTGATTTGGTTGTAATTATTTTCTTGCAGTCGCATATGGAGCCTCTCTCCTAGTAGTAGCAATAGTACCTATGGTGCCTCCTTATGTAGGTTGTCTCCTCAAATGCATAGCGGTTGCCTCTAAACAGACTCTAATGATTTAATGTTCACTAGATTGGATCACAATATAAGTTTGTCCCTAAATTTGATAACACTAGCCTGGTACAATGCATGCAATCCCTCCACTCTACGTACTTACTATGCCAGCTACTGTGGTTTGAGATGGTCACATGGGAGGTATGATACTCATCGTCTGTCTTTGCAGCTAGGGTTGAGGTTGTGGTTGTAGTTGTTGCTCCATTTGTTATCATCCTTGGTCTAGTTACTTTTGCCTCTTCTCTTTCCACTCTAACTCCTCTTGAATGGGCAACCACTCCTTGCTCCCCTGAGTCTCAAACTCCTCATCCTCTTCTTTAGCCAACTTGTTTGTGTCATCTTTGTCTTTTTCTAATGACTCCATTGATTGCACAGTTGTTGCCTTACTTTTTTCGTTGTTGTTATCTTCTTCTTCTTCTATTCTCCTAAGGCATGCCTTCGTTTTGTTGCTGGTCTTGTTTTTGATATTGAGGCCATATGAATCCAATAGTAAATCGCATGTGCTCCTCCTAGAATGTGCTAAGGTAGGTCCTACCTTGGAATTTAGACCTTGTATGCTGTCACGTCTAGAAGTAATGTGATGGGATGAAAAACCATTAAAAAATTCTTTGTATATGGCAAAAAAATTGTGAATGCGGTTTGGAAGATACTTTGTCCAATCAAATTTCATTCTACTCAAGATTCCCTTCATGTATGACATGAGCCAAGTGGGCATAACTGAGGCTCGTTGCTCACCCAACAATTGAGACATTAGTATGTCCATAGCACAACGCAACTGGTCCATATTTAGGTGTTGCATCTTCAAGTTGCGGTTGTTATGCTTCATTAGGTTATCAACCTCTCCCAAACTTAGGTTGGCAAATTATCCACAAACATTTGCAACTTGTACAACTCTATCTCCTCCTTCATAGGTCTATTGTTTGTGACAAGTAACCCAAGCAAACCTTTGAAGTTGTTGGGGGAGTGAGAAACCCAAACTTTCTTCCCTCCAACTTGGATTTTACTTATTTTCTTCTTTGGGTCGTACTTCTCTAGCATTTGCAATAGATATGGCTTGAAGAATCCTTTGTCAAAATTGACAACTTACATGATGTGGTGGATATCTACGTTTCGAAAAACTGATCTTAATGGGTGGTCTATAGGATTATCATTCCACTAAGTTCTGCAAAACTCTGTTATAGGTGTTGTCCAAGTGATCTTGTCTAGAGGCGTCAAGATTTTCTCTTTCCTCTTTGCTTTCAACTATTTTGGAGATGCTATCAACTCCTTTCCTTTTCCCTTTTGGTCATCATTTGAAGTTCTCATCCTTTATTGCAACCTTGAGCCGTTGCCTTCTCTTGCACCTCTATGGTGCTACACAGTTTTCCATTTCACTTCTGTTTCATTCTCCTCTTGCTTCTCGTGGTATGTGTGCTCCAAGTGACTCCTATGGAAGCCTGCACTTGCTTCCTTCGTATATTCTAGGTCCTTGCTACAATATTGGTTAGGCGGAACTCTTGAAGGATTTCCTCTCAGCTCTTAGTCTCATGCTTTTGCAACTTGTGATCTCTGCTCCATTCCACCTACACTCAACTCCACAAGCTTTCTATTTTGAAATCCTCCAACAATTACTTCCAATTACCCCAATCGTTTTTTAGCTAGTATGGCCTTGTCACAAAGCTCCACATGGCATCCATCTTGTGTTTCATGTCACTTTCTTCCTCGACGTGCATGCCCTAATCATTTTTCATCCTGTTTCAAGCCCACATGACCTGCCTCTGGCTCAAGACAACCCACTTTCGAATCTTGACAACTCGCTTCTTGCCTCGAACGACCCAAATAGTATGTACGTGTTTCACGAGGGCTCGGTAAAGTTTTCCAGATGACTCAATCAAGTTTCTTGTCAAATTGAGGGAATTACCAAACGATCTTGGCAAGTTGCTTGACGACCTTGCTCAGTTAGACGACCTTGCTCACTCCTTAGATGACTCGTCCCAACCTACAGATGACCCTCTTGGAGTTAGACTTGTCCCAATCCTTAGAAATCCTTGTTAAGCTTTTTCTCCTTTCGTACGATGCACCTCCTTAGATAGATGACCCACTTTTGTAGCCAGACAACCTGCTCTTGTAGTTAGTCAATCCTTGCCTTAGATGATCCTCTTTATTGGATTAGACGATGTTGCATACGGTCCATTCGACCTACTCCAAGCTTCAGACAACTTATTCCATAACTCAGACAACCCATTTTGGCTACACGCACGAGCTTCTCCTTCACCAAACACTTCCTTCTTGCCATCATGCTTCTGTGTGGATGTCCTTTGGTTCATGCTTCTTCATTTCCACCGTTGATACGTTAGTTTGTCCTTCCAACACATATACTTTCTCAAAACCTTAGTTGGTTTTGCTGGAAAATATTTGAGCTTTGTCCTTCTCCGCGATTGTGTTCCTTGATTGCAATCGCTTCATTTACATAGTTTCAATTTTTTTTGCTCGTCTGTCGAGGGTTTTTAGCAAAACCCATGGTTTTGTTGCAATGTTGGAATGCCCTAGCTCCAAGACACTGGTGAAATGTGCTTCCTTGTAGTTGGTTTGTCCTCCTTAGCCTGAGTAGCCTAATGGTGGAGACTTTGGAACTTTGAATAGAGGTCTAAGGTTTGAATCTTGTAGAGGTAGGGTTGTAGACCATGCTTCTGTAATATAGGAGTATGGTTGGAGATAACCATATATTGAGTAAACAATATTTGTCTCATATGGCCTATGGCTTTGTGGACGTTAAAAACTACTTTATGCTTTACTCTTTGCTGGCTTGAAATTTTGTGTGGTGGAATGTAGTTGATTCATCTCTTAGAGGTCCTTGTATGTGCCCTAGGCTATGCCGTAGCTAGTATTGGTTCGGTGGCCTTGTTCACTCTCCACTTGCTTCTCCTCCTTGGTGCTCCTTGACTCTCATGTGCTTGGGAATGAGCAATTGAGATCTCCTCACCTCTTTTTATAAGTTAAGGGAGGTAGAGGGACACTTGGATTGCATGCAACAAGTTTTCCTCCTTTCCTTTAATTGCCGCTTCAACTCCACTAATTGTTGTCCATGCAACTACTTGATTTACATGATGTGTTTGTCTTACATCCATTCAAATTCTTCCTTACTATATATTAATCAAATTTTTGTTATTTATTTATTTTTATATGGTTTAATGGGATTGAAATGAGTCCCACCCATATGAGATCATGACCATGTTATCGTGGTATTCCAACAAACCACATAGTGGTCTTACAAACCATATTGTATTATAGTATAATTGGGTTGGTTCACTACAAGATAAGTAAATGATTAAATTTGACTCTATTATTATAATATTTCTCTTAAGTTGTTTGAGATTATAGTTAATTTTATATTCTCTAACCAGAAAAAGGAATTTGAAATATAAGTATCATTTCCTTTGTTGTTGTCATCATTGACACTCTATAAATATCATGACAAAAGAGTAAGTCATCGTTTCTAGCTTGATGCCTTTGATATTATTTATCATGTTGGTCATTGACCTTACAAAATTAACATTTTGCATACAGATAAAATGTGGAAAGATGATCGGATTTGGTACCCACACTTACTTAAAGGTGAACATCTTGATGCTCTCGTTTCTTAGAAAATAGAGTATGAATGCAATTTGATATTTTTCCTTTATATTTCAATTTATACACGCACTTAGGTTTCTTTTCATTTCATTGTTTAGTTAAATTTACATTGGTTTATATCATTACATTTTTTTCTTGGTAGAAAAAAGTATGTGCAATTCTCCTTCCTTTGTATTTTAGAATTTGTTTAAACAACAAATCACTTTCTTAGACTTGATTGCATTATGATATAATTGGGAATTTGAGTATTAGGATTATAATCATAGCTAGTATAAGACATATGGTAAAAAAAAAAAAACCAAAATCTTAGCTCAAAAAATAATTTGTTTTGGTGGAAGTATCTACCTCAAATTTAAAAAGGGTTGATAAAGTTAGCAATAAGATTGATTGACAACATGTTGATCAACACTTTGTCAATCACCATCAATGAGCAACTTCTCCTTCCAATTTTTGACATATGGAATACATGTACCCTCAAAACTATTTTGGCATAAAGGAAATTAGGTTATTGGGCCAAAAACACGTGCATGTTTCAAAGATTCAACTTATCTAGTGCATATACAAATGCTTCCAATGTTATATTATGCTGGCATACCACATAAATTGTTAGAATATACACTTACTTTGTTCATTGTTTGTTGACGATTGTCCAAGTAGTTGTCACAAAGAGCTTGGATGACGACTTTGTGATTGAGAAACATTTTTCACATGGAAAATCTCCTCCTTATGTATGTTATATATGCCTATCTAAGTTGTAGATGAAACATGTAGATATGGGAGTGCTTTGCTTTGTTTGTCTACATCAATGTATAATATCTATGGCGTATCTATGTTTAAATTCATGTTTCATGTTTAGTATGTGTAGAATACCCGATCCTCTGTGTCTATTTGTTTGTCTTAGAATATCATATCGAGGTTAGTATGTGTAGAATACCCGATCCTCTATATGTCTATTTGTTTGTCTTACAATATCATATCGAGGTCTTATATTCGAGTGGGTATGGGTGAATGTGTATTTCAGTTTGAAATTAGCAATAAGCTGTATAATAAAGTCATATCGTTAAACCTTGAGTTTGGGCTAGGTGATACAGTAAGTGTATGTTATGTATGAATTTTTAAACCCTCACAATTGTGGATGGGGTTGAGTCACTTCCTATCAAACTTAGGATGGGATCATGCTTTGTTTCTTCTTAGGTGATATTAAGTCGATGCAGGTTTGACTTAATGCCTTACTAGATCTAGAAGAGGAAAGGGAGAAGGCCTTTAAGCAACTTGTGCAACATCATATGATAGTCAAAATATGGTTCGATAAAAGAGCCATTGAAATGGTTTATAAAGAAAGTGACTTAGTGTTTAAGTGGGATGAGGACAAAGCAAAGCGTGGAAGCCATGGACAATTTTATTCACTTTGGAGTGGGTTGTACCAGATCCTCTTGAGTCACAAGGTGAAATGCTTATAGACTTGTGATGATGAATGAGAGACCGTTGCCAATTCATTTAATGGGAGGCACTTAAGGCCCATCTAAAAGGGGGTCCAAAACAAAAGGAAAATGTAAATATGTACATAGTACTTTTATGTTTCTCCCCAACTATTATTTCCAACTTTTAGTTTCCTTTTTTTCTTCTTAATTATTATTTCTCACTTCTATTTTCCCTTTCTAAAAGAAAAAAAACACAAAAAGTTACAAAATAAGAAAATATTAAAAAAAAGAAAAAAAGAAAAGAAAAGAAAAATAATTGTCCAAGTTCAAGTGAAAACCCTGAAAAGGGTACTTGAACGTCCCCTTTTCTTTATCGTTGCTCAAAATATTTTTGTTAAAATTTTGCCTGTCTAAAAAGGGGGAGTAATTTGCTCCCTAAAGAGGAATTGTCCCATGATCTAGAGCAAATTGCATTGACTTTTGGAGCGAATTTTCTCAACGATGAGAAAACTAGCAAAAATAAAAGCTGCAAGCAAATCGGTTAGGAAATCAAACCAAACACTAGAAATTAGCATTTTATAGGTGCAATGGCAATTGAATGACAATAATTAGAGGAATTAAAACCATTTTACCCCTTTTCTCCACGACATTTAATGAGTAAAAGCCTTTGTGAAAGCAAGCTATGCTATACTAAAACCCTTTTAGCACTTGCCATCCTCGTTGTTGCCATCTTTCGTGGGCTTTGGTCAAAAGGTTAAACCAACTTTTATGGTGTTGTCAAAGCCTGGCACCCTGGTTGTTTTTGCCTTAGTGGGCCATGACTTGGTTGCGCCCGAGCTACCTTGTCTTCCCTCGCATTTCAAAGCTTCTTGTTTGCTCTTTGGCCTAGCCGTCACCCCTTCCTTTGCATGTTTCAAACTCTTATTTCTATGCCCAAGCCAAGCACATCATGCTGGTGATTCATAAAAGAGGATGAAATTTTATAAAGTATTCCTTTGAGTATATCATGCCACACCATGGTTGAAATAAACCTAAGTCCCCAAGGGAGGGATTCACTCCTTTGAGGTTGGGTGATTCATTCGATTGGACCAAAAAAATAATTTTGCCAAAGTCTTTTACCTCGAGTGATTCACTTCACCATATTGAGGGAATCATTCCTCTTCTTGAGACAACATTTCTTTTTTCATATTCCCAAAAATGAGCACAAACCCCCAAAATCATCATGGATTATAGTGTTGCATTTGCAAGCCCTTCCATGTTCGAGGTAAACCTCGTGATGTTGCTCGCTACCATTGCCAGTTCGTCAGTTACCACTTTTTGAACATGCAAATCGACAAATGTAATTTATGCCCATGACCAGTTCAACGAATGGATGGGGAGGGTTTCACCCTCCCCAACCTTTGGATCTTGGGTTGATTCCCTTCTAACTAAGCTAAAAAACAAGGAAAGAAACTAATCTAAATTGCAGAAAAAAATCTGATCTACTTTGTTTAAGAGAAAAGGGTGCAAGAGAAAAGAAATGTAAAATATAACTGAAGTTGCATTAAGGTTCAAATTTTGTGCGATTGGCAATTGCAATAGGGACCAAATAACTACAACATGTAGAATCTTCAAATAACGTGCAATGACAATCAAAGATGACTATAAGGGGAAAGGAGTGTAAAGCCACTAATTTCACACATTCATAAGACAAAAGGTCAAAGACATAGTTGAATAAGAATGCCATGCACAACTCTTTATTGATTTTGCAATTTAAATGTTTTGTACAATCTTACTCTAAAGAGTAGCTCTGGTATGCTTGAAGAACAAAAAACCTTTACTATTGAGTATGAAACTCTTATTAATACTTGAAAATAAGAAGTTAGTCTAATCTTGGACTTGTAGTGTAGTTTGTAAACTGTACTTTAAAGTTGCATGTAAATTTGCCATCCTTATCCATTCGCCAAAAATAGAGTTGGAGCAAGGCATGTGGGTTGAGAGTGAGGCATGTTGGCAATACAGGACATTGCCAAGCAGGGCTCTCTACAAATTGGGTGTCCCGGGAGGGTAGTTTCCAAGGGAGATGTATTCTGGGATGATGCATATTGCTTGGAAGTGGGACGTGCTTGTAGATAAGCATATTTGAAGTCTCGCCTTGGTCTATTCATACCCTTTATCTTTTTTTGCGCAATAGAACTTGTTTCGAAAGCAATTGCAGTTAACTAATACACCTCCATCTAATGCATCTAGGTTTAGATATTGGTTAGAGAAGCCAACTCATCCAAGGGTAGAGGCGAAGGCAAAGCTAAGAAGAAGAATACCCCCCTCCACTAAGAGACTAGAGGAAATGTTTGATGAGTTGTATAGGAGAGTGGAGGAAGTAAAATACAAACATTCTCTTGCTAAAGTGAGGAAAGAGGGATTGAGGACATTAGGCTTGGCAATGAATTTTGTCCCATGTTTGAAACTGCCTGAAGCTAGTTGAGGCATGTGTTGAAAGGCATGATTTTGAGGGGAGGAGCATAAGGCCATCTCAATGGGAAGAAGAATCTTTCTACATTAGGGAAGAGGATATTATGGTTATGTTGAATGCAAGCCATGTAGGTAACATACAATCACAAGGCCCAAAAGGACTATTTTTATAAATATGACTTTTGTTATTGGTGAAATCGTAATGACTCCAATATAGCCGCATTGGCTATATTTATTAGTTTTAGCTCAGGCCCTAGGATTAGGTTAGTCGGTTCTTGAGCATTAGGGTTAGGGTTATTGTTTTATTTGATCTATAGAGGAGTTATATTGTAGTTGAGACATCATCATCTTTGTTATTTTAAGTTGCCTTGGTTGCACATACAAGACTTTGCTCCCTCCAAGTGACTATGAGACTTTATTCTCTAAGTGGCTAGGATTTGTATTGATTTGGAATCTAGAATATGTCATTTACATTATTGATTTCTTGCTATTGAATTTGAATTACTATTCCAACGAATGTTTGCTTTTGTGCATTATTGAATTACTATTGTTATAATTTTGGAAGTTGTTTTGTTGCAAGTGGCATTAAAGCTTCAATCTTGGCTTCTTGTAGTAGTGTGAAAAAGCAATAGAAAAGGGTGCAAACTATCCCAAAACCTTAGCTATATTTGGTTCTTGTTGTCTGGGTAATTTTCATCAATTTTTTTTATGCTCCATATTCCAATGCATTTTCTTCTATAATAATGTGATTGAGTTGTCGTTTTCTTTGCTTGAACTTGATTAAAGTAAATAAAAAAATTAGGGGCATCAGGACCCTTGTAGAAGATCCTTCTCATTGCAATTGTCTCATCAAGCTGGTCAAAATAAGGGGAATCTTTAGCAACACTTTTTGTAAGTGCTCAAAGGATATCTTTACATTTTTGTTTTCGTTCCTAGTGTATGAAGGAACCCTGTGCTTGTACTAGTTGGTTGTGAATCAATTGGCATTTGCAACGCATTGGTTTGCCCAAGGATGCATAAATAAAAAGAAAGAATCACCAACCTAGAAATATCGACAAGGATCATAATCTCTGTAGGTATCAATAACTTTGACCTGTATGTCCTTTCTTTTTTAAGCGTCATGGCTACTCCTCAACTTATCCCTCCCACTCCTCCAATTGGTAGTACTTTGCCCAATGCAATTTACGCCAAACTATGCACCATCTTTTGTCTCGGTAAGAACAACATTACATGCTATTGGCAATGGTGTCATCCATCAAGAACATATAGGTAGGCATGTAGTCGACCTTGGATTTAAACAATTGCTGTTTGGTTCTTACCCATACCAATTGTTCCTTGGATCACAAGTTTCTACAAGTCTTTGGGTAGAAGACACAAGGCACGCAATAGGAACCAAATCCGAGGGGTTATTAGTATTAGGATATCAACATCTACTAGTAGTTGTGATTCGGGCATAAACCTCTAGGTTGCTATGGCAGTCACATGGGTCTTTATGCTATTAGGGGTACTCTTCTAGGTTTGGGTGGACTTAGCGTAGGTTTTGCTATTGATCTTGATCCCTCTGCGGGAGGTGTTGCTAATTTACTTGCTTGGCCTCATGATGTTCCAGTTACGTGCATCGACATTTTGACCTTTGAGTGTATGGATTCGCATGGTTGGATATCCAAGATGGATATAATTCATCTACACCATGTGCTTGCAGAAGGTTGTGTCATATTGTCTACTACTATGTTGGGAACTCATGCTTATTAGTGGTTGTTGTGAAAGCTATGCCAACACAACCACTCTCTTTTGTGGCCCAAGTCTAAAGCAATGTTCCTCTGTAATTTTGACAAAGGCTCTTCTACTTCATATGTCGTTTGCTTGATGCAAACCGAGAAGACATGATCGATTGAGGATTGTTGCAAAGAGTTGAGGTGATTGCTCAACTGTACTTATCATTTGGATCAAATAGTGGTGGTCTTAGGCTTTCGCCATGGCCTTAATGATGACATTAAGTAGGAGGTCAATATGCTTGATCCATACATCCTTAAGGAGGTTAAATGTGTGGCTATAGCGACAAAAAAAAGCTTCATTTGTGTTGTCCCCAACCTCGGTGCAATTTTTAGGCCAGACCAAGGGTTACTATTTTAGGAACAACTCTTTCATCTTGTATCTAGTTTCAATGATTCCAATTGGATATAAAACTAAATTGAGGGAGCTATCTCCTTTATAAATAACTTTTAGTGATTCATTCAATTGGTCCCCTAAAAATGCATTAAAATAGGTTGTTTTCCTTTTCTTAACAACTCTAAAATGTCATAGAAAAACATTGACCATATTTGTTTTGTGCAATTCAAGATTGATTTTTTTCTATCAGGCTTTCAAAGTTTAGGTCATTTGATCATGTTCTAACAATGGTCTATCAATGTGTCTAACATTATCAATGCAAAAGCACATCATCAAGACGAGGATAGGTTAAATGTTGACCTTCCTCCAATCTCTCCCTATAATGTTATTCTTAAAATGTGGACACATACATTCATCGATCTATAGAAATTTGTTGCGAGGTTCATAAGGTTCCCCACAATTAATGGGGGTTGTTCCCAAGTTATTTGCTAAATTAAAAAAAAACATACAAAATGAAAGTGAACATACTTGCAAGAAATAAAAGCACATAGAAAATAAAAGTACACTTGCAAAAAATTAAAACACACTTACAAAAAAAATAAACACACCTTTATAGAAATTAAAATCTAGTAGGGGTTGTTCCTACTAGATTTTTTGGGATCTGTTCCTATCTGAAATAAGGCTCTATGTCTATCACTTGCTTTTTCCAACCATATCCTCAATGAATATTGCTTATTGTAATCATATCCTCTTTGGGATATTATGAGTCATTACCCTCAATAAAGAATAAACTACGAATAGTGCCTTGGTTCCTCGACAATGTTGCCAAAATGATGGGGTCACATATCAACCATCAATTGCTCAAGACAAGATTCCAATTCCATTGAGTGGCAGAATGCAACAAATGTTTCTTCCAACACAAGGGATGAACGTAGCCAAGTTTGATTTTTGTTTGGCCACACTTTGATTAGCCAAATATGTGATCATTGTACTTTATCAATCTAGGGACATACAAACTCGACCAAAGAATGGGATGTATACATACATCTACAAAGGAAACTTAGATCTAACCTAACGAACTTATTTAAATAAACTAATATAAAACTAATTACTTACTAACCTATTTGATGAAATTGAAATAAATTTACATTAATCCTACTCTAAAGGGATATGGATCTCTCCTACTTATGCAGACAAGGGTGCCCTTCCTTGCTACATCCAACAAAGATCTCCATACCCTTACCTAACTCATAATATTACTCAAATAACAAGACGAGAAATGGAGAAGTGAAATTGTATATATCATCTTCAGCCTTTTACAATTCAACATGCCTTCTTTTTTAAAGTAGAAGCTATCATATCTGAATCAACAAATTCTATGTAAAAGAGTTAACAACCAAAATAAGTTGGTAAATATTGTAACTAATTTGGGTCTAGTCAAATTAGTTGGAAACCAATCTCAACAAATCTAATTTTCATCTAATTAAGTTGGATCCAACCAAATTCTTTAGAAATTAATCTTAACAAGTCTAATTTGTATGTAACTAAATGGATCAACCAAATTAGTTGGAGATTAATCTCAACAAATTTAATTTCTATCTCCAAATTTATCGGGAGCTAGTAGGGCTTAAATCTTGTTGGTGCAGTTACAAATTTAGAAACCTTTTTGTAGTCGATCATGTAGTCGACTCGATAACACTACAAAATTTTGCTATAACTGTTTGTCAACCTAAAAACCCCAAAATGCTCTCTTATTATAGTTTGTTTACATAAAATGTAATCTACTTTCTAAGCTGTAAAACATCTACAAATTACATCATATTTACAATAAATAGTCACATAATGAGATTTTTAACATGGAAGGTTATGCTAAAATTGGTCCCAAAATGTGACATCTTTGGAACTCATCAAGTTCTAAGTCATACCCTTTGGTCTTATTAATGCTCCTTCCACTTTCTAAAGCCTCATGAATTTTGTCTTTATTCCTTTCCTCCACATGTTTGTGATAGTCTTCTTTGATGATATCGCAGTTCACAAGTCTTGGGAATCTCATTTAGTTCCTACTGACAAAGTTCTCCACTTCTTATAGAATGAACAACTCATTCTCAATAGGTCTTTGTGTTCCTTTGGGGTACCTAAGGTAGAATACTTGGGACGTATAGTATCTTAGGAAGGGGTCAAGTTGGATCCTAACAAGATCATAACCATTCAAGATTCGCCTAGACGTAAATCTTTCAAGTAGCTTTATGGATTTTTAGGTCTAATCGTGTATTATAGGAAATTTGTTTGCAACTATAGAAAGATTGCAGCTCCGCACGTCGCTTTCACTAAGTATGATGCTTTTGTTTGGTTCGAAGTAGCTTCCCAAATCTTCAATACCCTAAAGGAGGCTACGTGTACCACCCTTGTTTTGGCTACTCCTTATTTCCACAAACCTTTTTTCATTGAATTTGATGCTTTAGGTACAAGTATTGGAGTTATTTTTGTGCAAGATGGAAATGTTAGCCATTTAGATGTTGTATAATGGAAGGCCTTATTTGTTGGGATGATGCTTCATTATCAAGATTGACCATAATAGCCTTAAGCATTTAGTGTAATATTGTCTCTCTTGTTCCAAATAGAGTAAATTATTGACCAAGCTATGGGGTATAATTTTGCCATTGATTATAAGGGAAAGGAAAATGTGGTGGTCAATGCTTTGTCTTGCAAACATGAGGACGTCATTGTTGTCAGTGCCATCTCCAATCCCTTTGCATAATAGCTTTCATAGATTTAGGAAGAATGTCATTCATACCCAAAGAGTGCTCACATCATTCATGATGTGGAGGTTGGCTCTTCCTCTCTTTTCTTGTTCTCACATGTTGATGGGGTTCTCTAGAACAAGGATCACCTTTATCTTTCTCATCATCCACCATCAAGGCTAGTATTGTATAGGAATTGCATGTATCTCCTTCAATTGGACATTATGGATTCTTAAAAACTTACCAACGAGTGAAGTAATTATTTTCTTGGAAGGGATTAAAGGCATATATCAAGACTTACTTACCAAATTGTTAATTCTCTTGGCTTGTTGCAATATTTGTTTATTCCTAATTGTCAATGGACACACATCTCCATGTATTTCATTGAGGGCCTTCCCAAATCTAAGGGCAAAATGGTGATTTTTGTGGTGGTGGATTGCCTTCAAAGTATGCTTATTTTTTGTGCCTAGTAGCATCCCTTCACAACCTGTAAAGTTGCTAACATATTTCTTGATTTCATTTTCAATTTGTATGGCATGCCCAAGTGCATTGTCAGTGATTGTGATTGTGACCTTGTTTTCACCAACAATTTTTGGAAGGAATTGTTCACCCTCATTGGTACCTTGTTGAATATGTCCTCTTCTTATCACCCTCAGTTAAGTGGCGAAATGAATATTGGGATCAAATGTTTGGGTGCTTACCCAAGATAAATAATATGAGTGGCTTCACTCAGTTTCCTTTGCCAAATGGTGGTATGACACTTATTGTTGTCCCCTCAATATGTTCGCATTTGAGTCATTATATGGCTAAAAACCTCCTTTAATGGCAAATTGTGTTCCAAGATCCTCCATGGTGGCCTAGGTGGATGATTTGTTGTAGTAGCATCGACTTGTGCTCCAACTCCTTAATTTGTCCTAGGCCTAAAATCACATGAAGCAACAACAAGACATGCATCACGTTGAGCGATAATTTGTAGGATGAGATATGACCTTTTTGCGACTTTGACTTAATAAGCAATTGTCCTAAAGACTAAGTCTAGTGAAAAATTGATCTCTCGGGTTTATGGGCCTTACAAGGTGGTTTGTCACATTGGGGAAGTTGCATATCAGTGGGATTTTTTGTCGACTTTCCACATCCACCCTGTTTTTCATGTTTCGTCTTAAATAGGTTGTTGGCCAAAAGGTGCAGTCCCAAATGAAGCTTTTAGTACTCGATGAAGAAGGGCAAAGCACTCATTACTCAGAAGTCTTGTTGCAGTCCCAAGGCCCAAAACTACATGAAGCAATAACAACATGATATGCATCACTTTGAGCAACAATTTGTAGTAGGAGATATGGTCTATTTGCGACTCGAACCTTATAAGAGATTATCCTTGAAGACCAAGTTTTGTCAAAAGTTGACCTCTCAGTTTTACAACCCCTACAAGGTTTGTCGCATTGGGGAAGTGGTATATTAGTTGGGGCTTTTGTCGACTTCTTATTATGTCCACCATATTTTTCATGTTTCTTGTCTTAAATAAGATGTTGGCGAAAAGGTGCAGTCCCAAACGCAGCTTCCAGTACTTAATGAAGGAGGGCGAACCAATACCAAGTTCGTAATCTAGGGTCTCACTAGATTAAAGAATTCCTCATCAAATGGTAGGATTTTCTAGAAGAAGACATGACGTGGGAACTTGATAACATTTTCCATTCATTTCTAGCTTTGAGGACAAAGCTTTATGAGGGGGTGAGCCATGTAATGGTTCCAATATAGCCACATCAACTATCTTTATTATTGTTGGCTTAGGCCCTAGGATTAGGTTAGTCGGCCCTTGAGCATTAAGGTTCGAGTTATTGTTTGATGTAGTTTATAAATAGTGGAGTTATGTTGTAGTTAAGACATCATCATATTTGAGGAAGATTCTTTGAATATCATTAACACCATTTTAGGTCAACAATCAGCTAGTTGGAATATTGAAAACATGATGGCTGAAATAGATAGAATTATGAAAGCTTTGGAATGTTCCCAATGTAAACATATTTTTAGAGAAGGAAATAGGGCGATGGATGCATTGGCCAACATAGGAATTCATCAAAGTGGATTAACCATTTGGAGAAATAATTTTCCCTAAGAACTAATTCAAATCTCTCAGGTTGAAGCCCATCAAGTTATAAATGGTTCTTAATATTTTAGTTTTGGGTGGCTTGGTTGTTTTAAAGCTTTGAATTCAATGATCAATTTTTGGAGTCATATCTTTTGTCTTAAGATTCATTTGGATCTTGGAAATTCTTATCTTCCTTCTCTTCGGAGTAGTAGAAGGATTGTTTTTTTAAAGCAGGGGTGGACCAAAAGCTTTTTGAATTCAGATCTTATAGGCGAGAAAAGGTTGAGAAGCTTTTTGTTGAGTAAGGGCCTTTGTCTCTTTTGGGGCTGGATGTTTTTAGATAGTTGGTCGGGGAGGCCTTTTCAGAAACCCTTGGTGTTCCTTGATTGGAAACTTTGCTCCAGGTGGCCGTTGAATTGCCTTGTCATCATTGAGTGGATCTTGTGGATGTGCTGTAATAGGAGGCGTTGCTTCATTGGTTCTTCTTTTGTTTGGGTGGTGATTTTTTCAGGGTTGGTTGCTTGCCATTCTTGGCATCTTTTTTCCTCCTCCCGTTTGCCTTTGTCTTTTGTTGTTTTTATGGTCTTGTGGGTTAAGATGCCTTGTGTTGCGGGCCCTTTGACCCATTGTACCACCCCATCTCGAGTGATGATTCAGTTCATGCCGTTTGCCTTGTTTTTCATTCCTTTGAAAATGGTTTGTGCCCTTGTGGTTTTATTTTGTTTATGTTAGTTTTTCAAGGGTTGCCTGGACACATGTTTTCTTTAGTTCGAATGCTAGTGCCATGATGGTTTGTTCATCCCCGACTTTTCGTCCTCGCTTCTCGTCCCTTGTCAGCTCTTTCAAGGCTCCTCATTGTCGATCTTTACTGTATGAAAGACCTACCCCTTCAACTTGTAAACTACATAAATTGTGCTGCATATTTTTTGGTCTCGAGGTTGGACTTTAGAAAGTACTAGAAGACGAATTGTTGGTGTTGGTAGAAGAGTGAATAAGGATGTTATATTTTAGGAATTTTTGCCTTATGTAAAATGTATCTCTGTTCTGATCAAGAATTTGTTTTTGGTCCAGTTGGGCGCCCTATTGGTTGGCCTTTTCTTAGGTTGGGTGTTGGTTTCTTTTGGTTTCATGATTGGTTTCTCGAAGGATCTAGAGGAAGGGTCATTATGGAGGAGGATATTAAAGGTATGGAGCCTACTACCCTTAGCCTTGATAGAGACGTTATGGAATTTTTTGACAGAGGAGGTATTTTGAGTTTTCTGAAAAGATTTAACGGTCATGACCTAGAGCTTGCTAAGGAGATTGCCTTCTCGTGGAAGAATGAGATTGTTATGGCCAAAGGTATGGAGTTTTCTATTACAATTTCTCTTCTTTCTGAGATTTTTGGCACCCTTATCAAGGGAGATTGTGTTCAAGGGGAAAGGCATTCCCTGGCTAAGGAGTTGGATTTGTTTAGATGCGAAGGTGGTCGACCTGTAAAGTTTCATAATGCGTACTAGAGGTGGTCTTTCAAAGCCCTGTGGGATAGAATTATTTTAGCTATCATGAACTAATTTATCCCTGAATGTAACCGGGAAGTAGTGAGAAGTTTCCATTTGGCACTGGTAAACCATCCTTGAAAGAAGAAAACAATGAATATTCTAGTTTTCCTTTACAAAGATCTTGAAGGATCGGTGCTGAATGTCCAACAAGGTAAATCATCTTTTTGTAATCATCAAGGCTTATTTAAGCTTATATTTGATTATGTTGTGATGAAGAAGAATGCGATAACTTTGGGGAAAAGTGGTTTAATTCCGAAAAGGCTTTGGAAACCACCTCTGTTGATGTTGAGACTGATAAGAGTCTCTCAGATAAGCTAATTGTTGGTGTTGAGTTAGATAATTCTGCCTTGTTGAAAACCAAGATTGCTAAGATTTCTCTGGATAAGGTAATTGCGAGTATTGATTTAGGTAACATGATGGAAGTGAAGATTGGGGGTGATGAACTTGAAATCTTGAAAGTTGATGAGGCTCCTTTGGTTTCTAAGAGCAAAGATTTTAAAGTCCCCTCTCTTGATCTTGTTGAGCATGGGTTTGCGGAAAAGGAAGACTCCTCTTCGTCGGAGGAAGATTTCTTTGATTTGAAGGCAAGAAAAAAGGTGGAGATGATGAAGACCCCAAAGTTGGAGATGAAAGGGGCACGGAGGTCGAATTGTTTGAAATCTTAGATGAAGAAGAAACAAAAGACTATGCATATTATACGTGACTTGGAGGACCTGAGGATTCTAATCCTTCCTTGATTAGAAATAAGAATTTGAAGAGATTGGGAAGACCTGTGGGGAATTGCTTTGTGGAGATTAAAAGGACCTCGAGCAAGATCTCAAACACTGTTAAAGACCTGGTAAAATCTCTCAGGAGATCTGTGAAGATGTCATCTTTTTTGTGAATGAAATCTCTTGGAGGCTGAAGTATGAGTAGGATCAAAATTTTCCAGAGTTGGAGATGGATCTTTTTGAGGAGAATTCTTAGGATTGAGTTCTTTGTGCCTCTTTTTTTGGTTTTGGTTTGTTGGATACTTTTTGGGTTTGATGGTTGGATGTGCTTTTCCTTGTTGTTGGTTAGGTGGTCTGTCTTTAACTGGTTCTTGGTGAGCTAGCTCAGTTTATTCTAAGTCAGACTTCTTGTTTTTTCTCTTTATGGTTCTCTTTGTAAAAGGTTTGGGGTACCTTTCAAAAACCCTTCTTTTATCTAATAAAAAAAAGAAAGACATCATCATATTTGTTATCTTCAGTTGCCTTTGTTGCGCATATGAGACTTCGTCCTTTCCAAATGGCTATGAGACTTTGGCCTCTCTAAGTGGCTAAGATTTGCACTGATTTGGAATATGAAATATATTACTCGTATTATTGACTTTTTTCTATCGATTTGAATTACTATTCCAATGAATGTTTCCTTTGGCACATTATTGAATTGCTATTGTTTTTTTATTAGAGGTGAAAATAGGGGTTTTTGAAAGAGCCCCAACCCTTTATAGAAGGAACCAAATCTCTTAGCAAAGTGGAAAAGAAAATCCCAAGGGCAATAAAATACAACAAACGTAGACATAAGCTACAACATAAAAACAACATAGAAAACAACTAAAAATCTAGCATGGAAGTTACAACTCAAAGAAACTACATTGAAATCAAGAGGTTGGATGATCGTGATTGCTCTGCTTCATTTTGGACAGGATTACATTAACTTCCATATCTTCATCTTTCTTCTTTATATTCAAATTCAAGAGGTTGGATGATCTTGATTGTTCTGCTTCATTTTGGACAGGATAACAACAAATTCCATGTCTTCATCCTTCTTCTTTATCTGAACCAAGCTTTGAGAAACTCCATTCAAAATAAAGAGGTTGGATGATCTTGATTGCTTTGCTTCATTTTGGCCATGATACCAACAACTTCCATGTCTTCATCCTTCTTTATCTGAACCACTATAAGATACAACATAAAAACAACACAGGAAACAAGAAAAAGATCAGTACAAAAGTTACAACTAAGAGAAACTACATTCAAAATCAAAAGGTTGGATGTTCCTAATTGTTCTACTTCATTTTGGACAAGATAAACTTCCATGTCTTCATCCTTCTTCTTTATCTAAACCACTATCTTAAGTTCCTCCCAAGTGTCCTTCATCCTCTTCTCGTTGAATTTTCACATTATTGAAGTTGAATTGATTATCTAGGCCTAAATTTGAAAGCACATGAGGTGGATACGAGTCCACCCATATATTTGTTGCATAGTTGTTTACTCCTAGATTAGCCAAATAATCATCAACTTTATTCCCTTCCCTGAAAGTATACATGATTTTCACCTCTTGAAAATATTGAAGCAGTATTTTACTATCCCTTATGATTCCTTCCACGATCTAGCTTGGTTCTCCCTTTCCAAGCAAATATTTAATGATGTTAAGGGAGTTCCCCTCCACTACTATCTTAGGAATGTCAAGCTGAGCTAGGAGCTTGATACCAATTATCATCGCCTTAGCTTTAGCCACATGACTGGTTTGGATCCCATAATTCTCTGAGTAAGCTCCTATCATCTCCTCTTTTGAATTTCTTATCACACCACCTCTCCCAGATTTTCTTGGGTTGCCTTTAGAGGTCCCATCAAAGTTAAGTTTCACCCACCCCTCCTCAGGTTTCTTCCATCTGGTATTTTTTCGTATGTCCTCCCTCGACATGTGACCATCTTTGGTATTTACTTCTAATTTCCAATTATTAGCTCTCTTTCTCTATTCCCTGCTCAGCCCCTTCCTCATGCTTACTTATTGACATGTTCTCCTGTAGCGCATTCTTAATTCTAAAAAAGACAAATTTCTCATCCTTGAAACCGTCTTTGAAAATCCTATTATTGCGCTCCAACCAGATACCCCAATATAAATGAGCTAGGTAAATATTCCATATATAAGTGAGTTTGGAACTTTTGAAGGGGGCGTGCCATTGTTCAACAAAACTAAGGATAGATTGAAGGGCCACCCAAGAACATTCAAAGGCTTGAAGCATCAAATGAAAAACCTTCCTTGAGAAAGAACAATGAATAAAGAAGTGAGGAATCAATTCTTCTTCAACTTTGCATAAAGGACACATGTTTGGAAATCATAAGCCTCTTCTTCTGAGATTGTTGATTGTTAAAATTTTATTTTGAAGGACTAACCATCCATAAGCCCAAACCACTAGCCATCCATATAAGGTCTCACACATATTTATGCCTAGTAAGAAGCATATCACAATGAGCTAGTAGGACTCATGAGGAGGCATACTATTATCCCTCAAATATAATTTTGACCATGTATCCAAGCAATCACTTATATGAATTGTTGGTGACACGTTTTAGCTTTCTCTCATGTACCTATTGGTATATATAGAGGAGTTAGGTATATAGATACCATATATATATAGGAAGGCCCTTAAGGTATATAGGTCAAACATGGTATATAAAGAGAAGGAGACATAAGGTTGCTAAAAATATCTTTCTTCTCTAATAAACTCTATAAACTTTAAGACTTAATTAATTAAACTTCTTTCTCTTCCAAACCATGGATAAGAGATGCTACCTAACCTATTGTGTTGCTCAACAATCGGTCGTAAATCCTAACCCTTTGGTGGATAGTCTCAAGGACAATCCACTTTTTAGAACCCCAAATTTGAAGAAGAAGATGAAGGTGATTCCCCCTCGAGTTCTCTAAGCCCTATACATGATGATTAGGTGAAAACAATTTTTAAATCCTTTGATCCAATGGCTTCCTTCTTATAGAAACATGGGGAAGTCATCACATCCATACTTAGGGAAGTTTATGACAACCTAGGTATTTTTGTAAGGTTGGGTTAAATCTTGGACCATCCCCAAAAATCTAGCTCTAACCTTGTCTTTTAATAAAGAAAATTCGTCCTTTGGATACTTAATGCATCAACTTCTAATCTCATTGATTATAATCCTCCCATAATCATAACTTTTACAAATTCTAGGGTGCAAAGCATCCCATCATCCTTAGGATATCATTCATCTTTGCCTCCTCTTGAAGAACTACTATGGGTCAATGTAAGTTGCCCTATATCTCAACAAGTGGGCATGAGCTACACTCTTAACCTGAATATATCCTCTAATGTCTCAATATCTAATCCTATTGTCAACAATCTTCCTTTTATTCCCATAAGCATGAGTATGGGTTTTGCTTAAAACCTTACTCTCGTAATCTCTTCTACTTCATCTTCTAATCCTTTCATTTCAACTATCTTAGGGATGAGACATGCAATTACAACTTTGACATCGAATGTTCTAATGCATCAAACTTACCCTCATGTTAGTTATTAAGTTCCTCTTGTTTCTTAGTACATGCCTTATGTGCAATCAAATCCAATTTCTTTTGAGCTTCAAACTCTGACCTCTTAATTGGAGTTGCTAAAGCAACAAATGACCATAATCCAAGGGTCTTCCTCTAGTCACAAGTACTCTTATGATGACTTGTGCAACCAACTCTTAGATCCTTTTGTATCTAGTCATACCTTTCATCCCAAATTTGAAACACCTAGGTTCAAATGTACAAAGATAAAGAAGGACCCATCAACCACCTTAGGCTATTTAAAACTGCTTGTAGCAACATTTCCTATAATGAAATATTTCTACTTAAAATATTTCCTAAGCATGGACCCACCTTGGAATGGTACTACCAAATACCAAGGCATTTCCTTACAAGTTTTAGAGATTTTTTTTTTTATTAGAGATGAAAAGGGTCCCAACCCTTTATACAAGGAACCAAATCCCTTTAGCAAAGTGGAAAAGAAAATCCCAAGGGCAACGAAATACAACAAACTTAGACAAAAGCTACAACATAAAAACAACATAGGAAACAACTAAAAATCTAGTACAAAAGTTACAACTCAGAGAAACTACATTCAAATCAAGAGGTTGGATGATCCTGATTGATCTGCTTCATTTTGGATAGGATAACAACAACTTCCATGTCTTCATCCTTCTTCTTTATATTCAAAATCAAGAGGTTGGATGATCCTGATTGCTCTGCTTCATTTTGGATAGGATAACAACAAATTCCATGTCTTCATCCTTCTTCTTTATTTGAACCAAGCTTAGAGAAACTCCATTCAAAATCAAGAGGTTGGATGATCCTGATTACTCTGCTTCATTTTGGATAGGATAACAACAACTTCCATGTCTTCATCCTTTTTCTTTATCTGAACCACTAGAAGATACAACATAAAAATAACATAGAAAACAAAAAAATCAGTGCAAAAGTTACAACTTAGAGAAATTTCATTAAAAATCAAAAGGTTGGATGTTCTTGATTATTCTACTTCATTTTGGACAAGATAAACTTCCATGTCTTCATCCTTCTTCTTTATCTAAACCACTATCTTAAGTTCCTCCCAAGTGTCCTTCATCCTCTTCTCGCTGAATTTCCACATTACTAGAGTTGAATTGATTATCCAGGCCTAAAGCTGAAAGCACATGAGGTGGATACGAGTCCACCCATATGTCTCCTTCATAGTTGTTTACTCCTAGATTAGCCAAATAATCAACAACTTTATTCCCTTCCATGAAAGTATGCATGATTTTCACCTCTTGAAAATATTGAAGCAGTATTCTACTATACCTTATGATTCCTTTGACGTTTCAGCTTGGTTCTCCCTTTCCAAGCAAATATTTAATGATGTTAAGGGATTCCCCCTCCACTACTATCTTAGGAATGTCAAACTGAGCCAAGAGCTTGATGCCATTTATCACTGCCTTAGCTTTAGCCACATGACTGGTTTGGGTCTCGTAATTCTCTGAGTAAGCTCCTATCATCTCTCCTTTTGAATTTCTTATCACACCACCTCCCACAGATTTTCTTGGGTTACCTTTAGAGGCCCCATCAAAGTTAAGTTTCACCCATCCCTCCTCAGGTTTCTTCCATTTGGTATTCTTTTGTATGTCCTCCATCGACTTGTGGCCATCTCCGATATTTACTTCTAATTTCCAATTATTAGCTATCTCTTTCTCTATTCCCTGCTCAGCCCCTTCCTCGTGCTTACTTATTGACAAGTTCTCCTATATCACATTCTCAATTCTAAAAAAGACAAATTTCTCATCCTTGTAACTATCTCTAAAAATCTTGTTATTGCACTCCAACCATATACCCCAACAGAAATGAGCTAGGGAAATACTCCATAAATAAGTGAGTTTGGAACTTTTGAAGGAGGTGTGCCATTGTTCAAAAAACTAAGGGTATATTGAGGGGCCATCCAAGAACATTCAAAGGCTTGAAGCATCAAATGAAAAACCTTCCTTGAGAAAGAACAATGGATAAAGAGGTGTGAAACCGATTCTTCATCAACTTTGCACAAAGGACACATGTTCAAAAAATAGAAGCCTCTTCTTTTGAGATTGTCGATTGTTATTTTTTTCTTTTGAAGTACTAACCAAAGAAAGAATGCAACTTTAGGAGTTAAGTCTTTCATCCAAACTCTATTGATTGGGAATTCCAGAAGGTCTTCATCCCTTGTTAGTAGATAACTTGACCTAGTCGAGTAAACTCCTGTTGAAGTAGGGGCCCAACTGAGGATGTCTTGAGTGGGGCTTATAGGGATGTAATAAGAGACAAGAAGTCTTTTGACACAAGATACTTGATGTTGAGTTTCCTGATCAACGACAAGAATAGAGATATCTTTCGATCTTCTCAGTAGACCTTCTCCTTCTATATAATCACTAACCCAAATGCCAAATCTTAACTTGAAGGGTTCCATGATCTGCTTGCATTCCCTCCAAGCACAAAGGGGCTTGTTAGCTATCCAAGTGTCTTAGAATAAGATGGAATTGCCAATCCTTAATTTCCATTTTAATCCTTTCAATAGCAAAGACCTTGTTTTAATTAATCCATTCTAGAAAGATGCATTAGAAGGTGGAGTTTCACATCTAAAAAAGGGGTTGAAGGATTCTAAATACTTAGCTTTGACGATATTGACCCAGGATGTTTCACTTTCTTTGATAAACCTCCAACCAAGCTTGGTCATAAGGGCTTCATTAAAGTTTTGTATTCTCTTGATGCCCAAACCTCCTCTATTAGGATTGCACACTTTATTCCAAGCCACCAGGGGAAGTCTTTGATGTTCCTCAACCCCTAACCACAAGAACTGTCTTTGAATTTTCTCAAGAATGTTAGAAACTTTTGAGGGGATTTTAAACATCGAGAGGTAATACACTGGTAAGGATGGAAGAGTAGATTTCAAGATCTCACTTTACCATCTTGAGACAGGAGAACCCCCTTCCACCTTGCTAATTTGCGTTGAAATCTTTCTATCACTACATTCCATAGTTCATATTTAATTCTTTCTTTAAATACTGGTAATCCTAAATAATTTGAGGGAAAGTCTGCAATTACACAACCAAAGATCTTAGCAATTCTATTCTATTTAGAAGTCGGAGTGTTAACACAAAACAATTTGCTCTTGTTAAAGTCGATGCTTTGATCTAATGCTTGTTTATACTCTTGGAACATCTTCTTTATGTTCATTGCTTCTCTCAATGAAGCCTCCCTTGCAATTACAGTATCATCCACAAACTGATGGTGAGTAACCGAATCTACTGTTGTTGTTGGCCTAATTCCTTTAATCTGCGTTGAAGTTTTAGTTGAGTCAATGGCGCTACCAAGTGCTTCAACCATAATTATGTAGAGGTAAAGGGAGAGAGGGTCCCCTTGCCTTAGTCCTCTCTGATTAGGAAAGAAACCTGTCATTTGGCCATTCACAATGATTGAGAACATAGGAGTAGATATACATTGAGTAACCCAATTTCTCCATTTTGAGTTGAAGCCAAAATATTCTAGGACCTTATCCAAAAAGGCCCATGACACCCTATCGTAGGCCTTACTCATGTCCAATTTTAAAGCATACCTGTCGACCCTCTTTGCTCCATGGAATGCAACACTTCGTGAATGGATATAACACCATTCACAATCTGTCTATTTGCCACAAACCCACTTTGGCTTTGAGTAAATTTTAGGGAGAAGGATCTTCAATCTATTGGCTAAGGTCTTGGTAAGAATTTTGTAGATCGTGTTACAAAGACTAATTGGCTTGAAGTCCTTGAACATATTAGCTCCTTGCTTTTTTGGGATGAGGACTAGAAAGGTAGAGTTCCATTCCTTTAGCAAGGTGTTATGAGCATGGGTCTCCCTTAAAGCTTCATATATATCTTGTTGAACGATATGCCAAAATTCATGAAAAAAACCTGGAGGGAAACCATTTGGGCCAGGAGCTTTATCCCGTTGCATTCCGAAAATAGTTTTTTTGATTTCATCTTCTGAGAATGGTTGTCTTAAGAAGTCATTCATCTAAGCTATAATAAGCTTGGGAATGTTCGACATAATAGAACAAGAGTCTTCTTCAACAAAGTTATCTTTGAATAAATATTTGAAAAAGGAAATGACAACATCTTTTATCTCATCTTCTCTTTGGATCAAGGAACCATGCTCTAATTTTGTTTGAACTTCTGTGTTTGAGAGTGGAAAGGTGGAAGAACTTTGTGTTTTGGTCCCCCTCTCTTAACCAAAGCGCTCTAGATTTTTGCCTCCAGAAAACTTCCTCCTTTGCCAAAACATTGTGATATTCACTAAGCAAAGTCTTCTCTCTCTCCTCAAGGTTTTGAGATCTCCCTTGGGTTTGGGTCAATTTTCCAAGTCTTGGATCTGAGCCAATAACTCTTTTTTCTGATTGAAGACATTGCCAAAGACCTCTCTATTCCAAGATCTTAGATTTCTCTTGAGGTTTTTCAATTTTTTTGCAACTACAAACATTTTGGTCCCTCTAATGTCAACATTCCACCATTCCTTTACTTTTTCCTTAAATTGGGGGTGTTGAATCCACATTAACTCGAATTTGAAAGGAGGGCTTTTTCGGTCTAGAACCAATGGCCATATCTAGGGACAATGGGCTATGATCGGAGGCAACCTTAGGGGGGGTTAATAGAACTAAATTGCTAAACTTTGTATACCAATATTGTGAAGCTAGCATCTTGTCTAGTCTTATTTGAATTAGCTTCTCACCTATCCTCCTATTGGACCAAGTGTATTTACTTCCCTTGAGTTCAATATCAATCAAGCCTATCTCTGCAATGAAATCTACCAGATCCTCCATACCATTGTTGTATATCTAAGAACATCCTCTATTCTTGCTAGGTAGTAGGGGGTGTTAAAATCCCCAACTACTACCCATGGGAGGGAGAAAGCCCAATACATCTCTTTTAGATCCCTCCATAACCTCCCTTCTCCTTCTGGTAATAGAATTAATAGCATATGTATTTGTAATGATCCAACTATATTCTAAATTTTTGTCATAAAAAAGAATTGAAACATACCTATCTGTTTTTTGGATGCATGTTCCTTCCACTCTATTTGGATCCCAAAGTGTCCACACACCACCTAAAGCACCATTAGTTGCACTTGTTGCTGCTTTTGCTTGTCTCCACACATAATTCTTAATTCTCAACATGTTGTTTGAGTCTACCTTCATCTCCTTGAAGAGCAGAATATTGTTGCTTTTATATTTCTAGAAGTTGTTTTGTTAAAGAGACTTCCACGTGCTTCACCTAAAAGATTTGAATAAGGCTATGTATTTTAATATCCCGTCGAAGCTAGATCTATTCAAGGATGATCTCCAACTAGTGTTGTGTGGGATAGTTGTAGCGTTAGGAGAAAAGACAGATACAAGAGTGTATGTAACACTCTTGCATGTAGTCGAGAACTATCTCGACCACTCACAAATGGCATATTATGCTAGTTGCATAGTTGACCAAATGAGCAAAAAACTGAGGGGCTTCAAAGAAACGAAGAAGTTTGCCTTTACATCTTATTTGGTGTGGCTCATCCTATACCAAAAGAAGGAATGGTTTCCTTTGTTGCAACTAAACCAAATAGGGGCCAATGCAAATCTCTTCCCATTGTAGAATGTATAGACGTGCCTTGTCAAGAATAGGAGAGAACTTCATACCACTTCTAGTATGAAATGTATCATCCAATCATGTTGGAACTAAGGGAGAACGCGCCTAGATTGTCTAAGGAGGTGAGGAACCTGTTGAAATTAGAAGAATGATCGAATGGCAACTTCTACTTAGGGAAGCATTTATCCTTAATTTGTCTCTTTGGTTTCTTTGCTATGCCCTTTGAGCTACTTGGATTTATTTCCAGCTAGCTCTTCAATATGGAATACGTGCAACAACTAAAGAATGTGAATTAGAAAAATTTTAAGGGCCAAACGAAGGCACTCTTCTATCCCCTTAAGCAACAAATAATTAGCAACACACCCAAGCTAAGAGAAAACAACCACATCATAGAGGAAAGCTGAGAAGTTTGGGTTTTGAGCAATTGAAATATGGAGAGGCATTTTAGAAGGCATCTAGAGAGCAAGGGGTTGCACACCTTCTATGTACATGAAAAAAGATGTAGAATAAAAAAAGAGGCCAACCTATTAGAGTAGGTAGCCCTAGCCAAATGGGAGGAAGTGTATATAACAACCCTCTTCTCGACCCTAGGAAGAGAGCTAATTTGTTTTTTTACAAGCATTAATTAACTCACTAAGAAGACCCAATAAATTCAACAGTGTTAAGACAACCATCTTGAGTTCATTGACATTGCAATCGACACTCAAGTGGACATGAGTGGCCAACTCCTCGTAATCCTTGGGGTTCACTCTTCTAGCCTCATCGTTAGAAAATATGCCATAAGTGGTCCTCCCATTTCCCTACACTACCCTGTATAGGACAACTTGACCACGACGTGGTGTTACCCTTTAAGGCCCATATCTCTTAAAGGTGATGCATATCTCCTAACCTTATATATCTCTTAAGGTGACACCTATCACCTTAAGGCCCATATCTCTTAAGGTGACACATCTATGTAGGATTATTATGGCGTAATTCCTTAGTGATTAGTTAGTTCCATCTACCCATGAAACTAACTAAGACCATTACCACTCACTTGATAATGATCATGGTCACACTTGCCTACTTGCAAGGTACCACCACTATACTGCTTTGGTTAGTGTGAATGACCATCCTAAGCCTCACCGCTAGGGTTTGTCAAACACATTCACCAAAATTACCTAGTTGATTTGTCTACCCACAAACTCAACTAGGGTTGGGTGCAACTCAACTCTAGGGTTAACTAATATGGCACTTAACAATTCATGCCCATGATAAACCCACTTTTCACCCAAGGGTCCTATTCAACATATTTGCGTATTTCACAAAAATAAAGTTCTATAATAAATCATACCAAAATTCAATACTAACATCAACATAACATATTGATAAAGACTAGAGAAATTAGGTATTTCATTCCTACATAACACTAGAAATTAGGTATTTCCTTTATTTACATGAAAGGAAATAAAACATCTAGAAATCATAACAAAATTTCATTAATTACTTTCTCCTATTAATCCATCATCATTTTCAATAAATACAAATAATCTATCTCACTATCTACAAATTATTTCCAAAGAAACTTAACATAGAAGGAAAACAATAATTCATCTTAAACTTTTTGAACAATATTAATAAAATTCATGACAATACATCAAGAATGTTTACAAGAATATTCATTCCCTCATCATAATCATTACATAGCATAACTTCTACATGACACCTTATAAGTTTTCTCATCTCCAAATACAAATATTACATTTCAATACATTAATACATAATAGTAACTAAGTCTCATCTTCTTTTTCAATGTCTTCTACTTGATAGGTCTTTTCTCCATCATGCTTTTGATCATAAGTATAGGGATCAAGACAACTCTTTGAATGTATATGCAAGCCTAACATGCATCATGCAAATAAAATCATTCAACAACAATGCAAGATCTTAGTTCCATGATAGACTTCAAAACATTCTTCCAATGCTTATTAGTCATAAACGAGAGAAGCCTATACTTCTCTCACTCAATTATGGTTCTTTTGCTACACAAGCCACATCTATCCCCTTGGATTAATTTAATAATCATCCCTTCAAGAGTAAATAATAATTCCTCATTTCTTAAATGTAGAATTATTTCCAATACATT